>CM055443.1:5286908-5975787 GCA_029228465.1 Salix viminalis
TGATCCTTACTGTCCCGATGCGGACCCATCATTGACCCCCCTTTTTCCGTTAACTCTAAATAATACATGTTGCCCCGTCGAACACCATAACCAAGAATCTTCCGGGTTAGAATGTCCTGAAAAACACAAAACTGAGGCCAAAACGTTACCGTGCACTTAAGAGTAGCAGTAATTTGACTTGCCGACAAAAGATTATATGCAAGAGATGGAACAATAAGGACAGTATCTAGGGTTATAGTGTCAGTCAAAATGATAGATCCTTCCCCCATAACAGGGGAGATACTACTGTTAGCAGTGCATATAGTTGAATGTGAGGAGGCTTTATGACAGGTTAAATTATCGGAATCGTTAGTCATATGACTAGATGCACCTGTATCAATAATCCAAGTGTTATTTTTAGTAATAACAGAGTGTGCAAAAGTTTTTTCGATAATACCTGGATGGACCACATTTGCTGTAGGTGATACCTGGTTTGCTTCTGTCAGATGTACCATAGATTTTCTGATATTTTTCCGAGATTTTTTTGTAAAGTCCCACCAATACGAGTAACCTATAATCTCATAACACCGTGATTTCGAATGCCCAGTCTCACCGCAGTGGAAACACACCAACCCACCCGGTTGGTTGTAACCCGAATTAAATGGGTGTCCGTGACCCATGTGTTTTACATTTTCTCCCGCTCACGCTCTCCCCCAGCTCTCTCACTCACGCGTGACCTCTGTCACGCCCATAGCTCCCCCACCGATCGGAGGTTCCCGGCCACCATCACCGAGCTGTCATGGAACGCCGAAGGGGCTCCCACCACCTGCTCGTCGTCCATGGTGTGTTTCTGGTTTCGACCTGGAGCTTGTGGTGACGGGATAGAGGTAAGTATGTTCGTTGGATTGATTTCCATTTGTGGGTTATGGGTTTCTGGGTGAAATGAAGAGTTATGGGTGTTCGATGGATGTTTTTTTCAATGTTTGGGGTTCGTGTTCATGGGTTTTTTATGTTGTAATTTCTGGGTTTTGGCTAGAATTTCTGGGTTTGGGTGGAATTTCTGGGTTGTGGCATTAAATTGATTTTCGTTTGGGTTTCTAACAAGTAACCGTGAGCTGATGGGTTTTGCTAGTTCGAGAAGGGTTTCGCCGGAGATGACGAAGAGGTACGATGAACAGGACTCGCCGGAGATGACGAAGAAGCCCTGATTCCTTTTTCGGGAAAAAATATAATTTTCCGAGAAAATCTGGGTTTTGCCGAGAAAAAATATAATTTCCGGGAAAATCTGGGTTTTTCCTGGGTATGAATAGTAACTTGAACAAACAGGTAATGTAGAGATCGATTTCTGGGTTTTGAACCAGGAACAAGAAAAAAAAATCAGCAATACGATTCAAAGTAAAAAATTCGAGATTTCTGGGATTAATTTCGAGATGAACAAATACTGTTCAAGAGAAAAAAAAACTGGGGATGAATAAATACGGTTCAAAAAAAATTCAAGATTTGCTCTGATACCATGTTGAAAGTGTAAATTCGTATATTTCAGAGTTATTTTCCATTACAATTGAGAATGAACTTATATAGTAATTACAAGATTAATTTAGCTAAAGATAAAAACTAATTTATCCCTACTTTTACACAATTTCCATATCTGGAAATTAACGGTCATATTTTAACGGCTATATTTTAACGGTCATATTTTAACAGTTACGATGCTTTTTAATTGATGATTGATTTTACACCATCACGAGGGCACACGACATTGACAAGTGACAACGACGACCGCAATCTCCCTCCTCACCTCTGCGTTTAATAAACCATCAGTATTTCGCCATCACGCGGCTTCTCCCTCTAATCGGACTCTTTCCAGCCGGATTACCTGCGAAACGATGTCGAGCTCAACTGGAACTGCTTCCCCTACTCTAAGAAGTGTCACCATACCCTACGCTGACCTCAAGGTGTGTAAGTAGTCTTTGTTTTAATCAAAGTTGATGTATATGGTGGATTTTCATTTATTAACAATCTTTGGATCTTTGTTGATAGAACAAGGATGCAGACTTGTCGGCCAAGATAGAGGAAGGTTTTGGACCCAACGGCCTTGGGATTCTTTCAATTTCTGATGTAATATTCTGAAGATTCTTTCTTTATTTCCCCTTTCTTTCTGTTTTCGCTATAATCACTTTGCGCTTCGGAATTAGAATTTAATTGTAAAAGATAGCGCGGAATGGTGCAAAAAGGATTCCTATAGCAGCTAGTTTGGGATTGAGGCTTGGTGGTGGTGGCGGTGGCGGTGGTGGTGGTTGTATGTTTTTGTTGTTGTATTACTACTTATTTTTGTTAAATTCTTAACTCCTTTAAAGACAAATATTAAATGCTTGACTTCTTGTTTGATTCTCTTTTTTTCTCTTACCCTTCATCATTACAGGTCCCTGAATTTTCTTCGTTGCGTCAAAATCTTCTACATCTTTCACCCAGGTATAAGTTCAGAAATAGATTTCCTATATTCAATACGAGTGCCATTGGATATAAAACATTCAGAAACAGAACCAAATTGATTTTTATGCACCAGCTTATGATGCATTTATCCTTCAATCATATCAGGTTGGCCAACCTTCCTCAAAAGGTAAAGGATGAGCTTGAAGATCCACACAGTAGGTAATTAATGATTCTGCCTCTTTGTTTTTTCTTTAACTCTGTTACCTATGTATGTCTTTCGCATCCCCAATTTATGTACATGAAGAGTAAGATGCTGTTCTTGACCCACATTCTGTGTATAATATGGTATATGCTCCGAGGCATACTGTATTGCAAAATGTTTGTTAAACAAAGCTGTGTATACAGTATGCTGTTCTTTTTTCTCTTTATGATGGCTTCAGTCAATAGTGGTTTAACTTCCTGCTTCATTTTACCCACCATCTCTATGTAGGTATAACTTTGGATGGAGTCATGGGAAGGAGAAGCTTGAATCTGGGAAGCCTGGTAAACTTTCTATTATATTAAAATTTAATAATCACTATAACAAATCTATCCAGTTTAAAAAATTGCAATAATCACACTGTAATTACGTTTATCCGAGTTAATGTTATATATATATCTATAATTTATTTTTCTTTTACCTTTTTCTTCCTATTGTATCTGCTGTGCAGATCTACTGAAAGGCTCTTTTTATGCAAATCCAATATTAGATGTGCCTACCACTGATATGTTTCTAAAACAGCGGTAAAAGCTTAGAAAACAAAACTCGTGTTGAAATGTTTCTTGCTTTTATTTATTGATGAAATCATTGCTGTAGATTTATAAGGCTGGACTAACACCATTGGTTTTAACACCATTGGTTTTTGGACAAAGCAGATTCAAAAAATAGGAATGTTTATGGTTCACATGGTTTGTTTTTCATGTCACTGTTATTGCTTAGCTGAGGAATTTTTTTCCTCGTGTTGTGAAAGACTAGTTATTTACAAAGAGTTATAATCTGTATACAAGACATTACATTTCTCATCTGCATAACTTGTCACCCATACTCTGTCTTTTAGGTATCCGTCTTATTGTTCTTCAAACATATGGCCTGACAGTGCTCTGCCAGAATTGGAAACTGGTAAGTTCAAAATAGACACTTTGATTTTGAGGCTCCAGATTCTAATATCAAATATTTTGTAATATAGTGCTTGCCTTTTTAGAGGTTTCTTTATGGCTTCAAGAATTCAGTATATTGCAAAATATCTTCTCAAAGCCTTTGAAATGTAATCATTTTTAAGCCGTTGATTTGCAATTTGCAATCCAATAAAACCCTTTAAAATATAGAATTCTCACCTTGATGTGTAGTATGATGCCAAAATGATTGGAATCGCCTTGGCTTTATGCTCTGTTCATCCAAGAATTATAGCATGCTCTTCTATGCATCTTCTTGCTGGTCAAAGTAATTATAAAACTAGTTGCCAATCGCCCCTTAATTCTGCTGTTGTATTTTTATCTTTCAATGAGCTGTCACCAAAACCTTTTTTTCCCTTTCTTGTGCAATTATTTGTGTTTAAGATCTACACATTTATTTACAGCAGCATATATTTTTTATACTGCCTCTTTGTAAATTGAGTTTTAGCTTCCAATTACCATTAATTCCATCTTTTATTGGATGTCACTGCCTTTTTTATCACAACAGAAAAGGTAGTCCTTATACCAATACTTCGGTATACATTCATGCTGATCTTTTTTCTTTTTTTCTTGTACGAGGCAGCTTTAAGATAATGCGACAGAATGCGTTGGTTATATCAGGGTCCTTTTATTTTATTTTTTTCTCGCATTTCCTATGTCATGAAATTACTGAACATCAGCTATTAATATGCAGCTCTCAAAGCACTTGGAAAGCTGATGCATGATGTTGGGTTGATGGTAGCTTATCACTGTGATCAATATGGTAAAACTTTGTGTCCCAATGTTGGTATTTAAATTAAGATAATAAGATACTGAACTCCTCTGAATTCAAATCCTCTACATGTACACATATGTTGAACAACTGAGTATGTAGGTGATTTTTTTTTTTATCTCTGAAGAATAGAATCCATCATTTAGTTGCCCAGGAAATTGAATTAGCCATAACTATAACGTTGGAAAACTATTGAATACAGGAGATTGAGTCTGTGAATCACTTTAAATGTCCTTATTAGTGGAGCCAACTTCCTTAAATAGAGGGTTGTGGATTCCCATTGGATTTGAAACAAAATTTCTAGTTAATAGTTTTCCTTTTGAGATTAGAGTTCCCAGGCTTCACATATCAGCATTGAATTGCGCTTGAATTGATACTATCTTCGTATGGCTGGCAACCTGCAATTGCGGCTAAAAAAGTCCAGCCTGCCCATGTATATGATTTTGAAATGAGGTCATTCTTACCCGAGTCACAAACCACCTTGTATGAGTAGCGCTGGATTGAGCACTTGCTGAGTGGATTGCCTGCCTTATCCTTCTTTCTTTCTCCATTTGTCTTTATTTTTATTTGTTAATTTTTGACTACCCTTGGTAATTTGTTCGATCTTGATGAGCTCTTGTGTAGTATCCAAAGGAATGGAAGTGGATCAAAATGAAAGCCTCAAACAGATACTTCTTCGTTCTCGGTGTCATAAAGGCCGGTTGCTTTATTATTTTCCTGCACCAAGGAGGTAATGCTTTTCCTACCCCCCACTTTACTCGTCACAGGTTTTTGATACAGCTGATGAATCTTACTCCATGTGAAAGAACCAATTCTATTTTCAGTTGTCATGAACTGACTTGGTGGTAATTCCATCTGTTGTGTGGCTATATTGAATATAAAACTTTGCGATGCAGTTGACTAACTTGTTTAAGCTGGTCTCCTCACCCTTGATGACCTGATTCATGTCAGCATGGCGTAAATGTCAGAAAAGTTGCGAGTAAAATCTGTGGAAGCGTAGTCCAGATACAAAATGACTATGAAATATAAAATCTTACTACCACACAAGATAATTATATGCACATATTCATAAGAATGAGACTGATGCCGATTCTTGATAGAAAAAGTTTTTCCAGAGGCAGCAAAGAATATTAAATGTGCACTAATTAGGTCATATCACTATCACCAATTAGGGCATATCATTACCAAATTTTCCTCGTAGTAATTACTTTTTATTTCTTAATATTTGAGCTGCTTTGAGTTGCTAGGGCTCTTCGGATGATTTCTTAAAATGGCAATGGTGGTTTGCAGTTTATGTCTACTTGAATGCAGAGATATCATGCGAAGATTGAATTTAGTGTTCTGTATATGTTGTTTTGTATTCATACCAATTTGGTGTCAGACAGTAATTATATCCTGGGTATTTTTTATAACAATGTCTAGCCTCCATTGGCCATTTATTGATCTTAATTGTGAATCTTTTGGGTCCTTGACTCCTTTCTGGAACACTAATCTGTATTCCAGACAGCATCTTCTCATATTTGTTGTTTATATCTCATGATGAATTGCATGAAATGGTAGAGTCCGTCAAAATAACGTGCTTGCAATGATATAATAAGTGCCTTCTAGAGGGAATACTTACAAGTAGAATCACATGCAGCGATTGTGTCCCAGATAGTGACTCAGTGTCATCTTGGTGTGGGTGGCACACAGATCATGGCTCATTGACAGGTGATCAACTTTTTTATTCATGAGCTGCAATTTTTGTTCTCTCTCTGGGGCATATAGGCTTGTTGATGATGTGCATACTTAAGCATTTTTCTCTGCAACATTCTTTCCTTTTTATGATTTTGTATTTAAATTCCAAATAAAATTGATTCTAGGATTTACAAAAAAAATTCCTGACACTTGTTCTTGACAGAATAAGTTTGTAGAGAGATCAGAATTTTCTTTTCTTGGAATTTCTAAATTGGGGTTGACTTTGTGTCTGATTTTTGTTTCAATTTGATATGTAGGTTTGACTTGTGCCATGTTTAAGAGAGATGGTGTAGAAATACCTTGCCCTGATAGCACTGCCGGCCTTTATATAAAAACACGAACTGATCAAATTGTCAAAGTAAACTTTCTTGTCTTTTAAATTCTACCTATGCAAAATGAGCTTCATTTAATTGTTCACTTAACATATTCTTCATTCTTTCGGAAGCACCAGCGTTTGGTTAGACTCTATATTAGCTCTCTCAGACTCTAATTCCTCATTACAGATCATAGAAGAAAATTTAAAATCAAGTCGATTTGTTTCAATTTTGAAAGCTGTAAATTAATAGGACAGCAAAGTCTTAAATCTTGAAAGCTATGAATGATAAGAACAGGGACAGGTTTTATGTTTGATGGGTTCACACATGCTTGTTCATGGAGTGAAATGGTGACCAGATACTCTGAGAAAGCATCTGTTTTATTTTTCTTTTTCACTTGAATTTAGTACAACACCGACCGTGTTCCCTTCAAGTTGCCTCACCCCTAATAAAAAGAATGAATCTGGGGAAGATTTCAAAAAAGAAACGAGACCGGGTGCTATATATAAGTGGATTGGACAAAGTGCTTGCTTCACACCGAACCTTTTATCATATGTGGTTCGTTATGACCTTTTTTTAAGTACATTCTGAATGATACTAAGTTTGTCATTGACTTGTGTGTTTGTTATGTTTTAGGTTGTATTTGGAGAAGGTGAGATAGCATACCAAATTGGTGAAACAACTGAAATTCTGTCTAGAGGTTATCTTTGTGCAACACCACACTCTGTTCAGGTACTTTTCATATTTGATCTATATAATGGAAATACTCTGGGACTAACACTAGGATTGCATGCTGTGTATTGCATTAGTTCTTATATTGAACCAAAAATTAGTATTTGTTGTTGGCTGCATGGTTTGGTGATCCTTCAAGGTGAAAAATAGCAGCATCGTTGTATGAAACAAAAATTATGGTGAAAGGGACTTAGCTATGTTGAAATTTATCAAAGCAAAAAACGTGAGGTGACATGCTTTCAAGTGATTTTTTATTTCCTGTTCTGAAGGGCTGTTGTGATTTTTCTATATGATTGAGTAAGAAGGGTTTAAGCTTGGTTCAAAACTTTTATTTTTGTACATTTGAAGTTGAAAATGAATTTATTTACAGATATTCTTTTCCTTAAAGTTTTATGATTTGCCTAAACAATTGATGCATGGCAGCAAATGCATGTCTCTTTGTTTTATAAATTTGAAATGTTTTTCATATATACAGAGTTTCAAGTGCCAGAGGGGGTTGTCTAAGATAAACAGTCAGTTATTTTTATATGCAGGATGACAGAAAGCTGAGTGAGCATGAATGATACGATGGGTATTTTATTTTCCTACTTATTTACTTCCTAGGGGCTTTTCTTGTAAGAAAAATGCTTTCATATGTTCCATGAAGCATTCATTTCTGATATATGGGATACTTATATGGAGCGGGCTGCCCTCTTTCATTGTCTAGGGACCATTTGCAGTAGTCCTGCACACAAGTGGCAGCCCTGCTTTTTTTTCAGGTGCTATGTAAAATTCCAGCCATAGTATTTTTCATGACAAACTGCTTGTCATACCATTATGTAACCCTGATTCAGCATTATATCCAATAAGCTGTGAACAATGAAAAATATGTAACTTGGTGGTTTTTTCCTTTCTGTACAATCTCTTTGGCATATAATGAAGTAATAACCTGTCCTGGTTTAATGGTTTTTTGGCAGGCACCCAAAGGGGAGGAGGTTTCTGGTGTTGACAGGTCAACATTTGCATTATTCATGCAACCCGACTGGTATGCTATTTAACAAAAATGAATAATAGAATCTATTAGCATGACTTGTCCTGTCACATTTCCTTATAGTTATGTGAATGAACTATTCTGAACACCGGTAGTTTCAATGTAATCTTGAGATTGCATATGGATCTTCAGACAAAAAATTTGGCGGCAGTCATGCGATTGATACATCCTTTTTCTTCCTTAACACGTACACAATTGGATGAATTAGTTATTAATTCTTTTATTCCTTTTAATCAGCTCTAAGTATGGACTAAAAATCCTTGCATTTTATGATGTCTTTACCATTGTGTTGTGATGACATCTAGCATAATTAACCAGTATTTTTTTATCAGAGAAACTTGTAACTTTTAAACAGAGCAAGATATATTGATGTGTGTTCTTGTCTTGTAGGGATGAGAGACTTAACTTTCCCAAGGATATGCATATTCACAAAGATGTAAGTAGTCCGTGCTTTAAATTCTGTAACTTTCAAAGCACGCTGCATATTTGATTGAAAATCTGATAGAATTAGAAAGTTATTGGCTTCATCATGATAAATCTCATTTTGAGTTACTTGGGGCACAAGTGCACGTAAGAGGAAAATGATAAGAACACATGAGCCAGGATCAAGAAAATAGTACCATGGTGAAGACAAGTGTTCTGGGCTTTTGGCAGCAAACTATATTACTGTTAAGGAATCATCCAAAAAAAGAAATAAAAATGGAGAAACGCCAGCAAAAATAACTTACTGCCCCTCTTCAAAAAAATGAATTGCTTGTAACTCGCACGCTGTAAAGCAATTCCCACTATTAACATTAACAAAAGAAAAACGAAAATAGGTCAGTCTTTCAATGTAATGCTGCTAATTTTCATCCTCTAATAAATCACTATTTATACAATGTTAGCTTTGCAAATTTTCATCATAGGTCCTCAAGTTTTTCTCTTACTCCATGTTGGTCCAAAGACTTTATTTTCATTCAATTAGATCCTCAAGAGTTCCTTCTTGGTTGCTCAAGATTTTCTCTCTCTTTGAATTTAATGTAATCTCTTTCCCTTGGTGTAGTAGATTATTTCGGGGTTGCATGCCATGATAATTTGACATGGGAAGTTTTGAAATTATTGTAAGAAAACAAAATTCAAAGAATATGGATCAAAATTGACATTGAAAAAAGTTGAAAGCCTTATTCATTCTTACAGTTAAAAAATGCACATAAATCTACTCTTTGGTCCTTCGATTTTACGTCAGTCCCTTAGGATTTTTGATTTTTCATTTAGGTCTCAAACTTCATTTGTTTGTCCGAAAACTTGGGAAGATAGAGCTTTCTGGTGGTTGGATTCCAGCCACCATTAACTTTAATCTTGGTGTCTATATATTTGTCTTTAAGAGAGGAACTTAATGAATATGGTTTATAACTTTAAATGATGATGAAAAAAGTGATTGGAGCTCATGAAGTTTTCATGATTTGATTTTGAGTTTTTGAGCCGATTAGATCGGAGCTTGGATAGTTCTTATGATTTGATTTGAGTTTGAGTTTTTGAGTTGCTTAAATTGTGTTTTTGTTTTTGGAAATGAGGTTATAGATGTTCATGAGATTTTTTTCATGTTTTTAGGTGAAAATAGACCTTAAAAACTTTAACCTTGATTTTCTAATCACTAGAACAACCTTCAGCGACTAGAAAAGGATGGCAGACAAATGATATGTCATCTACCATAGCTAGCGAGTTGCCATGTCTAAACCATCAATTTTTTTAACCTTGTTTTTTTTTTCTTTTTTCTCATTTTATATTTGAATTTTTTACTGAGTTTTTTTAAATGATGCATAAATAATTATCTAAATATATTATTATTTTAAAATAATACTAGCTCCTTCCACTGTGATATTAAAAATATTTTTTAATAATTATAAATGAATCTAATTTGCATAAATATGGATTAAATACCTATTTTTAAAATTGTTACTGTATATTTTGTATGATTGTTGTCAACATTATTGTTATAGTTTTTGATATATTCGTGTCAAAATTATCAATTCATTAATTATTGTTCTGATTTATTAAAACTTTCTTTTAAAGATTATGATATGTTTTTGTTTGAAAAACAAGATATTTGGTAAAAAAAAAGAAGCATGTTAAAAAGGGAAAAAGGTATTGATTAAAGAGATATATTTTGTATCTTTATTTTAATTCCAATTCTTTTCAATTGTTTTGGATATTGGTTGTAATTATTTATAGATTTTATGCAATAAACATATTTTCTGGCAGTTATTTTAATAAAAAAAACAGTAGTAACAATTACATTCTCTCTATAATATTTTAATTATTATATTTGTGCTGAAACTCATATAAATATTGTTATATACTTGAATAGAAGAAACATTTAAAGAACAATATGTGTTATAAGATAAAAAAAATCGTGTATCTATGTTTTAGCTTTTCATTTTTGTGTTTAATTCAGTGTCAACTTTTCAATTCTTAATAAAAATATTTTATTATATAAGAAAATACGTGACATGGTATGCCACCAGTAAGATGGAAGATACAGTCAAAAGGTTCCTCAAAAACATCATTAAAATTACCATGACACATGGGCAGGCAGGAGGGAGTTTCCTCTACTACTTTTGTAACATTGTCGGCGTTTGCATGTTAACAAGAGAAAAACCTCGCCAAAGATGAGAAAATAGGAACTGCTGCTATCACACGTGACTCTTGTATATATAGTTTGAGGGAGAGGCCATCTTTCTGCTCTCATTGGTGTGATTCATGGCTAAGAAATGGTGAATCCTGTTTAGCTAATGGTTTCTTGTTTGGTTTGGGCATTTTATAGAGCACCCAGCCAGCAAAAAGCATGAAAAGTTTTACCAGCTACACTGAGTCTGTCTCGAGCTCGCAACTCAGTAGGTGCTGGTTGAGTCTCGTAAACTGCATTTAACGAAATTAGAAGGCTAATTAATTACTGCAACAAGGAAATGCTCCTTGACTAACTATTTATGCAACACACCTCTGGGGAGATATTTATTTGACTTTTGGACTTCCTTTGTTTTCAGCTTGTGCTAGCCAATAGCTGTCTCACGTTTGGAGAATATTCTGAGATGCTATTGGACAAGTATTACCACTTGAAAACGTGAAGGGTCACCACCCTGTTCCTTCTCCGCTCTCAATAGCTACGAAATAATATGGTGGCTGCCTGCATCACGTCATGATCATATAATAAATTCCTCTCTGGTTTGGTGGTTGTCTGCTACGAAAACCCAAAGACAATTTTGATTTCTTTTTCATATTTTGTCCTTATTGCTAGAAAAGGAATTCTTGCTGATGTCGTCAGCGTCGACCCATTTTCTCGTTTTCTACTTGTTGTTGCAGTGATGAATTTCTTCTTGATATGTTGGTGTGACATATTAGAAAGAAATTGTTGAATTGATTGTTATAAATTAAATTAAGGGAGGGAGAGAAATAGGAATGAAAAAAAGAAAGCGATCTCAAAGGCATCTTGACATTATGTCAATGCTTTTATCAAAAAGCTTTTGATACGACGAATTTAATAATATCAAGGTGGTTATATACTCTACTCAAAGGTGGTGGGTGATGTATTTATTTTTGGATGATGTGGAACTCACTTCATGATTGATGGTTATATTTCTTCTTCATTATTATTATTAGCATGGGTGTCTGGATTAGTTTGCACGTATCTCTAATTCTATGGACCTTGAAGTTTATGACTATATAAGCCTCCCATTGTTATTATATATTATTTATTATTATTGGATTTGTCTTTTGATATTTTTATAATCTTATAACTGATGATATTATCAAAACCTTGATGTATCTGAGTTTTTTTTCTTACTGGTAAATGTTTACATGTCTTTAAATGACACATGTGATGAACTTCATTCATCGTTAATGATTTTTTAAGTGTTATATGATTTATCTTATAAAAAAAAATTAATATAATCAACAATATTGTAATGGGAGATTTGATAAGCTTCTAAATTCATTTATTTCTTTCTTATCATTGTAATTTATACTAGTTTAATTAACAATTATTTTGAAATGTTATGTTTTTTAATTATAACAATTTTAAAGGTCGTATGTTTATTTTAATTATAACATATAAGATATTGTATTAATTTACCAATACCTTTTCAATTCTAGAAGAGTAATTACAATGCAAAATATTATTTTGGAAAGCCAAATTGATAAAATAGCTTGTCCAGTAGTGTAAATGTAGCTTTTTGTTTATATGTATTAGAGCAAGTCTAATGGTAAAAATCATTTTGGAGAGCTAAATCTTTAAAATAGCTTTTTGAATTGTGTAAATATAGTTTTTTGTCTATGTCTACTCTGATTGTAAAAATCATTTAAAAGAACTATTTTTTATATATCATTTTAAATATAGTGCAATTATTTTGTATATAATTTAATTATTCAATTAATAAGAGTAAGTTATATAATTAAATAATTACTTTTAAAAAATGATATAGGGATTTAGTTCCCTTCTCCCCCTCCCACACACACACATAGACAACGCCCCCACACACACGGATGTGTATTTTTTTTAATGTTTTCTAACATTTGGCTTCTCTCTCAAAACATGTAAGAATAGCTTCTCAGTTAAAGAAAAATCATTTTAGCTATTAGGATACCTTGTCTGTTGGAGACTTGATAAAGAACGAAAATAGCTAAAAGTACAAAAATATAGATTTGCCAACGCATATGGCTTCTGCGTTGGACTTGCTTTTACAATGGTAAAAGCCATTTAGAATAGTCAAATATATTTTAATATATACCAACCAATAATATAAAAACAAATATTATAGGAACAAACAATATTATAATTTTTTTCATTGTTTTTTTATATTATTAAAATGTTACCTGACAATATTATATAATTAATTATAGTTTTTTTAAAATAAATTTTAAAAAGTATATATCTTGTTGAAAAAATCTTATGAATTCTTAAATATAAATAAATATAAGATTACATGAAAAAAAATACTATTTAGCAAATCAAATAATGTTTTATATATAATTGAGTAAAAACTAAAAAATAGCCCATTACTAAATATTCTCTTATAATTTAAAGACTCGAAAAATTCATTAAAATAATTTCATGACAGTTTAGATAATATTTGATATTGTAATAATAATAGTTTTTTAAGAATATTTGTATCTAAAATATATATTAAAATAATATTTTACTTATTCATAAAATATATTTTAAAATTATATATGTAAACAATTTTAAAAAATTAGTATTATTTCACAAATCATGTACAACACAACATGAGACACGACCTCTAAATTAAACCCTTGCACATCTCTCTGCTTATGTTTGCTTGCCAATTATTTCTCCTTGTCTCAAAAAATATTATAATTTTTTTTAAAGTTTTGGTTTTTTTACAAGAATATATAGAAATAACATCTCAAAAAACAAAATTTCAGTTATTGATATAACTATTAAATTAAAAAAGAAAAAAATGTATATAATTAATAAAAATAGTTTTGTCTTCTCATCATATATAGCTCATGTAGCTGGTGAGTTGAAGTTCAAGTGAGAATACAACCGCAACTCTATTGTTTGATAATTGTCAAAGCCATTCAGGATAAGGTGGGTCCCGAGCTCTGCTGTGGTGTAAGAGTGTGAAAATGTTTTTATTTTTTGTAGAGGGATAAGAATTGAATAAGGATAAGAAAATGCAAACTGATTCTACACGTGGGTGTGAGAATAAAGCTACTCTAAATTATTCATTAAAGAGACCATATGGCAAAGGTCGGCCGAAAAATCCCGATATGTCACGATTCGGGGTATCTATGCGAACAGGCACGATGTCATGTTGGCCAACCCGCCGCTTTATGCTATTTATCGGTATCAAAGGAAATCCTTGGCTCAGGTCGGCCGAAAATTAAAAAAGAAGCTATACCGCGTCCTCTAAATATTATATTAATAGATATAGATTAATGTGGATTATAATTATTGTTTTCCCCTTCCATTCACAAAATTTAACTCTTGATCTTAAGGGTATTTTAGACTTTTTTTCAATGCAACTGTTGGCATTATCTGATTTTTTGAGGATATTTTCATCTATTCAACATTGTTTTGCACATTAAAACTACGAATTTCTCTTCGAAATCATACAAAAAAAAAGAAGGGTCAAGGGTAGTGTCATTTTTTTACATTCACCGTGAACAGTAAATTAACTTCTTTCCCCTCGGATGTGACAAAAACAGTGCACTGATGGTGAAGGCATTTTTATTTTTTTATGTTTTTGTGAACAATACAACTACTAAAACACCCTTTGAAAAGACAAAAAAAAATAGACGACTGGTCTGGGGGCATAATGGTATTATGATACCAGGTTCTTTTCATTATTATCTCTGGTTTCAAGGGTGTTTAGGTTGTTTCATAGTTGTTTATTATTATTTTCACTTTAACTGCTGACACATTAGCTGGATGCGCCTGTTGTTGCCTCTTTCACGCGCCTTACAATTGGCATGTGAGGTGTCAAAGGCTGAGGAAAATACCCGATTATCATGTCCCCGGGTGCACCGTTATGTCCTCTTTTATGTGGTGGTACGCGTGTCGACAAAAGGTGGGTGGACGAACATCGATGGTCATTTTTGTGTTTTTGTCCCTTTTCTCTCTTTTGCAGCGGCAAAATACAATTCAAATTCAACTCTTTTTATTTCACTTTTTCTTGTTTTCTATACAACTTTTGGTTCTTTTCAATTGTACTATTCAATTGAAATTAATCATATATGTTATTTTTTTTCATTTAAGCCCTTATTTTTTATTTTATTTTCTTTTATTTTTTCGTTCTGCATGTTTTGATTTTTTTTCAATTTTGTTCTCTAATTGAAATTGATTATATGTATAATTTTTTATTTTGACCCTTATTCTTTGATTTTGTTTCTTACTTTTAAATTCCATTTATTTATTTTTAGTCTCAAGGTTTGGATTATTTACAGTTTTGTTCTTCAATTGAAAATAATTATATATTTTATTTTTCATTTCGGTCCTTATTCTTTTAATTTTTAATTTGATTTTAATTTCTTTGATTTTTTCAATCCTTCTTGGACATACTTTATTATTTGTCCATTATTATATGTCTATTGGTTTTTGATTTATGTAAGAAAAAAATTTATTCAGTTTAGTAACATATTTAGCTTAATATGTTGGCGATCAATTTAAAATTGATTTTTTTTTTTTTTATTTGTTTTTACCTTTTTTTTCTTTTTTCAAGTCTTCTTGTTTTTTTTTAATTGCAATGATAATTTTATACTAGCGAGTTTATTGAAACTTGTTAAACAAAGAAGTTCATATCAATTTAAAATTTATATATTTTATTGGAAACTAGCGCTTCACAAAAAATCTAGACATATTTATTATTTTTCTCAAATCTATAGCATTATTAAAAAAATTAACCCTCTTAATTTATTTATTTTTGCGTTGAAAAAAAATGATTCTGACTTTGATTTTTTTTATTTTCCCTTTGTGATTTTTTTTGTTTTTTGTTTTATTCTTCAAGATAATTTTATGATTTTCATTGTTTACACTATAATAATAATTTTAGTTATTAATGTTTTATAATTGTATCCTTACTTGCTCTTTTTTTTCTTCTTCTAGTTTTTCGAAATAATTTAATAATTTTTATTGTTTAAACAGTAATTTTAATGATAATGATGATAAAAATAATAATTTGTTATAATAATTGTAGTGCTTATGGTATTAATAATTATGACCATAGTGCTAATAGTAACAATTCGTAGAATAATATTAAAAATATCATTAATAACAAATTTATTATAATCCAAACGATTACAATAATTATATTTATAATGATAATAATATTGATTTTCCTTTTATCCTTTAAATATGTTCATTTGTTTTTCAAATGAAATGTTTTTTTTATACTGGTAATGTTTTTTTAGATTTTGCCTTCGATCATAATAATAACAATGAGAATAATAATTCAACTAATTGTCATCCAATGTTGTATTTATTAAGAATTAAGTTTTACAATTTCTTTATATATAATGTTTCAAATCTAATATCATAGATTAATTGTTTGAAAAAAAATATGTAACTCAATATTGTCTTTAATTTTCTATCTTATTTCTTGAAAATTGTATTACTTAATATTAGTATGAAACACATAAAATTGTCTTACAGTTAGGATTTTTAACATTACTTAAGAAAAATCTTGTCCATGTTGTTTATTTTTCCCAAATATATAAAATTACAAAAAACTCATACTTTGAATATATTTTCTTACATTTAAAAAAAAACTTGTTTTTGATTGCGGAAAAATACATGGCAAATAGCTCATGTGTTGGTGATTTTGGCTCTAGTGGCTGCTTTACTTATATTTAAGGTCTCGATGAAGAAATATTCAAGTAAAAGAATGGTGTAATAAAGATTTTAGATGTGAGAAAAAATAAAATTAGAAAAATTAAAGGGTTTTTTTCTTATCTTAAAAAGAGAGATAAATATACAAAAACTTAATTGTTTTGTCTTTGTTTTGAATACAATAAAACCAACATGTTTTCAAAACTTTTTTTTAAATAGTTTTATATATTATAATATTATAGTTTGGAAATTAGGTTAGGATTATACAAAACACGATCTAAAATACTCAGAAGTTGAGCTAGAGTTTGAAATGCTCTGAAACCGAATTAATAATTGAGTTAGGGATCCTTCAACTTTGAATTTGGAAATTACTTACATTAATACTAAATTTGTTTTTCAAAGATACAAACAAAAAACAGAACGTTTGGCTAAGTAGGGTTTTTTTTTAAATAAAAAATATTAATGAAACAAAACAGAAAATAAAGTGTTTGAAAATTTATTTTTTAGTTCCGAGTGGAGTAGCATGATGATAGAGAGCTTGCGATATACATAGCAGATGTTGAGCTCGAGTCAGGGCATGCATCTCCGGTAAAAACCTATGACATACAGGGTTTTACTCACTCATTTAGACTTGAAAAATATATTTTTTAGTAAATAGAGTTCCCTCTCATAAAAAAATATTTTTTATGGTAGAGTGTATCGAAACTTATTTTTCTAAGTGTTTACATATTCGGTAATGTATTGAATTATTTATTTATTTATTTTTCATACCATCATTTTATAATAATTTAAAAACATAAAAAAAAATCTAAAAACACATGTTTATACTATATAGAATATTAATGCCCCTTGAAACCCTTGTGGATAAACATAACGGGGAGTCGGAATTTTAAAAGGAAAACGTGGGCTCAATAAGGACAAAAATGCCACGTCGGGGGGGCGGTGCGCTGTACGCAGCCCCTACACGGCTTCTCTGAGGTCAGGTCCTTTTCAGTCTTTGAATGAGCTCCCACACTCATTTGACTAGCGTGTGTATTTCTTTTGTGTAATGACCAGAAAACCCCTGCTCGGAAAAGTAATTGCTGAAAATAGATTTGTGTGATAGTTTCCTTTTCTTTACAGATTTCCTTCTTTCTCTGCTGCAATTTTTGTGATTCGTTTCACTTAATTGCAACTTTTAGCCAAATATAACCCTTTATATATATATATATATATATATATATATATATATATATATATATATATATATATATATATATATATATATATAATATACAGTATTTGATACTATAGTAATGATTGTTTTTAAATTCTGGAAATATATTATAATATTTTTTTTAAATTTATTTTTAATATCAACCAATAAAAACAACCTAATAACATTAAAAATATTAATTTAAATCTTTATTTTATAGAAAAACACAGTTGAGCCGTGTCGACAAATAGTGTTTAAGTACTTCTTATTTTTTTTTGTAGATTAAAGTGAGTTAAATTTTGTTTTGATTCGAGGAAAGATCACTCCTTTTTAGATACTTTTTACGGGTCCATGTTAAGCGAGTAAAATTCTAACTGTCCTAAATTCTGACAAAATAAGCATGTTATGAGTTAAATTTATTTTTATCAACAAGTAAATACTATTTTGCAAACTATATATGAGGGTTACTAAAGATTTAAGTTTTTGTCCAAAGATTTGAAATTAAATAAAAGAAATATTCTTAAATTTATTTTTATTTTTTCACTCGATCAATCCATCCATTCTTTTAAATTTATTCAATCAATCAAATAGCTAATTTATGAATTGTTCATGAGTTGGTGACATTATTAAATACTTTTCATTCTTGAGATAATTTTTTTTTGATGTAGAGCATAAATCATCAGATAAAGTATCTAAAAGATATTTAAAAATAGATAGATCATACTATTTGTGCCTTAAACATGTTGCTTGATAAAAAAATTAAAAATAAACTTATAAACTAAAAATAAAAAGAGTTGCTTCCTTGAAGTTCCTTAAACATAGAAACGTTTTTCTAATTTAAATTGGCAGAAGTAAATCTTGAAACACAACTAAACTATGTTGGTTACAAAAATTAAAATGATTTAATCATGGAGTTTTTATTTCTTTAAGTTTTTAATTAAAAAATATTTAAAACATATCCTCGAAGATAATTTATTTCGTGACAAAAAATCTACATGAACATAGAAGTTTTTCTCACAGGTCATGGATGGTACAACGTTCATTGACATCTTTAATATTAGGTTAATCTGCTGGTTAAAAAAAAAGAAAAAAAAACATTCACACAGATATACAAGGGTAGTAATGTCATTCTACGAGACGAATACCGACTCTTTCCTTCCATGAAACAACCTCAACGTAAGAGTGGGGCAGCCTACGATCCACCGCGGTTGGTTGTCTCTCTCTCTCTCTCTTCTTCTATATAACCAGCAGCCATAGCATTCCCTTTCTCAATTCCTAGAAATCTCCATTTACAAAGCTAAAAGCTATCTCCAATTCTCCATACACACAAAAGTTTCTCGGTTCTCCATCAATCACTGTGACCATGTCCCTCTCTAACTACCTTCCCCTTCCATCATCGCAATCTAACAGGAAAAAAGGTCAAGGAAAAAATGGTTTTCGAAGAAGGTGCTTGTCGATGGCAAAGCAGCAGAAAGACCCGTTTCTACATCCTTGGGCGTTGCGTCTCCATGCTTTTGTGCTGGCATGACCATGCTATACGTGATTGATTCCAAATGTTTTCGGGTTTTTTATGCTAATTACCCAACAATCAAAGTGATTATATGCCTGGCTCGCTGTCAAAGCAGCTAGCATGAATGGATCTAGGCATGGCCGCCACAAAGCAAAGCAGCAGCAGCAGCAAGTCGGTCGCTCCAGGTTCTTTCAGCTTAAAGAAGACAGAAACCCAGCACCATGATGAAGCAAACTGAAGGCCCAAGCCAGACCTGATCAATCTCTTATTCAAACGGTTCGTTTTTCAATCTCCTTAAGATGGATCGACGCAGAAGAAAAATTAGCACAGCAGTACTGCAGCTGGGGCTAAGCATGGGACGTTGAATTCATTGATGCCAATTGGAAACTAATTATTTGAAGGACTGGAATTAACGGGCCACAAGGGGACGTCTCTCACTCTCTGAAATTGTTTCCTCCTATGGTTCTACTGTCATGGCTGTCAGTCTACACAGACTTCCTGACAAAAACATTTTCTCTAGTTTGTACATAGATATGATCTTGCTCTTGTTACGAGAGAGTCTACTGTCTTTTTGTGTTGTTGTCGGTAGGTTTTTCTTTTATCAGGTTTTTTTTTCCTGACAGTAGAACTTTAATTTCTTTTGCGTGCATTATGTAATCCATGTTGGAGGTGCGATTGGAGAAAGGATTTGTCTTTTTTTATAAAGAGTGGTTTACAAACTTCCTTTTGAATATTCTACTGCTACAGATTTTTTTGGCCTTTCGTTTTTCTAAGAGTTCTTTCTAATGGTGGGCTGCTTCATCGGGATTTTTGTGCTTGTTGTTGCAAGTTTGTGCTGCTTTATTTGACCTTTCTGCATTAACTTTATATAGAAGATGATTGTACTCTTTTTATTTATTATACATATATAGTTTATGGATTCCGTAGTGGACTGGTTGCCTTTTACACCATCCTTGTCTTTGCATGCGTGTTTTTCTGTTTGTTTTTTTTTCCATTAAAAACACATTGTCTCGGCCAACTTCCCCCCCGTGTGTACAAAGAGAATGTTCTTACCATGTTAGGTAGAGATTTATTTTATTTAGAAATGAGGAAATTTTATTCCTGAAAAATGTATTTTATATAGGTCCAGAGTTTGGATTTGTTCAATGATTGCTAGAAGTTCTTTAATATGTTTGTGAGCCCAGCTAGGCTTTCACGATCATGTGTTCTAGATTTTCTTACCAGTTTAGTTTCATGTGCTCCTATCCTATATATGATTTTTAGAGGTTTCGGGCTGATTCCCAGGTCTGTCTGTCTGCTTTGGTATTCCTCACTTTCTTTTCTGGGACGCATTTTCTTTCCCAGATCATTGTTTCTTCGACGGAGCCAGTCTACAGTCACCCTCTTTTTTTCTTTGCCCTTAATCTCAAAGCTTTTTCACCTTCTATCTTTTAGACATTGATTGCCTTATTTTCATGGCGTTTGCTTTTATGTTTTCCCTACTGTGATTTTAGCTCTTGCAATTAGGTTTTGAAGGTGGCCATCAGTGTTCTTCGTTCTGAATCCTGCGTGCCTTTTACTTTTGGATTTCTACAGCTACGAGGATGGTGTTCTGTTTTGCTTACAAACTCCATTGCTGCTGCTTGCGATGCATGGCATTTTTCCTTCCCTTTTTATTAGTGATCATTGCTTGGATTTTATAGATTCCCCCCCTACAATTGTAACCTCGGTTCTGTGATTGAGAATCATGCAAACAATAATTTAATTAAGTGTAACTTTTCAAAATGAATTAATGTTATTTTTTTCTCTGGGTTATGAGTGGAATTGATTCAACTTCGTCATGGTACTGTTGCACTATATGCGCAATTCTGCCTTCTTTGCGTTATTTTGTTCAGCCATAAGCACCTTCGTCACATGAAAAAAAAAAAAGATAATGTTTTTCTAATATATTTTTGTTGATGACATGACTATTATCCTATATACTAAAAGAGCTCAATCCGTTACTGTACATTGTTAGTGATTTTACTGTGGATTGGAATAGTTGCTTCGGTCAGTTGGGTTACGGTTTGGTTTTTTTTTTTTTTCGTCTTCTGCCCGTTCTTCATGCTGCGTCACGTGCTCGAGACTTTAAACCCTTTCACAAGCCGCACGCAAGCTATGCCTTTGTTCTCTTTTCAAAGATGGGGGCTGATGTGGCCTGCTGGGATTCATTCCTTTTTCTCTCTTTTGAATGTCCAGCTCTTCATTTTCTTTGCTTTGTTGACCAATCAACTTTAGAGGAGAGTAAAAATATTTGCCTGCCACTTCATACACTGCCTGGGTTGTGGCTTAGTTTGCCCCCTGCTTCCATACCCGTATTATTTTATTAACATATAATTAAATCGAAAGGTCCATGCATGAATTTTATTAAATACAGCGAGAACTATTTCTGTCAATAAATACAACTTGCGAAGTTGATTTTTTTTTTCTAACGCCAAAGAAATAATGTGTAAGTGTTATTAACGTGTTTTCTTTATATTGAGTAAGAAATATAATTATGAATCACAAATTCAATGTTTATCATATGCATTAATATAAATATATAATATCTCAAACTAATTTTGAAAGTAGCCAAACTGAACTGACGTCAGCACTGTAGACTGGCCGTTTTTCCTCCGTGCTTCGCAGGCGTTCGTCTGTTTTTCCACAGGCCTTCTTTTTGTATTTTTTATGGTGGAAAAGACAAAGCAAAGGCTGTGGCCGAAGCGTTGCCCATGACGCCGCCCAAAGATTGGCACGCCAGCTGAAGTTCGAACCCGCCCGACCACAAAAACTGATTTGGATTTGTGTTTTTTTTAATATAAAGAACTGTTTTTTTTTTTAAAAAAAAAAAGGTCTTTTGTTTTTTAATAACTGGTTGTTGTTTCTGATTTGGTTTGTTTTTTTTTTTTCTTTCAAGGACCATTTTCTTTTAAAAAAAAATGAATGGTTTTTTTTTTTTAAAATAACTGGTTGTTGTTTTTTTTTTTTAAAACAAAATTAATAACCGAGGTGTCCAGACCCAACTCTACGCACTACCTGACTAATCTCCGGATCCATTTTTTTTTTGCATTTTTTTCCCTATTTTGTTTTGTCACTTATATTTTTTTTTCTTAACCGAGGTGTCCGACAGTAATAGTGATGATAATTTTAGAAGTTAAAGGTCTTTTCTTTTTTAATAACTGGTTGTTGTTTCTGATTTGGTTTTTTTTTTTCAAGAACTGTTTTGTTTTTAAAAAAATGAATGGTTTTTTTTTTACAAAAAAAAATTAATAACTGAGGTGTCCGGGCCAACTTACGCGCACCACGACTAATATCCGGATCCATTTTTTTTTACATTTTTTTCCTATTTTGTTTTGCCACTTATATTTTTTTTCTTAACCGAGGTGTCTAGGTCAGTTTTACGCCACGACCATGATTTTTTTCTTCCCGTGATATGTTTTTTTTTGTCAATCAATAATTGTTATTGTATTTATCATTTTTTTTTTGCTCTTTTGTTAATGTTTTTAGGTTCTTTAAAGCCTTTGATTTAATTTCGTTTTTTCACGTTATTAAAGCAATAATAATATTGATATTAAGAATAATAATAATAATAATTTTAGTTTTTGTTCTTACATGTTTTTTTATTCATTTTTTTTCTCAGGTTTGTTTAATAATGTTTATTGTTTTGACAGTAATAGTGATGATAATTTTAGAAGTTAAGACTTCGATGTTACTGTTGTTATGATAAAGTATGTTGATCTTTTTCATTATATCAAATTTTACATGTTTAAATATTATATTTTAATTTCAATAATGGTAAAAATTATTTGTTCCGTCTGCACTACGCCCGCAACGTAGTGCGGGCATTTGACTAGTATATCTAAAAGATTACGGGATTTTCAACAGTGATGAGCATTGTTCACAGTGACTCATAGTCACTGTGGACGTGCAGTTTGCTCTGGTGCTGCGCGAGAGTTTGTGCACTTTTTTTTTTTTTTACACAGGGCTTCTTTTTTTATTTTTTATGGTGAAATTGACAGATAAGTAGTTGTGGCCGAGCGGTTCGCTGCGCGCTGGGTTTCCAACGCGCAGGGTTCGAATCTCTCATCTCTCAGCCAGAAATTTTGACTTTTTTTTCCCTAAATTCTGTTTTTTGTTTTATTTGAAAAGCAGCTGCTTTCCTTTTTTTTCCCCCAAAATTCCGTTTTTTGTTTTATTTGAAAAGCAATTGCTTTCCTTTTTTTTTTTCGAAATTCCTTTTTTTTTTAAAAGTAACTTTCCAGTTGCTTTCTCTTTTTTTTTCTATTATTATTCTTATGATTATTTTTTTTTAAATTATTGTGTTTTTGTTTTTTCTTCTACAATCCTGATTTTAAAAATGATTGTCTGGAAAATTTGCTTTCCCTTTTATTTTGACTATATTACAATCGAGTCGTGTTTTGAAATGTGTTTTAAATTTTTTTCTGAAAAAAAAAAATTATTTTTTATTTTAATTTAATTTTTAAATTATTTTTATGTATTAATATCAAAAACATTTTTTAAAAATAAAAATAAAAATTAATATATTTTTTAACAAAAAAACATTTTGAAAACAACCCCAACCGCATAAATATTCAATTAGTCGCTGATATTGAAAGCTTATACGTCCACATTTGATTATGGATATCATTTAATAAGGGATCAGGGATGCTTCAATTTCTTCCTCATGCAGAAGTAAATAATAAAAAGCGATTGGTGAAACTTACAAATGAAGACCATCGACGAAATTTGGGTGCCGAAAATCATGAGAAAGATACGAGAAATCAGCCACAGGAAAGGAAAGTACGCCACAACCGGGACCAAGAAAATAATTGATAATAAAGGGCTGAAGACAAATAAATAAATAAATTAATGTCAGGAAACCACTCTCTATAAAATATATTTTGTGACTAAGTAAAATTTAAATTATTTTAAAAATAATTTTAAAAATATAAAATAATACACAAGTGAATTTCCTAGAGGACCATGACCAAGAATTCAAGTGCCCTATTAATTATATTTCTAATGAAAATATTTTAATACAAGTTTGTGAGTCAGTAAACTTACTCTCTATAGAAAATAAAACTCGAAAATATAAAACGCGCCATGTTTCCAAGATAGTTTATAAAAGCATCCTGCACAAAGAAATATCATTAAAGTTATTTTCTTATTTAATAAAGAAAAATAGGTTCAAAATAAATATAAATGTGAAAGAATATTGATAAATAAGATATTTCACGGAAACCAAAATTATAATCCCAAGCTTGCAGGGACCTAGCTCTGCGGGTAAGGATTGCTTTCTTTTCTTAACTTTCTTGGTTCGAATTATAGAGCACGCATCTATAAAATTTACTTTTGACATTGTATTTTAAAATTGATTTAGAAATTTTTTTATTTTTATTTTAAATTAAAAAAAATCAATATTTTTAGATCATTTTCATGTGCTGATATCAAAAATAATTTTTTTAAAATAAAAAATATCATTTTAATGTATTTTTGAACGAAAATCATTTTCAAAAACAACCTCAACCACACTACCTAACAAGCACCGAAACCTTCTAAATGCTAGAGCTAGAATAATGTAAACAATTGTTTCATGTCTTGGCCAACTTTTCCCCCCGTGTGTACAGAGAGAATGTTCTTACCATGTTAGGTAGATATGAGGAAATTTTATTCCTGAAAAATGTATTTTATATAGGTCCAGAGTTTGGATTTGTTCAATGATTGCTAGAAGTTCTTTAATATGTTTGTGAGCCCAGCTAGGCTTTCACGATCATGTGTTCTAGATTTTCTTACCAGTTTAGTTTCATGTGCTCCTATCCTATATATGATTTTTAGAGGTTTCGGGCTGATTCCCAGGTTTGTCTGTCTGCTTTGGTATTCCTCACTTTCTTTTCTGGGAGGCATTTTCTTTCCCTTTCAATCGATCATCGTTTCTTTGACGGAGCCGGTCTACAGTCTTGGTTCTGTGATTGAGAATCATGCAAACAATAATTTAATTAAGTGTAACTTTTCAAAATGAATTAATGTTATTTTTTTCTCTGGGTTATGAGTGGAATCGATTCAACTTCGTCATGGTACTGTTGCACTATATGCGCAATTCTGCCTTCTTTGCGTTATCTTGTTCAGCCATAAGCACCTCGTCACATGAAAAAAAAAGATAATGTTTTTTCTAATATATTTTTGATTTAAAATCTTGCAAATAATTATAAATATATTCAATCATAACAAGTTTTTTTTGGAAAATAACCGTCTTTCGATGGTCATATCATAACTAAATGCGTCATTACCATCTATAATGGTATATCCAAGATCCATGACATCTATATGGATTTTGACATCAATAATCCATTATAAACGTAAAAAGATAGCAATATAATGGAGTTCATAAAAATCCAATGATAAAAAATCTTAGTAAGATAAATTGTTAAACAAAATAAAAATGACATGCGACGTTGTTATACCTCAACTATAAAATGGTATTTCACCTTATTTTTTACTAGTAGCTCGCAAACTGGAAGTTTCTAGCTTATATATCAAATTTGTAAACACACAATAGAATTTCTAATGTGAATGGAAAAGGCAAGTCCACCGAGAATAAAATCTTCTAATAAACACAAAGCATGCTTATGATTTGCAGAAATGTAAATATCAAAATTTAAACAATAATAAATATAATGATGAATAAGATTTGAAGAAATCATATTAAAATTTGTATTGAAGCAAGTATATCGCATGCATACACAACTTTTACCTCTTATAAATAAACCAAATATAATTATTTATTTTCAGATGAAAACAAGAAGCAATTCGTGCCGATAATGTTTTATGAAATTATACTATATATTTTAAAACATACAATATACTCAATAAAAACTCAATAAAATAAATAAGAACAATGAAGATTAAAGGAAATATAGAAAACACTCTAATTTCATGACTTTATAATAATATATGTGTGTGTTTTCACTCTAAAATGCATAAATTTATAAGTACATGTACATAAATAATTGCAATTTTAAAGAATATAAGAAGATGTAGATTCAAATAAACTTAATAATGATAATAAATAAATAAATATAATAAAAAAGTATGTAAAAAAAATCTAAACATCCACCTATATAATTTATAATTTTATACCTTGGTTTGATTTTAGTTTTGTAAGGCTTGAACTAAAATAATCAGATTCAACCGAATCAAATAAAACTAAAAAAAAACAGAGGGACTGTAAATAAAAAAAGTCTGCTATCTAAGTTTTTAACCCTAGGTTCCTCGCAAATCAGCCGCTCCTCCCTCCCACACCCGACCTTCATTCTTCATCTCCACTCTCCAGAGCTAGCAAACCAACCGCCTCTCCCTCCCACACTCGACCTTCAATCTTGTCACACCAGAGAGCTTATTAAGCCAAGAACTGAACTCAGTGTCAGTGATGTGGTAGATTTTCCAGCACTCCCAGCAGCAGTCCATCCAGGTAATGAAATATTTTTATTGTCTGTTTCTTCTATCATTCAATTCATTCCAAAAAGAGGCTAGTGATTCTCCCATAGCTGAAATGTCTTCCATGTTGCTCTCACACTGCTATTGTTTATCGTGGTTGAATCAATTATATTTTTCTTGCGAAGCAGGCATTATATTTAGTTATTGGAAACTTGCTTCTCCCTTTGATTTTGCTTGACAAATATTAGGATTTTCCCTTATTTTTCTTTTCCATATTAATGGGTTCAAGGGTAACAAAAAACTAATCTGATGGTGTTATTTTTTAAATTATTTTTTCCCTTGAACTACTAATGACATACAGGTGTCTTGGATGGATATCGAATTAAGAGAGTACAAGCAGTTGCACGAGATTGATTAATCGAGCCTATAGACTAAGTTGATGGTAGACTAATGGTATACTCCACCATCATAACTCAAGTGCATTGAAGTTTGACACTGCCATCCACCTTTTGGCTATTTAAACTGCTTAATCACCTTAGTGTTCACGGATTCTTACCAGGAGATTCACGATGAAGATTTTATAAATAGATAGATGTGTTTGAAATAGATTGTTTATTACTAGCTCTAACCATTATATGGGAAAAATCATGAAATCCTTTATGTGAACCAACTTAGAACTTAGTATAAATCAAGGTTTAAACAAAGCAAAAATATAGTTGGAAACCATTTTGCTTTGCAGTGAGTTTAAAACAAATAATTAACCTCTGCATCAACTAGAAAACCAGTTATACTGCTTGAAGATTTAGAATCAATATCTGCTTCTGAATCATGATCGATTTAGAATTCTTTGACTAGCCTTTTTCGATTTTTGGTTATTAAGTTTGGTTAAATATGGAATTGCCACTGCAATTGTGGCTAAATGCAGTTGAAAATTTTGTGGTGGTCACATGGAACATCGTTTGGGAGACATTTTTTTCCTCTTTGACACGGGTTCTGCACATTATTTGACTGATTAATAGCTATGGCATCATTTCTATTTTTTTTTATTGTCCATGCATGTTTACTACAACAGCAGGTTCCAAAGCATATTACAAAACATTTATTTAGCCAACTATAATTGGATGTGTATGAGATGATTTCCTGTTAATGGAAAAACACTTTGCAAACATTTAAAACAAGTTTTCAATGAACCTAATTTTGTGGCCATTGCTGCATCTTTTTCCTATATTTTGACATCACAATTTAGACTAATTTGCACTATGTATTACTCTACCTTTAGCCACAATGCTATGTTTCTCATGGGACTCAGTATAATCTCTTAGAAGTGATGCATAATGTAACATGGATAATACATATTATCAATATATTATGCAGAATCAGAGGTTTTGGATTAGGTAAAACTTTATCTATTAGATCATTTGTTAACTCATAAGAAAAAGCTTGAAAAGACATACAACAAACATGTTCGATTAAAAAGCTTATCTAAAGGTAATATGGTATGGAAGGTCATATTGCCAATTGGCCATAAGGATTGAAAATTTAGTAAGTGGTCTTTAAATTGGGAAGGTTCATTTGTCATTGCCAAAGTTCTTAGAGGAGGTGCATATCATATAACAAACCAAGATAGAGAGTTGTATTTTTGATTAATTAATGGTTGATAGCTAAAGAAGTATTATCCTTATACAAGGCATACAATGTAGAATGGGATTCCTGAGGAAACTAAGAAGTATTTGCTCTAGATACAATGTAAGATGGCCGTTCATGTGATAGGACTTAAGTTCTATGTTGTTTATTCTCAATAACAGTTTGAGTTATTTGTTCGGCATAGATAATTAAATAGTTAAATGGAAAAAGAGCGGTTTTTTAAACACATGTAATGTATAATATTAAACTCATCTGTAAAAGGACTGTCTATATACAAATAGATAAAAAAATTCAATATGGTACATAATATTGTATATGATGGCATAAAAAGAAAATATAAACTGTTTATAATAACAAAACAATAGAGAAAATTGCCCTTACAAAAATGAGAAATCTAACCCTAAATCTTATCTTTCCTAGCTCTAAGCCTCTCTCAAGTTTAAGTAATTGTTTGGAGATCCTTTAACGTTTTCTTCCTTGCTAACATATACTATCTAATTATAGTGAAAGCTGTGTTTATTAATTCTTGAAGAGTGAGGCCTTTCTATGCATGACTGCAAGCCTTAGCCACCTCAAGGACTACATGAGCCTTCGCTCAGCAAGCTTCTCTTCAGCCCTGGCTAGCTCTTTCCTCAAACAACCTAAATTGATTTTCTAAGATTGGAGATCTTAGATGTTGTGAGATCTTTAAAGGTGTTATTCCCTATTGATTAGGAGCATACAGTGTCCCAAAATTGCTTATAGGATTGTAGGGATTCTTAGATAGCCTTGTAAGTCCTCATTATCTTTACTGTGAACTCTTTTGTGGTTATGAAAGGCCTAATGTTATTTTAAAGCTACTGTAAAGACTCTCATACATTTTAAGCATTTTAATTTTAGGACCCTTGAGAGAATATGTACTCTAAAAACTATTGTAGGCAGTCAGTCAACTTTTGCTTGATTGCTCAATCGTTACTTCATTGAGCTAGAATAGATTGAAACATTCTTAGTAATGGCTAAAAAGGCTACTTGAGTTTATTATATCCATTTCATTCCATTTTAGGACTAGAAGCCTCTAATATTGATGGGGGAGATGGTGAGGCAAAACTTTCATTCGAAGTTCTTTTCTAAATCAAAGAAAAACAACTTTTGAGTAATTGTTGCTAGGAACCAAAAAGAGAAGTAAATTTATAAATGTGCTTACCTTAAAGGAAGGAGTAACCATGACTATTGTTCAACATTCTTGGACAAGTTTTGCTCAATCTTCAAATATAAAAAAAGATCGATATCTTCAGTAATAATAATTGTTTTTGTATCTAATTCTTGCTCAACAAGGGATGAATTAGTAGAAGCTGCTAGTTCTATAATATAGTAGCACTCTCAACTGAATTGCCTGCTATATACACTTTTTGCCATGACAATAGTAGAATATGTCCACTCTTACCTTCACATATCAAGGAGACTATAGCTAACAGATATCTACTTCTTCAATTTCCTTTATGGCATCTATGCTAGTGCTAACTTCTTGAACTTCTTCACTTACCTCTTGTATTCTGAAATTCCTAGTTAAAAAAGACTATCTTTCAAAGATTGTGTCCATGTTGGCATCAGTTTAGTCAGTGACTAGTGGGCACATTTTTGTAGGCTCTTCAAGACTGAAAAGCGAGTAGCTATTGGTTTTGGAGATCCATTTAAGGTAGTAATAGGGATTTAGCTTCAGCCCATGGAGAAGCACCAAAAATGGTGGGAGGAGCAACAGAAGAAGCGGGTTTCAAGAACTGGTACCTAAGAAAAATAAGAATGGGATAAATACAAGTGTTAGAATAGTAACAATAATTGAAAGAAAGAATGCAAGAATTGTCAATGAAAAGGGTGTTCAAGTATATATTTAAAGAATGGCTTGGTGATTCATGTAGTATTTTTTTTCCAGGTCTACTGGTTGCCTTGTTGGGGTACTCTTGCTCAAGTGTTGTTTTGTCGTTGTAGGCTTGTTTTGTCGTTGTAGGCTTGTTTTGTTTTTCTTTGCTCATGCTTGTGTTAGCATGTTGCTCACAATAACCAAATTTAACTTATCCTAAAAAGGTCCTAATGAGTTTTATCCTATACTTTTTTTTATTCATAATAGTATCTGTTTTATTATTTCGATGTTGTAGATGTAGAGACGTTTACATGGTGGATGACATTATCCTAAAAAGATCAAATATTTTGAATGAGACATTTTTTTTCCAAGCTCTCACAAAGCATTAGGTGTTGGAAATGCAGGAAAATCCAGTGAGCTGCCAAGTCAACCAGTGAATCGGTCATCTTGCACCTTTTCCAGTTCACTGTCCGGTTTGGTTCCTATAACAGTAGCTTCGCCTTAACCAAAATTTGTCAAGGTGGGGGTGTTCAGTCTTCAATTCTCTCACCTTTTTTTTAATGTTGATGTTGTTAAGCTGTTTATAATTTTATTAAGAAAAGAAAGAAATTTTGTGTGGCCCAGAAATGTTGGATGAAAGCAAATTCGATGTTGATTTGAATTTATGGGCACTTAGAATCCCTTGTCAGCTTTGCAAAGCTGCCACTCGCATTTTAAATGGGTACCACCACAACTACTCTTCTAGTATACTTTTTGTTTCTCTTAATATCAAATTTATTAATATTGGGTTTTTTTTGGTTGCAGATATTTGCTTGACAAGCCCAGAATCAAACCTATTACTGAAGATCCAACTTGCCAAAAGAATCGTTATGTGATATTGTCTGATAGAGTTCGAAGTCATGGTAAGTTATTCACTGATTGATTTTAACAAATTTTTTATATTGTATATTTATTGATTGTGAGTGTGCTTTACTTGCAATTGATATGCTACAGATTTATCTGAGATATCATCTCAGAAGCTTGATGAATTGAAGAAATTATGCGAGGTTCAAGTAATTCCTTATTCGTTGACCCTCGGGTATTCCTATTGGAGTGCAGGTCATTTCCTATTTGTTCATCTACTATTTGAGGTTGAACTTCTTGTTCAAGTATTGGAAAAGAAGAAAACAATTTGGTGTGTTTCCATCTATTGACAAATGGAAAGACTCACTGACTGGTGCTAATCTTTGATTCCAGATCATGTATTGAAGCAGATTCTGCCTCCTGGAGTCGAGGTGCCTTCATCTTTTGAAACAATAGGTAAGTATTCTTTTTTTGTTGCCATCCTTCTTTTTTTTTCCAGCTTTCTAAACAAGCCTGAGTTGTTTGTATACTTTGTTAGCTGTTCAAGATTGACATTGATTCCAAGACATTGTTACATGGTGGATTGTTAATGATCAACATAGGAACCTCACCAAGGATGAGTGAGTTACTATTTCTTATTATGCCTGCAGGTCAAATTGCCCATCTAAATATACATGATGAACTGCTTCCCTACAAGGATGTTATTGCAAAGGTTATTTATGATGTGAGTTTTTACATCACACATACTTCATTTTTCTGAACTTTATTTTAAACATAGATGAGTTGCTATTTCTTCCTGAAATACTATTCAAAATAGTTCTTTTTATTTCACAATAACCATGTACAGCATGTGCCTTTTTATTTCAATTTTCTTCAAGCATCTTAACTGGAATTTTGTCATTTTAATTTTTGTTGGTTGCATGGTCTTACAGTTTGGATGTCCTTTTCTTTTAATGATGGTTTTGTCTTGATAATCTAAAACAATTGGTGTATATATTCTATCTACCGTGCAGAAAAATTATCCCAGGATAAAGACTGTTGTTAATAAAGTTGGAGCCATCACAAATGAGTTTCGGGTGCCAAAGTTTGAAATTTTAGCAGGAGAAAGGGACATGGTCACGGAAGTGAAGCAATATGGGGCAATATTCAAGCTTGATTACAGTTTGGTTTACTGGAATTCAAGATTGGAACATGAACACATTAGGTTGGTTTCTCAATTTCAACGAGGAGAGATCATCTGTGACATGTTTGCTGGGATTGGTCCTTTCGCTATTCCAGCATCACAGAAAGGATGCATTGTTTATGCAAATGATTTGAACCCAGATAGCATTCGCTATTTGAAGATTAATGCAAAAATCAATAAGGTTGATGATTGCATTTACACATACAATATGGATGCTAGGAAATTTATTTCTCAACTTATGGAAGCACCAGTTTGTGAAAATAATGCAGAATGCAATGTTTCAATGCTTAAAGCATGTGAGGATTGCAGCGTACAGGACAATGAGGAATCAAGGATAGAAAATACAAGACTGGGAGGTATTATTTGTGTTGATTTATTTCCCATCCTCTTTGTTTCTGCATGCAGTTCCATCTGACTTGTTTTATCATGCAGTTGAAGCAGAGGAAGCACATGCTAGTGTTTCTGGTAATGTGGAGGATGCAAAAGATTTGTATAAAAATATACACACTTTTGCAGCTGCAACTAAAAGACCTTCAGATTGTTTGCTTGCAAGGTATTATAAGTGCCAAATTCAGGGTTAATGCAAACATGTTAGCATCTTGAATAATGGATTCAGGTGCATATATAACAATCTTGTCACTCATTTGACTTGTATGACTAAACTCCTGTTCATCTTCTGAGCAGAAAATGGAAGTATCAATGGTGCTGGCACAACAGATGCTTCGAGGAGAAAGGGAGGCACTAACAAGAGGCTGAGAGCCCTGGAGCTTCCCAATACTAAGCCTTGGGAACATGTTGATCATATAGTCATGAATCTTCCTGCTTCTGCCCTACAATTTCTTGGTATAGGCAGTATTTTTCAGTTTCTTCTCTCTGCCTATATTTCTGAGTGTTCAAATATGATTCAAGATGTCTATTTTTTAGGATAGTGCTATTATGGCTGATAAAAAAATTGGCTGGTGTTTTTCTTATAATTCTTTTTTCTAGGATATATGATTTTGGCTCCAAAATATTACTCTCCCTTTCCCCTTTTTTGAGTATTTGTTCCATAAGTGGTGGGGGGGGCGGGATATTCCTTTTTGAAGAAAAGTCACAGTTTATTATTATTGTTATTGTTATTATCCACAAATGAGGGGGGATTTTCCTTTATGAAGAAAAGTCACACAGCTATATTATATTATATTATATTTGTTATTTGGCGGGGGTGTGCATCATAATTGTTAACATTAAATAATTTTTTCCTCAGATGCATTCAAGGGGTGCATTCAGAGGAAGGATTGGAAAGGACCTCTTCCCTTGATTCACTGCTACTGCTTCATGCGAGCTAATCAAACTCAAGAATTGATAGTTTCAGTAAGCTTTTTCTGCAGATATATTTTGCTGTCTTTTTTTCCTCTGAATTTTATCTTCTTAGCATCATGTGTCCTATATTGTAATCAAAACTTTTGCATATATTCAACCTTTTTGCAGGAGGCAGAGTCTGCCTTGAATGCTCACATACAAGAGCCAATATTTCACAGGGTTAGGGATGTTGCTCCAAATAAGGTACCGATTATCATCCATCGTGAAATTAATTGCTTATTTATGACAAGTTTAAAGCAGAAGTATGTGTTCGAGAAAGGGAGACTTTTATTCATGTGCATAAAGGGTGCTTTGTGATCTATTTTTATGATTTCTGATCTATCATGCAGGCCATGTTTTGCTTAAGCTTTAGGCTACCAGAAGCATGTTTCAAAGATAATGCCACTAACAATAAAGGTTGATTCTGCTGATGGGAAGTTTTAGACACCATAAAAACTAATCGAACCCGTCCATCCAGTCCATGCACTACTCAAGCCCTCAGTTTCCTAGCAGATTTTGTTCCTCTTACAGGGTTGACAGCAGAAACAAGCTTCACTTTGAAAGACCTCCAAGAAATCTGACCTGATGTATATTTTTCGTTTCTACTCAGTTTTGTCTGATCCATCGAGTTACCGTATTTTCAGTTTTGACCAAGACCCCTGTTTTCGTTTGTAAGCCTGTTTATCTGAGATTGAAGAAAACATATCATGGCGGAGGTAGTTGGCATGATACTGCAACCTGAAACGATGCCGGCCATCCTCATGGGAGTTGAATCAAGAAGGGCAAGCTGTGTAATCACCAGTGTTATCTCTGAAACATATATGTGCTTTCAAATTTGAACCTTTATTTGTGATTTAATTGAGATCTTGAAAATAATACGTAAAGCCGCAGCATTGACATGCTATCATGTTATATATATTTGTTGGGTTCACTTCTTCTATCGTCAAAATCGTATGGTCTATCTGAACGTGAGTTTTGTTTATCTATCCTAACGGCTTACCATCATAGCTAATTTTGGTGAGCTTCTGTTTCCCTATTATAATTTTGTATTTGTGTTGGACAAAGACCATTAGTCTATTTGGAACTTCCCATCTGAAAAAAAAACCAACGGGTCTCCTCCAGAATTAACAGTTCCAATTCCAATCCTCTCTAAATGGTCTTCTCCAACGGGCCAATGGATCTAAGTGTGTTTTTGAAAAAAATAGTATTTTTAAATTATTTTGATGTGATTATATTAAAAATGTTTTTTTTTAAAAAAAAATCATTCTAATATTTTTCTGAATAAAAAATATTTTAAAAATCAATTTTAATCACATTCCTAAATAGGTTCTAAGCAAATGGTCACCTCATAAGAAATAAAGTCAAGGTTTATCATCAAGAATAAAATTGACTGTATAGATCTAGGAAAAGATAATCAACTCTAAAGATAAATGTTCACGTGATTAATTAGCAAATCAAATCTTACTCTAAAGAAGGGTTCATATCAAATTACACTAGAAAAAAATACATAATAATAATAATAAAATATATTACTATTAGAAAGAAGACTTATTGATAGGAATATAAATTATATGAGAATTTATGTTGTGACCTTTGAGCTACTATGAATAATGTGTTTTACGTTAGAAATTGTAGGTCCATAGGATTCAAACTTTGTAATAATAATAATAAAAATATATTTCTGAATTTCTTTGATCTAGATGTGTTCTTGGCTAATCTTTCTACCATGTTTTGAGATAATATCGAGACTTGCCATCTTGTTTCCAATCCAATACTGCATGCGTGCACATAAAACATAGAAGTTGATTACCATTTTGTGTGAGAACGTGTAACATGAGGAGTCCCCTGTGATAACATAGAGCTTGCGATTTGTATGAAAAGATTTCAAGTTCGAGTCAGGATGTGTACTTCTTGTAAAAACCTTGAATAATTAGGGTTTTACTCATACATCTGCGTCTATAAAATATACTTTTCCCAGGGATGATGTTTCCTCGTAAAAAAAAAAAAAAAAAGAGTGTAACATGAGTAGCTTTTCATGTTCAATTCAATTGGAAGTAATTGTAGATGGATTTACTGATGCCCTGTTCATGTCTCGGTTTCATGGTTTTGAAAGCAAACTCAGCTATCTGTTGAGTTTGATGGAGGGAGTGAGCAGATATCACTCCCACATATCTTAGAAGTCAGTGGATAAAATCTACCAATTTTCTTTTGCCTTTTTGTTTCTCTTTTTGGAAAATAGCCGTAATAATATATATTTTCTTAGATATTGGAGTAATCAACAATTATACCCTTTTCAATAAAAAAATAAATTTCTGATTCATCAGCCTCCTTTGATAAAAATATAAAAAACTTAAAAGTAAAATTCACCAAATGTAAAGTTAGCCCTTTTCTTACAGGGTCATCCATGTAGTATCCTTTTTCTTTGGAACACGCCATGTCCACGCTGCGGGTCTTTTAGCTGTTGTTCTTTTGCAGATCCAGACAGTTGTCCCTGTGGTTTGACCAGTTCTTGTGGTCTTAGAAATTATAATTTATCTATTTATTTAATTTTCTCATTTCTCTTTGCAGAAAAAGAAAAGAGAAATAGAGGGTGGAAACTATGATAGTAAAAGAAAGTGTTTTTAATAAGTAGAAAGGCACATGAAAAAAATAGCTTTAACTTAAAAGGCTAAGAGTGCACGTAGAATTACGCTGGTTAGCATTTGCAGATTCCTTTCTATCCTCATCTCAGAAAAGACGCCACCTCAGCAGCGACCTTTCCACTTAATTAAGCAATGGCTCAACTTAGGTGTATATATATATATATAAAAGTTGTCGGGAAAATACTGATGGACATTAACCATCGTTGATGTAATGAATATAATGAACAATTCCTTTGAAAAATGAATAGTTTTAACTCTCTTAGAAAAAGAATGACAAATCTTAATTGTCGATGATCTCATTAATATAAAATAGTTTATGTGTCCAAATTGTATTTGTATTCCTTATTTATCTATCATAAAAAGACTTAAAATCACAACACAACACAAACATATAACACCAATTATATATACTATTAATAAAATCCAAAAAATAAATGTTTTCTTGTCGTGTAATAATAAATTCATGTCATTGTCATTACATTAAAGTTAATTTCATCTAGAAATCATTACATTATAGTTAATTTCATTACACATTCATGTTGTGTAAATTAATTTGAATTGTCTTCTTCTTCAATTTTATTATTGTCATCTCTATCACAATCTAGTACATTGATCTCATTGTTGCCATCATCTTCATCAACTTTTGTATATGTCTGTTAGTTCTCAAAATATTATCTGACTCCTCAACATCTATAAAAGTCTTAAATAACTATAATTGCTTCAACTCATTAATTAATGGTCAAAGATGAACATCTATATTTCAATCAGATATGATCATAGATAAAAACATGAACTCTAGTTTCGTACGCCTTTCTAATAGCAAGTTGTAAATCATTAAGTATCATCAATCAATAAAAATAAGGAGCATATGATGAATACCTATGCAACAACTAATAATTTACAGTGATTTGTGAACTCATTCTATAATCTTTCAAAAGATCAAAAAAACAGATTGCGCTTGCATGATTCTTCATCTGTATTGGACTTTTAACTACACAACCTTGATTCATTGTCATCACATCCATAACCATATTTCTATAAGTATTATTATTGCTATCTATAACTCCATGCATGTTGCTAAAAACTAAAAGTTAACTCGATCATCTTTTTTATCATGATCTCGTAAGGAATACGTGGTTCTCCGTGTATAAATCAACACAAATATTTTTTGTGAATCTTTTTTTATAGAAGATGTATCATTATAATATTTGTATATTCCAAGAGAATCTTTATTTCGATGTTTATCAAAGAGTATGGTGAAAGAGTATTCTTTCAGTAAAAGTTTACCGTAATCTTTCGACAGATAAATTTTATCAGTATTTCCATTTGTATTTGCCAATTTTATAATATTAAGAGGTGAAATTAAAAAAAATAATCTATACAATCCGATCATTTGTTTGATTATTAAAAATTTCTGAATAATAAACTTTGAAAAGTCATCGACATAGGTTTTACATGTTTAACAACTTCTACAAATTAGATATTGTCAAAATTAAGCTGAAGAATACCCTAATATTGACCTCTCAAGTACAATCTTCTCAACTCAATACAATCCGATCATTTGTTTGAGTAAGGAGTGTTTAATACTGTATTTTAAAAGTTTTTTTGATTAATTTTTATTTTAAATTGAATTTTATAATGTTTTTAAATCATTTTGATTTGTTAATGTTAAAAATAATTTATCATTTTAATATATTTATAAATGAAAAATTTATTTTTAAAAGCAACTTCAATTACACTCCCAAACAAACACTAACTTTGAATCAATAGTAGCATAACTGTCAAAAGCAATTTACTCCAAGTTTTGCATCAATCATTAACGCAGCATATAACGTTATTTGAATTGCCTAACCATTTTTAGAAGCACGATGGTACCAGTAAGTAGTGTATTGACTGGCCTGGAACCATCTACAACTGAATAACAGAAGGGAGAAAGGAATCTTCCATTTCCTTTCCTGCAATGAATCTTTTCTTTTTCTTGTTCAAGAAACCTTCACCCACTAGATTTGTCACCTTCACCGTGAAGCTTCTCAAAAGCCAATCACCAAAAGTGGAGCAGCTAGATACACACTACCTTTTCCCTCTTATAAATTCTGCCACAAAGAACCAACGACTCCCCCCTCTCCCTTTCTCTCTTTTCTTTGCCTGTGTCAATCATGAGCTCAGGTCCTGATAATTAACAGCGCTGATCTCCAGACTTTCTTGATTCTTGATTCTTTCCCATCCCAATCCCATTAAAGATTCTCGAAGAAAAAAGAAGATGGCACCCAGCTGAAGTGTTTACTCACAACGTTCTGGTGCTGTTTGTTATTTTCTTGACCATGATCCCTGACGTTGCTGGTAGCGTTGGAGTGAACTGGGGCACCATGGCTACACACCAGATCCCACCACATAATGTGGTACAGATGCTGAAAGAAAATGGGTTTGACAAGGTGAAGCTATTTGACGCCGATGAGAAGATCATGGCGGCTCTGACTGGGACTGATATCGAAGTAATGCTGGCTATACCAAATTACATGCTGCATGAGATGAGTCAAGATCCTAGGGCTGCCACTGCCTGGGTTGATGAAAATGTGACTAGTTGGTCTTACAATGGCGGAGTCAAAATCAGGTTAGAGCTGCACACAGTTGTTGACCTCTGAGCAATGGCTTCTTTTTTGATGGCATATTGATTTCTTATACACTGAAACTATTCTTCTGATTGCAGCGTCTCTGTTGAATCTGCCTGTGATTGAAATAGCAATATTCCTCCTGTCAAGACTTTGCAATTCCAAATCTTTTGTTTATATGCTTAATGATTTCCCTGCTTCGATGTGGCTTTTCCATCTCCTGAGACCTGTTGAATTAATTCCTGTGCTGTTTAATTTTAAGGATTATATTTTTATTTTTATTTTTGGATTGATTGATTGATTCTGGTTCCTTGAGTTGGGTGATTAATCTAACAACACTACCACAAGACACTTTGAAAAGGGGAGGTTGGCCTAGCTAAAACCTGCTTTTATTTTTGGCCTCCATGAGTCATCTAAACCTGCATTTTCCATTTTCTTAGATCCTTTCCAGCCGTGCAATGTTTGAGAAATTGATTTTCGTAATAAAATAAATGAGAAATTTAATGAAAGATCATTTTTCCAGGTATGTAGCTGTTGGCAATGAACCTTTCCTGCAAACATATAATGGCACCTATCTACATGTCACGTTACCAGCTCTGACAAATATCCAGCGTGCTCTCAACCGAGCTGGGCTAGGCTCCCATGTCAAAGCCACAGTCCCCTTCAATGCTGACATTTACTACTCCCCTGGATCAAACCCAGTTCCATCCGCCGGCGACTTCAGGCCTGATATCCGAGACCTCACAGTTGAAGTGATCCAGTTTCTCGCCGGAAATGATGCCCCTTTCACTGTCAACATCTATCCGTTCCTGAGCCTATACGGAGACCCTAACTTCCCACTGGACTTTGCTTTCTTTGATGGATCAAAGAAGCCAATCACAGATGGCGACTCGGTGTACACCAACGCGTTTGATGCCAATCTCGACACTCTCATGTGGTCACTGGACAAGGCTGGGTATCCCGACATGCAGGTTTTGATCGGAGAGGTCGGTTGGCCAACCGACGGTGACAAAAACGCTAATATCCAGAATGCCAAGAGGTTCAACCAAGGACTGATTCGGCATGCTTTGAGTGGAAATGGAACGCCAAAAAGAAAAGGTAAGAACATCGAGGTTTATCTGTTCAGCCTCATCGATGAGAATGCCAAAGCGATTGCTCCGGGCAGCTTCGAAAGGCACTGGGGAATATTCGAGTTTGATGGGAAGCCCAAGTATGGGCTGGATTTGCTGGGGCTGGAACAGGACAAGGGTCTGGCTCCAGTGGAGGGAGTGAGGTATCAGCTAAGAAGATGGTGTGTTCTAGACCCTGAAGCAACTGAGTTAGCCGAGTTACCGGATAGTATCGACTATGCCTGCAGCCAATCAGACTGCACCGCTTTAGGCTATGGATCTTCTTGTAATCATCTGAGCGCCGAGGGGAATGCTTCTTATGCCTTTAACATGTACTATCAACTCAAAAACCAGGGATATTGGGACTGTGATTTCTCTGGTTTGGCTCTGGTTACTGATAAGGATCCATCTGAAGACGACTGCCAGTTTCCGGTGATGATTGCCTATGCTCAATCCCGGAAGAGGAATGGAATATTTGGAATTCTTGCAGGGAACCTCCTCATCTTCTTACTCCTCCTCCTACTACTACTGCGCTGATTTATGACTGTCACGTGGTAGATTGTATTTTAACCTTAAAACTGTCACCATCTACATGATTTTGTGCGTATGTTTCATTTTCATGGAGGTTATGCTCTGTCTTGGATTAAACCCATTTTCTGCAGGTCTAGAAAGCTTGAAATACGTACCGTTGGAAGCCCCATGATGAACAAATCTGGCGGCTGTAAATGGTCCTGGATCGTTGAAAGCCACTGCCATCATGCATGTGATGCAAATTTGGTTTGTTAATCCTATGTGCGATGTTATTTGTTCTTCACTTTCGGGTCCAAGACTAGCGTGGTGGCTTCTTGCTTGACTGCTTATAGGGATTTCTCCACAATCCACTCAGTGAGATGACGATGTCTAAAAAATACCTAAATATTGCTAATGAAAACAAAATGAATCGAGGATACTTTTGCCGTCGATTCAGAATAATGATTGAGTAGTGCGGTAAAAATTGTTTTAAAAAATATTTTTAATTTATAAATATATTAAAATGATATTTTTTTTAAAAATTATTTTTGATATTAGTATATCGAAATAATTTGAAAAATAATAATAAAATTTAATTTCAAATAAAAAATAAATTTTTTTTCTCAAAAACATTGTTAAAACGCAATGTAAAACAATCATTTAAACCGTTTTGGTCTGCTTTTTTATTTCTTTTTATACAATGTTTAGCTTTTCTCATGTGTGGTTTCAAGGTAATGAAAACACCAAACACACAAAAAAAAAATTCAAATATTATATTCAGCACTCTTGAATTCTACTTATATTTACAAGTTAACAAACTCAAACTATCATGATCTAATAATAATTATAAATACTAGTTCAATAAAAGATTTTAATCAATGAGATAAACAAAAATTCTAAATACAAATCTTTTTCTTGTCTCAACATTCACTCTCACAATAGTATATTCTTAAACACTTCATTTAGCGATGAGAGCCTCTTCTATAAACAAGATCTTGTTGAGTGCAGCAAAAAATAATCTCTTAAGATTAAAAAATAACTCCAACTAGAGCTTGTTTTCTCTATATTCTCTTTATTAAAGATAAACAAGTCCTCAATAGAATATATTTTTCAATTTAGTTGTCGCAAAGTTCTTGCGAAGACATTGAGGTTAAGGATTCGCCATTTAGTTATTTGATTAGAATTGTTAGAAAACCTGAATATTCTAATCTTTCTTAAAGGTTTAATAGGTAAAAGATTGATTATGGTTAGAAAAGGTATTAGCACCTTTAACATATTCTACCTGAGAACAACTTTTTTGTATAGTTTTAATGTGGTTTAAGAATTTAGTGGTTTCCCACTAGGTATTTTGGCTTAGAATTTATTCATATAAATTTATTCATCTTTTTAAATATGTTTTGGACTCGTATTCCCAAACAAATTATTATTTAAGAAAATTCATGTAACTGCCTTGATAGGGTTCATCTATCCTAGAAGATGAAAGATTTTTCCACAACATGTGTATCAAGACAAATAAAGATACTTTCAATTAAAGTTGATAAATATCTAGGGTAACTCAAAAAATTTCTAATAATTTAATAATGTTTTAGCATACTAGCCTGCTTTAAAATCCAACATTTATACTATACTATTTATATTAATTCTCATAAGTTAAATCGAGATCTCAAATTAGAAATTCAAATATAATCCTCAAATCAAATATTTAATATTCAACTAGCCATCATGACCTTAAAAACAATCTGCCTTGCAATGAAGAAGACATGGACTAAAAGAGGTGCGCTAGTTTCTCTACATAATTTTGTACGTATGTTTCATTTTCATGGAGGTCATGCTCTCTCTGCTTCCGGTTAATTCATAACTGGGTTGCATTAAACCCATTTTCTGCAGGACTAGAAAGCTTTAAATACTATCTCATCTACAAATTTAAATTGTGAGATTAGGTTTTAGAATATGATTTATATTATTCACTAACACACCTCCTCAAGTGAAAGCTCTTTGGGCTTGAAACTTGCACAGACTCATATTACCCTGTGCTTGATTTTTATCAAATAAAATAGGGGTGATGAGATTCGAACTCGTGACTGTTTGGTCAACAAAACTCTAATATCATATTAAAGAATCATCTCACCCTCTAAAATTTTAAGCTGTTAGGTGAGGTTTCAGAATATGATTTATATTATTCTTCAACACTCCCTCTCAAGTGAAAGTCTTTTGGGCTTGAAACTTGCACATGCTCACACTATCTTATGCTTGATTTCTATCAAATAGAATGAGGGTGGTGAGATTCGAACTCGTGATCGCTTGCTCAACAAGACTCTGATATTATATTAAAAAACTATCTCACCTAAAAACTTAAAATCTCAAAATATAATTTATATTATTCTCTAACAAGCTCCATCATCAACAAATGTGGCGGCTCTAAATGGTCTTGAATCGTTGAAAGCCCCTGCCTGCCATCATGCATGCGATGCAAATTTGGTTTGTTAATCCCGTGTGCGAAGTTATTCGTTCTACACTTTCGGGTACAACACTTGCGTGGTGGCTTCTTGCTTGAGCTAGGGATCTAAAACATGGATTGAGGATATAAAAAAATATATATTATTTTTAACAGTTAACATTATAAAAAAAAAAAAGGCTAATGAAAACAAAATGAATTAAGGATACTTTTACCGTCAATTCAAAATAATGATTGAATACGTGGATTATGCTTATTTGGAAATATATTTTAAAAGATTTTTCATTTAAAAATATATTTAAATGATATATTTTTTAATTTTTATAAAATTATTTTTAATATTAGTATATCAAAATAATCTAATCATACGAAAAACTTTAATTTCAAACAAAAAAATATTTTATTTTTAAGTTTTTTCAAAAAACACTCTTAAAATTTTAAAACACAGTGTCAAATAATCAGCTTTGATCTGCTTTTTTTATTTCTTTTTATGTAATGTTTAGCTCTTCTCATGTGTGGCTTCAAGGTAATGAAAACACCAAACACACACAAAAAAAAATCAAATATTATATTCAACACTCTTGAATTCTACTTATATTTACAAGTTAACAAACTCAAACTATCATGATCTAATAATAATTATAAATACTAGTTCAATAAAGATTTTAATCAATGAGATAAACAAAAATTCTAAATACAAATCCTTTTCTTGTCTCAACAATCACTCTCACATTATTATATTCTTAAACACTCCATTTAGCGATGAGAGCCTCTTCTATAAACAAGATCTTGTTGAATGCAACAAAAAATAATCTTTTAAGATTAAAAAATAACTCCAACTAGAGCTTGTTTTCTTCTATATTCTCTTTATTAAAGATAAACAAATCCTCAATAGAATAAATAATATATTTTTTAATTCAATTGTTGCAAAGTTCTTGTGAGTATGTTGCGGTTAGGGAATCACCATAGTTATTTAGTTATGAGTTTTTGGAAAACATGAATATTCTAATCTTTTTTAAAGCTTTAATGAATAAAAAATTGATTGTGGTTAGAAAAGATATTAGCATCTCTAACATGCTCTATCCGAGGTAAGCTTTTTTGTGTAGTCTTAATGTAGCTTTAGGAACTTAGTGGTTTCCCAACATGTATTTTGGCTTAGATTTTTAAATATGTTTTTCTTTATGAAAATTCATGTAGATATCTTGATAGGGTTCACTTATCGTGGGAGATGAATGCTTTTTCCACACCTCGTGTATCGGGACAAAAAAAAATACTTTCAATTAAAGTTGATAAATATTTAGTGTAATTTGGAAAAAAATTTTTTTGATAAATTAACAGTGCTTTAAATACTAACCTGCTTTTAAAACCCAACATCTATACCAAATTATTTACATTAATTCTCATAAGTTAAATCGAGATCTCAAATTAGAAATTCAAATATAATCCTCAAATCAAATATTTAATATTCAACTGGTCATCAAGACCTTAAAAATAAACCCCATAATCCAGCATAAATTATTAAGAAGCAAAACACCACCTTATTCTGAGTTTATGAATTGACCTTCAAAAATGTTAAGCTCGTCCATGAATTAACTAAAATTAAGTAAAAAGTGTTGCCGGAATAATAGTGACAAATGCATCACGTGCCACAGCAACTAACAACACGTATCACCACAGATCGATTGAAAGGAAAAAACTGGTGGATTTTATTATTTATTTGATAACTTCGACACAACGCAAAGAAAAATAGATTCTTGAATTAAAACAATTGATTATAGACCTTTTTTTTTAAAAAAAAAGTTTTGCTTAGTGGGAGGGTTTCTAATTTTCAAATTAGTCCTTCTTCCATAATTACAATTAGATCACTGAATGTAAAATATATATTTTGTTTTCTCTTTGTTTAAAAAATATTTGAAACAAATTAAAAAAAAAAGAAGAAAATAAATCAAAATATATTTTTGGTTTTTTTTTTACTATTTTTGTAATAGAGTAAATATTAGATAGCAAAATATGTCATCTTTACAATGCTTACAAAGCAAAGTCTCATCAAGGTTTTGCATAGTGAACTTGTAAAGAAAGAAGTGTTTGCCCAACTTGATTGGTGATCCATTGATCAAATATTTTAATTTTTATTTTAAAAAAGAGACAATAGTCTTATTATTATGACTCACCTATTTATTTTAAAATTCAAACACTGGTATATTTTCATAGGAGACCTACCCATTTGAAAACTCTCACGTTAGTTTATTTTCACGAGTGACCTGTCTATTCAAAAACTCACATATTGCTCTATTTTCATGAGTGACTTGTCTATTTTGAAAATTTATATATTGGTCTATTTTCACAGGCGATCTCCATTTAAAATTCAATCAATGGTTTGTTTTCACGGGTGACCTACCCATTTTAAAATTCAAACAACGATCAATTTTTTGGGTGACCTACCCATTTTAAAGTTCAACAAGAACTTTAACAAGCATCCATGCTCCCCTAAAATTGGTCTATTTTCTTAGGTGACATACCTATTTTGAAATTCAAAACACTGGTTTATTTTCATTGGCAATCTAGCCATTCAAAAAATCACACAATGGTCTATTTTCACAAGTAACCTGCCATTTTTTCAAAATTCTAAAAAGAACTTCAATAAACATCCATGCTTTCCTGAAATTAGTCTATTTTCACGGATGACATGCCTATTTTGAAAACTGTTCTATTTTTTCCAGCGACCTACCTATTTTGAGATTTTAAAATAGGTCTATTTTCATAGGTGATATGCCTATTTAAAAGGTAACTAAGATTAAAATCCTTCAAAACTTTCCTAAAATAAAATACCCTTTTTTGGATAAACTCTTTTAAAAAAATGTTTAGTCTTTGTTATTCACATCTCATTGATATAATTTGTATATCGCTTCTTAATTTTTGTTCACTCATGTCGATTTTACTATTTTTCCTCTTGATGAATCTTGTACCAACACTATCTCAAAGTTGAGTGCATGACTTTTAAAATATAAGTCCCTTATTCCTTTATAATTCTTCTTTTGATTGTTAAGAGTTGTAATCTCTTGATGTTTCCTAATTGCAAGGTTTAAGTTATTACTTTCTAATTATTGGTTTGAACCTGCATTCCTTGCTTTCATGGATTAAGGATTCTTGCTATTGATGTTTATTATAAGTCAAGACCCTCAAAGAACAAGAATACTATAAAATACATAAGTTTTTATTTTTCCATGTCTCACTCGTCAAAAAACTATTACAATCCTATTATATAGAGAAAATCTAGAAAATTCTAATACTATTGAATAAGAAAAATAAAATAGAAAAAATATTATCTTCAAATAAGAATCAAACTTGAAAATTATAATAATACAAAATAGAAAAACTTAAAACTAACTAAGAAAAATATATATTTATATAAATAAATCTTGCATAAGTTTTCTTGGGTTGGAATAAACTAATCCTTGAGTTCAAATCTTAGCCAATAATTATTCTTCACCATGAACATCTTTTTATGTGTGAGCCACTCTGTTGTGGGTCCCTATAACCTTTGATTGGGCCTTCATATCATAGGTCCCTATCACATTATTAGTGATCCCACCACCAAGATTTTCAATAACACCAACCAATGCATATAAAAATAACATACTAAATCTTAGATATTTTTTATGAGTGAGGAACCTCTTATCTCTTCATAAACAAACATGTCATATCATGTAACCTCTTCCAACAATTGGTTATCTACAATACACTTTAGTTTACCACTAGAAATTAGTAAGCTTCAATACACGAACTTTACAACCTCTAACCAAAACCATTAAGAATCAATGGGTTTTGATATCAACTAACATAGCTAGAAGTTAATGATAATTGAGTTTATTACACGTCAAAACAATCAAAACCTAGAACACTACCATATTATTGGAAGACACATATTTTATTTCTTTTCATCCTTATCTCACTTGTTGAAAAGCTATCATAACCTTTCATATATAAAAAAATAATCAAAACTAATAATACCAAACAAGATTAAAAAAACTATTCTCTTCAAATAGGAATAAAACTTGAAAAACATAACAATACATAATAGGAAAGCATAAAGTTAACAAAGAAAAAAAATATTTTTTTCTAAAAAAACCCTTGCACATTGCCCTTTGATTGGAAAGAACTCGTCTTTGAGTTTAAATCTGAATTAGAAACTTTTCTTCACCATGAACATCCTTTTATGTGTGGGTTTTCTCATCATGAGTTCCTAATACAACATCTTTGTGCATCATTCCATTATAAATCTCTAATACAATACTTTTATACAAGGTGCCCCGTCATAGACTCCACCACCTAAATTTCTAATAACAGCAACCGATGACCATCATAGACATCTTTTTCTCGAGATGGAACCTCACCATATCCTCTTATACAAGCACATTTTCTTTTACAACTTTTCTCAACAATGGTTATTCAACAACATGCATCAACAAATCTCTAAAAATCAATGAGCTTTGATACACACTCTCTATAATCTCTTATCTCTTACCAAAATTATCAAGAATAAAAAAATAACTAACACGGTCAAAAACAAAAAATCAAATATGATTTGTTCAAAACTCTTAAAAGACCGAAACACTAATATAACTATTTGGTGATGTGTAAAATATTTAATTTTTATTTATTGATGTCTCACTTGCCAAAATAGTAATTACAATCTTTCATAGAAAAAATAATAAAATCCTAATAATATTTAATAAGAAAAATCTTGAAATGAGAATAAAACTAGAAGAATATAATAATACGAAATAAGAAAATTAAATACAAAAATAAAAAAACAATTAAAAAATATGTAAGTTCTAAAAAAGAAACTCTTCTACTAATAAAATAGAAAAAACATAATAACATAGAATAAAATAAAATCTAGTTTTATTTTTACTAGGGAAAAAATCATTTCTTATTTATTAAGAATTTAGCGACTTGTGAACGATGTCGTAAAATGTCGTTGAAATTCAATTATTTATGTAGCCGGAGCTCAAAATTGGGAGTTTTAACTTTGGAGTTTGACCCAAATTGTACAGCAAAACAATTCGTCAGGTAGATCTAGATTTTAGATCTCCTCTCCTCTCCTCTTCCAATTGAGCAAACAATCTCTCTTTCCTTTCCTCTTCCTCAATTCTGTCTTCAACCCCATTTACAGAGCTGTCCTACTTTGTCTTTTCGAACGCAGTATCTCTCGCCGTTCCACGGGCAATCCAATCCTCAATTTAGGGTTTCGAGATCGGGCATGCCCCTTTTATGATAAAATAAATAGAAATAGGATTTAATTCAGTTATTATTATTGTTGTTGTTTTGTAAAAAAAACGAAGGAAAATAGAGGGCGAAGATGATGATGCAGCCGGTAAAAACTTCGTATAGGGATCGGACACAAGAGTTCTTGAGTGTAGCAGACAGGCTAAAGAAATCGCTCTCATCGGCGAACAATGTGGCATCATCCAGCGGTGGTAGCAGCACCAAGGCCGATGCCACGCGATCTGCTGTGGCGATTCATTCCGAATTTAATAAAAGAGCATCCAAGATTGGGCTTGGGATCCACCAGACATCGCAAAAGCTGGCAAAGCTCGCAAAACGTGAGTTACTTGATTGTCTTCCGTCCTTCATTATGTGGGTTTCAAGGTTGATAATTGATAATTTAAATGAGTAATATAGTGTCATGGAAATGGTAACGGTAGATGCATTCTTAAAACACAACATTTGTAAAATGCGTAGGACGTGTTTGAATTAATTGACTCTTACAATTAGTTTATTTTTGGATCAAAGAGGGTTGGAGATGGAGATTTGTTCTTGATGCAATTGATGAGTTTTGCCCTGTCATTTGTTTGCTTGCACTCCCTAGGTGTTTGTCCTTAAATGATTTTAAAGGATAAGTTCTTGTCAATGTAATTATTATAACTTTATTTTATTTTATTAATCATAGGATAGTGTTTCTTCTGGTTTCTTTCTAGGACTTTGTTCATGGGAAATTTAAGGGGTTTTACGTAGCATACATTCAGAAAAATTGATTCTCACATGGTGTCTGTTTTTTTCTTTTTTTTAATTTCTATCTTCGAATGATACCCTGTATGTGATTTTTGAATTCTTAGTCTTTTACACGCACAGAATCTTTTTTTGACCAGAAAAATGTCAAATGTGATTTAGAATTATTACTAACATATTGTAACAAATAATTTCATTTATGATTCATGGTCAAAGAGTAAGATAATTGTATTATAATTTGGAAAATGTAATCAATAAATTTAATGTTCTACTTTGAAAATGTTCCAAATGAATCTTCCAATTTTTTCAATAGAAGTGGTACAGGGATTTTGTGGCAACTCAGACCAAACCAGAGGGTCTTAGCTGATTAGTTTTTCTATCCACCTTGGTAAAGTGTTGGGTTCAAATTACTTAATACGGCATATTTTAAAGGTTTTCAATCTATGGGGGTTTGAAGAAGTAAATGAAGGATGAATATAATGGGAAGGACAATTATGCTATACTGATACTGAGTGTGAACCCTCATATTCTTCATATTTTGCGTGCATGAGCTTCAGGTTATTTAATTCAGGCTAATTAGGTAAGTACTGCCATCTTTATCCTCATCTTTTGTCATTGAAGTTTCTGGAGGTGACTTTCTATCAATGATTGCCAGTGCTTGGAAACTGAACTGTTTGTAGTATTTGTGGATAGAATGGAATTTGAGAATTTTCAATAATTACTCTCTGGAAGCATTTATTGTGAGAAAACATAGTTTTCTTGTCATCCTTATGGTGTTTTGCTTTGCGGGCTTTTTCAGAAGTCTGTAGTGGATTGCCAATGATATCAAATTCCTCTGTTGCTATGATTTTGTAATTTTTTCTCATTTCCTCAATCCTTATTTTGATGAATTTTCTTCTCATCAAAAACAGATCCTGGAAATAACTAGTACCTGTAGACTGATCATTATGGTTGCAACTATTAGAGTTTCACAACTTATTGGTGGTCTGATGTTCTCTGTCTCTCATTAACGTTGTAAATGTCCATAAATAAGTGAAGTTAAGCTCTTTGATATTGAATTAATGTATCATATATCATTATTCTTACTGGGAGAGTCATGGGCTCAGCTTTGCTTAGAGCTGTATACCTCCCAGAAATGTGGGGTGTTGCATATACAAAGTTTTCATAAGGGTTCAAAACTACTATTGATTGAATATGATACTCAGACCTCAGTAGCTCGAAGTAGCTGCAAGAAACTTTAGAAACTAAAGTCATTGAAATGGAAGTATGTTGATTTAACAGTACATTGTCTATTCATTTTTCCTTTCATTGATTGATATCTTTTTACACCAGGAATGCTACAAATGCATCTCTTGATTGTGCCACTTTTATTTAAATTTGTGATTATATGATGTCTATGAGTGGTGCTATATCTCTCTCTTTTCTTTTTCTCTAAATTATAGCATATGGTCATTCCATTGCTTGGCTCTGAAAAAATGTTTTACTATACTTTCATTTTTTTTAGATTAATGTTGAAAATATCTCAGCCTATTTGAGGCTGGAATTGAAATGTTTGGCATTGACATTTTATTGTGTTTTGATCAGTGGCGAAAAGAACATCAGTGTTTGACGATCCAACTCTGGAGATCCAAGAGATGACAGCAGTAATAAAACAAGATATTACTGTGCTTAATTCAGCTGTAGTGGACCTCCAACTCCTTTGCAGCTCCCAGAATGAAAGTGGAAACATCTCAAGTGATACTACAACTCATTCAACCACAGTTGTAGATAACCTAAAGAATCGCTTGATGACTGCTACAAAGGAATTTAAAGAAGTCCTCACAATGCGGACAGAGGTAAGTTGAAATTTGTTATTTAACACAAGAGGCTGCTCAACATTCTGTAATTGGATTATTGCTATTGTTATTTATTGTTTATGTTTTGAATTCTCTGTTGATGTACAGAATCTAAAGGTTCATGAGAATCGAAGGCAGTTGTTTTCTTCCACTGCTTCAAAAGACTCCTCAAATCCCTTTGTTCGCCAGCGTCCACTTGCTTCCAGGACAGCTGCTAATGCATCACAGGCTCCTCCCCCTCCATGGGCCAATGGTTCTGTATCCTCATCCCAGATTCCCAGGTACAGGTTACATAATTTGTTGCTATTAAGAGGTGTCCTATAAGGGTGTTGTGGTAGGAACAACCTTGTGTTTTTAATCTCCTTTCCTTTTTCCTTGTGTGCTAATTCATGAAATTTCCTTCCAATTTTGATATGAAATTTTTTGGGCATGGGATGATTGTGATTCTGATACATGAGATTTTGGGGTCAAGAGACAAGAGTGTGTCTATTTTCCCACTGAAATCGTCTTCCTTTTCCTTTGCAGCAAACAGTCAGATGTAGAGTCCCAGCCGCTTTTGCAGCAGCAGCAGCAGCAAATGGTTCCACTACAAGACAGTTACATGCAGAGCAGAGCTGAAGCACTTCATAATGTGGAGTCAACAATCCATGAGCTTGGCAACATCTTTACTCAACTAGCTACTATGGTGTCACAGCAAGGAGAGCTTGCTATAAGGTTTGTTATTTGTTATGGCCATCGCATGAAATGAAGCTTTGATTAAGCAAATGTGTTTCAATATTTGCATGCACAGATGCATGAGGATTGTCTGGAAAGCTGTAGTACTCTTCAGCTCCTCCTATTGGGAACAGTTTTTGTGTCACTAAATCCTAGACATGGCTATCTTTTTCTTAAAGATGCATGTTGGCTGCTACTTTCTGTTTAAATTTATCACCTTCTATTTAGCAATGGCTTACGACTCACCTTATGGCACTGCTGGCACAGGATTGACGAGAACATGGACGAGACACTGTCAAATGTAGAAGGTGCACAGGGCCAACTAGTCAGGTATCTTAACAGTATTTCATCCAATCGATGGCTGATGATGAAAATATTCCTTGTACTTATTGTATTCCTTATGTTTTTTGTGTTTTTTGTGGCATAAGAGTATACGAGAAAAATGCACTCGAAACGTATATTTCCCCTTCATTTTCCTGCTCCTGGTGGTGCGTTATCTTTATTCTTGCCCTTGAAATTAAGAATGCAAAGCATGAATGTATATTTGTACTATGAAATCAGGTCAAGGGGGCCTATCCAGTTTTGACTTTTGTCTTCAAACCTTGTTAATTTTATTCCAAAAATCCTTCTGGTTAATGATTACTACTGTAAGAGTAATAATAGGGCGCTGTGCATCATAATTCCGATATGTAGCTGTTTGGCAGTACGTTTTAACCGGTGTTTTGTTGAAATTTGAAAAAAAAATCATTTTAAATTAATATGTTTTGGTGTTTCTAGATCATTTTGATGTGCTGATGTCAAAAATAATTTTAAAAAAAAATTAAAAATATTATTTTGATGTATTTTGGCATGAAAAGTACTTTGAAAAACTACTGCAATCGCACTCCCAAACAGCCTAATGATCGTGGCATTGATCATTGCTGGTTGTGGATTTCGACAAACTTACTGGTCTGCGATCCGACAGAGTTTCATTCCTTGGAGATGATGAAGGCTTGCAAGCTTGAGAGGGTTTTGGCAAAGCTACAGTTCTCGTGGAAAGCTGCTTTTTTTTTAATTATTATTATTATTATTATCACATTGACGTTTAGAAGATCATGAAAAGTCATAAAAAGTAAATTCCAACTCAATTTTTCTTGAAGTGAAAACTAAGAATAATATTACACTGGTTTTTATGGTTTTGGTTAACGAGATTTTTTTTATACAATTAAAAATGATCATGGTTATCCTAGTGTCATAGTAAGCATACCATTTATTTCTTGATGAGATGATTTGAAGACTAAAAGAAGGTTCAATTTCCCATATAAATTAATATTGGCCAATAGAGTCTAGTAATAAATTTGAATTTTAGATCCAAATCAACCTATTAAATATATATAAAAAGAAAAGGAATTCCAAATGCTTGAGGCTTCTCTTTTAACACACATTAATTAAAAAATGATGAAACTAGCCCTGAGGTCCAATTTCAAACTCTAGGTAGGATTTGTAAGATGAAAATCCTAGTGGCTTGATAATAATAATAAAAATATTGTAAAAGAGATAAATCTAATCTAACTAATAATAATAATAATAATAATAATAATAATAATATAGAAAGAAGAAAGCAAAACCTATAATATTGGTCTCAAGTCCTAAATATGAGATAACAACTCAATAATACACCAATAATATAAAAAATCCCAAAAATAATTAATTAAGATATCACATATATTAGAATTTGAGTAGAATAAATTGTTATTGGTTAGCCTCCACACCTTTATTCTAAATGTGTGTATTGACAAAAAAAAAAAGAAGCTAAAAGAGAACATCCCCGCCCCTTCTAAGGGTAATGTAAAGTCCCAAATTCAAACATCAACAAAGATGATAGAGATGGTGAATTTTATGATGGGAGGATTGTGTGATAAACTTAAGAGAGTGGAGAAATATGGTAATAAACATGGTATAAGTGTCCAACATGTGAGAAAGGTCAAGGATGATCTGAAATCAAACAATGATAGTAGGTTGAAAGGCCAGGATGAGCTGATAATAAGGATTTTAAGAAAGGGAATGGATGTTACAAGTTTCAAATACCTATGATCATAATGCTTTAATGAGGCCAGATAAAAAAGTGCAAGGCTAAATGAATTGCAAAGGTTTATAAAGAAATAAATAAAGAACATGAAGAATAGATAACTTTAGTTCAACATCGAAAGATGAAAAACAAAAAAGAGCAATAGCGGTTATCATTCAAAAGTATATGCATAAGTTGATAACAAGGTGTGCATATTTGAAATTATTATCGGCTATTAATTTCATAAAAAATTGTTGGAGATAAATGTTTGCAATGAAAGAGCTCCAAAAGATTCAACAAAAGGCTCAAGAATTTTCCATTATATCTATTAGTTATTCGAGAATGAATCATCTTGAAGAGAGAGCAAATGATACGATCTAGCCAAGGTCAAATTCAAATTTTGATGTAAAATTCTTATGGTCCAATTGTACACTAATAATCATAAATCCACATCAAATCATTGAATCAAATGGAAACTGTACTAGAAGATTTCAAAGGTATTTTATTATGTTGGGATAACATTTCATATTAGTTGGAGTTTGAGAAGACCTGGCAATATAGGTCGGAATAAGTTGTATGAATTTTGTTATTTACTTTATTTTGACTTGTAAACTTTCTATTTGGCAAGGATGTTTTCCTAAAAGGATATAACAACTTATTTTAGAAATTTCCTAGTTCTACAAGAAAAGTTAAAGGAAGACAACGAGGCTTCCATGTTGTGAAATTATTCTTTAGATTTTCAATTCATTATCATAGACAAACAAGAACACTAAAGAGGAGGCAACTTCAACAATTAATTTTCTAGCTTATTTTGGATCTAATGGTAACAACAAAGATCTCATTGTTTCTAGGATGGAGATTTCATTCATGTTATTATTTAAACTAGAAAATTTATTTGTCTTTTGTTATTTTGTTGAATTAGGTGCAAAAAGTTTAGTTTATATGTTAGATTTATTGTTTTTATTATTTTTTTCATGATTGGGCTTGATTAATATTTGATTTTCAACTAAGATCCAAACTTGTTTGGATTGCTATTTTAGGCTTATTAGTAAAAGTTCTGAGTTAGTTTTTATATAGATAAATTCAGCCCATAAGGGTAGATCCATTAGAGTTTATTTTTGAGAACTATTTAAACACATGTGAACCTAATTTTTTTAAACAAAACTTTGATGAATAATATATTTGAACTTTTTAGTTTTAACTTGTGAGATAAATTATTGCATTCCTTCATTTTTCTCTAATATATTGGTACCTTGAAACATATTTTTTATTGTATCACACTTCTATTAGATCTCTTTCAACTTTTTGAGATCAAATATCAATCAAAATTGTAGATTACGTGATCACGAGATTCGTATAAAGTTTTTCTTTAATAATTGATTTAGAACTCATTATATATATTTTTTTGTTATTCTAAAAATCTAAAAATGAAAGAAAGATGATAGCAAATGGTGGAAGGGTTTTCATGTAAGGAGTGAGGTTTTTCAATCTTAAACAAATCTTTTTACTAAGCATTTTTTTTTCTTTTTAATATATTTTTTAATCATAAAATACTAATTAAATACAATTGAAGAGCTAGTAAAATATAAAAAGGGGCCAATCTTGCTTATCAATCAATTAAATAAAAATGTTAGGGGCAAGTTTTGAAAATATAAGGTTGAGATATTAACAATAGTGAGGGTTCTTAACCAATAAAAAGTTTGAGAAGGATTTGGAATATATATATATATATATATATATATATATATATATATATATATATATATATATATATATATATATATATCCAAAATGTTCTAATAATTAAGGTTGTTAATTTCATTCTATTCCATCTAGAATGACTGGTATATATCATTCAACTTCAAGAAATGAAAGTTTTTCTGGAAACTTACCTGATTGTAATTTAGATTTATCTCGATCAGAATCTAGGTCCGTTCCAGAAATAGTGCTAAAATTTCACCTGAACATTCTGGTTTCATTTTGTTTATTTTGTTCTGATCAAATAATATATATTTTTAAATAATGAATAGTTTTACAATATCAATCATATCTTTTAATTCGACAGTTAGATCGAGATGAAATTTATGAAGAGTCTCTTAACATATTTATATATATTAGCTTAAAATTTTAGAGTAATCAAAGAATATAATGACCTTGCGAGATTGATGATGACATTCTCATAATATTATGTAGGTTCATAATTTTATTCAGAAAAATCATTTTATTGTGTTTTTTTTTTTTTAGATTTTATCATTCAAGAACGAGTTTAAATTTGTTTTGCTTTGCTTTATTTAAGGTTATCATGATCTTATAATGCATGTCACACATTTAAAAGGATAACCTTTGTTGACTCGAGTTTATCCAATATATCGTCATTTCAATATATTTTTAAGATGTTAACTTCATTTTTTTAGTTAAACTATATTTTTATCAATTTTTCATGTTATCTTTAGATTTATCAAATCAATATAGTTATATCAGTTCAACTTTTTTTTTTTTACTTATGTTTCAAATTTAAATTGTATAATTTTAAATAATTTTATTTATTGATTTGAATTAAATTTGTTTGTTCAATTAATATATATATATATATATATATATATATATATATATATATATATATATATATATATATATATATATATAACCCTGAAATGGAATACCAAAACACTTTAAAACCAAGATATTTCATTTCAATTAAAAAAACAAAACATCAATAGAAATGAAACTGATAAATTGGTAATGACAAAAAAAAAACTTGTAATTAAAAGAAGAATTGTTGCCACAGGAGCAAGTTATGGTAACGGCAGTCGGCAGTTTAACACCCGTCTCGTTAGACTATCCGTCCACAAGAATTCAAAAACTAAAATACTAAAATATTAAAGCGGGCATTTGAATTTGAAATTACATAACGGCCAAAAATCACTTTGTAGTTTGTCCTTCTCCTTCTCCTCCTCCTTAATTTATTCTTCTACTCTTCCCTTACAGCTTCACCCTCTCCAAAAATGGCTTCTCTAGCTCCAGGAATCCTCTTAAAACTCCTCCAATCAATGAACTCCTCTGCCCGTGTCACCGGCGACCACCGATCCCCTCTTCTCCAAGTAATCGGCATCGTCCCTGCTCTCGCCGGCTCCGATCTCTGGCCCAACCAAGGTTTTTACGTCCAACTTTCCGACTCTCTCAACTCCACCTACGTCTCCCTCTCCGAACGCGATACCGACCTTATACTTACAAATCGCCTTCAGCTAGGCCAATTTGTTTATATAGATCGCTTCGATTTCGATTCTCCTGTCCCTAGGGTTTCTGGAATCCGCCCTATCTCTGGCCGCCACTCCTTTGTCGGTACTCCAGAACCTCTCATTGCCCGGATTTCATCTTCCAAGAAAGAGTTTGTTATTCAACCTGTCGCCGACTCCGAATACTCTGTGGATCCAATTGCCGTCTACTTATCCAACAACAAAAAATCCGACGAATTTCCAAGAAATGATCATAATAAGAAAGGCGAAGTGACGGCTAAAGTTACCAGACAACCGCTTGCACCTCGAGATAATGTGATGGTGGATGAAACTCCTACTGCTAAGAGATTTTCATCTCCGGCAACTGCTAAGAGATTTTCATCTCCAGCTGCTGCTAAGAGACCTGTTTCGGCTGGGAAGAAAAATGCCGCTTCGGTGGAGAGAGATCCTTCTCCAGTGGCCAAAGGGAAGAGATCAGCATCTCCAGTGCCGTCCAAATGTATGGTTCCGAGCTTGGTGGCTGCCAAGGAAGAAAACAGGAAAGCTGCAAGGGAGCCATCAATTATCGTTCCATCCAGGTACAGGCAGCCATCTCCGAGTGGGAGGAAGCAGCCTTCTCCTAATGCTCGACGGGCTTCGATTTCTCCAGGGAGGAGGCTTTCTGGAGTGAAGCTTTCACCTGCTGTCTCGGATTCTGCTGGAAAGAAGAAGATTGCAAATATTGTCGCTGGGATTTCAAAAGTTTCAGAGGCACTTGTTGGGTCTGCAAAGAGTAGTAGGAAGAGCTGGGATGAGATACCAGCTGCGGTTGGTTCAGGGGAGATGAAAGAGAAGGGTGAATCCAAGAAGAAACCGGATGTTCAAGCTATTTTGCGGACTCAGGTAATTTCTTTTCTTACTTTTTCATGTTTGAAGAAATGACGCTTCGTAAGAAGCCTATGTTGAAGAGACTTCTTTTCAATGAGGCCTATTATCCACTTCAGTTGTAATACTCTGTTAGTTTGATCACATGCCTTTGCAGTCTTGCTTGTATTACTGAGCTTTTACTTCTAAAATTGGTTGTTTTTAGTTCATTAAGTGAGGCAATGCTGAGGCTTTGCTCGGTCCAGAAATGACATTCTCATGAAATTGCAACTCGCCTTCCTGAAAAAAAACGGTGGCTTTGGTAGCAGAATGCCCTCCAACACAACTATTTCATGTAATTTTAGGATTCAAACGCGGGGAAGCATTATTTTGATGCTCTATGAATGGTAGCAGCTCAGGCCTAGTTCATTGGCTATTCTCCCAGTTCAATAATATACTTCTGAATTCGTATTTTCAATATGGAATATATTTTCCAAAATACTTTTGGTCCATCAACTTCCTTCAACTACTTGCACCTTTTTGCACTGTCTTCTGTTCTATGTTTTCCATGTGAAGATAGATTGATTTATTTCATTTAGGTTTAGGTCTGACCTTGCGTTGGTTGTTTCCCAGGCTGCCCTGTCTAGACGTCTAAGTGACGCACACAGCAGACAATCAAATCAAGATGAGACTTCGAGTTATGAGAAAACAAAACCCAGTTCACCGGAAGGGTGTCTAGATAATAAGAATCCAACCTGTGCAGCTCTTGGATTCACTGTACATGAGAAGAAATGGACTGATGGTAGTGTTCCATTAGATGCGGTCTCTTCAGAACTTGCAAAATTTGGGAAGGTAAGAATAGCATTTAGGATGGATTACTTTTTTCATCCATTAATGAAGCAGAAATTTCGTTTACCTTGGCAATAGCAGCAATGTATTTATCAGATTACTGGCAACAAGGCAACCTTGTGGCAGTGATTGGGTAATGGAAGCAAAAGTGCTTAAATATTGACCGCATCATCTCTGAATTAGCTACTTTGTATTTCATGAAAAAAAGAAAAAACAGTTTTTCACATGATGACTATATGCAGGAGGCTATGCAAAGGAGGGCTCTTGCTTCAACTGCTGCAGCTGAAGCATTGGAGGAAGCAATTGCAACGGAGTGTGTTGTTAGGAGTCTCAGGTAATGCCACTAGTGAGCATTTCTTTCTTGCATGTGCTCACGCATGCACAGCTACAAACACAAAGTTATATCCAAAACTCATTTTTTGTTCTGGTTTCCAAGAACATTACTAAACTGATTATTTATGCGTTTCAAAAAAATTGAACTTTTATTTATTTGCTTCAAATTAATATTTATTTTGTATTTTAAAATTGTTTTGATGTGCTAATTTGAAAACGTTTTTTTTTTTTTTAAAAAATCACTATAAATAGGTTTTGGGATCATAGTTGAGGTTGTTTTTTAAAGTGTTTTTTGTTCAGAAATGCATCAAAATAATGTATCTTTTATTTTAAAAAAAAATTATATTTGATACCAATATATAAAAATGATCTAAAAATATTTTTTTTTAATTTAAAGTAAAAAAAAATAATTTTTCAAAAATATTTTTGAAACTCAGTGTCAAACAAACACCCTATTATGCTGTATGTTGTGTGTAACCGTTAAGTTTTCATTCTATTTTTAACATAGATACTGCATCTAATCATAACTCAATCCTGTCTGTCAATCGCAGCATATTTTCAGAACTTGCTTCCTCATCCAAGGCTGGGAACCCTTTACCCACAATTGATCGATTTATCTCAATTTATGATGATGCTGTAAGATATAGTTCAATTGCTGGATCAGTTGCTGCTAGTCACTGTTCTGATAATGATACTACAGCAACCGAGAAATCAAAATCTGCTTCTTTATGGGTAGAAGCTGCCTTAGCTACTGATCTTGAGATTGTTTCGCTTCTAAGCAATCAGAAGAACGAACCTCCGACAGCTCTCCGGAGAAGCTTGTCCAAAAGACCATCTCAAAAGGCTAGCTCGTTGCCGACGTTTGATCCTATTGTCGGGGTTTGGACAAGAGGCCATGGGATGAAGGAAACGGTAGAACTCTCTGTGAAGTTGCAGGCTGAGATGCAAATGTGGTTTGTAAAGTTCATCGAAGAGTCCCTGGATGCTGGTTTTAGGGTTTTAGGAGAGTGTGCTAATAATGGAAGCAAATCATTGCCCCTTAACTCTAGCTCAATTGCAGCTGTCCTGTCCCAGTTGAAGAGAGTCAATGAATGGTTGGACCGCGTTTCATTGAAAGGGGATGAGCTTCTGACAGGAAAGATTGAGAAGCTGAAGAAAAAAATCTATGGATTTGTCATTCAGCATGTTGGAACTACATTTGATAACTCCACTCCGGCTGCTTCATCTTGATTTCCTACCACTGTTTAAGTCCCGCTTAAACATAAACCCGTGCTGCCTTTTCTTTCCTTGACCATAATATATCTTCTTATGACAATTTGCATTATATCCTTTTCATTATGACTTGGGAAAGTATTATATGTATTTTGTAGTTTTGTATTTTTTATTTAATTTAACGTCTTTAAATTAACTTATATATTTTTCATCTTTTTTATGTTCTCTCCCTCTTTGCAGCGTTTTCTACGTGTGAGCGTGCGAATTCCTTCCTTGCACGTGAGTGGTTATCCATGTCAAAACCATTGTTTTCGATCACTTAATTTTAAGGTTTGTTCAAGATATATTAGAGATTGTTTTTTTACTTAATTTATTGTATGTTTAGGTCCTTGATGGCACAACAAACATGGGCCACCTTTTTCTGGTTAGCGGATGATGTGTTAATATTATAATGTAGGGTGCGATATTGTTTTTAAAAATGTTTTTTTTTTAAATTAATAAAAAATATTTTTTTTTACATCATCATATCAATTAAAAAACATATAAATTTGATGATTTTAAAGGTAAACATATCTAAACATTGTTTAAACAGAAAAACAAATAATGCTAGTAGTTGCTAATAAAGAATCAATGAATAATTTTTCATCCTTTTATTAGCATGAATGCATAACAAATATGACAATAATAATTATAAAATTTTTGGATGGTGGAAGATGTTTCAATACTTGATGTTAAATTTTAGTTTTAGTAAAACAATTTCTATATATATATACACACACAAACATTGAAACCTTTTACTTTCTTGTTGGAAATACTTTTTTTGCAGACAACATGTTGTTAGTTTTGGCCGACGACATATTATTTTCTTCTTTTTCTCCTAAAAAAACAAGGGTTCACCCATTTTAAAAACAAATTAAATTTAAATTAAACCCAAACCATCAGGGCTTGACTTGAAGGCACACTGGTGCTCTTGGGCTGTTCATTTTAGTAGCTCAATGCACGTTAGGCCATAAACCCAAGTCTGGGTCTTTTGGCACTTTTTTAGGTTGAATATAAATTTAAAAGAAAAGATATTGAACCCAATTAATTTTATGGTTCGGATCACATGTCTATAAGTTAAACCACAACAACCAGACTATTTTTCTTTTTAATATTACTTTTTTATTGATATCATTTTTTTTATGATATATATATATATATATATATATATTATTTTAAATCTATTTTTCAATTAGTATCCCTCATTAATGAATTTGTTTTTCTTATTTTACTTTTTTTGAATAAAGATTTTTTTTTTATGGTGTTGTGCATATTTAATTTTTGAAATGATTATTTTGATTTATCTATATTTTTTTTTATCTTTTGTATATAAGAAATATTTTTATTTTTTTTAAATATTTATTTTCAGATAATACTTTTAACCTGTGCAACCTTGCAAATGTTTTTTTTTATTTAATCAATTTAATATGTGTCTATTTTTGATATAATTTGATTGACTAAAAATTACTTTTTATAACCAAATTTAGTAAATATATCAAGATAAATATGTCATTTTGAAAGATTAAATATCTTAATCTATTTTTTTATTCTCATTGTCAATAATTTCTTTTTTTTTCTTTTATTAATATTCAAAGTTATTAATTTATCATGCATAAACGTTTTAATTTACATTTTTTTTTAATATACAAAAATACTTCTAAAAAACCTGCTTGGACGCTTCTTTAATAAAAGAAAAGGATATCTTACCCGTTCTTTGTCACAGGTCAAATAGCTAATTTTATTTTATTTTTCTTTCATTTATGCAATCCAAGAAGTAAACCCATAGAAAATGAGAGATCCCGCTAATATCTCACCATGTTAACTATATTTTTTAAAATTCTTTATTTTTTTTAGTTTTTTAAATATTATTATATATATATATATTTATATATTTATATATATTTATATTTTTAAAAGTTGTTTAGAAAAGGTAAACCTAAGAACTTGTCTGTAATCTGTATACCTATTCAAAACTGAGTCGCAAAGTAGAATTATTTTATCAATTAGGTCCTGATAATGTCATTTAACATTTCATTCTAGTATCAATATTTTAAATTATTGCCATAAGAAAATAAATTAATTACATTAATTTTACAAAAATAATGTAATGAATGAGGAATTAACAAACTTTATTAATTGAAAGTCTGGGGACCTAATTGATAAAAGGTTTTGATTTGGTATCCAAATGAGAAAGACCATATAGATAAGGGACTAGATGAGGTTTCCCCGAAACAATATCAAAGCACGAACTCTATTTCTTCCCCTTTTCGTCTTCTTCCTCCTAGCTGTAAAAAAAAAGAAAAAAATCCCTTCAATCAACTTTGAGAATTTGAGATCTGACCTCAAATTCTAAAGCTGATTTAAATTAATAGAAGTTTCCATGGTAGTAGAATTCTTGCTAGGTACAGTGAAAGTATCGGTGATCAATCAAATCGGAAAATCGAATCGGCAATCACGGCCTTAAACTGGGTGCGAATCAGTCTCGGTCTCGCACCGAAGCCGGCGTGGGACTATTCTTCTTTCTCCGCTCCAACAATGTCCCCCGCGCTCACACCCTCTACTATCTAGAACAACAACAACCCGTCACTCGTCACGATCACAACCGTCCGGTCATGGAATCCACATCTTCTTCTTCGTCTTCTTCTTCCCCCATCTCTACCCCTCCTCTTCAAGAAGAGCCCGAGTACCTTGCACGCTACATGGTGGTAAAACATTCGTGGCGTGGGCGGTACAAGAGGATTCTTTGTATTTCTAATGTTTCGATTATCACCTTAGACCCGAACACGCTCTCCGTTACCAATTCTTACGACGCTGGCGCTGATTTCGAGAGCGCGTCGCCAATTATTGGAAGAGATGAGAATTCTAGTGAGTTTATTTTGAGTGCGAGGACTGATGGTAAAGGTAAATTCAAGGCGATTAAGTTTTCGTCGAAGTTCAGAGCTAGCATTTTGACTGAGCTGCATAGGATTCGATGGAATAGGATTGCTCCTGTTGCTGAATTCCCGGTTTTGCATCTCAGGAGAAAGCCTAAAGACTGGGTTCTTTTCGTAAGTCACTCTTTTCTTTCCGTCAATTTTGATTGAGCAACGCCCCGCACCCGCACCCATATATATATATATATGCATGTATGTATTTAGTCACTACTCATGTAAGATTAGTATATATTATTTCTAGCAAAATTATTTAGCTAGAGTTCTCAAGTTTCAAATTTGATATGCTAGTATCGTGAAATTTTATGATTTAATATATGCATATTTTATTTGTTGTTCAAAATCCCTGGTTTGGCGCAGAAAATGAAAATTACTTGTGTTGGAGTTGAGCTGGTTGAGTTAAAGTCAGGAGACCTTCGCTGGTGTTTAGATTTTAGAGACATGAGTTCGCCAGCTATCATGCTTCTCGCTGATGCTTATGGAAAGAAAGGTGGTGATCATGGAGGTTTTGTTCTCTGCCCTTCATATGGCAGAAAATCCAAAGCTTTCCAAGCTGCTTCAGGAACCACGAATGCTGCAATTATTTCAAACATGGTATGAACATTAGTTTATGATTTCATTCTTATATGTATTTGTAGTGCTTCGTTGTCTTGTGTGAAGATCCTTTCTTTCTCCATAGCTTCCCTCTCTTTAACACGCAAAAAATACACCAGAGATCATTTATTGAGTGTGCTTTTGCAGACCAAAACTGCCAAGTCCACGGTTGGGGTCTCACTATCTATGGACAGTTCTCAATCCTTGAGTGCAGAAGAGTATATAAATCGAAGGGGTATCTCATTACTAAAAATTTCACCATTACTTTTTTTCATGTCTATGATTTCTTCATCTGTTTTCTCTTTGTTGTTTCTCTTAATTTATCTATGTCTCTTTATTTTCAAATTATAGCAAAAGAAGCAGTTGGAGAAAAGGAGACCCCATTTGGGCATTGGTCTGTGACAAGGTTGCGTTCTGCTGCTCATGGAACTTTAAATGTTCCTGGATTGAGTTTGGGAGTTGGTCCAAAAGGGGGACTTGGAGAGCATGGCGATGCTGTCTCTCGCCAACTCATTTTAACAAAGGGTTCGCTCATTGAAAGGCGCCATGATAACTATGAAGTAAGTTGATGAAAAAGTTTAACTACAATTTGAGTGAGGTGTTGTGGGCAATACTGATAATTTGTATATGCATTAAGGTTGGTCTTATGCATAAGATGTTAACAATTTGCCCAAATGAGCGAGTTTTATTTCACATTTAATTGAGTGCATGTGCATGGTGGTATAAAAGTATGGCATACTTGATAGAATTGTATCAAATGCTGAGTATCTTCCTTAGATGTGTGCAGGTTGTTATTGTTCGTCCTTTGTCTGTTGTAAGTTCCCTTGTACGATTTGCTGAGGAGCCCCAAATGTTTGCAATTGAGTTCAGTGATGGGTGCCCCATCCATGTGAGCATTGCTTGGCTTCCTTTTAGAAATTTCGTGTGCTTTTCAGTGGAAAGTTCCTAATGTGTATTTCATGGCTATAGGTCTATGCAAGCACGTCTCGGGATAGCTTACTAGCTGCAGTTCGTGATGTGTTGCAAATAGAGCGTAAGTATCTGTCCCTGTTGGATGTGGATAGGTTACTGTAAAAGTTTATATGCATGATTCTAATTTGATAAACCTTCTAGCTTATCAGTGGCATGTGCATTCAATAGGAAAGTTTAATGTTGTGTTGTGGTTGATCTTTTGAGTATACTTTTGCAGGGGCAGCGCCCAGTAACTGTATTACCAAGGCTGACAATGCCTGGTCATCGTATTGATCCACCTTGTGGGAGGGTCCATTTACTATTGGGGTCACAACGTCAAATTGCTGATGTGGAAAGTACATCTTTGCATTTGAAACACTTAGCTGCAGCTGCTAAAGATGCTGTTGCTGAAGGTGGTTCGATTCCTGGTTCAAGAGCTAAATTGTGGCGTAGAATAAGGGAGTTCAATGCATGTATTCCATATAGTGGTGTCCCTATTAACATTGATGTGCCTGAGGTAACTTTGATGGCCTTGATTACAATGCTTCCAGCTACTCCGAATCTTCCTCCAGAGTCTCCTCCATTGCCACCACCTTCTTCTAAAGCAGCTGCAACAGTGATGGGTTTTATTGCTTGTTTACGTAGATTATTGGCTTCAAGAAGTGCAGCTTCACATGTGATGTCTTTTCCTGCTGCTGTTGGAAGAATAATGGGTTTACTTAGAAATGGTTCTGAGGGTGTTGCTGCTGAAGCTGCAGGGCTGGTCACAGCTCTCATTGGAGGCGGCACTGGAGATGCAAGTTTATTAGCAGATTCTAAAGGAGAGAAACATGCCACTATAATGCATGCAAAATCTGTTTTGTTTGCTCATAATGGTTATGTTGTCATCCTTGTCAACAGATTGAAACCTATGTCTATATCACCTCTACTGTCAATGGCTGTTGTTGAAGTTCTCGAGGCCATGATATGTGAACCACATGGTGAAACTACTCAATACACAGTTTTTGTTGAATTGTTGCGCCAAGTAGCTGGTTTGCGCCGGCGCTTATTTTCATTGTTTGGGCATCCTGCTGAAAGTGTAAGGGAAATAGTTGCTGTGATCATGCGCACGATTGCAGAAGAGGATGCAATTGCAGCAGAGTCTATGCGTGATGCTGCTTTACGTGATGGTGCTTTACTGAGGCACTTATCACATGCATTTTTCAGTCCTGCTGGTGAGCGACGTGAAGTTAGTCGACAGCTTGTTGCTCTCTGGGCAGATTCCTATCAACCAGCTCTGGATCTATTATCTAGAGTTTTGCCTCCTGGCCATGTTGCTTATCTGCACACACGATCTGATGGAGCTCAACTTGAAGAAGAAAATCGAGAAGGAACATTGATCAGTAGAAGACAGAGGCGTTTACTTCAGCAGAGGAAAGGTCATGCTGGGCGAGGAATTGCCTCTCAAGAGCATTCCTTGCCTCCTGTTAATAATTATGAAGTTGGTGATCCTGTGAGGCAGATAAATGCTGGAACTTTAAGAGGATCAGATAACTATCAAAAATCTTCTCTAGATACAAATTCTGGACAGTCATCAGCTGCTCGTTCCATTGAAAATTTGACTAATGATGTTGCCTCTACAGGAAATCCGCCAAATGATCATTCACCTATCATTGCTTCTGCAGATGCACGGATGACCAATATGCATGAGGAGTCAGAACCAAATGTCTCAAATTCAGTTGACTCTGATGCATGTGGGCCCGGTGTTCAGAATACAGGCCTTCCAGCTCCTGCACAGGTCGTTGTGAAGAATACACCCGTGGGTTCTGGTCGGTCTGCTTTGTAACTGGCATGAATTTTGGCGAGCTTTTAGCCTTGATCATAATCGTGCTGATTTAATCTGGAATGAGCGCACAAGGCAAGAGCTGAGGGAGGCATTGAAGGCTGAGGTTAATAAACTAGATGCTGAGAAGGCGCGATCTGAGGATATTATTCCAGGAGGTGTGACAGCTGATGTGATGGCTGGTCATGATAGCACGCCACAGATATCTTGGAACTATACTGAGTTTTCTGTCAGTTATCCTAGTTTGTCCAAAGAAGTTTGTGTAGGGCAATATTATTTGCGTTTGCTGCTTGACAGTAGCAACAATGGCAGGGCTCAGGATTTTCCTTTGCGTGATCCAGTAGCTTTCTTTAGGGCACTCTACCATCGGTTCTTATGTGATGCGGACATAGGACTTACAGTAGATGGCACTGTTCCTGATGAATTGGGTGCATCTGATGATTGGTGTGATATGGGAAGATTGGATGGTTTTGGGGGAGGGGGAGGCTCATCAGTTAGGGAGCTATGTGCAAGAGCAATGACAATTGTCTATGAACAGCATTTCAATACTGTAGGTTCTTTTGAGGGTACTGCCCATATTACAGTTCTCTTGGATAGAACAGATGACAGAGCTTTGAGGCACCGTCTTCTTCTTCTTCTAAAGGTATATCATGATTGCCTTTTGTATTTGTTAAGTTGCATGAGTTTAGGTAATGCTATTTGCTAGTTTGTCTTGTCAGCTATGTTCCTCAGATGTTTTAGTACCAATAACTATCACTGAATCAACTTGGGATGACTGCCTCTGCTTCCATGTTTGTTTGGGTTTTGTTGTTGTGAGAATTTTTGTTTCTTGTCTTCAAGAGGGGCAGCTGAATCTGATATTGGCATTTATCCTAAAAATAATTGGTTATCTATTTCTAATAAATTTGCAGGTATTAATGAAGGATTTACCTAATGTGGAGGCTTGTGTTTTGGTTGGTGGGTGTGTTTTGGCTGTTGATCTTCTGACAGTGGTTCATGAAGCTTCAGAAAGGACTTCGATTCCTTTACAATCTAATTTATTAGCTGCTACCGCTTTCATGGAGCCACTTAAAGAATGGACATTTATTGACAACAATGGCACACACATTGGACCCTTGGAGAAGGATGCTATTAGAAGGTGCTGGTCGAAGAAGGACATTGATTGGTCAACTAAGTGCTGGGCATCTGGTATGGTAGAGTGGAAGAGATTGCGTGATATCCGGGAACTTCGTTGGGCATTAGCTACTCGTGTTCCAGTCCTCACGTCATTTCAGGTAGGTGTCATTTCTGGCATGGGATTGATGGGGATCTTCATTGTGGTTGCTTTTGTTTTGTACCTGAATATTAAAATGAACAACACACTGTTCTATGTTGCTTTCTTGTTTGGCTGCTGAGTACTTATTTGGTCAAATTCTTCCATGCATTTAACCCCTAATTGCTCAGTTTCTTTTTGTTAGTTGTAAAATAGCATTTGAAATCATTTGTTTTGGAATGACAATATGAGGGATTAATTGAGGCGCAAGTGTGCATGTTTTAGTAAATTTGGTGCTTACAAATGTGTATTGCAATCTTTTAAACTGACAAATTTTGTTGCATTTATGACATAGCCTGTGGTGCTGAAATACCATCCCTATTATTTGATAACAGTGCATATGCAGGGAAGCTAGATAACAGCTGTTTGCATTACACTGATTTTACCTGATCCGTTTTTTGTCTCTCTTGGTCATAAATCTTTCAAAAACAAAAGGATATGCATATGCAACATGCATGCATAAAAAATATTTTCCCTATTTTTTCCCTTTGTTTGCTTTCAATTAATTCCCACTTTGCATATATTTTTCCTGCTTATTTTATATTCTTTTTGTTGGTGGATACTGTATCCAGGTAGGGGATGCAGCATTGTACATATTACATTGCATGGTATCTGCTCATTCAGATCTAGATGATGCTGGAGAAATAGTTACTCCAACCCCAAGGGTTAAGCGGATCTTGTCTAGTCCCCGCTGCCTTCCTCATATTGCACAGGTGATTTTCAGAGCTATCTTTTCACCCCTGAATGTTGAGTTATTGTTGGTATAGTCTACCATCTTTGATGCATTTGGAGGGTTATTAATACTAAGAATATTTGTTTGGATTGACATGTTTGTTTTTTAGTTTCTAGTCTTTATACTAGGGGAACATGTTTTAGGATGCATGTGTGATAAAGGACAAAGAGCTTTTTTCCCATTCTTTCTATTTATATTTTCAATAAATATACCTTTATAAGCACAGTACAGTGGGCATTTAGTCTGGTGGCAGGCACTGTGCCAAGCATGGAAGAGGGAGTAAGTAGTACTTTGAGTTTATGTCTTGACACAGCAGGAAAAAAAAAGAAAAAGCAAAGATAAACCAAACTTCTATTATCTGATGTCCGTGGATATTTTATGTTCATCAGTGAAAGCTTTGCCTCTTGAGTGAATTGTACTATCCATACCTGATTTTATTTTCTGAAAAAAGGCTATGCTTTCTGGGGAACCAAATATTGTGGAGGCTGCTGCAGCTTTGCTGAAGGCCATTGTTACCAGAAATCCCAAGGCAATGGTACGTCTCTACAGCACTGGTGCATTTTATTTTTGCCTGGCATACCCTGGATCCAATCTCCTCTCCATTGCACAACTCTTTCATGCGACTCATGTCCATCAAGCATTCCATGGTGGGGAAGAAGCTGCAGTTTCCTTGTCATTACCCCTTGCAAAACGCAGTGTGTTGGGTGGGCTTCTACCTGAATCCTTGCTGTATGTACTGGAACGTAGTGGTCCATCTGCATTTGCAGCTGCAATGGTTTCTGATTCTGATACTCCAGAGATTGTCTGGACTCACAAAATGCGTGCTGAAAATTTGATCCGACAGGTATTTTTAAAACTCCAAATGAGGCAAATACAGTGTGTAGCTCATTGCTTTTTTTTTATTTTATTATGTTAAGGTCTCTAGTTGGCTACCTTTTTGGATGACATTTTAAAAATTGCATTTATCTTGTACTTTTCATCTACAGGTTTTGCAACATCTTGGTGATTTTCCCCCATAAATTGTCACAGCACTGTCATTCTTTATACGAGTATGCTCCAATGCCACCAGTGACGTACCCAGAGTTAAGGGATGAAATGTGGTGTCACCGTTATTACCTTCGAAACCTCTGTGACGAGATTCGCTTTCCGAATTGGCCAATTGTCGAACATGTTGAGTTTTTGCAGTCATTACTGGTAATGTGGCGTGAAGAGTTAACACGAAGACCTATGGATCTTTCAGAAGAGGAAGCTTGCAGAATATTAGAGATATCCCTGGAAGATGTATCAAATGATGAAGCCGAAAAGAAGTATTCTTCTGAAGACACAACTAACATAACAAAGCAGATTGAGAACATAGATGAAGAAAAGCTCAAGAGGCAATATAGGAAACTTGCAATGAAATACCATCCTGACAAAAACCCTGAGGGGAGGGAGAAGTTTCTTGCTGTGCAAAAAGCTTATGAGCGACTTCAGGTATACTGAAACGAGAAAATACTTTCTATTATGCATGCCTGTACAATGTGAATATTGCACCCTTTAGATTATCAATGTTCTATGAACAAACAGAATATTTCATGTTCTAGTACATATCATCTGAAGAGTTGATTTCCTATAATATTTATATTTGTACTAAAATCTTTAAATCATAAGATAATAATCATTCATTCGTGTCTTTGCTTCTTTGTTTTACCTTAATTTTGCTGAAGTTATTATTATTGTTATGTTTTTTGATAGTCAGCACACACTTGTACACCAAAAATGTGCAACTTGATATGAATGTTTCACACATCTTACGCTGCTTTGTTCCACAATGTTTTCCCTGCTATTTGGTGATCAGTTCAATCACAACTCACTGTTTGGCCTGCTAATTAGCTTTGACTTATTTTACTGTTTATAGGCCACCATGCAAGGGTTGCAAGGTCCTCAGCCTTGGAGATTACTACTTTTATTGAAAGGACAATGTATTTTATACAGACGATATGGAGATGTGCTTGAGCCTTTTAAATATGCTGGCTACCCCATGTTGCTTAATGCTGTTACAGTGGACCAAGATGATAACAATTTCCTTTCTGCTGATAGAGCTCCTTTACTTGTTGCAGCATCAGAGCTTATTTGGCTGACGTAAATATCCCAGCTGCATTTTGTTTTTCTGTTTCTTGAATTGCTTCTAATAGACTTAAGAAGAGATTTTGACTAGCATTACTTCTGTCTACCTCTACTGGATATTTAGGTGTGCTTACTCTTCATTAAATGGTGAGGAGCTTGTAAGGGATGGTGGGATACAACTTGTTACAACTCTTCTCTCCCGTTGCATGTTTGTTGTTCAGCCAACTACTCCTGCAAGTGAACCATCTACGATTATTGTTACAAATGTGATGCGGACCTTTGCTGTCTTGAGTCAGTTTGAGAGTGCCAGAGCTGAGATGCTTCAATTTTCTGGACTAGTTGAGGATATTGTGCACTGCACTGAACTTGAGCTTGTACCTGAAGCTGTGGATGCTGCACTCCAGACTATTGCCCATGTTTCTGTGTCCTCTGAATTACAGGATGCCTTGTTAAAGGCTGGTGTGTTATGGTAAGTCATCTCCTTCATTTTTCTGAACTATTGCTTTGCTTTGCATGTAAATATATAGACACCTTACACTACCACAACTTGACTGGATGTTTATTTACTTGCTGGCATGCTTTAATTCTTGAACTATACTATCTGATTTTATTTTTATTCTATTCATCTATTCTCTTGATTTTCCTGCCTAGGACGGGCATTAATCATTCATTTTTTTTAATCATGTGTCCCAGATGAGCACCCCATGAAGGTTGTTTTCATGTCTTGCTAATTAGACTGCAATATCACTATTTTTGCTTTTAATTTCACCATCTTTTTGACCTAACCCCCACCCCCTGAAAAATAATAATAAAATAAATAATAAATTACTTTCTTGATTATACATGCTGAATTCCTTGCTTCACTTGATTAAATTTCTCCACTTTGTTGTTTCCAAATCCACTTCCAACATTCTGTTAGAATTCTGTAGTGGAACTCTCTTGCTAGTTTTTTTTATCAGGTGATAAGTTACTATACAAATTTTCATCTACATAATAATCATCAAGGTCATCTAATGACCACTGTGCTGCATGATGAACCTGATTCTAGTTCACTATACATTAAAAAATATGGAGTTGAAAAAAGGATGGAACTAGACTTATTTTTGTAAGAGGGATTTAAAGGAGACTGTCAAGCTAAGAACCTGATATCAGATGGCCAATCCCTGTCTCTTTAACTGAATTGAGGGTTTATTTCAGTCAACCAAAAAAAAAGCTGAATGGGGTGATATGGCTTTTATTGTTCATGCCACTAATGTGTTCATTTTAAACATTGAAATGTTAAAGTGAACATTCTTATATGTGAAATTGGTTTCTTTTTAGGTACCTTTTTCCATTGTTGCTCCAGTATGACTCAACGGCTGAGGACTCTGATAAGACTGAGTCACATGGTGTAGGTTCTAGTGTTCAAATTGCAAAAAATATGCATGCTGTTAGAGCATCCCAGGCTTTGTCAAGGCTTAGTGGTTTGTGCACAGAAGGGAGCTCAACACCTTATAATGCAACTGCTGCTGATGCCCTCAGAGCTTTGCTAACTCCAAAGCTCTCAAGCATGCTGAAAGATCAATTACCAAAAGACTTATTGATCAAATTAAACACAAATTTGGAGTCTCCAGAGGTAATTGGTGTCAATTTTTAATGAAAGAAATGTTCAGAGTTATGAATATTCTTAAGAATATTTAGGCATTAATATTTATATCTTTTATTTGATGACTTGGGAATTTTGTTATTTTAACTTGTTAGAGATCTTCGCTTTGGCTTCAACTTGTTTAGGATTGAGGCTTGAGGCTTGGTTGCTGTTTGGTTTCAACTTGTTTACCATCCAATTTACAGCTTTCTTCAATCCCTTCACCTCTTTGTCACCAACATTTTTAACTGGTCTTTGTTTGGTATTATGCAGTGGAGTTATTCTATAGAATAATGAAAGATGCAACACAAAGATGATTATAATCCAACTTTGAGGGTTTTCTTTGTGTTTATCCATGACTCTGTGTCATCGTGATATTTATCTTTTTCCTGTAGAAACAAGTCTTGGGATTTAATTTGAAGGATGAAAATACCAGAACTTGTTTATTGTATCTAGAAGAACATTTTATATCTGCAAACCTGCTGTGCATTTGAACAACAAAATTGCATGTGTAACTAGTTATTTCATTGTTGGGATTTGAATCCTTTGTAACTTGCATCTCCTTTTCCCACTTACGAGTTGCTACCAATTATCATATCAAGGCAGCAGAGTTTTAGTAGTAAATGGTTTGAATTGATTGCTGATGATTTCTTCCTCCCATCAGTTTGCCTCCATTCATCAGGCCAGGTCACAAAGGCCCTTTGGAGTCAAGGGCGGTCCTGATGAGATGATAATATGAATAATTATTGTTTATTAATGGCCTAAACGATGCTTCTAAGTTAAATTCATGTTTAAAATGTAGCATATGCGTTAAGCTTGTTTGCTGCTTTTTTTGGTTGTAGTTTCAGGTATGAAGGGTTTTTCTAGGATCAATACTTATTTCTTAAATCTCTGCGGTTAGATTATCTGGAACTCTTCAACTCGGGCAGAGCTGCTGAAATTTGTGGATCAGCAACGCGCAAGCCAAGGGTCCTGATGGTTCATACGACTTGAAAGATTCACATGCCTTTTTATACGAGGCGCTGTCCAAAGAACTATTTGTTGGCAATGTTTACTTGAGAGTTTATAATGATCAGCCAGACTTTGAGATCAGTGAACCAGAAGCATTCTGTGTTGCTCTAATTGATTTCATATCTTTTCTAGTGAATAATCAATTTGATATAGTTTCGGATGTTCAGAATATTCTTAATCCGAGCAGCTCATCCCCTCACACCTCTGAGGTTATAAGTGATACTTCAGATGTATCAGTGAATGGACAGCTTGTAACTGATGATTCAAAGGCAGTCTCTGATGGAAAATCTACAGATAAAGGAGAATTGGATCTGGTTAAGAACTTTCAATTTGGATTGACTTCACTAAAGGTACATTATTGACTTTTGTGTTATGTTTGTTATTAATCGGATGTGCCTGACTCTCTCTTAACTGACAGAACATACTGACAAGTAATCCAAATTTGGCGTCTATATTCTCTTCCAAAGAGAAGCTATTTCCTCTCTTTGGGTGCTTTTCTGTTCCTATTGCATCAAAAAGCAATATCCCTCAACTTTGCCTGGCTGTGCTTTCTCTTTTGACTACATATGCTCCTTGCTTGGAGGCTATGGTTGCAGATGGATCTAGCCTTCTTCTCTTACTACAAATGCTACACTATGCTGCAAGTTGCCGTGAAGGGGCTCTTCATGTTCTATATGCTTTGGCAAGCACTCCAGAACTTGCTTGGGCAGCTGCCAAACATGGTGGAGTGGTGTACATTCTTGAACTTCTGTTGCCTTTGCAAAGTAATGATTTTTTTCTTCCTCCCACTTGTCTGTTTATTTTGAAGTCACATTTCATTGATTATATAAGTTATGATGGGCAGAAGATATTCCCTTACAACAGAGAGCAGCAGCAGCTTCCTTATTGGGGAAGCTTGTTGGGCAGCCAATGCATGGGCCTAGAGTTGCTATAACACTGGCAAGGTTTCTTCCAGATGGCCTTGTAGCAGTTATCAGGGATGGCCCTGGCGAGGCAGTTGTATCTGCTTTAGAGCAGACAACAGAGACTCCAGAGCTTGTATGGACACCAGCAATGGCGTCATCATTGTCTGCACAAGTTGCAACTATGGCATCAGACTTGTACCGTGAGCAGATGAAAGGTCGTCTTGTTGATTGGGATGTACCTGAGCAGGCTTCAGGACAGCAAGAAATGAGAGATGAGCCACAGGTACCACTTATAGATGCCATCTCCATATTATGCTGACTACATACGTAGTGGGAAATTCACATTTTCATGTTCATGCAGGTTGGTGGAATCTATGTCAGGCTATTCTTGAAGGATCCCAAATTTCCTCTTAGAAATCCTAAAAGATTCTTGGAAGGGTTACTTGATCAATATTTGTCATCCATTGCTGCCACTCATTACGACACACAAACTGGTGATCCCGAGCTTCCTTTGCTTCTTTCTGCTGCTTTGGTTTCACTACTGCGAGTGCACCCTGCACTTGCTGATCATGTTGGATATCTGGGATATGTGCCAAAGCTTGTGGCTGCTGTGGCATATGAAGGAAGAAGAGAAACAATGGCATCAGATGAGGTGAAAAATGGCAACTATGCAGACAAAGCATATGAATCTGATGATGAATCAGGTCCGCCTGCTCAAACTCTTCAAGAACGAGTGCGCCTCAGCTGTTTGCGTGTTCTTCATCAACTTGCAGCAAGTACAACATGTGCTGAAGCTATGGCAGCAACCAGTGTAGGAACTCCTCAGGTACATTTTGTAGTATTCTTGTTTTCTGATAGTTAATAAAGTTGGTTTCTTGAGGAGAATCATTTTGTTCTTTATTTAGATAACACACATACATTGATTTAATGCTTATAAAACTGATTCTAGTGCAAGTCCATGTCATGCTAAGGTGTGCTTGATTTGCTGTCGAGTGTAATATTCTTGTCTTCAAATATGTTAAATTAAGTTAGTTTCTTGAGGCAAGTCATTTTCATTCTCTCTTCTCTTTCTTTGGCTAACACAGACATTGATTAAATGCTTCTGGTATAAAACTGATTCTTGTGTTCTTGTTATGCTAATTACTGCTTAATGTGCAGTTGAGCAGAACTCTTATCATTGTTTACAATTACTCAAATATTGAGATGCCAATTTTGTGTTGCTCTTTATTTTTCCCCCATTCTGAAAAGTGCATGCATGATGTGGATCAAGTTAAGAATGGAGATAAAAGATTGAAGAATTCCCTATAGGAGAGGGATAAGTGAAATAAGAGGTAGAAAACCCTATAGAAGAGGGCAGAAAAACACAAAGAAGAGCTCTATAGAAGAGGGTCAGAAGCACAAAAAAGAAACAATTCTCAACTATCCCTTAACTGGTACTTTTGGTCTGCTAGTTCTACACTATTTGGATATGATATAGAAACCAAGAAACCCTAGTAACCCAGATCAACTAGGAAACAAGAATCCTGATAAATATTATCTTTAATGATAATGAAGTCCAAAAAATTCTCTAGTTTAATTATCGAAGCTACTGCAACTTGAATAACAAATGAAGAACTTGTATGGCCTCTTGTTGTTCTAACTCTTACATGCTTTTGCTTAAAAGCAAAGCAATTAAAAAGGGTCAAATAAGTGTTTGATAGGGATTTTAATATTTTATTGCTTGACTGTTAAAAGTAGAAGGTGGTTCCACTTGCAGCTGTATTGACCTTTCACTTAAAAAAAGCTGTGGAAGTGATGCTTGCTTGGATGGAAGAACGCTCTCTTATTTTATTTTAAGATACAACTAACCCCAAAAAATCTTACTAACAAAAATACTATACAGTGCACATACCTTAATTCAATTGTATAGTTCTATTTATTTAAAAAATCATAATTATATAATTCTTGTTTCTTTTTTTTTCTTATATTATTAATTATTTTTTTTTCAAGGAAATAATTTGTGTTTTCCATGTAACCTATTTTTTTTTATTTTTTTTAAAATCTTAAAATTAAGTTACATCATTAATGTTTTTTTTTCTTAATAATATATTATCAAACAGTTAAGTGATTTTACTGTGATTTTAGTCCAAGCACGGTGCAACATTTATTACCAAATAATTTAATATATTTAATTTCATAGGACAATCACAACACAATAGCTACAGCTTAGGCCAAACAGGCTCAAAATTCCTTATATATGTCCCGCATCCATGTGTGTATGTGGATATTTTTTTCCATGCTTTGCTTTGGAAATTTTGGAGTTTAGTCATGCAAATTCCAATGGAGGTCTTGCATTTTTGTTCCCGACTTTCATACTATTATTACTGTTCTGTTCAATGCCTATTTCCCCCCTGGCTTGGTGTCTGATAAGTCGGGCTGGCATATTTATACGTTTTGCACTTATTTGTGGTTATCTGAGCTTGTACATGTACATGTTTGTCTCATTGTTGATCATGTCTCATTGTCATGTCTCAATATGTTACTTTGTTATAATTACGTATTCTGGATCTCTGGTTACTCAGTTTGATATTTGGTATTCAGGTTGTCCCACTTTTGATGAAGGCTATAGGGTGGCAAGGTGGAAGCATACTTGCTCTTGAGACATTAAAACGTGTTGTGGCTGCTGGGAATCGTGCCCGGGATGCTCTGGTTGCACAAGGACTTAAGTAAGTTATTTTCTTCTCCCTTTTGTTTTTAACTAGAGGTACAAGATTTATTAATCAATCCATAATCTTTCCTTGTTTCCACTGGGGTGAGATCCAAACCTTGGCAGATATGTGCTTGTGTGTTTCATGCTTGTGAATTATAGTACAATTATGAACAGCATAAGCCACAATTTCTATTATTGTGCAGCTGTTGAATTTCGAAAATCGTTTTATGTTCCATGGTTTCAGAATTCACTTGTAAGCCAGTGCAATGTAGAAAAGATGACTCCAGAATTAGACATCTTGTTGGATCTAATTTCCGAAGGATGCAATGGGAAGACATCAAATTTATTACATAATATATGGGGAAAAAATTACTAAAATGGAGGAGCAAGGACATGGAACTCTGGCTTTCAATCCCCCTCCCCCCTGTAAAGTTAAAAGGCTGATGCCAACATATTTTTTGAGATGCAATTATCATATGAAACTTCTAAAATTTGGGGAAAAGCATTGGTTTCAACATTATGATGTTTTGGGTAGTTGGATCAAGACTTTGTCTTGCAGATACTGACTTTTATAAAATGCCTCACTGATTATATAGAAGTTCCAAAAATATCTTTCTGATGTCAGAATAAATTGTTTTAATAATTCAGGGTTGGTCTTGTTGAAGTACTTCTCGGGCTTCTTGACTGGAGGGCTGGGGGAAGAAATGGACTGTGCTCTCAGATGAAGTGGAATGAATCTGAAGCATCTATTGGCAGAGTGCTTGCAATTGAGGTTAAAATGTTCATGATCATAATTCTTATTTTCTCCTCTGTCCTCCTGGAAGGCTTTTTGGTTGTTGTTCTTCTAAATTATTATTTTTCATTTCAATTCATAACAAATAAGTATAAATCTCTAGTCTTACTTCAAAATATTGTTGCTTCATTACAAAAGAACAAAAGTTGGGCCACATGAAAAGACCCAGTTGGATGATGCTTCACTGTTGCTGCTAGTTCATAGAGATTGTAAACCCTTGCAGATATAATTATGGAAATATCTTTTATGAAAGAGAGCCTTTTCTTTTCGTGCTTACGAGGTTGTTTCATGCCTCTTCCTTTGAGCTCTAATTTTTTTTCAATATGATTATCTTTGTGTAGGTTTTGCATGCTTTTGCAACAGAAGGAGCACATTGCAATAAAGTGCGTGAGATATTAAATGCTTCTGATGTAAGTACTAACTCCTTTCCCGGCTTCTTCCTTCATTTTTGCGTTGTATCTCCTGGTTTGTGGATACGTTCAAGTGTCATATCCATAAGATTTCAATCATTCATTATCCCAAACTTTCTTGGGTATAGTAGTGCATTTTATTCATGAAGAGATCAATCCAGCTCTTCTTGCAATTGAAATGGTGTCTTTAAGTTGAGATAAAAATATTGCTGGTGGCTCCGTCCATTTTGCAGGTTTGGGGAGCTTATAAAGACCAGAAACATGATCTCTTCCTCCCTTCAAGTGCCCAGTCGGCCGCCGCAGGAGTTGCCGGTCTCATCGAGAATTCTTCATCAAGACTGACTTATGCCCTTCCAGCTCCTCCACAACCTCCTCAAGGAAGACCACGTGCTCCAAGCCCTTCTGATTCAAATGGAAATCAAAATCAATTTATATAGTTTACTCGAGTGGAATTGTTGACCAAGTAATTTACACAGCACCACACACCACCCTCTTGTATAGATCACAGTACAGCTTTGTCCCCCCCCCACTTGTGCTCCATGCGTCTGTGTGCTCACAAATACATGCTCGTCTTCACTCTGGGGGTAGCATTTGCAGTTTTCAAGATAAATTGCAGTTTTTTTTTTTCTTGTAACCTGTAAAGAGAGACGTCTTTGTAAATTTGTTCGGCACATCTCCCTATTTGCTATAAATAGTTGAGGTGAATTTTTTTGTGTGAAACTTCGGCAATCTCTCTTTTGACGAATACTCATGGTTATAGTGTCGCTTGTAATTTGACAATATTTTTTAAACACTCCCTCATAAGATTAGATTACAATAAAAAAATCTCAAGTTGTTTGTGAGGTACTTATCCAATTCTTTTAGGTGAAGTGTGGTGAGGGGTGCAACCAATATGAAAATAAAAGAAGGTACGAGCAAAGCAGAAAGAATATTATTATGCCTGGATAATAATAGTTGTTTAATGATTCCATCAAGTTGTAAGGGTTTAAAAAATGACTAACTGGCCTTTTAGAAATAGCGAGGAGGTCAGGATTTTCAAATTATAATAAAGATTTGAGACAAAACACACCCATACCAAAGTGAAGCTTCAATGGAATTGGAAACATTTTCCATTATTCAGGGAAATTTAACATAGGAATTGGAAACATTTTCCATTATTCAGGGAATTAAAGCAAAAAAAACTACCATAATCTAAACAAGAAATTAATTGATACCACTCTTATATCCACCCAGTTGATTTGGTCAAGATGCTTTTGACACTACATTTGTTTTTCTATTTTCTCCTTCCAACAATTTGAAGAGAGCTTAACGCAAACAAATGGAGCTGAATGCCAAGAGCAGCAGGATGGTGTTGCAGTTCATCGTGAGTCGCTATGAGTTTAAAATATCCTCACTGATTGCAGATGCTGTTAAAGACACGGTTGTTCCTTTCTCACCATATGAGGTGGACTGTTGAAGACACGATGAGTCCGGCTATCGTGTGGGTAGTGACAATCTGCTGCCAGGAAGTGGAAGGCCAAAGGATGCAAGCTTTTTCTGTTGAACAAGTGATCATTGGACTCAATATGTTGACCACATTACTTTACTTTATATATATATAAACATTGTCCGCTTTTTTCACTGTGCACATAGACACATATTACTATGGATTGTAGGGGTGAGTAGGTATTAAGAAAAAAGCTAAAAGAGCTCGCATAAACACTATGCACGCAGAATCAAAACACTGTGGAACAGTGTATTAACAATTTCACCCCTCAGTGCGCCTCAGCCCTCGCCTTTGGATCACGGGTATTTTTTATTTTTCCACGAGACCGATTGGCATTACTAGATTGTTTGGGGGTAGTTTTGTATTCTCCACGTATTCTTGAACATTAAAATTATCATAATACTCATGAATAAGACAAAAATGCACACTTTTTTTAGGACTGTATAAGACAAAATGGAACAGTAAAGGTCGAGGTTAGTAGGGTCATTGCATACTTTTTTTTAAATGGACAATTACGTAAATACTTCCATATAAGACAAAATCCATGAGTTGGATGTAGGGGTGTACCGGTAATTTATTATTTTTTTAATTATATTTATTGTCGAATGACTGTTGGCGTGTCGTCAGACGCGCCGTTCATTTTCGCGCTCACGCAGATTTCAAACGATGTGTGCGGTGTATTCCGGTGTCCAAAAATGCTCTTGTTATCTTCCTTCTCGTGCGGCGTGTGTGCTTACAATTCTACTAATTAAATATTAAAATAACTAATTACAACACATACAAAATCAATCAGTTTCCTATATAGAAAAAAAGCACAACACAACACGCTGGCAAATTAACTCGTTAGGATACAAAATGTGTTCCTGACCGTCCCCGTATATTGGAGCATGTGGCCATTAAACCACAATAGATGATGATGCAAGGAGGTTGTTGGCCTGGAAAGTCGAAGATGGTGCCAAACAGAGTCTACGGTGAGTTTTCCTGATGAATGGCCTCTCTCTCATACACGCTGGCCTTCTCTGTGAGGCTGAAGGGGAAGAACGATAGAGTTCCACGTGGCTTGTACTTCTCTTATACTTTCCGGGAAATTTCATAGAGCTCCTTCAAATTCAATAATGTCTGGGACCCTTGCCTGCCATTGGTGACCTGTGCAGCTTAGAATTCTAAGGGTTCATTGATTCTCTTCCCTTTTGGCAGCTAATTATCATACTAAAGGAGGAAGGTTGATGAGCCATTACCTATTACAGAACAACTTCTTTTCTATTAAAGTTGTTGATCAACAACAAGAGGAACAGTTACTCGTGTCCGAGTTAGCTTGCGTGCATCTCGACTAATTCCACGAGTCCCGAAGCTAAGGACCATGTAAGCCTCTGATGGTCATCATATTAACAATCATATAATTCGAATCTAATACTGTAGAGGGAGTAAACCACTTAGTCCTAAACTCTTATCACTAAACCACCTATTAGATGATCAACGTTGATATTATATCAACGACAACATTGCAGGAGGATGAGAAGGAACGTGCAGACCAGCTCGGAAACCTACCAGCTTGCATTCATTGAGTTGGATTGTTGTAAATATGTTCATGGTGTAGGCAATTTAAAGAGGAAAGAGATGTCAATTTATATATTTAACATTCAGATCCATCAAGGAACTACGTTCCCTCATGAAGTCTATTTCAAATTACAGTTCAGCATTGTAAGCATTTAACATATACTAGAGAGACATGGCCAAGCTCGAAAACAATTTCATAAAAAAAGTATAAATTTCTTATATATAAACCCTTTATGAAAATCACAATAACAAAAAAATGATGGACTCAAATTTAATAAGATAATTCTACATGCCAAGTTAGATCACGCTATTTTATTGGATCTTTTAGAATTGGTCTAGACGTTGTTGTTTTTATTATTTTATTTATTTTCCTAGTTAATTTCATATTTTAATTAAATTTTGAATTCTTTGATTATGGTGGTTTATATAAATAATTGGAGTGTTTTTATTTTATTATATATATATATATATATAATATTAAAGATTTTATTTATTTCTCTATAAGTTTGAGTTTTAATTTTAACATATGTATAACACAATTGCTTATGCGGCATTTCTGGTAGATAAATTTTGATAAATAAAACTTTAATGTTGTTAAATTTATCATGTTAAAAAAACACGTTTGTTAAATCCACTAAGGTATCACTTTCATTATTGCTTTTCAGTTTTTTTCTTAAAAATAAAATAAAAAATTGTTCTGTTAAACTCCTATGTTTATTTTTCTATGAATAATTTTAAAAATTACATAATTTTCTTCAAAACACTAAAAAGTATTTTCAAAATTTTTATTATCTAAGTTTTTCACTAAACATTAATTAGCACCACAATAACCTTTCTATCATTATTATCAATTTGAGTTCATAATCATAATCAAGACTTTTTTTTAAAAGGTTATATGTAAACCCCAAAAAAACCCTCACATAATTATATAATGTTAATGGAGAAAGGGAAGTGAAACATTAATGAACAAACTTAATGAAATTAGGGATCAAAACTTTCTAGTATAAATTTTCTAGTTAAGATATATATAAAAAAAAAGAGTTTTATTTTTTATGCAAAGATAAAGAACATAAGGTTAAATGCATGAAAACAAATTAGATTTGATTTTTTAGGGGTAAAATGTTAAAAGTTAAAAGGAGTATAGCTCAAATAGTAAAAACATAAAGGAGTGGGGTTAGAAATAAAAACATCCAAATAAATAGGGTTAAAAGTGTAATTATAAAAGATGAGGATATAAATACCTCATTTCCTTCTCTAGTGGCTAGCTGCAACAACTAAATAGAGGGAGGAGAGGGTTTTGAAATCCTTCATTAAATTTGAGACATAAACAACAAGAATTGACCAAGTTTAACTTAGAATTAGTTTATTTGGTGGGGAAAATATCAATTAGCAAAGGAATTAGCAAAGAACAAGTGAAAAATTACGGGGAGAAAGAGAAGAAAAAGGGGCTCAATAGTTAAGGACTAGAGTTCAATTTATCACTAGGTATGGAGCCTTAAACTTGACTATGCTATTGAATTCACTTCTACTTAATGTATAATATAAAGTATTCATAGCTTAAGCATCCATATGCAACAACTTTTTTGTATCACCATCGGTATACTCGTATATATAGTTATCTTAGCTTTTTAATAAGCATTGTAATTACCATCAAAGAAAGATGACCTATAGGTGGATGATCATTCATTTTGAACATTAATAGAAGTGGTTGTCGTTGTTGGTAGAATCGCAAGTGTACAAATCGTAACAAGTAATAAAGTGATGAGTAGAGTATCATCCCATGGGAATTTGCAAAAAATTATCAAAATTATTAAATCCCTATCTATTTGATGCTTAATTATGAAGGTTTACAAAACTAAAAATAATTAAAACAAACAGAAAAATAATTAAATGGTGTTGAAACTAAGTTTAACGGATTCTAGGATTTCTGATTTCACCGTGAACTAATCCCTATGTGAATTTCTCAATTGAATTTATCGTATCAAAATTTCTTTCTTATTATTGATAATCAGATTTTACTAATTTAATTACAATCTCTCTCGAGCATCAATAAATTATTTTAACAAGCAAACTTCCCACATCTCGGTGAAAATTCTAAAGTCATCAAAATACATTATGAACGATAAAATCTTGCTTGATTACACAAGTTCCATAAATATCTCTATCCTATAGATTCCTTATGGTTCAAACAATGACCGAAACAATTATCACTTCTCAGTCTCAAATTGAATTCAAAATCATGTAAACAATGATCAAACGTACACATGCATTAAGTACAGAATAAACACTTAGCAAATATTATATTAATTCAATCAAAGAAATTGTTCACATATTCATAGCTAGGCTACATAAAAAATCCCAGATAAAAAAACCACTTCATAGCAAAATTAAAAAGAAACAAACTTGATACGATGAACATCACTCAAGAGTATGGGAAAATTAGAGAGTTGGACCTTTTGAAAGTGTTGTTGTTGTTTGGCTTCTTTCTTTCAGATTTAATTGCCTCTTCTCCTAGATGTTGCCTTCTTTTTCTTGTAATGCGTTGGGGTTTTATCCTCTTAAATAGACTCCCTTTAGTTGCTACCTTACAAGGTATTTATATTCTAGCTTTTTCCTTCAAAGGAAAGGAAGTTAATTTCCTTTTCTGACATAGATTCTTCTTTTTTCTCTGATATTACGGGCCAATTTCAGGGGCAATAATGTGTGAATTAAGACTCCTTTATTTCTGGAAAAATTGTAGAAAATACATTTTCCTTTTCACTGAACTTGGTATCATGATTTTTGGGTATCTAGAATTTTTGATATGGTCTAAAACCCGAGATAGTGACTTGATCGCATGGATTCCTGAACTATTTCGAACTATGCATTTTGACCTGATTTTCAGGCTTCAAAACAAAAGAACTAGTTTCTTCTCCTTGCATAAGAGTTGTAGGCTTGTGTCTTATATTTTCATAAAGGTGAAGAACATATGAAACAAAGTTGTATAGCTCCCGTTATACCTCAAGAACCAATCAGTGTTTAGGCTTGTTTGAGCATAACCAGTGTTTGAATTCTAAGCTCAACCCATTGTTTGCTTCTTCAAATGATCTCAAATTTAGCATATTCCAGTATTTAAATACCTGAAAATACATTGGATTTCCAAAGAAGTGTATAATTCTCAAATATACCTGAAACTCTAGACAATTTGCTAAAAATCACACGAAATTGTCTAAAATAAAGCAGAACTGACTAAAAATATGTATGCAATATATTCCCTTATCAATCATTCTACTCAAAGTTTAAACACTCTTATATAAATGAGAACTAAGCTCTAATGCCAATTGTTGTTCTACGATTAAGGTAACACAAACATTTAAAATAGGGTGACTTAAGTATGCAATGTAAATCTATAAATTATAATGTTTTTACCTAATAATATGCAATTCCAAATATTAAATCAAATATCAACATTATAAATACAATAAATAAAGAGTAAGAGATTAAAGTGAGTACACTAAGATTTATAGAAGTTCAACAAACCATGTACTTTTCTCCTTTGGACTTTCATTCAAGATTTGCACTGCTATAAACCAATATTCTAAACGAGTGAGACCAAATCATTACATGATTGTTTTATAGGTATAAGATCAAACCCAATCTTTTTTAGGGCTTAAGATCAAATTGCTATCCTTAATCTTTTTATAGACTAAAGATTGGAAAACATTTCACCAAGTAAGTATTAAACCTCATAACTTTTCTCTATGATACTTTCCTATATGTTTAGAATGTCACTTACACTTTTCATAACATACTTTATTAGTAAAGTTGATTTGAATAACAATTAAGCTTTTTAGGAGGATTTTGCAAATTCACGTTTATTCTTGTTTTTGGATGATTACAAGTGAAAAAAAGGTTTCATAAGCTCTTTTTAAGAGGGCATATGCTTAGATTTTTGCCTTAGGAGTTTCAACACTTGTTTTGAGCAAGTAAAAGGCTATTTATAGGCTTAAAAAAACCAGTTGTTAGATAAAATTTTATTTTTATAGTCAGATTTGTTAGATCATTTTAAAATTGGTTAGATCTTTTTAGGAATCAATTAGACCCTTTTAAAATTGATCAGTTTATTTTTAAGAACTTAAAGATTTTCTAAAAACTTTTCAGAAACAAACTATTGTTTTTAAGAAATGAGTAGACCACTTTGAGAAATGGTTTGATCGTTTTTCAAAATGGTTGGACCATTTTGGCTATTACCTTTCCATTTCTAAAATAGTGAGACTAATTTAGCTATTATCTGGGGTTTATCCCATTTTTATGTTTTGGTGTTTTCTTGGTTTTCCTTAGTTCTTTTAGGTTTGTTTAGGCTGTGTGAGTATTATAAGGTGTCTTAAATAAGTCTAACGCTATTTTACAAAATTCTATCACAAAATCTTGATCACCAAGTCAATAGTATAATTTTTTATAAGTCTTTTTATTCTTGGCATTCACGATTTAGTTCTTTGTTTGTGTGATGATTTCTTGAATGTTGTAAACATATCTATATCATTATAAGGGTATGTCCGATGTATGTATCTATGTGTGTGTGTGTGTGGGTGGGTGGCATATTAACATATCCTTATTTTTTTGTATTAATAATGTGATATGCATATATCAAAATCATATCAAAACAATGTTGTAATATATCCAATGTTTATGTTATCATCAAAATATATAATTAAATCATTATCGTATCCAAAAAGCTACTAGAAATAAAATTGAAAAAAACTATAGAAAGGAGACCCCATTAAAAATAAAAAGTTTAATTATTTAGGAATTGATAATGAATAAGGAACCAATATTGCCTAATATTATTCTTTCAGTTTAGGTTTTTTTTGTAGAGGATTTGGAAATCCATAATAAAAAAGAAAATTATTATAATATTATTTTTTCAATTTAGTTTTTCTTGTTTTGTAGATGATTTATATAGTATAAATAAAAGATATTCAAATAAAAAATAGAGAGACTAAATGAGAGATACTTGCAAACAAAAACCTAAGCTAACAATAAAAGAAGACAACGGAGCAACACAATAAGATAAAAAAAAACATTAAAGAAAAATAGCCTCCCAAAGTTATAGAAAGACAACCTAGAGAATTTATTATCATTTTTTTTAATTATATTGATGATGAACAAGTTATAGTAAGGTACATTCCTTTTTTCTTTAAAAAATATAACATGAGCTTGCTCACTAACTTTCAAACTCGATACCTAAATTTCTTACAATTTTAATTAAATGACCTCGGATCCCATATAATATTTATATTTAATACTTGGTTCATACCACCTTGAGAATGGTGATTGTTTGGGATTTTGTTAGACTAGGATCATATGTTCAAATTTAAAAGGTGGTAGTAAATATTACTGAATAGAGAAGTACGTCAATTTTCAATAATGACATTCAAGAATTTGACGATGGTATAAAACTCTATAATACATGAGATGACCAAATGAGTAAGGTTTTCCATTTGAACTCTATCTTATGACTTGTCTTTTGGCATGGTGACAAATCTCTTCAATGATCTTTTTAAACTTATTGATAAGGATTTTTTCAAATCCAAGAACCTCAAATGCTTTAAAAATAACTTCTTATAATACAAGGCACGTTTACAAGGAAATGACTTCATCATTTAACAATGGAAAACTCTGTAAATTCTTATCAGAATAGTAAGGGGAAAACCTTTATCCATTGAAAAAGTATTTAAATTTTCCTCCTATCAAGGATGATTGGCATGATAAGGTGGAATAAATGTTAAAAATTTTGTTTCCAAAAACATATAAGAGAAAGAGAAAGACATCACCAATATAGCTATTTCACTATACAAAGGTCTTCTAAGAATGTTTTTTTAAGAAAGCTATTTCACCAAGTCATTTCATCTTTCTAGGAGTTGATATAGTTATGAGGGAAACTTTAAGGGGGGAAAGAAATCTAGAAGTTGATCTAAGAGGTGTAAAGGGAAACTGAAAAGGGGAAAAATATTTAAAAAAAAATGTATGCATGTTGATTTAAATTGTTATTGAGAGAAATAAAACTTAAACTATGAAATAATATGATGTATATATGAATGTAGGGAGGAACATAGGAACTGACACAACAATAAGAAGAAAGCATGAGCCGAGCTCATATGATAACAAATAGGCTTTTAGTTTACCACTACTTTATTGTTTATGAATATAATTATATTCTTTGTGTATATTTGAATTATATGGGTTATTATCGAGGAAAAGGAAAATTTAATTGACATGAAAATGGAATGAGAAAAATAAATATATAAATAAACTGGATTAGTCATTTCAGATAGAAATGACTAATAACATTGATGTATAAAATTGATATCAACATCTTTTGTATTCTAGAATAGAATAATTAATGATATCAGTGAAAAACATTGATATCGACATTGTCAAAAATTTGATTTGTTGTTCCGAAAAAGGATGCTATTGATGTCAAAGGACTTTTGACATCGCCACAATCCACAGATGTTTCTAGAATAGAATAGTTAATAATATCATTAGTGAAAGACATTGATATCGACATTGTCAGAAATTTGATTTATTGTTCCGAAAAATGATGCTATTGATGTCAAAGGACTTTTGACATCGCCACAATCCATAGATGTTTCTGGAATAGAATAATTAATGATATTAGTGAAAAACATTTATATCGACATTGTCAGAAATTTGATTTGTTGTTCTGAAAAAGGATGCTATTGATGTCAAAGGACTTTTGACATCGCCACAATCCGCGGATGTTTCTAGAATAAAATAGTTAATGATATCATCAGTGAAAGACATTGATATCGACATTGTCAGAAATTCGATTTCTTGTTCCGAAAAATGATGCTATTGATGTCAAATGACTTTTGACATTGCCACAATCCGCGGATGTTTTTAGAATAGAATAGTTAATGATATCATTAGTGAAAGACATTTATATCGACATTGTCAGAAATTTGATTTGTTGTTCCGAAAAAGGATGCTATTGATGTCAAAGGACTTTTGACATCGCCACAATCAGCGAATGTTTCTAGAATAGAATAGTTAATGATATCATTAGTGAAAGACATTGATATCGACATTGTCAGAAATTTGATTTATTGTTCCGAAAAATGATGTTATTGATGTCAAATGACTTTTGACATCGCCACAATCCATAGATGTTTTTGGAATAGAAAAATTAATGATATTAGTGAAAAACATTTATATCGACATTGTCAAAAATTTGATTTGTTGTTCCGAAAAAGGATGCTATTTATGTTAAAGGACTTTTGACATCGCCACAATTCGTGGATGTTCATAGAATAGAATAATTAATGATATTAGTGAAAAAAATTGATATCAACATTGTCAGAAATTTGATTTGTTGTTTTGAAAAAGGATGTTATTGATGTCAAAGGACTTTTGACATCGCCACAATCCGTGGATGTTTATAGGAAAAAAATGATTAACTAATTTGGGAAAGAAATAGTTAATGACATCAATGGATTATATTGATGTCGACCTATATATCAAAATTATTTAATAGATTCCTATGTGGGAAATAAATGGTAGAAATGAAACACATGATTGTTAGCAAGTTGTTCATGATTTTTGGATAGATGAAATTTAGACATAATATTTTTAAAATTATATATGGGTATTGAGAATTTAGATCTAATTAAAAAAAATATCACTTATATTGTTATAACTTTACAGTATTTATATTGTAATGCTATATTATTTTTCAAGACCTTCAAATACACATGTTCACATACATATAAGGAGCGATTTTGTATAGGGCTTCGCCTCTTGTTTAAGTAAAATGAATACACACACACACACAACTATATATATATAGTTGTGTTTTGTGGGAAATTAGGATTACTCTTATTGTAATGATATTGTTATTTGGATGTTGAATTTTAAGATTTAATTATGTCTTTAATTTTATGTTTGTATATTTTATGATGGAATATGTGCGCGTGTCTACTTCTTAGAGGATGTTTGAGATAGTCATAGAAATTATTTTTAAAGTGGTTTTGTTTTACTTGTAATGCATCAAACAAATTTATTCAATAATTTTTTTTTATATCAATATCAAAACAATCTAAAAAGTTTAAAGCAATTTTTTTCAAAATTATATATAAAAAAAACGGTTGAACCTGGCTTCCAAACACTCCTTAATATTATGAAAGAGATGTAAGAGAAAGTGATAAATGCTACAGAAATTGTTGGTGGAAGTTAATGTGTTTGGTGATGAGTACAATGAAGTCTGATGGCTATGATTTTATTTTTCAATTTGAGAGGAAGAATTGATTTAGTGGTGGTTTTGTTATTTCAATGTATTTATAAATAATTTTTTTTTGTTAGTTGTTTTATTTTACGATAAAGATGTAAAATCTTATAAATTTATTTAAAAATAAATACAAAAGTAAAAAATTTGATTAAACTCTAATGCGTAATTAATTCATTAAAATATAGTAAATGATAGAGGGATAAGTACATGGTGGCAAAAGACGTAAATAAGATAGAAGAAGCGATGGGGAAATGGGAATTTAGAAGGAGGGCCGGCAGGGGGCCAGGTGGACAACTATATAGCCGGCACTCCATTCCCTACCACCCACTAAGTCGATAGCCCTAAATCCCTCTCTCTCTCTCTCTCCAACATTTACTTATTTCGGTTTTTTTTTTCCCGTTAATTTTACGTTTTGGCTCTGCGGAAACCATAACGAAGGCTGAAAAGAAACCTAGTTGAGGTCATCGCGAGCTCTAGAACATACGGGAAAGAGAGAAATCAACGGGTTTTGGATCCTAAATGGCGCTATAGACCTTCTCTTCATTTCTCTCCTTACAAAACTTCTTGTATTTGTTGAGCTGCTCTGCCTTTCTCTCTCTCTCCATATCCTCTGAGGTACGTACGGACTTGGAGATTTTCCTTCAGTATCCCTTATTTTGCTGTTTGATCTGGTAGCTGGTATGTTTTTTTTTGATTTTTATGAGTAGCTCGTGCAATGAGAGGATAATGAGGTTTTTGAAATGTAACGGAGAGATCTGATTTTAGAATTTGAACAATTCATTGCATTTTCTCAGCAACCAAACGCCTCTCTCTATCTCTGTTTCGCACTTTTTTTTTCTTTTTCTTTTTCTTTCTGTAGAATGTAAAAACGACTTCTTGTTGTTATTAATGTCGTAACTATTATTTGTCATCAGATCTGCTGTATTTTTGTTTCTTTTCCATCATTGTTACGTTAGATGTAAATACGTTTAAAACCAGGTTTTTTTTATTTTAAATTTCCTTCTGGATTCTACTAACGCTTTTTGCTTCTTTTCTCTTTGTGACCGGAAAATTATTTTCCGTCTTGGAATCTGGTAAATTCATTCTTGGGATGAAGATAAATCGTGTAGACTTTTAAGGCTCTGTTTGGTCTTTTCTCTTCTAACTCTAATACACGGACTTTTCAAAGTTTAGAAAGAAATAAAGAAAAAATTGAAGGCCGGGAAGCCCCATTTACTGAAATAGAGATACAAATTTATCATGCTTGCTTATTCATTAAAGTGGGACTTGCTGTTCTTTTTTTCTCCTTTTGCTTATATGAACTATCATCTGTACCTTGTAATTTTCATTTTTACATTCGACAACGTGTTTTATATGATTGTTGCAGGAAGGTGTTCTCTAAGAAGATTGCTTGTACTTTTTGTAAAAAAAAATTTGGATTCAATCGAGTCTGCAGGCTCTAGCTGATTAGTTGGTTCTGCAATCACGTCATGGTTGCCACAGCAGCTACCTCATCATTTTTCCCAGTTCCTTCACCACCTGGAGATGCCAAGTCCTCCAAGGTTGGTAGTGGTTCTGCAAGTTTGGGAGGAATCAAATCGAAATCTGCTTCCTCTGGGGCTTTGAAGGTAAAGGCAAATGCCCAAGCCCCTCCGAAGATAAATGGTTCTCCATTTGGCTCGACAACATCAGTGGAAACTGCAAAGAAGGAGGATGTTGTCTCATCACCGGCACCCCGGACATTTATCAATCAATTACCTGATTGGAGCATGCTTCTTGCTGCAATTACAACCATGTTTTTGGCAGCAGAGAAGCAGTGGATGATGCTTGATTGGAAACCAAAGCGAGCTGACATGCTTATGGACCCCTTCGGTATTGGAAGAATTGTCCAAGATGGTCTTGTCTTCAGCCAGAATTTCTCAATTAGGTCATATGAAATTGGTGCAGATCGTACAGCGTCTATAGAGACGTTGATGAACCATTTACAAGTATGGTTACATATTCAAATTCTCTTATTCTTGGAGATCAAAACAATTTTGAAGTTATTTTGGGTGGTGTTTATGTTTTCTCCACTAGTTTGAATAGTTTTTTATTTTTTTTCTTTCATTGGCTGCAGGAAACAGCACTTAATCATGTTAAGACTGCTGGGCTTCTTGGAGATGGATTTGGTTCAACCCCAGAGATGTCCAAACGGGACCTGATATGGGTGGTAACTCGAATGCAGATTCTAGTAGATCGTTATCCTACGTGGTGAGACATAATCCAATCTGCATTATTTCTATCTAATGCAAGAATTGTGTTGTTTTTTTTACAGTGTAAACTATATTGTTGGTAGCATTACTTGTAAATGTGTAGTTTTTTTCCATATGCCATATGAAACGTCTTAGGCTTATTTTCTACTAGATGATTAGCTGACACAGATCTTGTTGGGTTGATGCGAATACCTAATAGAGGGCTTACTTATTATGTCTTGCAGGGGTGAAGTTGTCCATGTGGATACTTGGGTGAGTGCATCAGGAAAAAATGGTATGCGCCGTGATTGGCTTGTGCGTGATGCTAATGGTAAAACTCTCACAAGAGCCTCCAGGTAGAAAACTGTTTGGAAGAGATCCATTCTTTTCTTGAGCTTTTCAATTGCTTCCTCATTCTGCTGACTGATCGATTTTAAACTTGTGTTTTTTTTAAATTTTCAGTGTGTGGGTGATGATGAATAAAGTGACAAGGAGGTTGTCTAAAATTCCTGAAGATGTTCGAGGGGAAATAGAACCTTATTTTCTGAATTCTGATCCTGTTGTGAATGAGGACAGCACCAAACTGCCAAAAATTGATGACAAGACCGCGGACTATATACGCAAAGGTCTAACTGTAAGTAGATCTGCCAAAACTTGTGTAGCTAGTTTCACTGAAGGTTTTATTTCCCTATAATAATCCGCTTGCATGTTGTGATCATTGTTATACGTCTTCTCTGATTCACAGCCTAGATGGAATGATTTAGATGTCAACCAGCATGTTAACAATGTGAAGTACATAGGCTGGGTCCTTGAGGTATATTCTCCAACCAAAAAAATTTAAATTTTTTATTTTTTAATCATTGCTTTTTTTCATCTCACCCGCACTGTTTATTTTATATTCTAGTTTAGTTTTGTTAATGTGCAATCGCATAACAATTCATTAAAATGGTCGGACAGAAAGTGAGAGAGATCCTGCCAGGAAGGAAAATTCTGCTTGGGAATCAGTCAAAACTTAGCCCTTTTGGTTTAATTCAACAAATAAAGTTTTATGATGGCATTTTTGCTCACCTCCAGTGTTTGCTTGACAATTTGCTTGCTTTGATCTCATGAACATGCTCTTGCGTATAGATATGACAACTCAATATAGGGCTTGCTGACCTGACGGTGCTAAATCAAATATTAAAAATAGAATGAAGTTTGCTTGCAGCAAACCAACCTGCAGATAATCTTCTGTGATTGGCCCAGCAACTCCAACTGACAGGCACACTGCATTACATTAATTTAGTCCGAGTTTAATGATTGTCTTGGTCTTATAATGCATGCCTTATAACCTGTAAACTTTGATGTCTATCGTGGCTTTATATATGCCAACGAAAGGAGACCCACTCAATACACATGGTGGTGCTAATTTTTAATGTCGTATTCTGTCCTTGCTCGAATAGAAAAAACAAGTGCTGTCTGGCAGCTGTGATTTCTTTTTCTCGTAGAACTTTGATCACAATCCAGGTCAAGTCGGAGAGGAGCAAAGTCAAATGTGTTATGAAACTGATTCAGTCCGCTTCTCTAGTATCTAAGGTTTTTCGCCATGCATCTTGTGTTAGCTCACCTAACTCCATGATGGTGGTTTGATGCAGAGCGCTCCTCCACCGATCCTGGAGAGCCATGAGCTTGCCGCCATTACTCTGGAGTATAGGAGGGAGTGCGGCAGGGACAGCGTGCTGCAGTCCTTGACGGCTCTGGCTGGCACCGGCTTCGGAAACCTGGGCGATCCCGGTGAAGTTGAGTGTCAACATTTGCTGCGACTTGAGGATGGTGCTGAGATTGTGAGGGGAAGGACTGAGTGGAGGCCCAAATTTGCCAACAATTTTGGCGTGATGGGTCAGATGCCAGCTGCTGATGATGAGAATGCTTGAAAAGATTGAGTGTGCGTTGTGGCTGGAGTGGCATTAGTATCCTAGCCACGTGTCACCTTGTATGTGTAGAATCAATCATACCTGTGAGTCCCAGATATACTTTATTTTTAAGGTGTATGTATTTATATATATATAATATATTTTTTTTCAATTTCTTGGATAAATGAAAGCTGTAAGCTCATTGGATAAATGAACGGCTGCCATGTTCTCTCATTTAGAAACTCGAGCTTCTTTTATAAATATATATATGTATAAATATTATTTTTAAAGTAGCTGGAATATTATATTTAAGTGGTAGTTCTTTTTAGCTGCCACCAACCTGCCTACCTTGACAGCCCTTAAATGCATTGAATGCATCAACCTTCCCTGTGTGGCCCGAATGCTCTCTTGGGCGGCACGTGTACCATGGCATGCGTGCTTAGCTCTCCAAGTTTGGGTGGCAGTTGGCAATTATTTCTGTTTGGGGTGTGGAGCAAGCTTCAGTGGATTTGCCTGATAACTAACTAATTAATTTTTGATGTGCTATCTACCTTCCATCAAGCGTGTGACCAGAAAAAAAAAAATTCAAATTTGGTCAGAAATGTCTTTGAAAGGCAGTGCGAAAACACTGTTATATTCATTATGTTGACATGGATGGTACAATGGTGCAATAGTTGTGAGAAATTACTCTCCGGCTTAATATAATATCTATATTTTCATAAGAAAAAAAATCAGGAGAAATTTGAAAGCACGTGAGTGAAGCTCTTGCTAGGCTTATTAGGGTTTGTGATCAATTGTTTGATTGATTCACCAAATGAAACCCCTGATTGTAATTTCCCAATTCTTTTTTTTCCAATCATGTCAGGAGTAATATAATATTTCAATTTTTACAAAACTCTATCATTCAAGCCTTGTACAATAGTAGTCATGTTCTTATAATACAATTTATGTTTTACTGTTCTTGTGAGAAACTGTGCGCTATTTTACTTCTTGAAGGATGATGAATTGTTCTCAATCCATGACCACCTTCCCCACAAGTGTCGATCTTTCTTTAGTGTGATGAGACTTTTAATTGTACTTGTCATGATTTTATGAAAAACTCTTTACTTTGAATGTGTTTATCAAGCTGTGTAATGATTATCATACTTAAAAGTCTTAAAAGAAAAACTCTTGATTTAATCTTAAAAGAAAAACTCTTGATTTTTAGGGATGGAAGAATTTGGCAAAATGGTGGGATTCTTGAATTATATATGATGGTAAAGTTTCTTGAAATTTTTTAATTTTGTTAATAAAGTTTCTTGAAAAAAATTGTATTATATTAAAATCTTTCATGAAATTATTGAATGATGTCAGGAGGTTGATGTATATACATGGCCTAACAAGGGCTATTATAATAGCCTAAATTTAGGGTATTATGGGTTGATTTAATACATGAGGGTAAATGAAGAGAAGGGCTAATAAGACAACCCCAACACTTAAAAGACAATTGATTATGAGATCTAAATTTTGAAGCTCAAAAGCTCACTTACAGCCCTAATGGTCCATTAAGGGTTATTTATTGCACCCTAAAATTGGAAAGTAGCCCTTTAATTTGTCGATTCTTTAGATTTTGTCTCTGTTTTTTTAATATTATTTGTTTTATTTGTAATATATAATGAAATCAAAATTATTTTTCAACTTCTCCCCTTTTAGCTTTTTCCTATTTCAAATTTGATTTATATTTTTTTTATTACTATTTGTTTTATTTGACATAATTCTTTAAAATAATTTTTTTTTATATTTCCATCCTCTTTAAGTTTTGTTTCTCGATCAAATTTGATCTCTCATTTGTTCGAGGCTGAGATTCTTGATTGATCTCTAGTTTAACATTTCACGAGTTGTGAGGTTTAATATAAAGATTGATTTTAACTGATCTTGAAAATGACCAAGGTTATCTTGGTTATTTTTTTAATTAATAATGTGATTATTTCAAAATTGTTAGGTTTTCTTCTTCTTATTATTATATCCTTCAATTGAGATTTTTTTTAAAGTTGCATTCTTTGAGATTGGAGTTTTTGATATTGGGCTTTGTGAGTTTTTTCAATTTCTTTTCTAGTTTTTTATACTAGTCTCATCACTTAAACAACTAATTTAATGGCTCAACCTTATTTTGGTAAAGTTTTTCTTAGATTGGTTTTTACATTAATATTTGTTATGTTTTGTCCTTCAATATTGAGTTATTTTAAAATTGAGTTTTGTAATATTTTCTGGTAGGATTTTTCAAAACAAATGAAGGCCCACATGTGAGGGTTCATTTCAAATAGGTCATTCGGCCAGCTTGGCTAGATGCCTAATATATATATATATATATATATATATATATATATATATATATATATATATACTATATATATATATATATATATATATATATATATATTCTTTAAATTAATTCTATTTTTTAATGTGTTTAATTCATATTTAAATTAATAATATTTTCTTTTAATTTTGATTTTAGTTTTTTTTTTATATAGTTGTTGTTTTTAATTATTTATTTTTTAAAGATATTATTGTAATTAATCAATATTATTTGTTATATAAATAAACTTTAATTTTATAAGTAAAAAAAACATTATATATATATATATATATATATAATTTCTAATAAGTGCAGCATTGTGTGATATTTTTCGCCGTTTGGTTTTATTCAGTCAGTTCATGTGTGTTTTGTTTTTATTTTCAATTTAATTAAATAATAAATTTATTTTAACACAAAAAGTCATTGAACATAATAACATATATTCTTAAATCAAATATTTTCATCTACATCATTTCTTTATTGTTCAAGTCATATCTTTACTTATTTTAATTAATATTTATTTTTAATTTAATAACATAAATAATTCTTAATATATCTAATTAAATACATATATAAACTTTTCAATTCACACAGCATATATGTTTTTAGCACACAATGTATTCCAGGAGCGTGTTAAACATTAAGGAGTAATGTTTCTTCTCTCTGTCCAAGTCCTATTGAATGTAACGAGCAGAGGAGTGGGCTCTGTCCTTGTCCAGGAGCTAAATGTGAGCGTCAATCAACTTGCAAGGCCCAATGTTAGAGTCAATCAACTAGCAAGGCCCAATGTGAGCCTCAATCAACTAGCAAGGCCCAATGTGAGCCTCAATCCACTAGCAAGGCCCAATTGGAGCGTCAATCAACTAGCAAGGCCCAATGTGAGCCTCAATCAACTAGCAAGGCCCAATGTGAGCCTCAATCCACTAGCAAGGCCCAATTGGAGCGTCAATCAACCAGCAAGGCCCAATGTGAGCGTCAATCAACCAGCAAGGCCCAATGTGAGCCTCAATCAACTAGCAATTAAATGATGGGCTACAAACTTAACCCTCCGTAATTGGAATAAATAAATAAATAAATCATTGAATACGATCAGCTAGATGAATAGACTTAGTTTCTTACCGGTAATGCAGGAGAGATTGGTTTTCAAAATAATTTTTGTTTAAAAATATATTTAAATAATTTTTATTTAAAGATATATTAAAATAATTTTTTTATTTTTGAAAAATTATTTTTGACATTAAAATATAAAATAATTTAAAAATATTAAAAAATAATAATTTTAAAAATTAAAAATTAAAAAAAAAATCTTTTTTTTTTCAAAAATAATTTTGAAACACAATACCACACCAGACATTAACCTAGAGAAGTTTTAAACTTCGTTACGTCTTCTAGCCCTCGGAAAATGTTTTTATCGAATCTAATGCAGCTACTACTTTGTGAGAATTCTACGATTCAAAGTTAACTCCTTCTCGGGAATTACTCTAATCATAATAGAGGAAAATGTAACTTAATTAGCAATTTGACTAAAAACTAAATATATTGTCGTTTTTAATGTGTTAATTAAATACTTTTTTTTTAGAAATTTACGATTCAAAGTTACCTCCTCGGGAATTACTCTAATCATAATACATGTAATTATATTTTAATTAACTATTTGACTCGTATTTTGCTACAACTTGAATTTTTATATAAAACATATATTTGTTTCTTTTTCAATGAATTTTTTTTATTAAAAACAATCAAAATGAAAATAAAAAGACTTATATATACATGTAATAAAATAAATTGAAAGCTATGTGTATTAATAAATAAATAAAACTCATTAATGATAAATAATTATGAGAATTAAAAAATTAAAAGTTAAATGCATACCAAAATATCTAACCTCTTAACTCATATCTTTTAAAAAATTTAAAGTCAAATATAGACCAAAAACTAATATTGAGGAATTAGATCTCTCAAAAAATAAATTCATACCAAATAACTCAAAAGTAACAACATAACCTCTATTTAAAAGAGTCTAGTTAAAAATAATAACAAGGGATATTAATTTACATATAAATATAAAAATTGTTTGAAAAAATAAATATAAAAAAGAAATTAATTAAAAAATATATTTAAAAAAAATCAAACATTACTAAGCTTGACAAACATATTTGGCTTAGGGCCCTTAGTTTTTGTTTTTCATATCATCTTCAATATCTAGTTTTTTTTTATATGACATATCATGTGATATTGCCAAGTGTATAACCACTATTATGCTTAAAGGCTTAACTAGTTTTGTGGGTTTGTGGGATAAGATCTGGGAGGCATAAGAAAAAGATATAAATGTCCTATCTCAAATAATAGAAAATGGAATAATAGGGACGATAAATATGATATATCTTTCCAATGATAGGGATTTGAAGGGGGCAATACTTAAGAAGGCCCACGAATCAAGACTAACAATCTATTTGGGTAGTATGAAGATGTATAAGAACTTAAAGAGTTTCTAATAGTGACATAAAATGAAAAAGAAAATTACAAAATTTATGGCTAAGTTTGCAAAATGTCAATAAATATAGATCAAACACCAAAGGCCTATAGGTGGGTTGCAACCCCTTTGAATTTGAGAATGGGAATAAAAAGACATCACCATGAATTTTATAACAATACTACCAAATATTATAAAGGAAAATGATGGACGTGGGTGATTGTTGATAGGCTAACAAAGTCCATCTTATCCCTAACTATGAAGATGATGGATTCAATGGATAAGTTGACCAAGATATATGTCAATGAAGTGATTGAATTATATGGTATTTTAATTTCCATAGTATCAAATAAAAACCCATAAATTACTTTTAAATTATAGCCTTGTCTCCAAAATTCTTTGGGCAAAAGGTTAAAGTTGAGCACTACTTACCACTTATAAACAGATGATCAATAAAAAAAAATCATTCAAAAACCTATTGAAGGCATGCATCATAGAGTTTGAAGGATATTGGGAAGACCAATTACCCTTGGTGGAGTTACTTATAATAACTTTTATGTGTTGAGATGAAATTAGAGAAAGGAAACTATTAGGGTTAGTACTTGGCAAATCATCACTGATAAACTAAAGGTAATGAGAGAAAGAATAAAGAAAGCTCATGATAGACAGAAGAGTTATATCTACAATATATGAAGACCTAATAAGATTTTAGTGGGAGATAAAGTATTTTTGAAGGTGGTGTCATAGAACCACATGTTCCACTTTGGAATGAAAGGCAAACTCGCCCAACAATACATTGGTCAGTTTGAGGCCTTGGAGAGAATTGGACTTGTGACGTACCAATTAAGACTACTTCATTTGGATAAAATACATAATGTATTCCATGTGTCATTATTAAAGGAAGCATAAATAGTTCCATCAGAATTTCTATCTTAAATTCTGATAGAAATAAAAGAAGATTTGACTTTAAAAGTGAAATCGTTAAAGATTTTATATCAAAGTGAAGGAATTAAGAAACAAGAAAGTTTTGCCGGTAAAGATTCTTTGGAATAACTTGCAATCTAAAGAAAAAACATGGGAGAGGGAGTCATAAATAAAGTAGAAACATGAGCTATTCTCAACCATAGATACGTCGTCCAAAATTTCAAAGACAAAATTTCTAAAAAGGGAGAGATGTAAGCCTTGGAGAATGAACATATAAAAATATTAACTAAATAAAGAAAAAAAATCCATTAATGGAATACAAAACCTTAGTATGAAGTATGAAACACATATAAAGGAGTAAGCCATATGAGAAAGACAAAGAGTAAGAGGACTAAATTGTAAAGGCATGAACAATAAGGGGGGAAACAACCCATAAGCCTTAGGATAAAAAAAAAGGGGCTTATGGTAGGGAAGAAAGAAAGGAAAAGGAAGGGTCACTCTCATCTTTAACATTTTCTCTCAAAAACAATAGGAGAACCCATACACTAACAAAAATATAAGAGAAAATAAAGGGATTGAGTGAATATTTAAACACCAAAAACAAAACAAATTTAAGGATAAAATGAGAGTGGGTAGGCGACAGAAGGAAGATGACGGGAGGTTAAAAGGTGTAAAAAAAATGGGAATAAAAGGGGGGAATAGGAGATGAAGAAAACTTGATAATGATTAAAAAAAATATTTAAAAATAAAATGGGTAAGGAAGGGTTGAGCGTTCAGCCAAAACTGAAAAAGATACAAAGAGATATATTTTTTTATGTTAAAGTTTTTCATGCATGTTAAAATAAACAAATGTACCATATAAGAAGTTATAATATGTACAAAACATTAACATGTGAACAATTTTATATGGCGCATGCTCTTATGGAGTTAAACTTTTGAATGCTTTAAAATTTAGATATAACATAAATGACATGTTAGTTTGCAATAGTTATGAGAGAGTGGGGGTAAATTCATGATAATGACTTGTGTGTTAGAATACAAAATCGAGAGTCTGGACACTGTTATTAGCTAACTTATAACCATAAATTACCCTAGTTAGAGAAAGTTTGGGAGACTACCTTTCATAAACAATATGGGATTGTATGTTAGCTCTCCAATAAGACTAGACTTACTCAAATTGGATTTATAGAACCCGAGATATAAGTAAAAACCTAAAAACAGGCCATACTGAAAATCCTTAAATATAATGTACATCAGACCTTATACTGGAACTTTAGATTTTCAAATGAGAAAATAAAGGGTTCATATGTTCATACAAAATGTGTTTAAATCTGTTATCTATTAAAATAAATAAACTTTACCCTATTTGGAGTTATATAACCCCATATATGGATAAAAAACTAAGGAAGGGTCAAGTTGTGTATTATCAAACATACCTGTGTACCATCTTATTTCGATGAATTATAGCATGTAAATGGAAGAACTAGATTTAACCCTCTTCATGAAGGTTTTGAATATATCTCTTATCCTACTAAATAAATAAACCTCAAATAAAACATAGTCTGCTAACTTTAATAGGAATGGAAACATTATTTTAATACATTGTCATGTACTATTAAATATAATGAGTTTTAATATAATTCTAAAAGAAATGTTCCTCATGTATAGGATACATATGTAAATGTTTTAAAAATTTAATAATAAAAAAATATTTATGTGATTCATGAAGAACGTCGAGACTAGGGTTGTCTATCGGTGGAGTTCACTCAATTAAAGAAAAAGGTAAGTAAAAACTCACCCACAACTCATGAGTTAAACATGAATTTATGTTTTATTATGATTATTAAGTATGAGCGTGATATGGATGGATTGAGATCATGATATGGAGTTAAGATACTTGAGTTTCTTTCACAATGAGTGAAAGTCAATGTTAGGATCGTTTCTCAAGTATGGAAACTAATGAATTTGAGTTGTTTTCACAATGAGCAAAAACCAAAGTTAAGATAGTTTTTGAATTGTGGACACCAATGAATTTGAATTACTTTCACAATGATCAAACCACAATGTTAGGATTTTTTTTAAATGCATAAACCAATGAATTTAAGTTGTTTTTGCAATAAGTGAAACCATTATTAAGATTGTTTTAAAAGTATGGAAACTAATTAATTTGAATCACTTTTGCAATGAGCAAAAGCTAATGTTAGTATTGTTTTCAATGTTCTGAAAACAATAAGTGAAAATTGCTTTTGCAAGGAGTGAAAGCTAAAGATGGGTTTGTTTTCAAAGCTTAGGAAACAAAAGAAAATTTTAGTTTGCTTCCAAAATGAGTGGAAGTAAAAGTTGTAATTTTAGTAAGGTTTTATCTTATATTGTGGGAATGAAACTAATCTTCATGTAAACTATAGTAATAATTGACACGAAAGAAAATGAGTACCCTTTTTTATTGTTATACTTAAGGTGAATCATTATTATTATTATATAAAAAAGACTTCTGCTTAATTTATTCTTGTTGCAAGAACTTTGCATATTAGCGGATCAAATAATTAGGCGGTAGATAAAGTTGAAGATTTTAGGATTTTTATGGTGTATGTAATTAGCTATGTAATCCTAAAAAAATGTTCATTTTATCACTCCCTTATATTAGTGATGTTATACTAATTATGTCGTTTCTTTTTTTGTAATGAAAATAATTAAGTACTTACCTCATATAAAATGTGTTTAAAATTATAGTTTTCTAACCATGTATACACACACACACACACACACACACACACACATTAAGGTATATAATATGATTTATAAATACATGTGACATAACATATTCCCTCCTAGTAATTTAGTTTTTGCCTTTATTGCCTTGTTTAATTGGAATGGTGTGATACTACTAAATTTAGATATGTGATAATGATGATAAGTTGATTAAGATACAAAATAATTAGATTAGATTGTGAAATAAAATTGGATGTATATTTATTGATAATTTGGGATCTCCTGATATAAGGTAGATTCTGGCAAAATTTTAGTAGAAATTTTGGTTGACATTTACAAAACAATTACCGATAGTTTTGTGTATCTATTGTGTGTTTTCCTAAAATTAATGGAATGTTAGATCAAGTATGCAAACTTGGTTTTGAAAGTGGTTTGGTAAGTCTACATCTTATCTAAAGTATCAAACACGCTCGAGTATTGTATTCTTTTACTAATCCAAGTCAAAGATTACAATGTCGTTGATAAATTGATGCGAACCTCGTGATCACGTAGTCACGCAACCCACAACCAAGAATGAGATCTGGTCCCGGAAAGCCGAAATAGGTCTGATAGGAGAGTGACACAATGGAAACCTTCCCCAAGGCACCAGCACTATTGGAATGAGTAGAATGGCGCCACGAAGCCAGTTAATCTTCGATAAGTCGGATTCAGTTCTTTCAAGAACTAAAGAATGCAAGAATCACTCTCACACATAAACTGAAAAGTTCAAAATTCAAAATTAATCAATGTTTTCTGAAATTAGGGTTACATGAGTTTAAATAGTTCTTAAAAATTAACCCTAATGGACCCCTTATGTGGACTTAAATGAGGTCCACTCAAAACTGACCCAAAATCCTAAATTGAAAGCCTTTAACTTAATCCAAGCAAGTCTTGGATCCTAGCTGAAAACAAAGTCTTAATTAAGCCCAAACAAGCCTTGGGCTGTAGCTAACAAAATTAAATTAAGCCTATAAGACTTATTTATTCTCTTTCATCCAGCCCATGTTTCCAAGTTGTAGTAGGATTCTTTTGGCTCCTTTGTTGTCCTCACTTCATGGCCCAAAAAATGTCGGGTTGTACCCCTCCTACACATAGATACTTCAATGGTCCTTGCAATTATGACTTGGGTGAAACCTTCAAAACCACGAATCAAGCCCCTAAACATGTAATGGGTCTTTGCTGGAGTTTCTGAGCCGGTTCGCATCATCCCCTCTCTCCTCGAAAGGATTCGACCTCGAATCAAAATCATTATGTTGTTGATGGCTCGACAATCAACACACATCCTCCATGTTCCATCCTTCGTAAGCATGAGTAGCACGGGTACAACACACGGGTTTATACTCTCATGAATAAATCCCTTATCTATTAGCTCATAAACTTACCTTTGCAGCCCAGTCACCTCCTCTGGATTCCTTCTATAGGCTGGTCGGTTAGGAATTGAAGCTCCACGTATAAAATCAATCTGATGCTCAATCCCCCGCAATGGTGGTATTCTGCTTGGAGTATCGTCGGGGAACAAATCATCAAACTCCTCACCCTCTCTAGTATAAAAACTTCGTTGTTTCTTTACTTTTTCCACACAATTTTCATCACTCTTCCTGACTTTCTTTACTCCTCTTGTCTTACCTCCACTCTCGACCAGGTTTGGGTATTTTTGAGTTATGGTTGAATGGTCTGATTTGTTTGTGTTTGGATGACTATCTGAATGGGTTATAGTGGTTTGGGTTTTGGCCGTATCCGATGGTATTCTCTCCCTTTGATTTTCTCTCCCCATTGCCTCATCATACTCACGTTTTAGCTTTATTTGATCATCATGCACCTGTTTGGGTGTAAGAGATATAAGAGTGATGGTTTTACCATCTCTTTACAATGGTATACCGATTTCTAACCCCTATCATGACCTGTCTTCCTATCATATTGTCATGGTCTCCCCAACAAGATGTGAGTTGCTTGCATCGGTACCACATCACACAGAACTTCATCAACATATTTCCCAGTCGAAAATGGGACCACAACCTGCTTGGTCACTTTCACTTCACCACCACCATTCAACCATTGCAATCTATATGGTTTCGCATGCTTAACAATACTCAATTTCAGTTTACTAACAAGGGTTGTACTGCAAACATTAACACAACTTTCGCTATCAATAATTAAACGACACACCTTGCTTTGTACGTAACAACGTGTCTGGAAGATATTCTCTTTTTGTTGATTAAATTCATCTTCTTTGACCTGAACCTGGAGTGTAGACCTCATAACCAAGGACACCGCAACCGGTAATGCTAACCCATCCCTCTCACTATCCTTCAATGGTGGCTTGCCTTCACAATAAGATTTGTCACTTCTAGATTCCATATCACCATCATAGTCCTCTTCACCCACATCCGTGTTTTCATCAACAAACATGTCAAAATCAGATCTGGTATTCGATACGGTCTTATGGATCGTATTTCCTCTGCGATCAGCCCCAATATTCTGTTTCTTTATCCATTTCACATCATCTGTCAGATCCATGTTCATCCTAGACAACAACTCGAGTTGTTGACATAAGGTTCGTGATTGGAAAGCAATGTCAGCGTTTTATGTCGTTGATTCGTTATTTTCAAACATCCTTTGAATTTTCAAAATTCGGTTAGTCGCAAAAAATATATCCCCACACCTCTCGTGTATCACATAAAAAAACAATCAAGGCTGTTCACTCTAATATGCTCACTACGCCTTTTACCTCACAACTTGCGTTCTTGTGGTTCATTACGAACTAAAATCAATAAATCAAAGTCAGTAGCCTTTGAAGCGCACTCTAATTATGATTTTTAGACTCAAGAAGCAATAAAAATACTGCAAACAAAGCAAAACAAAACTACGATTACGATTTCGCGAGTAGCAATGCAAATTTGTACGAATTATGGACGATACGAAGACACGAAATAAAATAGAAGCAAATACTAGCGAAAACAATTACTTGACTCTAGATAACTGAAAATAGAACAAAAACAAGGAATTGGACAAAACTAAACATTAAGGATCACGTTTTGAGACTTGAGCAGAATCTAAACCTCTTACGCAATTTTTACGTAACATAATTGAAACCCAGACCAAACAGCTTCAAAATGACCTCCAAATCAATATTTAGTATTTTAGTACTAAACAAAAAACTACAATCAATTTCTAGGTCGTTCTCGTACTTCTAGGTACACAAACCCTTGTGTAATCAATTTGCGGCAGAAATGAACCTCCAATTGAAACCTCTAGTATATGATATCGAAATAAGCCCTAATTTAATATATCATGCGATATATAAGCCCCAATTTAGTGTGTCCAACCTTGCTTTATTAATTGTGTTGGAACCTCATTGTCAACTGAAATGATCAACTAGTTTAGATTGATCAAGTCAATCATTAAACTAGTTCCTCAGATTTCAAGGTGTTCATCCCTGATATATACGTTGTCGATCGGTTTACTTTGAATAACCATGTGATTCATATAGAGTACTAGTTTTCACAATTTTAAACAAGGCAAATCATGAATTGACTACTATAGATTTTGTCAAATGATATATCAATCTTATATTGTATACAATATGAAGTGTGTGGATTCATTTTAATTGTACTATCAAGATATATTTTTTTTACATATGCCATAAAAACTAATACTTAAAGACTAAGTTTTTATTTATTTTGCATCTTGGACTTGTTAATTGATTTTTTTCATTCAATCTTTCATATTTATTGATGATTTCCATATTAACTTGTTTAAAATTATTCTCATATATATTATTAGTATATTTTCAAGTTAATTGTTATCATCAAAATATATAAAAATATTTTTAATACATGACCCAAAGGTCAATAGGTAGATGTATGGTAAGATAATGATGAAACATGTCCAATCTAGTCAATGGACATGGATACTATATGTCACTATATTTTCTTTATAGAATTAATACAAATAAAATGATTAACAAAAGATTTTTCTATGTCAAATAACTTATAAGTGGAAATAAATGGTTAAAATTTTAAAATATTTGATTAATCGAGTCATTATAACTTAGTTACATGTTTTAATGATTTTGATGAAACTTATATAAGTGTTTGGTATTAAGATAGGATTTTGTTCAATAGAATCAAATTAAGACCACAAGTTGATCTTGCTCGATATGAAAAATATTCCTCTATCACCATTGAAAATGGATAATGGATGGGCGAAGTCAAGGACATGTTAATTTAATGTAACCTGAGAACTAACGACAAGCCTAAACCAATCTTTACAACTTTAAGTATTCAAGAGAACTTCACAAGAAATTGGTGTGAATATTACACATTTATAAAGATTGTTTTGCTTTATATTATCATTAAATGCCTAGTTTAGATGGGTTTAATCCATATAAAAAACCTCTATGATGAATGTCTCAAAATGTGATTTGTCTTGTAAAGAAGATAAAAAAAAAAGGGTTCTAGAAGCTAAATTTATTAGGTAAATAATATATAGTGAATAGATATCTAGTATAATGCCACATGAAAAAAAAAATGAAGTTAAAGGTATGCATTGATTTTAGAAATCTAAATCATGTAAATCTAAAAGCTAAAATATCCTTGGAACTCAACAAATTCATGCGCTTTGATGGCCAGACCATGCTGAAAATGTTTTTGCATAATTATTAGTCTCTTCAATTGCTTTGATGATGTGGACTAAGCCTTGATTATTATTTGAGTCCATCTTTGTCTTTTTAGAATCAGCCCAAATCTCTTGGATTAGCCCATTTAGTGCTTCCTTTAAACGTTTGGCTCTAAGTCTTGTAATTGGACCAGTTGAAAGTGACAATGGATCTTGTGCAAATTCAGCCCCATTCCCGAGTGTATAATCAACATGTTCAGCTTCTTGATTTGCATCAAGTAAGACATAGATATGGATAAAAATAAAGCATGATCACTCATGAAGACATGACCTCGTTTGAGTAAGAAAAAAAATTAGAAAGCCTTATTGGCAAGAATAATATTATAATGAGGTTCATTGAAAACATTGTAGGAATATCAAACCTTTTACTAAGTTATTAAAAAAATCTAAAGAGTTTCAATGGATTGAAAAGCGATAAAGTTATTTTAGATACATTAAAAATTATTTAGTTAAACCTATAGTATTGACCCTATCAAAGCCTTTAAAGTTATAAATTTTAGGAGTGGAAGGATCAATTTAAATCATTTTGGCATAAGAAAATGACTCCAACCATTAATATATTATGTATTAAACGAATATATGCATTAATAGAGAAATTTTATTTGTTTTTAGTTTCACTTGAGCTAAGATACACTGGTATATGTAATCAATTAACATTTATGTAATATATGAAATATATGTTATTGAAATTCATTTTAAGATTTCATATTGGAAAATATTCTATGTTGTAAAAAACAACTAAATAGGAAGCTTTGACTAATTTCTTAGCTATTCACCCATGCATTACATATTGACCATGAATTGGAATAGGATATCAATATTATCATGGTAGAGCCTATTATATGGAAGTTATGGTTTGATAAATTATAAATTATGAATAAAGTTACTGTAACGATGGTTATATACGCACTATAAGTCATGAAATGACCTAGTCTTTTTATCTTGATCTTCCTTGCATAAATAATCAAGATAAATATAATAACTAAGAATTCATTATTTATTATCAACTAGTTATCTGAAGAATATAAGTGTAAACACCTCATCCTAATTATAAGCCATAATATGATCACAAACCATGGATGGTTCTTATCTTATTTTTTAATAATCATGGCATTCTCCCTATGGAGATTATTAATTGATTAGTCGAAGTTGTTGTCCAAATGGATTATCATGATGAATAAAGAAATGTATATTTCATGGTAAGAAAAATATTTAAGATAACAATAACAATATTATTGCTTATATTTTCTACTAGGTACAAGTAAAGGGTTTTAACAATACTAATGCTCTTGATCCGTAGAAGAATTGGATAAAGAAAATTAAAAATCTTGACATGACCTCTTATAAGAACTTTTAAGGTTTTTCAAATGAAAGGTGGCCAATTAAGTACTCCTAAAATATATTTTATGTAGAAGACATAATACCAAGATTTTATTCAAATGCTTAGGACTAGAAAAAGCCATATTGGTCATGTTTAAGGTTCCTAAATGGATATGTGAGGCCCATCAATCCATAATTAAGACAAGATAATTAATCATGAACCATGACTTTCATTGGCATGATATATAACCAAGGGTATCGTTAGTTTTTTAAATAGGTTTTAATAATACCAATAATTTGGCCATGTCCAACATGTGCCATCAAATAAGCTTGATACAATGGTTAAAACTTGGTCATTTAGAAGTTGTGTAATGGATAATATTGAAAAAACACAACCATTTTCATGAAAAGGACATACCTATTTTCTTCTAGTTATGGATTATATCACTAAGTGGGTTACAGTTATTATTTATCAATTGATCAATAAAAAAATCATTTGGGAAATAATTATTCATAGGTTTAGGATTTATAAACTATTACTATATACCAAGGATTAATATTTATTAGGAAATATGAGAAGCAAATCACACATGAGTATGGATTCAATATAGTCCATTCTACACCAAATTATATGTAAGCTAATGAGCAAGCAAAATCAATCAAAAAAAAATTTACTCTCAATATTCCAAAATTATTTAGAAACACTCCTAAAACATGGCATGATGCTTTATCAATAATAGTATAGGCATATAGGAATTCATAGAAGTTTGTTTTAGGAATCTCATAATTCACCCTAACATGTGGCCACAATTCCATATTACTTATATAGCTTATAATATAATCACTCAACCACATAATGTAACATAGAAAATTCAAAATATAAACTAGTTATGACAATTAAGTTGTAGGACCTAGTTAAGGTTAAACGTCATGTATTAAATCACTTATTAACATATAAGAAGAAGGTCAAAAGAGCATACAATAAATATGTTTGATCAAACAATTTCTTAGTAGTAATTTGGTATAGAAGACCATACTTCTAATTAAACATAAAAACCCAAAATACAAAATACGTAGAAGCATCCATATGTTAATGCTAAAGTTCCAAGAATATAATAATATCATCTAGCAAATCAAGATGGAAAGATGTATTATCAATTGATAAATAATCTATATTTAAAGAAGTATTTCCTCATATAAAGACAATGTTGAAATATAATAGCTATAAAGAAATTTATAGGATCAATCTAGAGATCACAATCATAAATTGCTTTAAATTTATGTTGTTAAAAAGTCCATTACAATAGTTAAAAAGGTTAGAAATTCTTTTGTAGAACCATTTTTTTTATAAAAAAATATTTACCTTATATTCCATTTGGATCTAGAGATTTTATTTCCTAAAAAAAATATTTTATGTTGATTCGTTGATGTAAATAAGTGTTTCCCTAAAAATCATTTTTTGCTTTAAAAAATGTAAAAATTAGGGAAAAAAACAGTTTGAAGAGGGAATTAAATGAATGGAAGAATCAAACTAGATCTTGAGCAAAATTAGAAACTTAATTGTACCTTTAAAGACCTTACCATGAGGAACAATGAAACCTCAAGTCTAAAAGCCAATTTGATTTAATCATGATCCTAATAAAAAGATCTATTTAATTTAATTAAGGACTTAATTGAAAAAAAAATAAGTTTGAAAATTTTATTTGGGCTTAATTAAGAAGATTTAAATTTTAAAAGAATAAATATAATTTTTACAAACTCAATTGATGAAATAGAAGGCAAAATTGTAAGAAAATCAAAGTTTACGGGTCAATTAAAGGTCAAATTGAAGAAATTCAAAATTAAAGACCTCTCTGTAAAAGGCATGCATATTCAGGGACCAAATTTTGTTAAAATATAGTTGAAATCAAAGAAATTAGAAGTTGAAGGTTCATTTAGGACAAAAGTAAAAAATATCTTAGATTAGGGACCAAGTTGTAAAACTCATTAAAATCATAGGTCATTTTTGACACTTCAAAAGTGTAAAATTTAATTGATTCCTAAATCAGACTCAATTAAGGGTTAATTGAAAAAAAAATCAAAAGACCAAGAACTGAAATTACAAAGAAAAACTAAACCTTATAATTAATCTAGGCTTATCAAAATAACATTGTTTTATTTAAATGAAACGGTGTGTGTTGGCCAAAACAATTGGTTTTGGTTCAAAATAATGTTTTGTCAAATCATTGAAAGAAATTATAAAAAGCAGTAGAAAACTTCATGTCAAACCATTATTGATCTTCTTCCTCAAAGATCTTGAAAAGGCCTAGTTCTGTTGATGCGAATCCTAACGAAAATGAATGGAATTCGTGAACTCAAAATTTATCTAATCCAAGTTTGCTGGAAATAAAATGAGCTTATGACAATAAAAGACTTGCTCCAAGACAACAGAACTATAAACCAACCCAATCACAATGTTTATACCTGAAGACGAGCAAAATGAGTATAAATTCATAATAAAAAATGGTCAATTCGTTGAAGAGTTAAAAGTTCAATCAAGAACTAGATAGGCAGCTAAGGTAGACAAATATCATAATATTATTAGCACAAAAAAATGCTCTAAAAATTATTCTTAAGAGTATTTATACCCCAAGCTATAAAAAAAAACCTAGTTTTCCTAATGGGGCACTTATAAACCCAATTATAATAATAATCAAGTCATGTTAAAACTAGCCCAAAATAATTAAAATAAATAAAATAAACAAGCCTGAAACCCAAAAAGTGTTTCCTCCCATAATAATAAAAAGTGTAATAACTCATCTAATTTAATAAGACAAGTACGGTTATTTCAGCATTCTGTCTCACGACAACAAAATCCAACTTCAAATGTATGGTTTTCTCTTATCTTAATAAATTAGAAGATGATTCATGTACCAATAAAAATGTATGAAAGTCTAGTTTCTATTCCAACTTGAATCACCTTAACATTCGACTTGTATCTTCTATCATGATAAAATAGGTATCAAAAAGTCAAATTGACCAAATATAGTCTTCTTTATCTAATCCTTGTGTAATGGTGATGGTTCCACCAACAACTCACTCTTGAACATGAATCAAATTAATCATGACTTGCTCCTCGTTATTTAATATCCTCTATAAGTTCACCTTAACCTATGTATCTTGAAAAAAATCATTTAAATCCTTTTTGAACCTTTTAGCTCTAAGCTATGTAACTGGACCAACTAGAACCCCCAATTGATCTTTTGGAGCTTGGATCGCATCATTTGTTGGCCATTTTATGAGCTTGTTTCTTCCTTATCTTTTCCCTAAACAAAGACAAGAAATATATCCATTCATACCTTGTATTTTGTAATCCTACCTAGAACAAACAAGGGCTCTCTTGAAGCTCAGAAGGTGCTTCTATAAAAGGTCAAAAACCACAACCTAATTAGTCGTGCTGACTAGAAACTAACAAAACTAGCTACTAGACTTTCGTTGTTAGCTGTCAAATGCTTCAAAAGGTTGATCTTCAACCTTCTTTGATGATTAAGATTCATTCTTTGACATCAAAAGGTTAGGATTATCTAGCTCATAATCTTTTTATGATCTTCATATCCCTTTATAAATACATGCCAAAAGTCATGGATAAGGAGAGAAGAAACTTGGAAAATATATCATTTCGAAAAACTCTTAGTCAAAACATTAACCAACTAAAATAACCCTTTAAAATTCCCCTTAAAGTACAAAGTTGGTTTAGATATCTCTAGTTAATAAACATTTGTTGGACAAGATATGTTTCTAGCTTTAAGGAGAGGATGAAACTTAATAAGCACACTCCATTTCCTTTTATTTTGTCTTTTAAATTGATTAATATTTTGTCTTTTTAGACCATAAAAATTGAGAATATAAAATCACATTGTCAAACATATTCTCATGTGTTAAAGATGCAAAATAAAAATAAATATGACATTATAAATTTAGAGCATAAAATTGTTAGGATTTAGCCTAATAAAGTTAATGGTTATTATTGGTTTAAGATTATTTTCAAATTTGCATTTAAGGGTAATGGGTTATTATTTATGATGTGTGTTTTCTTGAAGTCATGAGATTTAAAAAAATCAAGCTCTTATTGGGATTTCATTTGTCATTGTTGTTAAGTTAGATCTTCTAAGGGACATGAAAAGCAAATTCTGAGAAAAACTCTCACGAATTGACAAGGAAGTAGACTAGAAATGAGAAAACAATGTTGGAGTAAATGAGAATGATGTTAGAGAACATTTTTGTAAGAGAGAAAATAGTTTTTTTTAAGAAGAAAAAGACTTTCATTTAAAATAGATATGGTCGAGATTAAATAGATCACTAAAAACATGACCAGATCAAATGAGTTTTTTCAAGTTAACTAAGTAACATGATCAAAGTTAGGCTTCAAGTTACAAGTTTCTTGGATTAACTCGCCAACTCAAATTAGGATTAACAACAATTATGGATCTATCATATTTTACATGTGTGGTGACAAGAAAAAAAGAAAAGAAACATGCTCTATCCATATGCATGTTGTCACAAGACAAAATCATGTGATTATTGAACATGACAAATTAAAATCGGACATCATCATCGCCATCTGACTGACTATTGAACGTGCCAAGTTAGATTAAATTCAACAGGTTAAGGCAGTGAATTTTCTAAATTCCCAAAAAACAAAATAGAAGAGTTCATCAAGAAACAGAAGAGCCTAGCACCAGCAGATTAATTTCCTGTATATTATTACATGAAACATAGTATTCCCATACTACATGATTAATATTCTGTATATTATGGGGACAAAGTAGGACCCAGCACCAGCAGACCCTGGACATTCATTTGTTTTCTTTCCTTTTTTTTTTTAATTTCCTTAAACTACAATCACAGTAGTGGTAATAAATTAATGAAAAGATTTTGCAGTACAGTGTGGGTGGTGACTGGTGGACAGGTACTTGCAATGCACCGAAATTGCCACACCTCTTGTTCTCTTCAATCGAGGGTTTTTTTCTTTTCTTCCTTTCATAATTCATGGAGATCTCAATGACTCATAATCAAAAATCATCTCTCTTCTCCATTCACTAAAAAGTAGTTTGCTTTCTCCCTTCTTTAAAAAAGTTGTTAACAGTAAATCTCCCCCCCTCTCTCTCTCTTATAGCAGCATTTTTCAGTTCTCTGCTTGCTGGAACATCTCTCTCTACTCTCCAAGTCTCGCTCGTTTGTTTCCAGGTTCCTTTTCCTTCTCGCTACTGCCTCGAGTTCAAGATTCTTTTGGTTAAATATGGAAATGCTACACTATATTGGTAGTTATGTAAAGTTCTTTTGTGTATAAAGAGGTTATAATGAAGATCTGAGCTATGGGTAGATCATTCACTTACCTTGTTATCATATTTTTCCCAGATCTGTGACTTTATATATCCTCTGATTTTCTGCTGTGGACTAGTTTCCTACTTTATTTGTTTCTTGCTTCTCTTTGATGTAATGCTTGCTGTGTAAAAGTCCCTTGTTGTGATCATTAGTTTGGTGAGTTCCTCCATTAATGTTGTTGGTGTAAAATGATTGCTAGCAGGGTTGATCTGTGGGCTCTCCTTTTCTTTTCTTTTTCTCCTTACTGAGGTTTTTGCAATGGTTTTCTGAGTCACGATACTGTAAAAGAGCTTGCTCATAAATTAATGTAGCTGGCTGGGACAGTTTTGGGGTTGCCAACTTTGTTGCTGAAGCTAAAAATAAATTGTAAGGAATAGGGGGAGAGATCTCATCTCTTATGGTTCTGTGATAATTCACAGAGCTGGATTTGAAATATTTGGAAAAGATGAGCCAAGTGGAGATGGCGTATGAAGTCTATGTTTCTAACGATATAGCATCACAGAATAGTATTTTCAATGTGTTAGGTATGCAATTTATCAATAATGCACCTTGACTTTGTGCTCCAAACAAAACAGAATTGTTAATATTTCCAATTTCTTGGGATATAGAATGCAAAATGGAGTCTTAATCTTGGGTTTTCTTGTTTGTTTGCAATTTCTATTGAACAGATTCATTGTTACTTGGAATGTTTTTGGCATAATGATGAGTTGTAGCTAAACTGCATTAGTGTCTCCGCTCTCCCCAACAGCTCTTGTGTTTGAACCTCTCCTCTCCTTTGCAACAAGGAACAAAATTGTCTTTGGCGTCAATCTTAGTGTAGTTCTTGGAGAAATATAGCAATGGGGATAGGCTCACCTACCCTCTTTTCTGTTTCCCTTCTATAAAAGCAACAAGAATACAAAATGCTCACCAAACCCTAAGAAAGTCCTTACACTGAAGTAAAAATTGGGAACGGTATTAACCCAATTTAGAAATACCAAATAATAGGAAAAATGCTGCACAATCCCTGATTTTAGTTTACTTCATCAAACTGGATTGTATTTGGTGATTATGAAAATTACACGTTTTTTTCCTTTGGTGTTAAACTTGATCAGGATTTTCTTTCAAGGGTTTTATAGTGGCAATTCAAGTGATGCAAAATTTTCTTTATAGATTAATTTATTACTTGTAATAGCTTTGGAGGCATTAAGATTTTTAGGTGTATTTTTTTAAAGACTTGTTAATACATATAATCATTTACTGCTTGTGGATTATTTTGTAGCTGATTTAAGAAGCAAAGAGCTGATCCTTCCCTTTCCCCTCTTTTTTTTTATTTTCATCTTTGTAATGTTCTAAGAAATTGCTTTTTAACTGCAATCCAGGGTTTCGTGTGCTGAAAATTGCTGTATTACTGCCATGCTCAAGCAAATCCTAAGCAAAATTCCCCGCAAGTTCCCCAAATCTGATCCTTTAGATTCTACTAGGATTGATTGTGGAAATGATTCTACCTGCTCGGGTCCATCTACAAATGGTGGGAGTTCATTTTCTAGTCGGTTGAATGTTGTCAAACGGGTGTCTTCAGCAGTATTTCCTGCAAGCATGATGGCTGGAATGGAGGCAGTGGATCCCCATCTATCCTTCAAAGATGTCTCAAACCTGCAGAAGCAAAACCTTTTTGTCAGTAAATTAAACCTTTGTTGTGAGGTTTCTGATTGCAGTGATCCAGATAAAAATGCTGTTCAGCAAGATCTTAAACATCAAGTGCTTATAGATCTTGTTGATTTTGTTTCATCAGGATCTGCTAAGTTTACTGAACCTGCAATTGCTGCAATTTGTAAGATGTGTGCAAATAACCTGTTTAGGGTTTTTCCACCCAAGTATCGAACTGGTAACACAGGTGGGGAAACAGAAGATGAAGAACCAATGTTTGATCCTGCTTGGTCACATTTGCAAAGTGTGTATGATCTACTCCTTAGGTTTGTTAGTTCTGTTGATGCCAAGGCTGCTAAGAAGTATGTTGATCATGCTTTCATTTTGAGATTACTTGAGCTTTTTGATTCTGTGGATCCAAGAGAAAGGGACTGTTTGAAAACCATTCTTCATAGGATTTACGGGAAGTTCATGGTACATCGGCCTTTTATCCGAAAAGCTGTTAGCAATATCATCTATCATTTTGTCTTTGAAACTGAACGTCATAATGGAATTGCTGAGCTGTTGGAAATTTTTGGGAGTGTTATTAGTGGGTTTGCATTGCCATTGAAAGAGGAACACAAAATTTTTCTCTGGAGGGCTTTGATTCCTCTGCACAAACCAAAATCAGTGGGTATTTATCACCAGCAACTAACATATTGTGTCGTACAGTTTATAGACAAGGATCCAAGGTTGACTAGTCCTGTGATTAAGGGACTGTTGAGGTATTGGCCTGTGACTAACAGCCAGAAGGAGTTGATGTTTATAAGCGAGCTAGAAGAAATATTAGAGATGACTGGTATGGATGAGTTTCAAAAGATCATGGTCCCACTATTTCGGCGAATAAGATGCTGCCTCATTAGCTCCCATTATCAGGTAGAGACCGCATTGAATGAGCCATGTTCATTAAATCTTTTGACTCAATTTTCAAGCCATATTTCCCCGATCAGTTAAATTTTAATGTGATACTATTTGTTTCTTAGCCTCTTGTTCTCAATAGTGTAGAACTGCATTCTTGGTAACTTGCATTAGGTAAAGAAGCTTATGAAATCCATTCAACTGATGGGCATTGTGCCCCGGCCCCATCATAGAAGTCAAATTTTGTGGTGATAAATCTTCAACTTATGACTTTATTGAATAATCAGTCAATGAACATTCTCATTATTATGCCTTGAAAAGGACTCAGATGTTCACACTCTTTAGCACAATGAGAAATGAGGAAGGGTTTGTAGGATTAAAAGTCGTTATTTAGTTATTTATTTATGGCTTATATTATTTCTAAAGGATTTGAGTAGTGTTTATTAGAATTATATTTATATTTCCTATATAGTTGTTTTTACAATTCCTTAATGCATTATGTACTTTGATTGATCCAATGAATGGAGTTTGCAAAAGAATTGTTTATTTGGGTTTCTGCATTTGCCTTGTCACTGCATGATTCAGTGTCAGTTGGATAATTACATCTGTAATCAGAAAGGTCTTTAAAGCTCTGCCACCTTTTCCTTATACTAAGACAGGCTCTCTTGTCACCTTTTCCTAGTCATTGGCATTTTCTTGGACGATATCCATTGACCTATCCTATACTCAATGAGGAATTTTCAGATCCATGAAGATGTTTTTAAGACATGTTATGTATTTGTGTACAGAGAACATTAATGAGAGCTTACTTTCGCCTTTCCAGGTGGCTGAACGAGCTCACTTGCTATGGAACAATGAACGGGTCCTTAATCTTATCGCACATAACCGTCATGTTATTGTGCCTCTCGTCTTCTCAGCTCTCGAGCAGAACACCCGGAATCACTGGAACCAATCAGTTCTTATTCAGACACAGCATATTAGGAAGATGTTCTGTGAGATGGATGAAGAACTAGTGCTCGCCTGCCAACGCAAGTTGGAGGAGCAAGACTCTTTGTCAACTGTGGAAGCTGAGAAGCGGAGATTGACATGGGAGCGCCTGGAAAATGCTGCAGATCTACAACCTAGAGCTGGTAATATTTTAGCTTCGGTAAAACCCGTCTCGTGCTCTGTTACCTGCTAGGTGTTTGAGCGATGCCATATGGGAAACTGAAAAAAAAACATATATTAGCAGCTCTCATTGCATTATTGCAAGAGGGAGGAGTTTGGGATTGGTCTGTGCTAAGGTGATGTATTATAGTTAGTTGTTAAGTGGTAATACAGCTGCCTCTTGAAAGTTTGTTTGGCACATTGGATTGGAAGAGCCCCGTTGCGTTCAATTATGCATGTGTAATGATTCCTCTTCTATCATTATCGAAGGGCTGTTCATTTTGCCCATATTTTATTCTTTCATTGATGAGTTGTGTGTTTTTGCTTCCGAGCTGTCGATCTCGAAATGGGGACCCTGTTGCCATCACTAATTGTAGCCGGAGCGAAACCTACCACCAAGTGTTCGCCGGAATCTTGATTTTCTTCTCTTTTTCCCCGTGTAAACTTTCAAGTAATGAACACTTAAAATGGCAACAAGTTGTAGAATTTTTTATTTTTTTTATTTTGGATTCCGAGGAAATATCACAGTTTTTAGGTATTCTTTGCGGGAGAGTTTGAGTTAAGCAAGTAAAATTTCGGTTGTTCCAAGCTCTTTATAAGATGAACATGTAGTAACTTGAATTCAATATTTAAAATTTGTCTTAAGGTATTAGTTAATGAATTATGTTAAAAAATATATAATATTTAAAATAAATTCTGAGTTTAAATGATGTTTATCAAGTACCTTATCTGTTGGAAGTTTTTTTTTTTAATTAATACATAGTTTATAATATTAGGTTCTACATTGACCTTTTTGGATCACGTATTGCCATTTTTACAGGTAACCCCTACACTTTAAGGTATTTGTGGAAAACTATTTTACTTTTTTAAAACCTATATGATGTCTTTTTAAACTTCTTGTGTAGTACTTTGTTAAGTTTGTAGTTGGCAGCTAAACTTACCAACATGATTTTTATCATTTATAATGTCATTGTTCTAATAAAAATAATCCAAAAGGTGTCTTGTATTCTCCATCTCTATCATTTTTTTTATTGTCTTTATTCTTTTTATTGAGTTGATTCTTAACTTTACTATTGTTAATGCTTAAATGTTTCTATTTTCTAAAGCTTTGTCTTTTGTTTTTAATAAATATGTGTAGACATAATGTGCTTAATCTATGAAGTAATGTGACACTTTTTTCCATATCCTAGATTGCATAAATTCTATAATATTTATCGGTTTCAACAATTTTAATTAATGTTTTGTTTTTAAAAGAGCATTGACTATAAATATTTAGGAACGATTACGAACTTATAAGTATTGGTTCCGCACAACTATTTTTTTCCCATCTTGCAAATTAATTAAAAGAAGTACTGTTTTTCTATTTTCTATTCTCTCTAGTCTCCACTGATCTTTCTCCCAATTCATAAAAAAAAAAATCCTAAATTATGGCATATTCAGACAACTTTAGTATATGGTTAGCCTTTCAATTCTCTATTATTTCTCCACATCATCATTTGTATTGTTAATTAAGAAAAGGATTCCTTTCCTTCAGATATTGGAGCACACAAGGCATTGTTGTTAATTCTTAATGAATATCGAAGAACACAATCATGTCTCATTGGATATTTTAGGGCATACTTTTCATTAAGTTGTAAGAGAATTTTTTTCCAAGGCAAGAGTAATTTCAAAGTCGGTCAGATGTACACGCTTAATTTATAAATAAATACACATTATAGAAATTTAATTTCTCTAATTTTAGTTTATGTTTAACCTCTCCCCTGAGAAAAAGAAAAAAAAGAAAAAAGAGAAACCTCCTCGCTTCATCACTACCACCACGCCCCTTGTTCTTGCTGTGTCTTTGTATGGCTGATTACTCGGACAAGGCGTCGGAGTTCACCTTCGCATATACTTTCATCACGAAATCTGTTAGTATGATATTATATTTCAAAAATGGTTTAGAAAAAAAATTAAAAAAAAAATAGTGTTTTTAGATTATTTTCATGTGTTGATGTCAAAAAAAAATATTATTTTAATATATTTCTGAATAAAATACTTTTAAAAACAATATCAATCACACTTTCAAACAATCACAATAGATGCCATGCATTACCTATTTAGCTCTATTATTAAAAATCCAGTGAATAAAAAATAAAAATAAAAAGTTTTGAATGCGTGTAAAAGTAGACTTAGAGTTATTTTATCATGTATTTTAAAAATGCTTTTTGAAAAAATATAAATTTTTAATTTTATTTTAAATTAAAATATTTTGCTGTTTTAGATGTCAAAAATATTTTTTTTTAAATAATTATTTTAATGTATTTATAAAAAAAAACACTTCAAATCACAACATCATCCACGCTTCCATATCACAACCTAAATTATTACAACCGACATACTATTGACCATGGAATAAAAAAAACATAAAAAAATAAAAATACTGTTTTCCACCCGACAAAATTGCATAATTATTAAGCCTGCACCGAAATAAGTTTTGGGTGGGTCATACACAGTTTGGACCCATATGTTGCATAAAGTTCCTCGGTCTGCTGCCTGCCAGAGTAAAGTCCATGGATAAGGAGAATTTATTGTATCCCTCTCCGTGAAAACGATAGGTGTGGAATACCCAAAGTCTTGTAACTTTTGAATTGTTTTTAATTTTTACAATGTTATTCTTAACATTAAATTTATTAGAATTTGAGATTTATAATTTGTGGTGATTTATTTTTTTTATAAAAATTATCATGATCTTATAAAACAATATACAAATTAACAAGTTGATCAAAAAGTGATATGAATCAATACAATCTATCATTCTAAATATTATTTTGATTGAAATTATTTTTTCATTGATTATCTTGGTTATGATTGGATCCACCAAGATCATCATATTTCATGACTTTAATATGTGAATTGATAAGTTAATTTAAATTGATATAAATCGATCTAAATATATTATTGTTTTAATATTTATAAAACAAATATAATATTTATATTAAATTAAATTATATTATATTGTATTATATTTTCATTGGTCATTTAAATTTTTTTTTAGCTCGCTAAAATCATTGAGTTACATCATATCACTTTATATATATATATATATATATATATATATATATAGTTAAAAAAAAAGTATTCTCTTAAAAGACTTCTATTAGTACCTAATAAATATATCTTCTAGGTTAAATAAAAAAAAACTCTTGTTCCGATCTATAATATTGCGCCTACGATCAGTCATATGGGTGGCCACCACCAGCATATATAATATTTTCCATAATCACTCACGAACTAGTGCTATCGTTTTCACAAGTGTCGGTATCCAAGAAAGTTAATAGGCGATGTCCAGCCAATCAGTGTGCTGGCATTAGTTTTATTTATTTATTAATATGGTTGTCCGGATCTATTTTGCATGTATCTCGATTATTTTTATAGATTTTAAAATTAACAATTATATAAATCTCTAATTATTATTATATTAACAATTATATAGCTGGAAATGATAAGCAAATTTTTTAAAATCATGTTTTTATTATTGTACTACCTACTGAATAATGATTGTTAACTTTCATGTGTTTGATAGAGTATATGGTAGCCTCTCCATCCAGATAACTGAGCTATTTAATAGGAGGAAAACACAGCTCGAGTAGAAAGCGCTCCTAAAATTTCTTTGGACAATTATATTTTCTTAAGTTAAAAGTCTTTTATTCTTATCTATGTATATGTTTTCCTGTTTTGATGAAACTTTTCTTTTTTATTAATAATATGATTTTTTTCAATAAAAACTTAAAGTAATTAAAATAAATATTCATAAAATTCTCGCAAATTAAATTCATGTGAAAAAAATGCATTTCTTTTATTGAAAACCTACTTTCCAATTTTCATTTTATTTTATAAGAACATTTTTTTCTTCTTTTGATATGGCTGAAATATGGTTTGTTGAAATATCTATTCTTTTCCTTTTCAACATCTTTCTCTCTACTTCTTCGATACTAATGGAACTAAAAGTGAAAAAAATAAGGTTTTATAACTACATTGTGAAAATCTAAAATTCTAAGTACTAATATGCAAATAAATCTATAATGACCAAATTGGACTTTTACAAAAACTTCAAGGACTAAATTGAACTCTTCAAGCATCCAAGGACCAAAACGTAAGAAAATATTAGGGACTTAATATATTTTTTTTATTGAAAGCTAATTAAAACTTTTGGGATATTCAAGGACTGCAATTTGAGTATAAATGAGATTCTATGACCAAAACATAACAAACTAAAACTACAAGGACCAAGTTTTATAAAACAAAAAACTATAGGAATCAAAGCTTACTTGTGCATCCATGAAGAGGTGGGTGAATAGCAAAAAGACTCGCCTTTTTTTTAGTTTAGGGTGTCGCATAAAATAAAATAAAGTGGGGGATTAATTAAAAACAAATAAACTTTAACAAAAAGGAAAATAAATCAAAAGATCGATGACTAAATTAAAAATAATAAACTATATAAACTTTGATTGAATAATAAAATTGAAAACCAACAAGATTCTAACAAAGAGAGTCAAGAGGGTATAAAATTGGAAAATAAAATACATGACAAAATATAATCCAATGACTAAATTGAAAACATTTTAAAAAAATGAAAATAGAAGGATGAAAATAAACAGTAAAAAAACATAAGGAATAGAATTGGCAAATTTAAAGACAAGAGAACAAGCATGCACTTTCACCAAAAAGAAAGAGAAAATAAAAACTCCACCAATAACAAGCCAATTATGATCCGCCACCACGCATCACCTCATAAAAAAAAGACACAACAACGCATCAAAGAACACTATGGAAGGGCAGGTTTTAGTCACCGAATGAAGCCTCACGCACCATCCCCTTTAAAGCGTAGACAACACACTTGTTGGAGAGTAAATGACACTAGCCCATAGCTTATTCTAATAAAAATATAATTTCCCAACTTTAAAATACCATTATATCTCTCATGAACTTGAGAATCACACAAAAATATATCATGAAAGTACACAATACCCTTAGGTACATGCCTTGATTTTTATCTTTTTAAAAGGTATAATCATATTTCTATTGTATTGTAAAATGTAAAAATTATTTGGTCAACTACTTTTTTGTAATAAGCTCCAATATTTTGATTAAACTTACAAATAAGAGTATCATAATTCAATTTTCAAAATTAGGGTGATTTATTTATTTATTTAACATCAAAATCAGTGGAGTTTCCCTATATATTTATAGTCAAACACTAAGTTGTCGTTAATTATCCAAAACACAATCATTTCAAGTTCTTATTCTATTCAACTATTTAAGATTTCAAATTTATTTCCATATTTCAATGATCTTATCATTATACTCCATATTTACAGAAACAATAAATTAAATATGTGTGTATTCAATAAGTTAATTAAAACATGGATTACATTTTAAAGAAATAAAGCAAGCTAGACCACATAATATCTCATGGAGTCTTTTCTAGGTTAAATTACAATACCTTTGTTTATAAGTTTTTTAATCACAACAACATGTAATTTCCTAAAAGTGAACACATACAAACCAAACTATATCACAAACAGAAGACATCCTAAAGTTAACTAACATTCTATTTGCTATTGAGATAAACATGAACATTTATTTAATAGAAAACATAATAAAATATAATCCCATGTAATTTGAAGTCTTTTTTTTTTAACAAAACACAACATCATTGAATTCAAAGTTTTTTTTTTTTTTTTTTTTTGGTAAAGATCGGGGCATGCGCCTTTCTAAATTAATCTAGGAATAGTGGACCCAATAAGGTCATAGTACAATAAGGAATAAAGCCCTGACGGCGAGTCGGTTATAATATCCGCCCCCCTGTCTAAAACATCTTTGGTTAGCCCAAAGTTTGCTAACCAATCGGCCACATAATTAGCCTCCCTGTAAACATGGATAATTTTAACCTCCCAATCTCTACCCATCAACCCTCTGATTTGCATAATCAAATTATAGTTTCTATCCACTCTCACAGTATTCCCCTTAATAATCTCAACTACAACCCTGGAATCTGATTCTAAAATCACTTTCCTAAACCCTCTATCCCATGTCATGTGTAGCCCCGCATGGATAGCCCATAATTCTGCAGTCACGGACGAACAAACACCAATATTTCTAGCAAACCCCCGGATCCATGTCCCCATATGATCTCGAATCACTCCTCCCACACCGGCTATCCCTGGGTTACCTTTACTGCATCCATCCACGTTAAGCTTTATCCACTCTTCATTGGGATACTTCCATCCAATATGCTCAACATCCGCATTACTGTTCCGATCATCATACCCACTCCTCTGAATCCTCCTACTATCTTCAATCCCCTTAATAATCTCTGAATTCAAAGTTACACCTTACACCAAAATTCCCAATTTTAATTCCCATATTCACCCTACGGCCTAGAACCATGCATTTATCTCATAGTCGGGATCTACCCGGATAATAAATTACACGGCCATAATAAATTACACAGCCTAAAATAGGCACTAGTCTTTAACCAGGACCAATCAATTCACACTGCCCAACCGGGCACAAGTTCCTAGCCATGACAGCTAATTCTCTATTTAGGAGTATGGTAGAAGATTGATTTTAATAGTATTTTTTTTATATAAATACGTCAAAATAATATTTATTTATTTTTTAAAAATTATTTTTAATATTTAGCATATGAAAATATCTAAAAACATTAAAAAAATATAATTTAAAATAAAAAATATTAAAAAAAAATCAGATTTTTTTCAAAAAATAAATAAATTGAAACACAATGTTAAAACATGCTGTAACTCATACTAGGTGCTAGTCTCTAAACTAGGACAACTAGCTCACACTGCCAAAAAGTCAGTCGTTGGTCCCTAAACAAGTACAAGTAGCTCACACTGTCCAAAAATGGAGCTCCAGTTCCTAAACTAAAAACAGAAGTAATGTATGCACATCGAAGTCATACGTTGACGAGGTTAGAAGTCGCCAAGAGGAGAAAGGCTGCGTACAAGCTTGGCTTGCACCAGCTACGTTTGGCTTCGCTCCACATTTTCTCCATGTTTTTAGTACCAAAACAAAACTGTTTTGTGAACCAATAAATATATTCATGCCTTAGAAACGACAATCAATCAAGTATGATTCTTTTCGCCTTTTGTATATAGCTTTATTTATCAGTTAATTGCAGTTTATTCACCTCGGTCTGTTGCTTGCTTGAATGCTCTCTGCAGCGGCTGCAATTAGAAAGATGATTATCCTCTGATCTGATGCTTTTTAAGAAGAAAAAAAAAATAAGGGAAAGAAATGCACACCCACATTTATATCCTCCTTTCTCCAGCTATTAATAAAATCAAAGCTCTTCAATTTCTGTAGTCCCTGCATCTGAAATCTCTGCAATTTGTGTGCCACAATCTGATGATGCCTCAGGTTCGGCCTGCTGGAAGGAAGCATGACAGCTAAAAAACACAAAAAGAATGAGTTGCATCTATTAACAATGCATGCTCCATCAGGTAGCCACGGGTATATTGTAAAGGATTGCCTTGTCTCACAGACATACTCCATTCATCCAGTAATCAATATGACATGGTACCAGATCGTAAAAAGCGAGTCTCCATTCATCAGAATGTATAATTCATTTGCAAATAAACAATTTGATGCTGGCAATCTCGAAATTGTTCAGAAGATGTATGCGCAGCCAATGGAAGTCAGCAATGTGGTCGACAGTACAGAAACAAGGTTCACGGCATTGTTGTCGAGAATGTAAAGTCCTGAGATTTTCTTCACTGTTGGTCCAGGTTTTCCAACAACCTGCGTAAGACAAAGTCAAATGTTATGCATCATTTAAATGCAAATGGCTATGGCATCATGATGCCAGTACCAGAGGCCCGCAATGATAAATAGTAGAAGGTGCAGCTTACTTTATTCCGAACAGTGCAGAATCCACTGAATTGCAAAGTAGCTCCCAACAGAGAATCTATCAGACTCCCACATAACCCTGCCAGTGTAGCAATGGGTATAACTAGGAGCTGCTTAAGTGCTACATCAAACACACATTTCGTTGTGAAAAATCCTATGAGCACGAATGCAAGCCCGATAACACTCCCTGCTGCTGCAGCTGCTAGAAGACCTGCTAATGTGACACCACCATTTGTACCCCTCCGAACAGGCTGATAATCAATTATATAGGAGCCTAGTCAGGATCCAGTCTCCAAAATTTACAAATTCAATTCAGTCTGCATATCATATGATGATGCAAATTATCTGAAGCATCAATGCCACTTATTCTATCTCACTCAAGCAAAGAATATCATTTATCATAAAAAAAATAAAGCTTGTGATGCATCATTCACTGAATAAGGAAGCAGTGAACACAACTTTACATATTGATGACCAGCATATTTATTGGATAACACATGCCACAGTGTGTCAGTACAAGTTGCTGAACCAGTTTTGGTGATGACAAGAAGCAATTATATTCATATTGATTTAGTTCCAAGCACTAGGATCATGTTTTGTTTGCAGGACTTCATTTCTTCTTACAGGTGAACTAAAATGGTCAAACGAATCCAAGGATTATCTCATAAGCTTGCAAGTAAAGATCACTCATTCATACTGGATCAGAATATAACAGACAGGAAAAGCAAGTCAAGCAGAAGACAGTTGCTTACATTCAAAGAGCCATCTTTTGTACAAGGAACTACATAGATGACAAGGCTGGTATCCATTGCATTTTCCTCGAGCAAACTCAAAAAATCAAGCTAACCAAACTACCTACTCAACCATATATAGATCAGGCTGAATTTATTTTTGGCATTGTAATGGAATGGGGTTCTTTGTAGCTGCCAGATAAAGATCGTGTCTTGCAAGACTCAGGGAGTTAACGTCAAGGACAGATTCAGGCCTAGGAAAGCAGTTGGCGTTCAAGCAAATACAAAAGCTTGATCTTATGGGATTCTTTCATTTAACACGACTCTATAAGTAAAGCTAGCTGTTGTTGCAGAAGAAACTCTATCAAAGAGGGAATTGTGCAATTAAGGAGGTTATTTTTTTGCCTAATTTATCATTATTAACATATCTAGTCTCACAGAAAGCCAAGGGTCCTATGTAAAGGCAAGAAACCAAAACAAGAATACAAGCAGCGTTAATAAACAGCTAATTTTCTCTGAAGCCATTTATAAATAACTCTTCTTCTTATATTTAGGCAGGGAGGCAGAACCACTCTGAGATACTCTTCTTCATCAAAGCTAATATGAGTTCATTTATTCTGAAATCCCTATTATAATTACATAGTAGATGAGAAGTGTGAAACCTTGTGAAAAGTACTTGCAGACTGTAGCTTGTGTAACATCTTGTTAGCAAGATCTAGAGAAGAAGGTACGGTTTGTGGACAGAAGAAGGTTGTTATTGTAACAAAGAAGACTTTTTGATAGTGAATTTCAACAACTCTCAGAACCACTATAAATCCTGCGTTGATATCTCTTTAACATTATCCTTGTGATAATTTGGAAGAAAAAAATATATTTTCTTTCTGCCAAGTTGTTTGTTGTGCACATAAATCCCTATTTATAGCTATCCAAGAGTCAATCAAATCCTGTACGTGACTAACAAATTCCTTAGTTTATGCTATTTAATTAAGTCCACAATTATATATCTATTACAAATCACAATCCCTTATTTATAGCACAATAACACTGGCACCACCCCCTCAAATTGATGTCGTTTCTTCGCTGGATTGGCCACTATCTTGATAGCATTAGTGTTGTCAGCATAACGAGGAGTCATATCAAGCAGAGAAAACTCAAAGTTCATTAAGTAGACCTTGAAGCCAAGTAATCTTAGAACAAGCATAAGACAGCTCGCATCAGTACATGATTTTAAGACACGATCTTGTTTCCTAGATTTTCAAGAAACTAGGGCTTCGTTGTAAAAAATAAACACCATCCAATTGAAGAACGACAGGAGTAAGGACAACCACCTCAATCTACATCAGCATAAACAGTCAACTTAAGATCACAGGAAAGAAAGTCTTATTTTTTTCTCACGAATATACTGAACATTATAGTGAGCAGCAGCTAGATGAAGATGGCATGGCTAAGTCATAAGCTACTTAATAATTTGATCTGCAACTACTGTATCAAATCGAGTGATAGTCAAGTAGCTGAGACTCCCAACAATTGCCCAAAAATGAGTGGGATCATCAAAAAGATACCCTGTCGTCAAAACAAAATTTAACATTGAGCTGCATAGGAGTATCAAATGTGCCAAAATCTCAAACGTCGACAAGATCAACAAGATCTTGAGTTTATTTAAGTTAATCGACAAAAATACCAGATTCAGAGTGAGAGGCCTCAAGTTTTAGAAATGATATCAGTGGACAAAGATATGGAAAGGCTGATGTAAGGCTGTCTTCAAATAGTGAATTTTGTTTGAAGATATCATCACTTGTAATTAAAATGTCATCAACATAGACTACAAGAACGGTTAAACCGGTATGATGAGAAAAATAAATGGATAATAAGCACTCTGTTTAAAGTCTGCTGCAAGAAGTGTGCTTTTAAATTTGGAAAACCATGCACAAGGGACTGCAAGAAGTGTGTTTTTGACCATGAAGTGATTTCTTTAATCGAAAAACATGATTGGAACTGGCCAAAGAATATCCTGGAGGTGGTCATTAAGATAGTTTCATCTAAATCACCATAAAAAAAAATCTTTCTTAACATCCATTTGAGATATACAACAGTTATGAGAACTAATGATAGCTAAGAATGTACACACGATAGTCATTTTGGCAACTAGAGAAAAATTCTCTTCATAGTCTACTCCATATTCTTGACAACTTCCAATAGCCACTAAACAAGTTTTGCACCTGTTCAAAGAACCATTACGTTTAAGTTTAACACTATACACCCACTTGCCCTCAATAGTTTTAACATTATATGGACATGAAGATCCCAAATATGATCTTCAGTAAGAGCTTCTAATTCTTCATCCATAGCCTTCTGCCAGCATGGGTGTACTACTACTTGGTTAAAAGAATTAGGGACATGGAAAATATTTAAAAAGGAAAAGAAAGAAGAGGGAGGATACGCATAGTGATCTGGAGGACTTGTCTGATGAGAGGAGCAGCAAACATGAACTGGACTTAGTAGACTATCGTTTTTGATAAACAAACCTAGGTTTAAAACATTCAAGAATGGCCTTCAGTGATTCAAATAAAGGTAGAGTAGAGTAGGATGTAGAATAGGAGGAAGAGAAGGAGAATGATGTTGATAGTGAAACACATTATTTTTAAACATAACATCATGAGAAACAGGGTTTTTTTTTTGTCAAGATCATAACACAAGAAACACTTTTGACTTGAGGCATATCCTAGGAAAACACATTGTTCTGTTTAAGGAGAAAACTTGGTTCGTTCATGAGGAGGAAGATGAGCATAACAAACACACCCAAATGTATGTAGTAAAACATAATCCGAAGATTTTCCATATAATTTAAGAAATGGATCTACTGCCTAAGGTTATGGAATTTTGAAGATTAATAAGATATACAATAGTGTGTAATGTCTCAACCCAGAAAGAACATATGAGTCAATTAACAACGCATGAACAATTTATAAAATATGATGATTTTTTTTTCAACAAAAGCATTTTATTGGGGAGTGTAAGGACAAGATTTTTCATGAAATATTTTATCACGAAGAAGTTTCAGAAAATCAAAGCACATGTATTCCCCCCTGAATCAGAACGCAATGCTTTGATAGTTTTAGAGAACCAAGTGGTAATAAGATTAACAAATTACTGAAAGACATCAATTACTTCAAATTTACAATGCGAGAAATAAATCCAAGTAAATGTCTATAATGCACAATGAAAGTAACAAAATACTTATTGTGCCAGCACGGGAAATACAAGGTGCCATACCCCAAGCATCATAATGTACTAACTCAATGCAAGCACTAGTTGCAGTCATGGGGTGGGGAATGGAAAAGTCTTTGCTCTTACTCAATGCACAACTAGAAAAGAAATTTGCACATCCTTCCTAGAAATATTAACTCTACTAAGAATCAATTTTGAATTGAGCATGTGCAACAATCTTATTGAATGATAGTGCCACAAGGCACATGCATCATTTTATTCAAGTTAGATAAAATAGAAGCAAACGCAGTTAGTAAACTTTGGGGTTGCAGAACCAAACGACACAATCGTGTTCTTTAACCATCTTTGATTTTACTTTAGCTTATTCATCAATCTTGTGGTCCTATATATTATTTTCACTGTATGAATATTCATATCTCATTGCTTTTGATCCTACCCAGTATACATATAAGCATTCTCATTGTCTCATTATTCTAGAATTATGAAAGGGCATTAACTTGACTGGTGGGGTGTGTGTGTGTGAAGAAAAGAAGATATCCCTCCACCTTAAAGGTTGTGATCAAGCGAGGTTGCGCATCGCTGAGCACACCAAGCTCAGAAGACCAAGTGTCTCCATTGCAGCATGAATAGTGACCGATGATCCCTCCAATAAGAGAGGTGATGACGGCTGATTCTTTACCATCCAAGCACTTGTCCTCCCAACCGGCCAATATCCAAACAACCAGAGCCAAAACGGAAGCTATACCACTATTAGATAGCACTTGCATCCTAAAAATTACCCATAAAAATCAATTAATTGTATTTTTGGAAGCCAAAATAAACAAATAAATAAAAATAGATACCAGTTTCTTTGCCCGCCTTCCTTGAACTCGGCATCAATGCTTCTCTTCTTGTCTTCTCCAACCTTGGTAAGCTTGGATGAAGTGAAAAAGAAGACGAGCAATACAGCTCCAAATCTGTAACTGATAGCAAGGTGAAGGGTCATAACAATGAACCCAGCCACCGCTCCTGTTACGTCGAGAGATTTTCTTTTGTAAGCTTTAATGGCGATTACAAGAGAGATTAGGACCGCTATTGACGGTTGGATTACTACTGTTTCCATTTCTTTTGGAGGGGATGGCTTTCCTTCTGTTGTTTTGTGTGCAAGAGAGAGAGGATGTCCGGATGGGTCAACGTATCAGGTTGATGTAATGTAACGCTATCGTCGCTAGGACTGCCTGCTTGAACCGTCTGTTTTAAATAATAATAATTAATGCAAGAAAATGGGTTGATATTGTTAACATATTTTATAATATATAAAATAATTAAAGACTTAAAATGTATATTTAATAAAATGAATAAATAAATTTTATAACAATAAATTTAAAAAGAAGTTGTTAATATTAAGTAGAGATGTTGGGAAATAAATATAAATTAATATATTTGATCTTGTACAACAAGAGTTTTTTAAGAGAATTTATATGGCAATAACTTTTTTAGAAAAATAATAATTAATAATTTTTTGAAAAATAATAATTTACTCGTATAATTCTTTCTTTTATTTAATTTTTTTATTAAAAAAAAAGTATAGTTTTTTTATTCTATCATCTTTATTCAATAAAAATCCAAAGTAATAAATACAAATATAAAAAATATTTGGATGAATTGCAATGATAAAAGAGTATCTCTTTAATTAAAATCCTTTTATCTTATTATCATGCTCTTTTTTTACTAGATTTTTATTTATTTAGACAACATCTTATCATAAAAAAGTTTTAATTAACAAAAAATATTTTTTAATAATTTTGACAAAATTATATTAAAAATATTAGAATAACATATTGCTCGTTCATTGTCCCATGAAATGTACCTAACCTAGGTTTCAAAAATAATAGATTTTAATTTATATAGTTTAATTGAAATTAAAGATAAAAACATAAGAATTAAAATGTCCCCAAGGGGTGTGGCGCGATAACAAAGAACTTGCGATTTGTTTAGCAGGTTTCGAGTTCGAGTCAAGATGTGCGCCACTTGTTAGAGTCTAGGACATTTAAAATTTTACTCACTCACCTGGACCTACAAAATATATTTTTCAAAAAATAGAGTTTAATCACATAAAAATAACTAAAACACATACAAGATACTTGGTTTGGTGGGCTAGAGCACCTAACGCATTAAAAAGAATCACAAGCACCTAAGGGTGCCAATCCTTGAAAAACAAAAAATAGATTAAAGAGAATGACAAGCACCCAAGGGTGCCCATCCTTGAAAAACAAAAATTAGATTATATGCATATTCAAGGTTGTCAATTTTGTTTCGGTTGGTGTTTTTTTTTCAATTGGAAGGAAATGTTTCAATTTTTGAGCGTTTTGGCACGCCGTTTCGAGGTTATACTGTTTATGTATATATATATATATATATATATATATAATTAATTAAATGTATTAATTCAAAAAAAAATTAGTTCAAATCCAAAATTAAAATTATTTAGAATTGAACAATTTAATCTAAAAAAATAGACAATAAAATGATTTTTCTGAACAAAATTATGAATATGTATAATATTACAAGAATGTCATCATCAATCTCGCTAGGTTATTATATTCTCTGATTGCTCTGAAATTTAACATAATATATATATAAATATGTTAAGAGATTCCTCGTAAAATTTCATCTCAATCTAACAGTCGGATTAAGAGATATGATTGATATTGTGAAATTATTTATTATTTAAAAAATACTATTTGTCCAAAACAGAACCGGTAGAATGAAACTAGAACATTCCAGATGAAATTTGGGTGAAATATCCGGAACAGACCAAAATTTTAAGCAAGGTAAAAATTGGGTCGTTTTATCTCGTTTTTTTAACTGGTACAAAATGTTTCGCCCGAAATGAAACAAATTAACAATACTGGTTATACTTAACTTTATTTCATTCACCCAAGTTGATTGCAAAGTGGTAAGAGTTTGAGATTAAAGGGGTTTGCTCTTCCTATGGTCTCAGGTTCGAGCCCAGTGGTTGCTAATATAATGGTCACTGAGGGTTTAAATAATCGTTAACTCCACGGTTCATGAGATTAGTTGGAGCACATGCAAGCTAACTCGTACACTTATGTTAATAAAAAAAAAGAGTAAAGCCCGAGACTCCATCGATATATAAATACCTGGTTTCTAAGAGCATCTCCAATGGAAAATGCTAATCAAAGAGCTAAATGATCTATATAGCATTATGAATAGTAAAATTATAGCTTTTTTTTTAAGTGTACACTCTAATGGCAAATGCTATTTTAGTTATTGCTCAAGGTATGGTGATTATTTTATTTTATTTTTTGCATCAGGTTTTAAAGAACAGTATTATAGCTTTTCAAATAAAGTGCTAAATATAGCATTTTCGTTTACCAAATGCTATTTTTACATGTCAATATAGCAACCCCGTTAAAGCCGCTAAACATTAGAAAAAAAAGTAAAATGATACTTTTTAACTTTTGGTTTTCCTTTTAGCAGCTCCGTTGCAGATGCTCTAAACATTTTTTTCACATGAAAACACCTAAAAATACCACAATAAACCACCCCCCCAATAAACTCATATTAACAAAAAAAATCCCACATCTCAATGCACTTCTTATAAGATGAAGGATAAAAAACGTCTAAATAAAATCCCTCTAACAACCAACAACTTTCTTTTTTTCGCTATTTTCCACTAACTCTTTCCCCTCATAAAATCACGAAATTGAAATGCAAAACAAATAGTCTAAAGCCGAAATGTCAAAACCTCAATAAATATGAGAGAAAAGTGAGAAAAAAAAACTCCGGGGACCAAATTTTCAAAAATGCCTTGTGAATTGTTAAAGAAGAAAAATATATGCATTTTCAACAATAAAAATAAACTTTATCTTGCCAAAGTGGACATTAGTTTAATACATGAATATTTTTTTAACACAAAAGAGAACCCAATATCAGGCTAATTGAAATAAATTACCAGTTTCAAATCTTAATTAATAAAATATATAAAAACAGAATAAAAAAAATAGTCTTGATGACAAAATGAAAATGCTTTGAGAACAAAAAAAAACATTTTCAAATCCACAATATTTTCTCTTAAGCGACAACGTTTTCGCTAGTTATAGTAAAAAAAATTAACATATAATTGTAATTTAATGTAAATATTACTCTCTCTACTATAATAATAATAATAATAATAATAATAATAATAATAATAATATATTATTATAGATTTGGGTTTCTGTTTACAGCGATTACAATGTAATGTAAATATTACTCACTGATAATAAATACTATAATATTATATATTAATTTGATGAAATCTTCCAATTCTTATTTTGTTTTGGGTAAATGATTGGGTTAGATATACCTAACAAATTTAACCATGTGGAAAATAATTAGTGTATTTTTATTCATTACAAACTTCACGAGTTGAACAAATGTGTTTACTTTTTCTGTGTTCTGTACGAAGCTCGCAGTTTATTATATAAGAATTAAGGGTGTGTTTGATTAGATGGTTTAATTAACTTGTTTTTATTAAAATTTAATTTATTTTTGTATTTGTTTATTTTCTTATGTTTTAAAATTGTTTGATATAAAAAAATACTTATGTCAAAAAATAACTTAAAAATAAAAAAATATTATTTTAATATATTTATAAATAAAAATTAATTTGAAAGTCTCTAAGTGTCTTTTTAGAAATGTGGTTGACATTGCTTTTAAAATTGATTTTCATTCAAAAAATACATCAAAATATTTTTTTATTTTTTTAAAAAAACATCAGCACATCAAAAAAGTTTAATTTAAAAATATTTTTTTTTAATTTTTTTTCCAAAAACATTTTTGAATCGCAATATCATACAACCCCAAAGTCTTGGTGTGTGTGTTTCAATGAACCCAAACCATTACTTTATTTTATTTTTGCAAAAAATAATATTTAAATATTATAAACGTGTTTTTTTTTAAAAAAAAACAGTTATGAATTTTAGGGTGATAAACTCAATTTCAATCAAATAAGTTGTTTTTATTTAATTTAAACAAAAAAAAACCAGAGAACAATAATAAATGAATTAAAAAAAACCACAGCAGACTAACAAAAAAAGATGTTAATCAATTTTGAGTGATACTAATTAAAGAAAGCACCAAAATAAGGATATATGTAAAATGAAAGCAAAGATGTACCAATTATAGAAAGGACGCTAGAACCCACTGTCTAGGGAAATCATCTTCCTCACTCTGGCACCCAACTCACAAGAGCTCTATTCTTTTCCAGTTATCAACAACGGCTAGCTATGGGACAAGGTTACAAACCCCGTTTAAGTTTTGCAAGTTCCAAGCTTCGAAATCGTAAGCAAACATAACAAGGTTCCACTGAATTTAACTATATCTTCTTCTCCCCCTCGCCCTCGCCCTTCCCCTCCCTCCCCCCCTTCCTCTTCCTCCATGTTCCATTTCATGAACCCTATTGCCATCTCTTTCATAATTAAACATGCTCAATCTAATGTCCTCCACCACCGTGTTATGAGTTCTCCCATGTACCTGTAACAGCAACGAATGGAATGATTTGAGGACCGAAACAATAGCAGCAGCAGAAAATCTAAAAATAAAAATGAAAGGATGTTAACTTGAAAATCTTCCACATCAAGTTGGTATTGAAGCTTTGATGCAAGATCCTCATCACAACTAGTATCCGGAAGGTCATTGTTTGTCAGACGCTTTGGCCCTGCATTACTCTTTTCCCACTCCTCTAGAGTGAAAACTTGTGATTCTTCTTGTTTATTCTTCCCCCTGTATTTCTGGCTTTTTGGTTGCCAAGCACCTTGATTTGGGCGGTGATTCATTTTCAGAAGTAACTTTTGAGAAGCTGCTTGATTTTGAACAGGAACTGTTTCAATTACTGCCACAAATATAGATGTTAAGCGTTAGCACAACAAGAAGATAAAGAAACAAAGGAAATTCAAAAATGAACAGTTCAGAAGTGCTGTATCATATCTGATTCTATATATCATGATGAATCTATCTCGCCCTTTTTTTCCTTTTTCTGTTTTTTTTTCAACTCACAGTCAGTCAGTTTTAAATGATTATCTATCTAGTATCTCCTTCACTGTATGCTTCGAAACATTGTCCCTCATGTTTCACTAACACAAAAGTGAGGATCACAATGTTAAGGAACCATCTCACCTAAAAGCTTAAGTTATTAGGTGAGGTCTCAGAATATGATTTATATTATTCTCTAACACACACCCTCAAAGTGAAAACTCTTTGGACTTGAAACTTGCACACAAACCTACACTACCTTGTGCTTGATTTTTATCAAAATCGAATGAGAGTGGTGAGATTCGAACTCGTGACTGCTGGGTCAACAAGGCTCTGATACCATGTTAAGAAACCATCTCACCTAAAAGCTTAAGCTGTTAGATGAGACCCCAGAATATGATTTATATTATTCTCTAACATACAGTACTTCTCTTTCTCACTAGAAAATAAAATTCATCCATCTAGGCCATTACAAAACAACAAGAATACAGTTGCAAATGCAATAAAACTGAACTCGAACCTTCCTTCTGTCTTGCAGAAGAGTCATTTGGCTTTTGTTCAAGACTTTCATTAAGGGAGACTATTTTTGCCTTGTCATCATCTACTTTCTGCTCTGAATCCATTGGCCTTTGTTCAGAATTTCCAGAAGTTTTTGCAACAGTAGGCGCATTGCTCTTGGAGGAAGACCCATGGTAATCTACCAATAATTACAATTAGTTCATTAGTGATTGAAATTGCAATATACAATCGATAAACAGATCACAACTCTTTCCCTCTCTCTCTCTGTTTTTTTTTATTGACTCCCGCTTCATGTATTTTGCATATAAAAACCATGCAATTTCATCTGAGTAGTGATCTATGCCTGCATGCTAAATGAAACAAATTCTGTCACCTCTCTTTCATTGTAATTATCAAGTGATAATCCTGCAGTGTCCAATGATTCAAAAATAAAGGTTCTAGTTCTTTTTCCTTTCCATTACCATTCACATGTAGTGAAGGTCATTTCTCTATCATTCCCAAAACAAAATTGAATCATATATCTAGTGCATCATAACATTTATTGCACAATATAGGTAAACTTGAAAAGAAGAGAGAAATTAAACAAGCACCTTCCTTCGATTTCCACTGAAAGTTTCTAGGATTTTCTTTGTAACTTGCTCTCAGTGAAGCTCCTCTCACTTTGCCATCAACACTATCTGCTTTTCTTTGAGCATCAAGAGGTAGAACTTTGGTGTTTCCAGAAGTTTCTGTGCTAATTTGCACGGTGCTGTTGGAGGTTGACTTAGAGTAATCTGGAATATTTGCCTTCTCTTCATAAGAAATTGAAAAGCAACAAAAACTATCAAATATAGAATCACACAGAGGTCAGGGCAAAGTGCTTGTCCAACTCAAATAAGATCTGTAGATTAACCTTTAGTATCTAAGCATAAGATCTACTTCCAAGACTAAAATCCATGCACTTGCACTTGACACTGAACCTACTTAACATGCACATCACGATTACAATAATGAACAGGGAAATTCATTTTGAAAACACAGATTATTCTATTTCTTTGACTTTGAGAGCCTAGAATTCTTGTTTTCTTTTCTTTTCAAATTTCTAGATTGACATATTTTTAACTCTAAAATGTTTCGTATAGTTCCGTTCCCTTCTGCATCATCAATGCATCTTCTAAATCTATGATCAACTCATCTAGAAATTCTTTACATTGTCATATATCCAAAAAATTTGCAAGGCATTAAAAGCTATAGTTCCTATCAAAATGTGAAAAGGGTAGAGTTAAACTGCTGTGAAAGTAATAAAAGATTATACAACTTGACGATTAGGTTCACAGAGGTTCATTTTCCCACTGCCAAAACCAATGCAGGGATGTCACAAAACCAGAGCAGAAGAACGTCATCAAATTCAGAACTGCACAAAATGTTTTGCAGTTTTCAGATTTGCAATGGTGAAACTCTAGGAAGTTCTTTAACATAGTAAACAAGATTACTCCAATTAGGTTTCAGGTTCAAAATCTGAATGCCTCAGTAAGGTAGAACTTGTGAATTTTCATGGTTCAAGGTGGTTATTGATTTGGCTTACTGTTTAAGGCAATTAATTGCATTCAACAAAAGAATGGAAAATAAGTTGAAATGGAGTTGTGCATGGAAAAACAACCCTCTATGCCCCCCTGCCATAATTTAAAGGACAAAACATAAAAGGCCTTAGAACATCTACACAAGATAGCCGACTTGAAAGTTTAAAATAAAGTGTTAGCAAAACCTAGGTAACCATCAGCTAGCACCAGAACAAAATCACAGAGCAGGAAAGCATAATGTTATACCGCACTAATAATACTAAGAGGATCTTGTTACAGTCAAAATCAAGCTGCAAATAACATCAAGAAGACTAACCCAATAGTATGGCTTTCTGAGAAGACCCACGAGAGGGTGCTCGGATTTGCAACTTTTCGAAACGAGGAGGGCCACCATTATCAGTTTCCTGTGATAACCTTAATGATGAACGTGAAATACCAGAATATTTTTGGTTCATTTTCCATTCTTCATGAAGTGACTGGACAATGCCTCCTATTACAGTTATAACTCTAGGATTCAAACATACAATACAGTTATGTACTGGAGCTTTATTTTCCAACCGAACCTGCCAAGAGCATTGATTGAATTAAACATTAAGAAATGGTAAGAAAATAGAAAAAAATGGTAGATCACCTTAGAACCAGGAACTATATCATTTGGGATTGAAGGAACATGAGAATATTCGATTGCAGTTATCTCGTTGTGCCCATCAGTGAGACGGAGTTTTAACAGCCGCCGGTTGCTTGAATTCGAAAACCCTTCTATGCTACTAACAGAAATATCTCTCACTGCAGATATCTGTTTATTATTAGTAGTAGTATTAATTTTTGCATATAAATATATATATATATATATATATATATTTAAAATAAGAGAGAGGAGAAACGAATTAAGAAAATAATTTGAAATTTGACAAGAATAAAGAGAGGAAATAAATAAATAAATAACCTGAAGGATTTTGGGGCCTTGAAGATAGGAGGTTTTATTGAGGAGGTTCGGGTCGGGCAGGGACTTGAATCCGATGGATCTAAGATCCATGTTGAGGAGCTCGGACTCGACGGAGTTTGCGACTGTGCAAGGGTCGCCGTCATCGGATAAAGCAGAGTGAATTATGATTAAGGCGTTTAGTTGATCGATGTCGCCAAGAGACCAGCCTCTGGTTCTTAGGATTTCTAGCACTGCCTCTGCCGCTTTGCTCGAGCTCTCTGCCAGTCTATCCATTGTTAGCGCCTTTGCCTCTGCACATTCAGTTTTGGTTTTGCTGCCCAGGTGTGATGGTTTTCTTTGTTTTATTTGAATACTACTTGAAATCAAAGGCTTAAAAATAGATTAGATGGGAGGAGTCCTTAATTGAGAGTTTTTGAAAGTTTACAGGTGAAATTGATTAAAAAAAAAAGAAGCTGTTTTGTGGTAAAGTTGAGATTGCCTGTAAAGTCGAAGTATTATTTTTGAAAACTTTCCAAAAATTAAAATTATAAACATTAGACGAAAAGTAAGGGTAATGGGAATGATATTAGTCAATTTTCTTTGTTTGGGGTGCTAAAAAAATAGGAGTACATAGGAAAGGAATGGGAAAGGAAAAAAGAGTTTTATTTCCTTTCTCTTCATTCATTTTATTTTCCTTAGTTTAATTTCCCTCGGCTCCTAGTGATTCAATTGGATTCGGAAAAGTAGATGTTTTTTGAAAAAAAAATGAATTTTTTTAATTTTTATTTTAAATTAAAATATTTTTGGTAATTTTATATAATTTTTATATACTAATGTTAAAAATATTTTTTTAGAAAAATAAAAAAACATTACTTTAATGCAATTATGAACGAAAATCACTTTCAAAAACAATCTTGGTGCTTGTGTTGGGAATGTGATTATGATTGCTTTTGAAAATACTTTTCGTTCAGAAAATGTATCAAAATAATATTTTTTTTTTATTTTTTAAAAATCATTTTTGACATCAACACATGAAAATAATATACAAACATCAATTTTTTAATTTAAAGTGAAAATAAAAATAAAAATAATTTTTTTTTTCAAAAACACTTTAGAAACGCAATGTCAAACACTCCCTTAATTACACTCTCAGACAGACACTAAAGTTATCAAGACTAGCTTGATTGTGAGAAATGAATTTGAGGTTGAAAGAAATATTTCGATTTTGTTTGTCTTTTACAATTGCACTAGGTCTGTTTTTTCCTTGTCATATTATGATAGTTGTTAAAAAATCTAAAAAATTGGGAAAACATTGTAGTAATCCATAATAAAAATACTTTGAGATCATATATATTAATCTTAGTTATATGTTGATGAAATAAGGCTTTAATAATTACATTTTTATATATATATATATATATATATATATATATATTATGATTGAAAGCTTAAGAAATCATAAATGTGATAAAATCATTTCCAATTCAATTTAAGCATTTTAATAATAAACAACCAATTTCAATAGAGTTTTCATAAACAATCTACAATTAGTATTATTATTTTCAAATCCATTAGATAATAATTAAAAAAAAACTATTAAAAAAATTGATAGTACTTAAGAATTGTGTTAAAAATTGTAATGGTACTTAAAAATTTGGTAAATTTGTCTTGGAATGTAAAAAAAAAGATTTAAAAAAAGAGAAGAAAAGAAAAGGCTAGCAAAATAGGTGCGCTCCTCATCCCTATGATTACGAGTTTGTCACGTGTATTATTTGATTGAGTTATGACTTGAAATTGTTATAATATATATATATATATATATATATATATATATATATATATATATATATATATATATATATATATATATAACCCAATTGTTTTAAGTTAATTAGACCTAAGAAAAATAACATATCCATTAGTTATGTTTGAAAAAAAAAGAAGATGGATTTCATAGTGCATTAGATGTTGGGAAAGGTTTGCTATAAGCATTTTTTGACATAAAAGAAGGAAAAAAAAATACTTGAAAAGCAAAAGCAGAAAAATAAGAGAACAATTTGCTTTTTAAAATATTTTTTATATAAAAATATATTAAAATAATATATTTTTTATTTTTATTTTAAAATTATTTTGGACATCAACACATTAAAATAATTTAAAAATATTGATTTAAAGAAAAAAACAAAATTAATTTTTTTCAAAAAAAATACTTTTTAAATGCTATCCAAACATAAATTAATTCTCACAATATTGAATAAAAGCTGCAAAAAAACACAAAGTCCCACAACAATGAATAAAAGTTGCAATCCTTAACAGTGAGCCTTAACTATTTAGTATGTGGCCTGGTGGTAAGAACTTGAAATTAAAATATTTGAGCTATGTGATTAATAATATGATGATTATTAAATGTTTACATGATCATTAATTTTAAGATCTGTAGGATTAGTTGAGTTGTGTACAAATTAATCCAGACACTCACATTAATAAAAACATTGCAAGCTTTGGCCTAACATTTAACTATTATAATAGATAAAAAGGTGAGCACAAAGGAAATTCTATCATAACTAAGACAAAAAAAACACGCAAGGAAGAACAGAAAAAACACTAGTAATTCCTTTTGAATAAGGATGAAGAATTGAAACGTTGTGAAAACAAAAACAAAGGTGGAAAATGACATGACATTGGCAGATCGGCAATTTTCTTGAATGAAGGTACAAGCATTTCCATATCTTGAAAAAATGGAATGATAACATGGTGAGAAAGAAATATTTTCCATGGTCAAAACATGTGTAACTGGAACAAGTGTAGATGTTAAACGTACCCAAAAGATATATTGTTATAATAAAGAGTTTGTGATCTGCATAATATATCTTAAGTTTGAGTCAAAATATGTATCTTTGTAAGAAGTTAGAATAATCAAGGTTTTACTCGCTCATCTGAGCTCATAAAATGGTTATGAAGAATAATTCGAAAGAAAAAAAACAAAAAACAAATATCAAGGAGCCCATGTGAAAAAAAAACAACTCAAAAATGAAAATGATAATATTCTAAAGGCGACTGATAACTCACTAACCATAGTACCCTTTCAATAATATTTAGTTTATATTTGGTATTGTGATTGCTGTTATGATTGAGATTTTAAAAAAACAGTTTCATGAAAAACATTTTTAGCTGTAGTTTATAATTGAAATTAGAGTGTTTGGTTAAAAATATAGTTGAGTTTGAGGTTAAATGAAAAACAGTTTTGTATGTTTGATTATCATATTTTTTATATTGTTGTAGCTTATGAAATAACTTTAAAAGATACACACACACACACACACATATATATGCTCTTAACTTGTCCTCTCATATTTTGTTGAGCCAAAATAAAAAGGATGGTTGAAAGTGTGATTGTGATTATTTTCCATTCAAACAATTTTTTTATTATTAAAATTTATTTTTAATACCAGTATTTCAAAACAATTCAAAAATATTAATTTAAAAAGAAAAAAACGATGACCAAAAAACATGTTCAGCATTAATTACGAATTGAGCACAAGAAAATGATCATTCATGAGATAGGACCGTCCTCATTTTTTTATAGTCAAATGTCACCCTCATGCACAGATAATTAATTTCACATGTGAATTCAAATCCAACTCGGTATGCAATTGAGAACATGAAAGCAACAAAAAACAGCTAATATCTACTTCTCCTAAACTGTGGTTTGAGTTCTTTTTATTTTGGGCCCCATACAAATTATGGATGAGTTTAATACATAATCAAACACAAATACACTAGCTTTTTTTAAACTTAGTTACAACCACAAAAACAAACACCCTTGATTTTTTATTTATGCAATTTGACCCTTAGTCAACCACTAAACTTTCACTTATCTTCACTTTCACCCTTGATTACAACCAGTTAGGTCCCTATTGTTTGACGTTTTTTACAAATTGGTCTTTGGATTCAAATTTCGTCATTTTAGCCATTAATTGTCTACAAAACTTTGATTTTCTTGCAAGTTTGCCTGAAATTTCAATCTGTCTACTTTGTAAAATTAAATTTGATTTCCTAAAATCCTAATATTTTTAATTAATCTCAAAAATTTATTTTTCCCCTAATAAAATTGATTTGACCAATTTAAAGTATAATAAAATCCTTTCACCTAATTAAATCATTTAATTGGACTCAAATTAATTGTTAAACATAATTAAAATTTAATTTGGTCCATGATTAAATCACACTGCCCTATTAAGAATCTAATTATCTCACTGAACCTAACTTTCATGCAAATTTGTCCAATACTAATATATATTGACCTAGAATCTTCAAGTTTCTTTTGTTTTTTAGAGTAGAGCTAAGATCGAGCTCTTGGCTTTGTCAAGATTTTTTGCTTAATTTCTACACCATGTAATCCTTTTATATAAAAAAAAAGCTCAAAAATAAATTATTACATAAACTCCCATGAATCAGGAGGAAAGATAACTAACTTATTTATAATCATAAACATGCAGAGGGCACACATTCTCTGGTTATCAACAAACCTCAAAAAATGAGCATGAGGTTCCCATAACTTGTCCTGCAAAATCACTCGTTTCAATCAATTAAACGACAGGACCAACTACTTTGGTCGGTTATTTAGAGCATTTTTTTAGGATTGCGCGCGAAGACAACGAAACATGAGTTTGATTTTTTTTTTTTAAATGAATATGTTTTCGTATTTTTAGATCATATTGATGTGCTGATATCAAAAAAATAATTTTTTTTAAAAAAAATAAAAAAAATATTATTTTGATGTATTTCAACACGAAAAACACTTTGAAAAACTACCGCAACCACACTCCCAAACAGACTTGTATACCACGAGGAACATACAAGTAAAATCTTGAAGATGACGTTTATCTGTCTGATGCAAACAGCGATGGGAAGATGGCCAATTTCTGGAGAGAAAAAAACAGAGACTCTTCAAAAGTCCGATGCCACTACCTTTACCCCCTGATCCAGGCAGCAGCTAGCTACGAAACCTTTTATCCTGGCTTTTGCTGCTTCTTTTGCGAGCAGATTTTTGTGGGGCCTTGTGATAATGCAGCAATTAATATGCCAGCTCAAGCCAACCAATTCACGAACACAGCACAGCCAGTTTGCCTACGAAGGGATGTTCTTATGTAGATGGTGGTGGTTGAACAAAGGTAAGGAAAGAAAACATACTTGTTTCCTAGCCTCATCGTCCTCCATAAAATAATAATAATAATAATAAACTGTTTCTTCATGTTCTCATCCCTTTCTTGTTCTTCACAGTGATGAGTTGACAGTTGAGACTCCGGGAAATTCTTACGCAGATCTTGGTGGTTGGCCAAAACGAAGGAAAGGAACGTAGTAGTTTCACCGTCCTCCGTAAAAATAATGACAGGCTATAGCTTCATGTTCACGATTGTACGATGAGAGTTGGAGCTTCAGTCAATACTGAGTCGTGAAGATGTTAGAAAAAGTTCAAGGTTGAAATGTTAAGAATGTTTGGTAATGGTTGAAACAGAATTAGATATAGGTAGGTTAGAAGTAAAATCAAACTTTCCATTATTTTTACACATAATGTTAAGTTAAATCATATCCAAGTTTTTCTTCTTCTTCTTCTTTTATTAGTTGGATTTGTTAGGGATTTGTCATAAAAAGTAAACATTTACATTCATGAAATTGTATCATCTAAAAACTCATTATTTTAACTTTGAACTCTCCTTCTTTGTCTACTTTTTTTTTTTGATGTTAGATTTGTCCCTAAAATTAATGATCAATTAATTAAAGTAAGTTTTTTTTTATATATTGATCCATGTTTTTTTTTTGGGTTTAGTATGGTCCAAGTTGCCTATCAAATGGACAAATTAAGAGACTTCTCTTGGCACAAGGCAAGAATGGACATGGAATTTTGGGATATTAAGAGTCCAAGCTTAGTCAATGAGATTCATTAGGGAGATTGACTTGGTAAACTTGGAGACACACGAAAAGAAAGGTTCAACTATTATTTCTTTAACCTTTGATATCAAGTTGAAGTAGTTTAGCTTAAAAATACTCATTCCTCTCTTTCTTTTTTTAGTTCAAACTAGTTAATTGCCCACACTACATTACGGATCGAGCAAATAATTTTTATTGTGAGATTAAAATATAATATTTATACATGTAAAGATTGATATAATGAAACAAATTAACATATCATATTATAACAACAACAACATCGAAGTATTAACATTTAAAATTATCACTACTATAAAAAAATTATTAGATTACCCCAAGCAAAAAACACAAAACAATTAACAAAACGAGTAAGCAAGAACAAAAACTAAAATTATTATTATTATTATTTCGTTAATAATGAGAAAAAAAAACAAAATTAAATCAAAGACTAAAAAATCCTAAAAACTTGAACAAAAAAAAAAAAAATAAATGATAAAACAAAATAAAAATTATTAGTTGAAAAAAATCATTTGACTTGAAAATTAAAAAAAAAGAAATAACAAAGAGGGAAAAAAAAAGAAATATCAATTTTCAAACGATCATAAACATAAACTAAAATTTAAGAACTAAAATTTTTTCAAAATAATATTACATCAACAAAAGAGAAAATAAAAAAAAAATTAATTACCCCGTGAAAAAATAATCAACAACATTAACAAAAGAGTAAGCACGAAAAAAAGCCTAAAATTATTATTATTATTGTTGTTGTTGTTTTTATTGTGTTAATAATGGAAAAAAACAAAATTAAATCAAAGACTAAAAAAATCCTAAAAACTTTAACAAAAGAGCAAACAAAAAAATAAAATAAATAATAAAACAAAAATAAAATTATTAGCTAAAAAAAATTAACTTGAAAATTAAAAAAATTATTCGCACTACATTGCAGGCTGAGCAAACAGTTTTTATAATTGTTGGGATTAAAAAAATTAATAGGATGTACTAGTTCAAAAATAAACTATAATATCTATATATGCAAAATTTAATATAATAAAACAAATCAACAAACTCTATTATAATAATAACAACATCGAAGTCTTAACATCTAAAATTATCATTATTATTACTGCTAAAACAATAAAAAATATCAAATTATCCCAAAAGAAAAAAAAAACTCAAAAACATTAACAAAAGAGTAAGCAAGAAAAAAACAAATTATTATTATTATTATTATTATTATTATTATTATTATTATTATTATTATTATTATTATTATTATTATTATTATTATTATTATTATTATTATTATTATTATTATTGTGTTAATAAAAAACAAAAATAAATGTAAGAATAAAAAAATTCTAAAAACTTTAACAAAAAATCAATCAAAAAAAATTAAAATAAATGATAAAATAAAAATAGAAATTATCAGGTGAAAAAAATTCACTTGACTTGAAAAAAAAATAAAAGGATTAAAATCTAAAATTAAAAGTATTAAGGGCCAAAATGAAAAACAAATATATTATCAATTTCAATCAAAGAACAAAACTGAACAAATTAAAAATTTTGTACCGAATAAATTAAGGTATCTAAACCCAATCCAGAAATTAAAAGGAGGAACAATATAATTAAATTCAATTGAAGGATCCAATTGAAATAAATCAAAATTTATATAACAAAAATCAGGACCATATGAAAAATTAAAAGAACAGGGACGAAAGTGAATAAAGCATAAACCTGGGGGCCTCTCCTGTACTTTAGCATGTAGGAGAGAGAAAACAGAAAAACAAAGTTCAATCGGTCACTGTCACGACTCCTGCCTTTCTTGTCCCAAACACGCCACATCATGAGAAAGACTACACGGTGGGAATCGTTGGAGACGACGAAAGCGTATTTAATCATTATGGAGGATGCCGTGACGCATTGCCGTAGAAAGCGTGAGGTCGAACCCCTGTTCGCTGATCACTTCCCCACCCAGCGGGCAAATTTCAACACATAATAATAATAATAATAATAATAATAAAAAATTGGTCAATTACTGGAACACTCCTACAACCAATTCTTTAATTTTGTCTTATTGGGGACACATTAGTATTTAGCCATTTTCAAAAAATAGAAAATACATGTGATAGCCCTCTCGGCCAGATGTGTTGTTTTGTCTTATATGAAGGCAAGTTAGTATTTAGCCATTTTCAAAAATTGTGAAATGCCGGTGAAGCCCTTCAGTGTTAAACCCCTCCCTTCTTTTTTTTGTCTTTTTTGAGGGATAGACATGTTATTTTATCGTGCAAATAATGATAAAAAAATCAATAAACCGGTAAACCAACCAAACCAAAAATCGAATCGACCCAAAATACACTATTACAATCCACAGTATTTTACCTCACAAGCTATAGTGATTTCCTGATCTTTTTTAGTTTATTTTATAATTTGACCATCTAAATATGGCTAATGTTGTGCAATTCCAATAGTAATGGACATTTTGTTTCCACAATAAATACCAACCTCATAGTATTGTGATGGGGTTATGGATCTATGGTATGTTTGGGTTTTTTAAGCATTTTGATATATGTATAATCAAAATTCTCTTTTAAAGCTCTGTTATTCTTACACAACACAACTTCTAAAACTTCATCCTTTTTATTTTGACCACTTATCCAAACTACCATTAACTTATATCTTTCTAGCTCTGCTTTCTCTTTCTCTCACGCCTCTCTTTACTTAATTACATTTTTCTTTGATAATGGAACGTGGCTTCCACAAGTCTTCAATCAAGGTTCTTATTCCATAACAAAGATGAAAATATCTTTAAAATGAAGATAATTTGTAGGGTAATCTTATGCCATAATTGTTAATGCACATGTCATGTAACCAATCGATTGGTTATATATGACACTAACTCTGTTAATACAAAATATATTTATTATCAATAAAAGAATTCTTTATCTTTAATATCTATTCATGTTTGATTAATGAATTTATAGTAAATATAAAATCATCGAGATAAAAATATGTTGCAAAAAAAACTATAAAATTGATTATAATTATGAGAATTTATATTACATTCCAACATTATTTTTAAATGTTGTTGATCATGCTTTATTAATAATGAACTCTAATTATAGTTGTTGAGATTAATACATATATGTTCTTTTCCTTATAAAAGAAATATTTTTTTCTCATAAATTTAGGTGTAAAGGATATCTAGAACTATTATATAGGTATTTGTTAAATAACATGTACATTGAATAGCTCACATGAGAATTCGATATACAGACATAATCAATTTCTATGAAAAAAAACTCACTTGATAGTGATGTAGGCTATTCTTATACATGAGACCACTAATTTATCTTGTAAAGAGAATAATGTTTTGATCTTGACTATATGTTAGATTTATCAAGGATAACAAATAGGCAAATATTTGATATAATATAAACTATATAAAGGTATTTAAGTGATCAAAAAATAATTAAGTATGTTTGGTGAATTAGAAAAAAATGTTGTATTGATTCTAAAATTATTGTGCAAGGTAAAATGAGATTTAAAAAAGATTTCAAATAATTTTAAATGATCAATGACTTTAGTGTTCACTTATATCTTTCTAGCTCTGCTTTCTCTTTCTCTCACGCCTCTCTTTATTTGATTACATTTTTCTTGGATAATGGAACGTGGCTTCCACAAGTCTTCAATCAAGGTTCTTATTCCATAACAAGGAGGAAAATATCTTTAAAACAAAGATGATATGTAGGGTAGTTTTATGCCATAATTGTTATGTATATGTAATGTAACCAATCAATTTGTTACATATGACACTAGCTTTGTTAATACAAAACATATTTATTATCAATAAAAGAATTCTTTATCTTTAATGTTTATTCACGTGTGATTAATGAATTTATAGTAAATATAAAATCATTGAGATAAAAATATTTTACAAAAAAATTATAAATTGGTTATAATTATGAGGATTTCTATTACTTTACAACATTGTGTTTAAAATTTTGTTGATCATGCTTTATTAATACTGAACATTAAATATAGTTGAGATTAATACATATATGTTCTCTTCCATATAAAATAAACAATTTCTCTTATAAATTTAGGTGTAAAAGATATCTAGAACTAATATATAGATATTTATCAAATAACATGTATACTGAATAGCACACATGAGAATGCTATATAGAGATATAATCAATTTTTATGAAAAAGGTCACTTGATAGTTATGTAGGTTATTCTTATACTTGAGATCACTAATTTATCTTGTAAAGACAATAATGTTTTGATTTTGACTATATGTTAGCTTTATAAAAGAAAACAAACAAGCAAATATTTGATATAATATAAACTATATAAAAGTATTTAAGTAATCAATAAATAATTATTCATATGTGGTGAATTAGAAAAAAATGTTCTCATATTATATTGATTCTGAAATTATTGTGCAAGGTAAAATGAGATTTAAAAAGAATTTAAAGTCATTTTCAAAGGATCAGTGACTTTAATGTTAAAAATATATATTATTTGATAGAACATACACAATATATACTCAAATGTCTAAATTATAAATTAGAATATTCTTGATAAAAGGATAGTAATCACACTAAGAATAATTGCTTATTGAAATGTTAAATCAAATCACATATGACTTTTCTAATATTTAGAGATCATTACATGTTATTAGACGATACTCTTCATCTTCAAATATAATTAAAGATATATAATTATCCTTTCTTTTCAATTGGTTTATTCATACTCATTACCATAAAAAAAAAAATAACTATGACTATGTGATGAATATGTATTTTAATAATCACCCTTGCTTTTCAAAATTGAATATCATGTTCAATTTCAAGGTGATGAAAAATAATCAACAACATTAACAAAAGAGTAAGCACGAAAAAAAGCCTAAAATTATTATTATTGTTGTTGTTGTTGTTGTTGTTGTTTTTATTGTGTTAATAATGGAAAAAAACAAAATTAAATCAAAGACTAAAAAAATCCTAAAAACTTTAACAAAAGAGCAAACAAAAAAATAAAATAAATAATAAAACAAAAATAAAATTATTAGCTAAAAAACAATTAACTTGAGAATTAAAAAAATTATCCGCACTACATTGCGGGCTGAGCAAACAATTTTTATAATTGTTGGGATTAAAGAAATTAATAGGATTTGCTAGTTCAAAAATATAATATAATATCTATATATGCAAAGTTTATTTTCTAAAACAATAAAAATTATCAAATTATCCAAAGAGAAAAAAAAACTCAAAAACATTAACAAAAGAGTAAGCAAGAAAAAAAAACTAAAATTATTATTATTATTATTATTATTATTATTATTATTATTATTATTATTATTATTGTGTTAATAAAAAAACAAAAATAAATGTAAGACTAAAATTCTAAAACTTTATCAAAAATCAATCAAAAAATTAAAATAAATGATAAAATAAAAATAGAAATTATCAAGTGAAAAAAAATCACTTGACTTGAAAATAAAAAAATAAAAGGATTAAAATCAAAAATTAAAAGTATTAAGGGCCAAAATGAAAAACAAATATATTATTAATTTCAATCAAAGGACAAAACTGAACAAATTAAAAATTTTGTACCGAATAAATTAAGATATCTAAACCCAATCCAAAAATTAAAAGGAGGACTGATATAATTAATTTCAATCGAAGAATCCAATTGAAATAAATCAAAATTTATATAACAGAAATCAGGATCATATGTAAAATTAAAAGAACAGGTACGAAAGTGAATAAAGCATAAACCAGGGGGCTTCTCCTATACTTTATCGTGCAGGAGAGAGAAAACAGAAAAACAAAGTTCAACCGGTCACTGTCACGACTCCTGCCTTTCTTGTCCCAAACGCGCCACATTATGAGGAAGACTACACGGCGGCAAATCGTTGGAGACGCTGGAAACGTATTTTATCATGACTGAGGATGCCGCACGCATTGCCAGAAATGAGCGTGAGGCCGAACCCCGTTTGCTGCATCTGCCCCACCCGCGGGCAAATTTTAACACATAATAAAAAAAAATATATGGTCAATTACTGGAACACCCCTTCAACCAATTTTTCAATTTTGTCCTATTGGGGGGCACATTAGTATTTAGCTATTTTCAAAAAATAGAAAATACATGTGATAGCCCTCCCGGCCAGATGTGTTGTTTTGTCTTATATGGGGGCAAATTAGTATTTAGCCATTTTCAAAAATTGTGAAATGCCGGTGAAACCCTTCATTGTTAAACTCGTATTTTGTCTTTTTTGAGGGATAGAAACGTTATTATATTGTGCAAATAATGATTAAAAAAATCAATAAACTGGTAAACCGACCAAACCGAAAACCGAATCAATCCCAAAATACACTATTACATCCACAATATTTTACCTCACAAGCTACAGTGATTTCCTAATCTCTTTTAGTTTATTTTATAATTTGACCATCTAAATATGGCTAATGGTGTGCAATTCCAATAGTAATGGACATTTTGTTTCCACAATAAATACCAATCTCATAGTATTGTGATGGGATTATGGATCTTTTGTATGTTTGAGTTTTTTGAGCATTTTGATATATTTATAATCAAAATTCTCTTTTAAAGCTCTCTTATTCTTACACAACACAACTTCTAAAGCTTCATCCTTTTTATTTTGACCACTTATCCAAATTATCATTAACTTATATCTTTCTAGCTCTGCTTTCTCTTTCTCTCACGCCTCTCTTTACTTAATTACATTTTTCTTTGATAATGGAACGTGGCTTTCACAAATTTTCAATCAAGGTTCTTATTCCATAACAAGGAGGAAAATATCTTTAAAATGAAGATGATATGTAGGGTAGTTTTATGCCATAATTGTTAATGTATATGTAATGTAACTGATTAATTAGTTACATATGACACTAACTTTGTTAATACAAAATATATTTATTATCAATAAGAGAATTCTTTATCTTTAATGTCTATTCACGTTTGATTAATGAATTTATAGTAAATATAAAATCATTGAGATAAAAATATTTTACAAAAAAATTATAAATTGGTTATAATTATGAGGATTTTTATTACCTTACAACATTGTTTTAAAATTTTGTTGATCATGCTTTATTAACAATGAACTCTAATTATAGCTGTTGAGATTAATACATATACATTCTCTTCCATATAAAAGAAATATTTTTTCTCATGAATTTAGGTGTAAAGGATATCTAGAACTAATATATAGGTATTTATTAAATAACATGTACATTGAATAGCCCAGATGAGAATTCTATATACAGATATAATCAATTTCTATTAAAAAACTCACTTGGTAGTTATGTAGGTTATTCTTCTACATGAGACCACTAATTTATCTTGTAAAGAGAATAATGTTTTGATTTTGACTATATGTTAGCTTTATCAAGGACAACAAACAAGCAAATATTTGATATAATATAAACTATATAAAAATATTTAAGTAATCAAGAAATAATTAATCATACGTGGTGAATTAGAAAAAAATATTCTCATACTGTATTGATTCTGAAATTATTGTGCAAGGTTAAAATAAAATTTAAAAAGGATTTAAAGTCATTTTCAAAGGATCAGTGACTTTAATGTTAAAAATATATATTATTTGATAGAACATACACAATATATACTCAAATGTCTAAATTCTAAATTAGAATATTCTTGATAAAATGATAGCAATCACACTAAGAATAATTGCTTATTGAAATGTTAAATCAAATCACATATGACTTTTCTAATATTTAAAGATCATTACATGTTATTAGACAATACTCTTCATCTTCAAATATAATTAAAGATATATAATTATCCTTTCTTTTCAATAGGTTTATTCATACTCATTACCATAAAAAAAAATAACTATGACTATGCGATGAATATATATTTTAATAATCACCCTTGATTTTCAAAATTGAATATCATGTTCAATTTCAAGGTATATCATACCAATAATGCTATTAAAATATATAATCATCCTTGGTTCATTTTTCTTGAACAATAAAGAGCTTATATCAGACCAATAAAGCTTATTATAAATTTCTTTATAAAAAGTTTTGATTTTTTTAATATTATTTTTTAATGTTTTTCAATTTTTTAATATGATAATATAAAAAATTAAAAATAATTTGTTTTAATATATTTTTAAGTAAAATATACTTTAAAAAACAATGAATATGATAATCCATATCTTTACCTCACTCCACCACCGAGTTAAAAGATTCATAAATATTTATCCATATATGTGATTAAGTCAAGCTATATAAAATTTTCGTTGACACCACATTTCATTTTATTCATGGGATATGAGTAGATTTTATACAAAAAATGACTTCTTTAAATAAAACAATTTATAAATATTGTAATAATAATAGAAATTGTAGTATAAAAATACATCTCAGTTTTATATGTTAAATTATAAATAGTAGCCTCAAAATTTAATAATGATTTAAAAAAAATTTTCTCTCAAATTTTCAAGAGTTTTTAAGTAATTATGGGTTTTTATCAAATGTTGATAATAAAAATAAAAAATATTTTATTATTTATTACCATATTTATTTTTAGTCTATAATCAAACTAATTTTATCTTAAAAAAAAATATCAAGCAATACATTTTATTACTTAATTTAAAATATATTCGCATAAAAAACGAAGCTTCCATTCCTTTTTTATTTAAAGAAAAATATGGCTTTCTTCTTTATAATACATGAAGAAATGTTTTTTCAATTTCTACATATGCTTATTCGAAAATTAACCTTTTTTAAACACTAGTGATATCTCTATGTATATAAGTCCATAGTTTTTAACTTTAATAAAAATATGATTATTCTACGTATAAACAAAAAAACATAAAAGTTAATATTTTAATTAATAATTAATATCCCATTTCATACAGAAAATATTTAAATCTCGAGTATCAAAAATTAGCTGAATCATATAAACAATTTATTAAAATTAAAATTAAATAAATTTATTAAATGTCAATAGAAATATATGTGTTATATAGATGAATAATATAAACAGTAAGCATGTGATAATTATCTAAAAATAAATATTCAATCTAACACGTGTATGGTGGGGAAGGGGAATGGGTAAATAATTGTATGAACGAGTGAGTACAGGTTAGAGTTAACTCCTTCGAGTTTGTCTTTCCCGCGGCTATTAATGAGCCATCTCTGAACCATCTTAACGTCCACGAAGGACAAAGCGACTCTCACTAGAGAGAAAATGAGGAAGGGAGAGAGAGCAAACCATTAATGCGGAGCTCAACTACCAATCTTGTGGACTACAAGTAGTTCAAATTGGCACCCACACTCTGACACGATAAGGCACAGCTCACTTCGTCTGTGTCTCTCTCTCTTAATGTGAATTGTAGGGTTCTGTTTGGATATTGGTTTGTTTTAGATCTAGAAGCGATCTGTTTTCTGTTTCTGTTTCTGTTTTCTGGTTTTACAAGTAAATGTGGAATTCGGCTGAGAGCGCGTTTACGAGAACGCCGTCGTATAGGGAGGGGGGAGAGGACGAGGAGGCGCTTCGATGGGCGGCGCTTGAGCGGCTGCCCACTTATGCTCGAGTACGGCGAGGCATTTTCAAGAATGTTGTTGGAGATCATAAGGAGATGGATCTGAGTGAGCTTGAGGTGCAAGAGCAGAAGCTCGTGCTTGAGCGCTTGGTCAGCTCTGTCGATGACGACCCCGAGCGCTTCTTTGACCGGATGCGAAAGCGATTTGACGCGTACGTAAAATCTTCATCTCTTGTTAGGGTTTTCAGAAAACATCAGTAAAAAAAGATTTCTTTTTTACATTTTATTTATTTTTGACGAGTTGTAGGTTTTGGTAATTAGTTGATCATTTTTGGAAATGGTCTTTGGGAGTTGAAACAAACTTACAAGACCTTAAGTACGCTGAAAAAGCGTATCCACCTATAAACTAATTCATACGAGTAGGATTTTTATTACGTTCCACTGCATGGATTTTTTTTATAAGAAAATAAATTGCTTACCGGGTTTGATTCTTCTGAGCTAAACTGATCATAAATGATTGTGTTAATTTCAAATGACAGGTCGTTAACATAGCCTCCCTTCATTTTCAAAGTTTTCCTTGTTAGTCTTTTAATTTATTTTTTCTAGTGTTATAATCCAACCCTTCATTTCAACATAAACAATCTTAATATTTTGGGTTGACACTAGCTATTTTCGATTTGTTATGAACATCACAGAGTACGTTTGGAATTTCCGAAGATTGAGGTTCGTGTTCAGAATGTGACTGTCGAATCTTTTGTCCATGTGGGAAGCAGGGCGCTCCCAACCATCCCCAACTTTGTTTTCAACATGACTGAGGTACAGAGCCTGTTCGTGTACCATATTCTTAATCAAGACAAGAGATCTCGTTCTCTGGTTATGTCTTTTCGTTTTTGTTCAATAATTTTAAATTTCATTTAATGATCTTTTTGTATCTGCGTTTTGATCAAAAGGCGCTTTTAAGGCGTTTGCGGATATATAGAGGAGACAGGAGCAAGTTAACCATTTTGGATGATGTGAGCGGGATTATCAGGCCTTCTAGGTACTCAAGTTTTGAGTTTATATGAGTAGTAGGACCGGGTGGTTATTTTTTCTCTGGTCTTAGGTGAAATTGTTCTTTTGTAGGTTGACCCTCTTGTTGGGACCTCCAAGTTCTGGAAAAGACAACGCTACTCTTAGCTCTTGCTGGACGTCTTGGAAATGATTTGCAGGTACTGGGATTTTGTTTGATTTTATTTCAAATATATTTTTGAAAATAAAAATATTTATTTTAAATTAAATATTTGTTTTAAAAATTTTCATGTACTAATCTTAAAAAATAAAATTTTAAAAATAAAAAATATTATTTTAATATATTTTTAAACAAAATTACTTTTAAAAATATCATTAACCTCGGCTGCAACTCTACCATGCCCGAATCTCTGCCTTGTTGACATGACAGGTTTCGGGTAATAATAAATGAAATAATTACATACTAGCTCAATTTATACCCTTTTTCAGTGGAGTATATGAATTATTTTTACCTATTAAATTGTTGTTATCAACTTTTATTTTATGTCAATCAAGTATATAAATTTTATTTTTTGGTTTGATGCACTTTTCATTAAATAAAATCAAGTACCTTTTTTAAAAAAGTATTTAATTGGAACAATAAAAAAAATAGTTTATTAAAATTAAATAAATTAAAATTCATTATGAAAGATGAGTAATAGTGATAATTTATAGGAACATGATACATCATCAGATAATATTTTTTTTGATAGATGGTTGACAAAAACATTTGATTATTTTTTTTTAAAAAAGGCTGGTGTAGTCAAACGTTGAAAAAAAAAGTATACAGTCAATAGAAGTGCTAGTGTAAGCACGTTGACCAATTTTGGACTCCCGTATTGTCAATGTATCATGTCATCAACGTAGCTATGCTGCATGATGAAGATGGACCAAATTTTGAGGGCCTACGCAACTATACATGGAGAATCATGTTCTCTTTTAGCTATGGAATCATGTGATGACGTGTTTTCCGGTTACATATGATTGAAAGTAATATCTGTGGTTCCATTATAGTGGATTTCTGTCTTCTTGTCTTGTTGCTTATTTACTCTGCATTGCAATTGAAGATGTCTGGGAAAATTACCTACAATGGACACAGTCTGAATGAGTTTGTTGCTCCGAGGACTTCGGCATATGTCAGTCAGCATGATTGGCATGTGGCTGAGATGACTGTAAGAGAAACTCTAGAGTTTGCAGGATGCTGCCAAGGTGTCGGTTCCAAATTCGGTAAGATATAAAATATCATATCCATGGCTGTGTTGCTTTATCCCTTTCTTCTCCCGATTCCCCTTAGCTATTGTCACCTAGGATCTATCCCAAAAATTCACACCTGCACCTTCGTATGAATATCTGAGCTAAGACCTCAGTGCCCGGTTACCTAGATGCTGATGAAAAACGCTTGTGTCAGATATGCTTGTGGAGCTAGCCAGAAGAGAGAAGTTCGCAGGGATAAAGCCTGATGAAGATCTTGATATATTTATGAAGGTACTTGTAATTTGTAAAATTGTTCCATCCTGTTTTTCTTGACTAATACTTTGTTGCTGATTGGGTTGGATCTTCACTATATTTCTCTATCCAGTCATTGGCTTTGGGGGGACAGGAGACTAACCTAGTGGTGGAGTACATACTGAAGGTACTCTCTAGATCTTGTTTAGTGTTTTTGTGTACATTAATCCTGATGCAGTTATATTCTCTAAAATGTCCTTGGTCTTTATAAAGATCACTAATCTTTTATTTTGAAAAATTCAGTCCATACTGTTAATTGGAAGAAAATTTTGTGTATTTTTAAAGCTTCTTCCAGTAATATTCTTGAGAACCATAGTTTAAAGTTGATTTACTCTTCTCTAGCATAGAAATGTAGTCAATGAGTTTGGCTATTTTAGATGCTTGAAAGGGTAATAACATAGACTGCTGAAAAACATTTCTTGTGCATGCTTTGTGCAGAAATTTACAATCTCAAAGTGGCATATAAATAATAGCGTTGAAAAGTAATGTGAAACTGTTCTTTCGAGCATGGATTGAAGTTATTGATAAACTGAGTTTATTTAAAAAGAGAACATCTTCCAACAAGTCTGTACAAGGGCTTCGTTTGGACTGCTGCTGGGTTTTTCTAATTGTTTTGAAGCTCCAACAACTATATTAGTTCCCGAATTCAATTTGTGTCAAAGTTATCCTGCATTCTTCTGTCGGTGGCCTGTTCATACCAATTGGAGTATGCGATGTTTCAGGTGTTATTTAATGCCACTCAGCCCTCATAATCAAGAAAATAGAAAACAAATGTTAGCCTGTTGCTCTAAAATGCTCTTAACATAGCGTTCTTTGTTTTTACCTGAAGTTTAGTTCGGATTGGGAATAAGCAATTGAAATCAATATTTCTGCTATTTTCCAACTGAAATGTTGATTACTGGTACTTCTGACATGTAATTTTATTTGCTCAGGATTAACCATCCATAGCGTTACTAGTTTGTGTATAAGTTATTAGCAATGAGGTGGTTAAGTCCTCAAGAGGTGTGGCATGATGGTAAAGGACTTGAGGTCTGCATAACAAGTTTTGAGTTTGAGTCAGGACGTGCACCTCTTATAAAAGCCCGGGACAACTAGGGTTTTATTCGCTCACCTGGGCTCACAAAGTGCGCTTTCCGGGAGTAGGGTTGCTCGAATAAAATAAAAATAAAAATGAGGTGGTTAAAAAGAATAAATGCCTCTTAAACGAAGCATGGGACATTGCTTAACATGTATGGAGCAAATTCATCCTGCAAGTAGCTGCTTATAATCATCCCTAAAAACTTTTCTGAAGTACTAACATATCTTTGACAAAGATTTTAGGTTTGGACATATGTGCTGACACAATGGTTGGTGATGAAATGCTTAAAGGGATCTCAGGGGGGCAGAAGAAGCGACTCACAACAGGTCCATATATTGACCCATGTTTATCAATTTGTTCATGCGTGTGGATTCGTGCGTGCCTGAATGCTATACATGCATACGTGTTTGACTTTTCAGGTGAATTACTAGTTGGTCCGGCTAGAGTGCTGTTCATGGATGAAATATCCAACGGGCTAGATAGCTCTACCACATATCAAATCATCAGATATTTAAGGCATTCAACCCGAGCACTTGATGGAACCACTGTCATTTCCTTGCTGCAACCTGCTCCCGAGACCTACGAGCTATTTGATGATGTTATGCTGTTATGTGAGGGCCACATTGTTTACCAGGGACCCCGTGAAGCAGCTCTAGATTTCTTTTCATCTATGGGATTTAGGTGCCCTGAGAGAAAGAACGTGGCAGACTTCTTGCAAGAAGTAAGTAGTACAGGGCTTGGGTGTGAGTTTATTCTTCATTATTGCTAAATTTATCTTATTTTAATTCATTTTACAGGTTATTTCAAAGGAAGGACCAAGAGCAGTACTGGTCTGTTCCTAATCGTCCTTATCGGTACATACCTCCACGGAAGTTTGTTGAAGCTTTTCGCTCTCATCTTGTTGGTCGAAGCTTGTCTGAGGAACTGGCAGTTCCTTTTGACAAACGTTACAATCATCCAGCAGCATTGTCAACTTCTAAGTTCGGTGTAAAACAGAGTGAACTTTTCAAGATCTGCTTTAACTGGCAGAAGCTTCTGATGAAACGGAATTCATTCATCTATGTATTCAAATTTATTCAGGTAAATGTTATTGACTTTTTGCTGAAATATTAAAATACTTTTTTGGTGATAAGCGAAATGAATTCTTTTTTTCTCTGGGCTAGATAGAAAAAATAATTAATAACTTGTTGTTGTTGATGAGAGCTTGTTAAGAATCACTCCCTTTTATTTGTGGGACTAATTTGTTGTTATTATTATTATTATTATTCTTCCACTCTCTCCTAATTTAGGTTCTCCGTTTTAATGATCATGAAGACGGATGTGGTTATGATTTTACCTTTGTACCACTAGTTTATACAATCTCTAAGAATTATTTTGCAGCTTCTTCTTGTCGCATTGATTACAATGAGCGTTTTTTTCCGCACAACCATGCATCGTGACACGATATATGATGGAGGTTTATTTTCTGGGGCGATATACTTCTCCATGGTCATTATTCTTTTTAATGGCTTTACGGAGGTTTCAATGTTGGTAGCCAAGCTTCCAGTGCTCTACAAGCACAGGGATTTGCGCTTCTACCCAAGCTGGGCATACACACTTCCTTCTTGGGTCTTAAGTATTCCAACTTCACTCATGGAAGCTGGTCTCTGGGTGGCAGTCACATACTATGTGATTGGATATGATCCTAATATTACCAGGTATATTAAAATTTTCATGGATTTTTCTTCCAATTTTGATGTTTGCATGGAATGTATTACGTTTTTGGAAGTAGTTTTTAATTTTAGTGCTGCATTTTGCAGATTTTCTCGACAGTTTCTGTTGTATTTCTTTCTGCATCAAATGTCTATAGCTCTCTTTCGTGTAATTGGATCCTTGGGCCGTCATATGATAGTTGCCAACACCTTCGGATCGTTTGCCATGCTGGTTGTAATGGCTCTTGGAGGATACATCATTTCTAGAGGTAATCAATATTTTGCAGGATCTATGGTTATTTTCATTTCCATGTTATTAACTCTTTTAGTTTGCTGTGACAGATCATATTCCAAGCTGGTGGATATGGGGTTTCTGGGTTTCTCCTTTGATGTATGCTCAAAATGCAGCTTCAGTGAATGAATTCCTTGGGCATTCTTGGGATAAGGTTGTTATCATATGATCATCTGTTTTCATCTTCTTTATAATCAACTAGTTACAATGGCTTTTACTCAGTAAAATTGCAGGTCACTAATTTGTTATTCTCAAAATCTATCTTCCTTCAATTGTTAAGTTACTTATAAATGAATGTTCAAACAGTTTAATTATTGATTTTGATTTGGACTTAAGGTTCATTGACTCTAGGAAACATGGATGTTTAGTTTCATCACCAGTGTTACAAAGCATGTTGTTTGAATGGAAGTATTGTGCTTTAAGTTAACAATTCTAACATGAGGGAATGCATTTTAGGAGGAATGGATAGGTTGAGGGATGAATGGGGTAAAATGGAAGGATGGAGAGGAGAAAGGATGGATGGTCACTCATTCATCTAGTTTTTTTGTGAACTAGGGGGGTGAAGGATGAGTCAACCCATCCAATCGAGAACATATAAAATTACTAAGTAGAGGAAGAATGGAAATAATTGGGATGGTTGAAAATTAGTAGTAAGGAAGGACTGGAAGTTACATGGATCCTTCGTGTCGCTCTCTTGCATGTCTATCCTTCTTGCCAAACCCTTTCCCTACCCCATCATTCATCCTTTTCCAGTCCATCCTGACAAACATACCTTTAAAGGGTTTTTTTTTATTACGACAAACTGTAATGTTCAAGTCAAGTTAAATGCAATCTTATTTAGTTCAGCATGATAATTATTCATAGACAAATATAACAATGAACCATAACGAGCCATTGACTGCAGTCAGAGCACAGACTATGTGAATATATATGAATCTCTTCCTGTCAATTTCATTTGGCTATGCTTCAAATATGTGCTCTATTGGTTGAAAGGAAAACCTTATTTTGTATGATAACCTTGAGGTTACCCCTCTTTAACCTATGGAGCTCCTAAATCGAAAATGCAATTGGCTTTGGTTTAGCATCCTATTCATCTATTTTATGTCTGTTAATTAAGTGAGCAGTCAAGCTTTGAATACGTAAACTCATTATTCTTTCTTGTTTGCTGTTGTAGAGAGCTGGGAACAACACAAACTTTTCATTAGGTGAGGCAATACTGAGATCACGCAGTTTATATCCAGAGAGCTACTGGTATTGGATTGGAATTGCTGCTCTCTTTGGATATACAGTTCTATTCAATCTTCTGTTCACATTCTTCCTAGCATACCTCAATCGTAAGACATCACTATTTAGAGAACAGTTTTCGAATCCTATGTTTCCTTTGCATTGATTGTCCAAACAAACAAGTAGAGATGTAATCACACCAAGGTCTTTGTTATTGTTTAACAGCTTTGGGGAAGCAACAAGCTGTAGTTTCCAAGGAGGAGCTGCAAGAGAGAGACAATAGAAGGAAAGGAGAAAATGTTGTTATTGAGCTGAGGGAATACTTGCAGCATTCTGGCTCACTGAATGGTTAATAACTTTATTCTGGATTTCTTTTCTTCTAATTTATAGTGAATATTAACCACAACTGAATAGTTTAAGTGTTTATTAATTGTAACTTCTGGCAGGAAAATATTTCAAGCAGAGAGGTATGGTTCTGCCGTTTCAGCCTCTTTCCATGTCTTTCAGCAATATCAATTACTTTGTGGACATCCCTGTGGTGTGTAAATTCCTCCTCCTGTGTATGTAATAAGTTTTCTGGAATATTTTGGAAAAGAAAATATCTCATCCTGATATCTTTCCAGGAGTTGAAGCAACAAGGGATAGTAGAAGACAGATTGCAGTTGTTGGTTAATGTTACTGGAGCATTTAGGCCTGGCGTGCTTACCGCACTGGTTGGTGTCAGTGGTGCTGGAAAAACCACCCTCATGGATGTTTTAGCCGGTAGGAAAACTGGAGGGATCATAGAAGGGAACATAAATATATCTGGTTATCCCAAAAAGCAAGAGACCTTTGCAAGAATTTCTGGTTACTGTGAGCAAAATGATATTCATTCTCCATGTTTAACTGTTCTTGAATCGCTTCTTTTCTCGGCTTGGCTTCGGTTACCTTCAGTAGTTAAAATGGATACACAGCAGGTAATTATAAACACTTTTGTGTTATTTGATGTGTTTGGTAAAACATAACATTGTTAGGGTTGAACTTTTCAGGCATTTGTCGAGGAGGTTATGGAACTTGTGGAGCTTACTCCATTAAGAGGAGCATTGGTTGGTCTACCTGGAGTCAATGGTTTATCCACAGAACAACGGAAAAGGTTAACAATTGCTGTTGAATTGGTTGCTAACCCATCCATAGTGTTCATGGACGAGCCCACCTCAGGGTTGGATGCAAGATCTGCAGCCATTGTGATGAGAACTGTGAGGAATATAGTAAACACTGGACGGACAATTGTTTGCACAATCCATCAGCCAAGCATAGACATTTTTGAGTCCTTTGATGAGGTATTTGTTTTCTTTTTAATTGGAAAATATATAAACTGCATTGATCCGGTGCCACATATGACATACCAATAGCCTGGATAGAGCTGGTAAATGCTTCACTCTTCTTAAAGATCTGACCATGCTTCAATTACATTGGTGAAAAGACTAGAGGCATTTCAGGTTATATTGTTTGTAATATATCTGTCAATGTGCTGATCAACCATGTCTTTCTTCACAGCTTTTGTTTATGAAGCGTGGAGGAGAGCTAATATATGCTGGTCCTCTTGGTCCCAGGTCCTGTGAGCTCATCAAGTATTTTGAGGTCAGATTACACATTTTCATTCCTCTAACATACATGATATATGGTTTGTTTGTGCTATATATCAAATATGAACATATCTGTATTCATTCATATGCTATACACAATTGTTTTGTAGGCAGTTGAAGGAGTGTCAAAGATTAGGCCTGGATACAACCCTGCTGCCTGGATGCTTGACGTTACTTCTTCAGCTGAAGAAAACCGTCTTGGTGTGGACTTTGCTGAAATTTACCGAAGATCAAATCTACATCAGTACGTTCAGTTCTCAGAACATTTTAGTTTTGATTCAATTTGATGGAGCCCTATTCCTTCTCTCCTGCTTTCTAGTTCATGAAATTTTGATTTCTTTTGTTTCAGACGTAACAAGGAGTTGGTTGAAATTTTAAGCAAGCCAAGCAGTAGTGCGAAAGACTTGAACTTTCCAAGCAAGTACTCTCAGTCATTTTTCGACCAGTTATTAGCCTGCCTTTGGAAGCAAAATCTTTCTTACTGGCGAAACCCACAATACACTGCGGTCCGCTTCTTCTATACTGTGATCATCTCATTTATGCTTGGGACAATATGTTGGAGATTTGGTTCCAAAAGGTTTTCTACTTAAACTTTGTTAAACCTCTCTTAATTTTATGTAATTCTTGCTCATTGAATGATATGGTGGAATCATGCTTGGTTACTTTTGGTATTGCAACTGCATAACTTGCCACTGCTCTTTGTGTACTCGAACATTTTCTAATCATCTATTTGCTGAAGAGGATGATGATGTAAAATCAATCAAGTACATATTCCTCTACCAGTTCCATATTGGGAATTGTACCACAATTAGCATAAACTACCAGAAGCTTGGAAGAAAGTTGATTTTTTTTGTCCTCCCCCTTTATTCTGCACCTTTGTTTCCACTTGATTGCTGTAGCTAGTTTCAATGACATGAAATTTTAATGGCTGCAGCTCAGAAATCAGAGCAATTTTATTTAGCACTCTAGAAGGTTGATATGCACAAAACTATATGATATGGATTTGGGTCTAAACGTGCTGTAATTGTAAGCAACAGCAATATAAGACAGGTTATGCAAAGCGAAATTGGTGACCTATGATCATGATGAAAAGAATCTCTTTTAATTGTGAGAAAGAGGAGGGATCTTGCCCCTTTTCATGGATAAACAATTTTGACCTGCTGTTTCTGTCTTTCTATTGTTTTCTCATTATCAGTTTTTTCATATTTCCTTGGTCTAGAATTTAAATACGATGTACATATTTGAACATTTTAATACTCTTCTTCCAGGGAGAATGTACAAGAATTATTCAATGCAATGGGATCCATGTACGCAGCAGTCCTATTTATTGGAATAACCAATGCAACTGCTGTTCAACCTGTTGTTTCTGTTGAAAGATTTGTTTCATATCGAGAGAGAGCTGCAGGGATGTACTCAGCTCTACCATTCGCCTTTGCTCAGGTTTTGTTATTGGCCTTGTTTCCAGCTTTCCAAGTAAAAATACCTCTTCACTGTCCCAAATCGACCACTGAATTTCTTTCCTGTGCACAGGTTGTTATTGAGTTCCCTTACGTGTTTGGACAGACTATTATATACTGCACAATTTTCTACTCCATGGCATCATTTGACTGGACTGTGCTGAAGTTTATTTGGTACTCTTACTTCATGTATTTTACCATGCTATACTTCACCTTTTATGGAATGATGACAACAGCACTCACACCAAATCACAACGTGGCTGCCATCATTGCTGCTCCATTTTATATGCTTTGGAACCTTTTCAGTGGCTTTATGATTCCTCACAAGGTAAAGAACTAGTTTTTATTCAAAGCTTTTCAAATTGCGTGTCTAGCCTGATTCCCTGCGTGCTCCTTCTCATTGATGGAAATGTCATATATTCTTAGGATGACTGCTGAAAATCTGAGCCTTCACTTCCAATCAGCATCTTTGAGTTGTTTGATTGATGGTTCATTTACGAATGTATGCTAGCAGCTAGTAGAAGTGATTTTCCAGCATTGATTTGAACCTGAATATCATGATAAAAAAAAACTGAACTATCTGCTATGATGTCTTCAATGACCTGACATTTCTCTTCCCACCCCTGTGTATCTATTAAAAAGCTCTGCTGTTCTAAACCTGTTGATTGATTTGTTGTACACAGAGAATTCCCATATGGTGGAGCTGGTATTACTGGGCAAACCCAATAGCCTGGAGTCTTTACGGTCTTTTGACCTCCCAGTACGGCGATGATAATCAATTAATGAAGCTCTCCGAAGGGGATCGCTTGTTGCCTGTGAAGCAAGTTCTTCACGAAGTGTTTGGATATAGACGTGATTTTCTAGGTGTAGCTGGTTTTATGGTGGTTGGTTTTTGCGTGCTTTTTGGAGTGATTTTCGCGTTTGCAATAAAAGCCTTCAATTTCCAACGGAGATAGCGAGGTAACTAAATTTGTAAGTGATAAAAATCCTGTCTTTGTACCCAATTGTTGCTTGAAAGTGTTAGTGTTCATGCAGCTAAAAGAAGAACACAGGATTTGGGCGGGCGGGGGAAGTAGAGTGTTGCCTAGACGACTAGATTTAAATAAAACAGCAAAAGCAGAAGAGTAAATTTAAATCCAGTAATACAAATAAGAGTATCCGTATATGTTGATGCCCACATCATAGCAACCCCCTCAAATCTGTATATGAAGAAGACTTTAATGGAGTGATTTATTTGTTTTTATCATGAAAATTCGTAATTTTGGTGTAAAACAATATTGGTTTGCATTCTGCGTCTAATTTCTTGACAAGAAATGTTTACCAAGCTGAAGTTGCATCATTGAACTTCCGAGGATTCTATTCACTTATGATTGTCCGAGTGAATGATAAGTCGAGTTTAAGCAATGTCCGTAACCTCCAATTGTTATTACCAGTCTAAAACATTGGACGAGTGAATGTTCAATTTCATATAATTATAGCTATAAAACATGCTAAACCAGAACTGTGTTTTCACGTTACCGTAGTGCTACAATGACTTAGTAAGTGGCTATTAGTCCCTCATGTTTTTGCTTGCCTCTGAATATATGAAATTGTTTTTTATTTTTTTTCTCCAAACTTCATTTTCATTACTTTAGGTTCATGATTTTAAGGAAAAAAAGAGTGATAGTGGAATAATGAGGGGAGAAAATATCTGGATTGTCACGTTTCAGCTACAAAAAGCCAAACTTGGTATCAATATGCATGCTCATCTTGAAGATAGGGATTTCAGTGATGTTGGTTTTGCCCATCAATCTTGCTGCAAAAAAAGGAGACCTATAAAGATTAAGATTCAATTTTTTTTTTTTTTTGGTTTTTGGAGTAATTTCATAGTGTTTTGAGGTTTAAAATTAGATAGTTTAGGTTTTTGTGATTGTTTTAAATGTTTTTTTCTAGTCAAAATAGGCTTTGAGAGTAAAATATTGTGAGGGCAGTGTATGTGCTTGGGCCTTCTAGGCCCATGTTTTTATTTTAGATTTAAAATAACTTTCATTAAATCAATAATTATAATTCTATTTAACAAATTGTCCCATTATTTCATACTTTTGTGCGCATATTCAAAATTATTCTTCTAATAACTATACATTAGCTTAAATATTAAGAAGAATTGCATATTATTTTTTATGAAGTTTTCATGACTTGATCATTTTCTTTTTTTTTCATTTAGCCACATTAAAAATATTTGAAGGCATTGTTTGTTTGTTTTTAAACTTGCCTTTTATATTGTGATTATTTTTTGCTTAAGAAAAGCCATGAATAAATTTTTTTTCCATAAAAATCAAGTTAATAAGAAAATGAGAGTTTTGGTTCCATAATAATCATTTCCATTCTTTTGTTTAAATTATTGAGATTCTTGTGAGTATATTTATTTCAATTATTTTAGGTTTTTATTAAAAAACAATATTTTTAATAAAAAAAGATTTTTGTTGTTATAACAAACAAAAAAAATACATAAATAAGAAGAGGGATTTAACTTAAGAATCCATTTTGAGTTTAAATTTGTCAAACTCCTATAAAAATCTATTTTAAGGGATAAATGCATCGAGCCTTTTATAGTTTGATTCGGGTTTTTTCTTTGCCTCCATTTCTTGAAAAATTTTTCACTTTACATCTTCATTCAAATTAATCTTTTAAACTATTTTTAATGATGCTCTTCTCAATTTACCCTCATATATAATATATTGTGAGCCTAAGGAAATAACACTCTAGTCACTCTCTCCTTCCCTTTACTCTCTATCTCACTACATAAAATTAGCTACCAGAAACCCCAAATCAAAGAGGTTGGTTTAATCAAGTCTTTTAGAATCTCATGATGCTTATGGTTAAAGAAGAATAAGTTGTCCCTTGAGGTTTGGAAGCTCATTGATTTTGCATGTATGTTTTAATGTTTTAATGTTTTTAAGTCAAGATATTGAAATTTGTTGATTGTGCATTTGTTTATGTTAAAAGCTATCAATTTGGATTAAATTATGTTTTTTTTTCTCTCGATTTAACCATCTAAACCAAACATGTCGAGGAATTTTACTAGTACATATTGAATCTTTGAATAAACCATAATTAATTCAATTTTTTTCCTGGGTAATAATATTATTGATAAAATCAAACTTATTTTAGTCATTTTTTCAACATAATTTATCACGTGTTGTTAAAAATCACTAAGAGAAAACCATCAAATTTTAGGCTAGAAGATCATTATTCATGAAATCCTAATTTTAAAATTTTTGTCTTAAAAAATTATTAACTTATATCTAATTATTAGATAATATTTGTTTTACCATTTTTCTAACTTTATTAAGTTTAACCCCTATAAACTTAAAAAATCCCCAAATTTTAGCGACTAATTATTATACATTAAACCCTAATTTGAATAATTTGTGATTGTATTTTATTCAATTTGATGTTGAACCTTATTATAACATGTGTTAAACCATTGTTTAATATGATTAGGCATGTTTTAAACATTGTCAAACATTATGTAATTTTGCTCATTATGACTGAACGTTATACATTGAAAAGGATTATTGTATTGCTATAGAGTTGGCAGAGGTGGTGGAGAAGTTGACAATATGGTAAGAGAGGTGACAAGGGTGGTGTTGATGCAACCATATTATTCGATTGTTTCATTAAATTAACTAGTATTTTGCCCTATGCTTTATATGTTAAATGTCTTGATATTCTTTGTTTTATGTTCTCATGACATTTTTTTTGGATGAAAGATGCAAAAACAGAGTAAAATAAAGGTAATTGGTAGATTTAACCGCTAGTAAATGTTTTGTGCAAAGTGTGAGCTCTAGAGGTCAAAATGTAGTAATTCTAGGGGCATTACACATTTAAACATTCATACCTTTTCCAAAAATCTAAGGCAAAAAAATAAAATAAGGAAAGAACATGGAAATTGCAGCCTTCAAAGTCAAATATTGCATTATGACCATTGTTGACCTTCAACCATTCTGACTTTAATAACTTGATCTATAGAAGTCTCATTGGTGAAAACTTAGATTTTTTTATATTCCTGACTCCAAGTCCTATCAACTCTCAAACTTTCATCCCAAAAACGATATCATATGATGGAGATATGATTTTTTTTAAAAAATGATAATTGAATTCGGCCAACAAACAGGTTTCGTGAAGAAATATGTCCAAATTGCATTCCGAAGCATCCAAACCGACATCCAACTTTTTATTTCGGCAATTTAGCTCCTCTAAGTCAAATCTTAAAGATTTCATGCATGGTTATTTCTCTTTTTTAGAAAAATAGTTATTAAAGTGTTTAAATGTAAAATTGTCAACTTAAGGGATGACTATTTTCTAAAATAGAAACTAGGGTTTTCTATGATATAAAAAGAGAAAAAAAGAAGGGAGAGTAGCAGAAAGATAAAAAAAACACTCCCTCTCCTTCACAAACCTAAAATCATGTTTTCATCTTTCTTTTTTATTAGTTGTTCAACAAACATGCAAGACTAAACTTTTTTTCAAGAATTTATATGATGAATATGTTTGTTCTTATATGCTTATTTTTTCTATTATTGTTTATTTTAATCACTAGAGCACACTCTAAGTTATTATTGTAGATAATTTATTGTAAGTTTGATATCAATACCAGAGTTATGGTATATAAACTTGTGAAACAAGTGAGTTTAATAATTATGGTGGATCCACGTTATTAATCTTAGAGAGAATATTCAATCAAATCAAATATAGATTGTGGACAATCATGTTTTGTTGATTAATCAACTTATCTAGTTCTTAAAGCTATCATTGAATTAAATTACCAATGCAGACACTGTAATTGTGATGGTCAAGGTGAGTTATACGGTGGTTCTGTTAACTAACCAATGTTGAGGATAGATAAATATTCAAAATATAAATTGATGTTTCATTTCCATGATCTGTTCTAATTTATATAGGTGGATGTTTACGTGCAACCAAGGTTTATTTTCTTGATAAACTTTGGTTTTATTTAATTTTTGTTTGATAGTTTTATGTTTTCTTTTGCTTTAGCCTAGACAACTTCCAAACCCCCCCTAAAGTTGCATATTATATAGCATAAAAATTTGACTTGAACCTTCCATGTGGGATCAACCTCTTACTTGCTTTATAATATCTTATGTGTTGTGTTTTAAGTTATAGTGATTAATTTGTGTAATCGTGACATCACAAAAGGTGAGAGAGCTTCTAGTATATCCTCTCATTCTTTGAATCAAATAGATATAAGGCTTCTCTTAAAATAGCACAGTTATGTTTAATTTAATGTTTTGATTTTTCTAGTAATTATCAACTCAACTTGAAATTGCAAGTTTTCTAGGGTTTTTAGGCAGTTATAGTTTTCTAACATAAGATTTTCATACAATATGCATTGTTTTCGATCTCTTATGTGGTTGGTTTCTTTTGAGTTTTCTTGATAATTTATGTTTGTAACCCTTTCTACTAACCATAATCAAATGCAGGTGGATCTTAAAATAGGAAAACACTTTACGTAAGTTATGAAAGAAAGCTCGCATCAACACCATGTTGTTGCATGACAACAAACACTCAAGGAGCTTGTTGCTCTTAACATGAAAAATCAACCATTGTGCATAAACATAGACAATAATGTCAACTTTGAGCTCAAATCTGGTTTATACATTTACTACCAACATTCGATGGTCTTACAAGAGGAGACCCTTATACTCAACTTAAGGAGTTCCATATGGTTTTTGCTGACATGAAACCAAATAGAATTGACAAAGAATAGGTTAAGTTGAAAGTTTTCCCTTTCTTTTTAAAATGGACAACGAATGCATTTCTCTATTCTTTGAGGTTCTATTGGAACTTGGAATGTCATGAAGAAGATTTTTTTTGAGAAGTATTTCTCAGCATCTCGAGTTGCCAACATAAAGAAAAAAAAATATGTAGGATTCAATAATTTCAAGGAGAGACACTCTCAGAATATTGGGAAAGATTTGAGCAACTATGCATTCAATGCCCTCATCATCAAAAACCTAATCAATTGCTCATTCAATATTTCATGAAGAATTGATGCCTATTAACCGTAGTATCTTGAGGTTACACGCTAATTGATCTTAAACATGACAGCTAACTTGAAATAGTTTGACACCATTGAAGACTTCTCGAGCAAACGAGTAGATGAGATAAATATTTCTAACCTTGAGAATAAAATTAGTGATCTTACATTTCTTGTGTTCTTTGACTTGTGGAAAATGTACAACAATTGAAAGTTTGTAGCGTATGCTCCTTACAATGACATACTCTAGATATATGCCCAATAATGACAAAATAAGATTACATTGAACAAGCTAATGCATCTGACGGAGTATTCAATGGACAACCCTCAACGTAAATATGATCACCTTTTTTCAACACATACAATCCCTAAATGAAAGAGATCATTCCAACTTACATTATGGGAAAACCGCTTCAACAAGGCAATCAAGGCTGATAGTTCCATCACCATGGATTTCAGTTCCATCTTAACTATCAAGCAAAACAACCCCCTACATTCACAAAGTCCAATGTTATGGGGTCATCATCCAATGATGATTTTTGTGAGATGATGAATAGGTTAACTAGGTTTGACCTATTGGTTGGTTGTCCTTCTTTTGTTCTTGAATTCTACGTGACATAAAAAACAGTTAAAATAGAATAACATTTAATTTTATTTTGCAAAGCCTTCAAAGTTGAATTTATTCATTTCTATTTAATGTACAAAAAAAATATATTTATGTAGGGGTACCTCACTTAAACATATTGTTGGTAATACCAATTTTTTTTTCAATATCTAATCATAACCATTATGGTCATCAACTTATAGGATTAATATATACATCTTATGGCAACTTAGTCAACAATACTTATATTTGATTCCTAGTGACAAGAATGTGCATGCATGTGTGTGTGTACTCAAATTGTTTTCATTGAAAGGTAAAAGATGATGTTTAACAAGATGACATGGCGTACCATCAAAACATCTTGCCAAATCATGAGATATTAAATGACAAAAGTTTAGTAAAAGATCCAAAGAGAACGAATTTCAGAGAGGGAAGAGCTTTTCCTGCTACGTAGCGTAAGCTTTCAGAGGTTATATTTTATCAACTGATTTATTAAATTGAGAACCGGTAGGTAGAAGAAAGACGAGGGTAATCTTCAAAAATTTATTCTAATGATATTCGTAAAAGACGAGGGTCACACGCCCATGTAATAAAATTCTCAATGATCTCTCGTTCTGCAAAACTTGTAATTCACCTTAAAACTGATTTCAAATTATTGAAGGCAGAAACAAGAGCGGCGATGCCAGCAACAAGTAGAGGGCAGTCTATCAGTAGCTAACTGGCACAAAACCTGTCATTCCTTGAAGTCATCTTTGTCATCAGCTGGAATAGGCCTGTTCCTCCAAAATACTGCCAAACCACTCCCACCAAGCTACAAGGCAGATTGGGGCAAGAAATGAGACAGGTGAAACAACAATAACGACAAAGGCTCAGTTCCATGCAAGTTGCATCGAAGTTAAAGGTGTTCTTTTCCAGCAAAGGAATTGCAGAAAAAAACATAAAGCTAAGGATCCAGAACTCCGAGATATTTAAGTGAAAGTCTTACCGCCATGCAAACAACGCTAACAGCTGAGGGTACAGCCACCAGGGGGTTCGTAAAATGTTTCTGGGCAAGCAAAAAGCCAAGTGCGGAGCTCTGCACATACATGGGAGAAAATTGATTACAAATTGATAAAAACTAAATCAGCTAACAAGCCAATACAGACCTAGAGATATTAGAAGCTCCTTGTTATGTTGTGAAAATGAACGTGTCAATAGTTTAAACTGGCATAGTGTCCACACGTAGCTTGGTATTCACAAGTCTTAATTAGATACTAGCAAAACTTGCCAACCAGTTAAAGTATGAATCTTCAACAACCCAATTTGGCAATCATCATACATGCCACAACATAAAAATGTTGAACATTCATTCAAACATAATAAATAATCTGACAACAAGCATAGGAAGCTGACAACAAGCCCTTTTCAAATAATTTGTTTTTTTTTTCTTTTTGGTTTTTAAGAATTTTATGGGAAATCATATTTTGTACAGATTCTGCAGAATTTCGCAAGAAAAATGAGAGAATATACATAGAAGAGTGGAAGCAAAGTTGGAAAAAGGACTTCCATCAACTTCAGTTATCTTTTCAAGGATTATAATTGGCATCATTTGAAAACCATATGGGTCACAGGGAAATATTTTAAACAATTAAGTATCAGATTGAAACAGTGCTAAATCTATGATGACTAATATGTGGTTGCCCATGACTTTACTACTTACTCATTGACGTTTAGCAGCTACATCACCATTTCTAATACAATAAAGCAGCTCTCTTCGGAGGACCTAGTATAATGTATGTATAAATAACCAACTTCAGGTGCAATATTCGTTATAATGGCAATGCTTGTGTGTTACACAAAGGGGTGGGCTCCTTGACAAAAAAATGGACTCCATAGGAAACACATTGCTCCAACAACAAGATGTCCCTAAATTGCAACTGGCTTTTCTTCTTTCTGTTTTTCACCTTGAGGGTTGGTCACAGGGGTTTTCAAGATTCCAGGGAAGGTTTGAGATTCTTGTATTTTATTCATCAAGGAATGAATGATTCTATAAAGTATGAATTCCTCCAGGAACGTGAATCTCTTAACTAGGAATGTGATATTTAGGTACTTGGGCATTAATTTCCTTGATATTTTGGTCATTGTCACAAACTATACAAGGATGAATGGAGCAAGTCCTTAAAAATTGAATGAAATGCCTGTTGGAAGATACTTTAGCATATTAATCCGTTGGATGTTCCTAGTCTATTCTCTGGGAATATATGTAACTAACTGTCAGCAAGGAGGAAACATGAGTAAAATGATGAATTAACATTTTTTGTCTCTCTTTCTCTCTGGTGCTCTCTTCTCTCAATCCCTATCATCTTCCTCTTCTTCTTCCTCGTTCTTTTCTAAGAATTACACCACACTGCGCAGTGCAAGCCATTGTTGATCAGTGATATTAATTTGTAACACAAGGAAGGCACCTTTGGATACTATTCAGATTGGTGATCATTTTTTAACACTCTACAAGTGGTATTAGAGCGATCAATCTTTGGAATATGAACATGGCTCCTGAAACTAGCTCTCAGGAGATCCAATAGCTAAAACTGGAAAGTTCCATTGAGGCAATCAACAACAGACAGACAGACTTATGAGCAACTGATGAAAATGATGAATCTTACAACCATAAACTGGAGGCTACAAAACTAACCATGAGGCTGGAGGCTACAAAAACTAACCATGATGCTATGTTTGATGAACTTAAGAGTCTCATTAGTGGACTAGCTTATCAACAAACTTCATTTATCCAAACATTACATTCCCCTATAGGGGAGGCTAGTACTAGCAGGGACAAACAAGCAGTTCATAATGGAAGTATTGTAGCAAGAACTTGTGCATCCTGAGAGGAGGAACCAATTCAGCTTAGGTCACAGAAACCCAAACAGGATTTTCCCAGCTTTGATGGCAATGATGTTCACAAATGGTTATATAAGTGTAACCAATATTTTGATAAGGAAGAAATAAGGGATTCTGAAAGACTTAAGCTGGCATCTTATTATCTTGATGGAATTGCCAATTATTGGCACCAGAACTTTATGAGAAGCTTGAGAAATCAGGAAATAACATGGGGTGACTATGTAGAGGCAATGTGTGCCAGATTTGGAGGTTATAAGATCCTTCAGAGGAACTGATGGAGCTAAGGCAAGTAGTCTAGAAGACATCAGTCAAGGGTTTGATGTATTGTGAAATAGGGCAGAAATCAATGAAAAACAAGCATTGGTGTTCTTCATTGGAGGGTTAGAGGTTGAGATAAAGAACCTCGTCAAGATGTTTAAGCGTACAGCATTAAAGCAAGCCTATAACCTCGCTAGACTACAAGATATCATCCTTTCATATAAACATAGCCACCCAAACCATGCAAAATACTCTCCTCAGACACCATAACATAGAATATCCAAACCAAAATAACTCACCACAATCGCCTTCAAAGGCCCTTTTCCATCCATTTCCAACACCTCAAAATCATCCCAACCAAGGCTACTACCCCCTCCTGCCTCAAGATATACCACGCAAAACACTATCAAGCCTACAAAACCCTTGATGAGCAAGGAATTGGAAGAGAGGAGATAAAAGGGGTTATGCTTTTGGTGTGATGAAAAATTTACACCAAGACATAGATGCAAGAATAAAAAGTTACTCACTCTGCATTATTGATGACAACGATGATAGTGATAAAGAAGGTACAGTTGAGGGGGAGATACTTGGCCATGAGAAAACCAATCCTCATATTTTCTTGAATGCTTTAGAATGTACAGTGGGTTTCCACACAATGAGGGTGATTGGTAAAGTTGATAAACACCATTCTTTATATTGGTAGACTTGGATAGCACTTACGATTTTATCAATTATGTAGTCGCCAAAAGACTACAATGTGATATCATAAACATCAAATCTTTGGCAGTAAGACTGCAAATGGGGAAACAATGAGTTGTTCAGTTATGTGCAGGAATTTCATGTGGAAGATTCAAGGGGTAAAACCTATGGTTGATGTATTCCTTATAGACATAAATAATTGTGATATGGTATTGGCAATACAGCGATTGGCTTTGCTGGGGGGTATTGTATCCAACTACAAGGAGCTATGGATGTCATTTGATTGACAAGGAAAAAAGGGGCTATTAAAGAGTTCTGCATTTGCGAGCTACAAACTATTAGGTTTGAATAACGTAATGGGTTATTAGAGGTTCTTCTCAGCTGGCAGAAATTAATCTATACAGTCTAAGGCTTGTTCCTAACAATGTGAACACTATGCAATTCATGTATGTCATTTTAGCTCCTAAGACAAAGGGAAACTGCTTAGAAGACCTGCTAATGAGTTACCAAGAGATGTTCAAGTTACCAATAGGAATACCTCCCCCAAAGCTTATGATTGCAATCATATCACTAAAGGAGAGGGAACACCTTGTTAATCCAAGACCCTACCAGTACTTGGGTTTTGCAAAACAATGTGTTGGAGAAAATGGTTTTTGAGATGATGGAAGCAAGAATCATTAGACAAAGCAATAGCCCTTTTGCATCTCCCATGGTCTTGGTAAGGAAAAAGGACAATTCATGAAGGCTTTGTGTGGATTATAAAGCCCTCAAGGAAAAATTCTCTATTCCCTAAGTAGATGAATTGCTAGAGGAGCTGGCGGGGGCAACTATTTATCCAAAATGAATCTAAGATCTTGCCCATGAACTAGTTTTTCCAAAATGAATCTAAGATCTTGATACCACCAGATTAGGATGACCCCTGGAGATGTGTTTAAGACTGCATTCAAGACCCATAATATCATTATGAGTTCCTAGTCATGTCCTTTGAATTATAGAATGCCCTTGTTATTTTTCAGAGCCTAATGAATGATGTGTCTAGAAGGCACCTTAGGAATGTGTTGGTGTTCTTTAATGATATTTTAATCTATAGTAAATCCATGAAGAAACACCTAGAACATTTAAAGATAGTGTTTGAACTACTTAAACTTCATGAACCGGTGGCGAAACATAGTAAGTGTGTCTTTGGCAGCACACAAGTAGTATATTTAGGGCATGTAATCTCAATCAATGGTGTGTCTACTAAATCCAAAGGAATGGCCTCTACCAAGAAATATTATGCAACTGCAAGGATTCCTTGGACTCGTACTATAGGAGGTTTGTGAAGGGATATGGGTCTCATGCAAGCCTTTGACATAGCTGCTCAGAAAAAAAGAATTTGTTTGGAATGAGGAAGCCAGGTTTTTGAGTATCTAAAGGATATTATGACTAAGCCAGAAAATGGTTTTTTGAGTATCTAAAGGATATTATGACTAAGCCTCTTGTGTTGGCACTTCCTGATCATTATAGAGACTGATGCTTCAAGAGTGGGCATTAGAGTAGTCCTAATCAAGGTTATTCATACCGTTTTGTTTCGGTCGGCCGAAACATTTCGTACCAGTAAGAAAAAAGATAAAACGACATCATTTTTGTACCGAAAATTTTGGCCCGTACCGGAAATTTCAGCCAAATACTGGCCGAAACACGCTGGAATCAAGCCAACTGTTCCATTTCAGCTATAGGGAAAAAATTCATCTCCCGCGCCGCTCATCTCCCGCCTGCCTGGCCAATAGTCACACAAATTGATGTATGTAGTAGCGATATGACCTGTCATTGTCACTTTTTTCCATTTTATAATACTTAATCATATATATATATATATATATATATATATATATATATAATATACTAATGTTTATGAGATGTATTGAAAATGCAAAAGTAAAATCAATAAAAATTAAAAAATATATATTATAAAAAAAATAAAATTGTTGTCAACTGTGATTTTATAAAAGATAAAAATTATATTTAATTTTTTTGCTTTTTAAGTTTTTTCATATATATAATTAATTAATTATATATGAATAGTACAACCTCAAAACGGCACATCGAAATGTTTCGTATCAATAGAAAAAACGAAATGGCAACCAAAATCGGTATTGACAACCTTGGTCCTAATGCGAGAGGGACATCCCATTGCCTATATCAGCAAGTCCCTTGGACCAAAACAGCAAGCCCTAAATACTTATAAGAGGGAAATGATAGCTATACTACATGCAATGGCCAAATAGAAACATTATTTGTGGGACATGCACTTTAAAATCAGAACAAATCATGTAGTACATCCTGGAACAGACGGTAACATTTCCCTCTCAACATCTATGATTAGCTAAGCTGTTGGGGTTTGACTATGAGATTGAGTATAGAAAGGGAAGAGATAATGTTGCAGTAGATGCACTTTCCAAGAGTTTCAGTTAGGGAAACTTTACTATGGCAGTGTCAACAATATCCTCCAATGTCACGGAAGAAGTTAAGAAATCATGGGAAAAGGATCAGGGCATTATCCGTGATCTACAACAGAATCATGCATCTCACCATCATTACAAAAGGGTGAACAATCACCTGACTTAACAGAACTAAGATTCAGTGTTAAACAACTCTATTTCAGATATATTTCCAATGTCTAGAGGAACAAGACAAGGTAATCCTCTATGACCTTTTCTTTCCAATATGCTTCAATTCTCCTCTTTCTTGTTTAGAGTTTGTACAAAGGAATCTCTTTAAGTGAAAACTTATTTGTGACTCATCTCCAATATGTTGATTGTACAATTATCTTCAACCCTAATGAATAAAATTCAATGGTGATAGTTAAGTTGTTGCTGAGATGTTTTCAGCTCACTTCATATTTGAAAGTAAACTTTCACAAAAATTCCTTGATTGGCGTCAACATTGCTGATTATTTATTATAATTTAGCATATTGGATAATCTTCCTTTCAAGTTTCTGGGCTTACCTTTAGGGAATATACTAACAAAATAACGACTAGGAGTCCAGTTAAAAGTACCTAGTTAAAGAGAAGCTTTTATCCTTTGGAGGCAGGTTATGTCTAATTACATATGCGTTCTCTATTTTGCCCCTTTATTATCACTCTTTTTGCTGGATGATCACAAGATTGCTTCTTTACAGTGTTGGTTTATTTGGAGTGGAAATGAAGATAAACGTGAACTCTGCAAGGTGGCCTAGAATGAGGTGCTCCAAAAAAAATAAAAGTTGGGTAATTGGCTCAATTCTTTCAAAGAATAAAGCCTTATTGTTTAAATGGATATGGAAACTAGAAGTGTCCGATAAATTCATTCCAATTAGAATCCAGCTTGTAACTTAACCTTGTCAACCTTTAATAATACTGGTCTCTCTTATATTTGAACAGGTATCACTTTATCTTATTATGGTGATGATCATGCTTCTGAAAGTTATTAGCCAAGGAATTTGTATCTGTAGGTGATGGCACAGTGCAACCAAGTTCTAGTTTGATACATAGGTTGGGCAATTTGCTTATAATGCTGCTTTTCCGAGACTATTTTATGTCTCTTCTGATCAATTCCAGTTAGTATCTCGGATAGGTTTATGGGGTGGGACTAGATGGATTTGGAAAACGAGATGGACCCTTTTGTGATAATAAAAGCTAGATCAACCAGGTATAGGTTCTCTTAGAAACTGTAGTGGTGATTTTTTTCATGTATTTTCTCTTGTTTGGTTGGTGTTATGGACTCCAGTGAGGCAGAGGCAGAGCTCTGTGAAATCCTATAAATTTATAGGTTAGTTCTGGTGGGTCTTGGTGTGCAAACTTGAACCTCCTATTGAATTAGACTCTTCAAATGCTATTTCCAAGATTCAGAGTGGTGCTTTTGGTCCTTGGAAATATAAGTCCATCTTGATTTCAATCAAGATACTAAGCAGAACTTTTAGAGCTGTCAGTTTTCTACACTCGAGACCATCTAGCAAAGTAAGGAGTTGAAAGTGGTACAGAGCTTGTAGCCTATATATAATTTTCTAATGTTTTGATTACTTTTTAACTCATGCTTTAAATTATAAGCATCGCATGCAGTCAAATACTATGATAACAGCTACCGAGAAGACAACACAAGGAAACTCATATTTTTCATATTTACCTGCATCCCGCATTCTATGGATATGGTACGGGAAGTGGATTCACCAAATGACATTCTTGACATCCAGTAACCAAGAGCAAATGCAGCGACATGTAGGAGAGCCACTGGCATTATCAGTTGTCCTCCTTGGGCTTTCAAGACATCTGATACTTGACCAATCTAAGAAATAGTAAAATATTAACATTTGATTTATTTAATAAAAGCAATGCTGCCATAATCTTGGAATTAGGTTTAACAGAATAACAAAGATTCAGTAACTAATTTAGAAACTTACAGGGCTTGCACATAGTAGGGTTGTGAGAATAACCCCAATCAAGGGTGTAACTGTGACTATTTTTGAAGTGACTTTAGGGAAGAATTCATTTGAAAGAACTGTCATATGAATAAGAAATTTGGGTTACTTCATTATGTCTATGCAAATCCCTCTGTGGCAAGCCACTAGAGAAATGTCAAACTTTAGTCCAGCCAACTCCAATTCATAAAACATTCAAGTTACCTCCAACAATAGTTGGCATCAAAACAACCTGAAAAGTGCTGATAGCCAGGCCCTGAAAAATAGCAGGAAATGAAGGTTATGATTACAAGTTGAAGGCCAAACATGAGAGTTCCATTTGTGGTTAATGTCAATACATTTTTCAAACCTTCCCTAGTAACCCACTGGACACTGAGTTATTTTTTAGCTGGTTCTACCCAATTATTTCTAACATTTATGTTCATCTAAATCTGCTGAATGAATACTTCACCACATTTTGTCAGTGCATGAGAAACTATGATCCTTAAGAATATAAGCACTCGATGTATGCTCTTGGATCTACAATCCCTATGGATATATCATTTGCACAAGCTTACGGAACATCAAGGCAGGCAATTTTGTAGACTGTCAAACTTACTGCAGCATCAACTGGAACAAGCTGGCCAGCAAGAAGCTTAGTGAGGAGAGGTGTCATGATAATGGCTCCAATAGTAGAACATCTGAGAAATTCTGCCAAAAATTAGGAAACAAGTAACAATGGAATTCAACTTTTAACGAGTATTTATGTTCAGCCTTTAAGTTATTATATGTCATTATAAGCTGCAGTCACTCATAGTAATATATGTGATGTGGGTGATGTGCAAAATGAGCAATTAGTAAAGTGTACATTGAAGCATAAAATAGCAAGGAGAGGGTTTCTTCAACCTTAGCATTTATGTCATCTAAACGAACACTCACAAGATAATTTTGTTCTTTGCTTGCTTGAGTATGTTTTCAAAGGAATCGATATATAAAAGCAGGACCAGTGAATAAGTGGCAGACAGTCATCTATAACTTACACCCAAATTCTCTCTCGAGATAATAGAACTCGGCATATTACAGTCTTGATTATAGTAACCTAGAAGAAAATAATTTGAGAAGCCTCGTATAAACGAAATTAATAACATTTGCCATTATTGTGAAATGTTCTATAGATTTGATTCTTTGTCAAATCCAACTGCAATATAATATTCTAACAGAAGAAATGAAAGAGAGTTACTAACATGAGCCTTACCCCATATGTGAAGAATAGAAACTAGCATAAAATAACAAATAGCACAGAGTAGGTAAGACAAACCATTATTCATTGAAAATAATGCCAAAGTTGTTCAACCCAACAGAACTGCTAGGATGAATATAAGTCACTCTTACGTTGTCATAAGAACTGATAGCGCAACATTCCCCTTCGATATATAGGTTGCAACATTGGATGCCTGACCTCCGGGGCAACAAGAGACCAAAATAAGACCAGTTGCAAGAGGTGCTGACAATTTCAAAGTCTGAAATACACGTGGATAGTAGTCAACAATTATAATTTTAAAGATGCATAATAATCTCAGCAAATTGCTTCGATATATTAAAATTGAAAAGGTTGTGTGTGGCAGTTTCACATAAGCATCCAGAATAAAGGACAATAATAATTGACAACAGAAGTCATTATCGACCTTTTTATAATAAAAAAATGCTCTATATTCTATGTCAAAATGGTCTGAATGTCTCTCCATTAAAGATCTCCTCTTTAAATAGTGAAGTATCAGCATAATTATTTCCTAAAACCACTCCTAGACCACAATTACAATTGCCTATTAATCAATCTCCTTAGATCGAGCTCCCTAAATCAAGTAATTAAATAACAATTCATCTTCCTAGATCAAGCTCTCTAAATCAATTAATTACGTAACAATCAATCAAGGTATTATAGCTAACCTCCCCCTCAAATTGATGTTGGTGGATCATGAAGCAACACTTTGTTAACCATGAATTGATGTTGATGACAAAATAGAGCCTTTGTAAACACATCAGTTGGGACTCAATGGAAATGTAAGGGAGTAATCACATGTCGATCAAGTGCTTCATGAATAAAATAACATCTACTTAAATGTGCTTGACTCGCTCATGAAAGACCAAATTAGTAGAATACCCATTTCACCCAGCAGACTCTAGGCCAAACAATCTTAGAGCAATTAGATGACATAGCAAGATATTCAGACTTGGTGGGGATTTAGAAACTCGGTCTTGCTTCAAACTCTTCCAAGAAATAAGAGCATCATCAAGAAACATGAATCAACCAGTAACTAAACGACTAGTATCAAGATTACCAGTTCAATCTGTATCACTAAAAACCAGTAAAGAATAACAATTGACCAAAAATACCATTGAGAGTACGATTCTTTTTTGTTAGAAAATGTGAACTTCTACACGCCTAGGGAACTAGCTCCCTCCAATTTTGCTTGGATGTGGAAGGTTAGATGATCAAGTGAGAGAATAGTTAGGGTTGGTTTTGGAATGTTTTAGAGGTCATGTTTAAGAACAGGTTGCAAGATAAGGTCAACAAGGTTCAGTTGAGAATTCTCGCCTTAGGTATATATGGTGTGGTTCTTTTCCTACCAGCTGAAGGGATAATCAATTTTGAGGTTGCCAATGTATTCAAAAGTGTAGTCACCCTCAAAGTTAACCCAACTACAATATTGGCAGAAACTTTATACTCTCTAAGAACAGGAAGGGTCACTTAAGATGTTGTCTACAGTTGCTATTTGTCTAGATTTTAAGCCAGAAGATATTTGGAACCTTTTATTTTAGGGTTTAATTTGTTTAGTTAAGTTGTTGATTAAAAAACTAGCTTAATTAATTTTTTGTTGCTTTGGGATTAATCTTAACCATCCTCAAAATTAAATCCTTCTTGAAGTTTTAATCAGCGAAATCCTCTATTCTAGGGATTAACATCAATAATCCTCATTTCAACAAAACTTTTATTTTTAGGATTAACATAAAGACTTTCATAGAAAATTGAAATCTCTTGTTTTTAGACATTAAGGTCAAGATTTTCTTAAAAAAAATAATTTACAAAATCTTTTATTTTTAGAAATTAAGATCAAAATCTTCATTAAAGTTCTCATTTCGATGAAATCTCTTATTTTTATGAATTAATATTAAAATTTCTCACTCAATTCAAAAATCAACGAAAGCTCATACTTTTAGAGTTTAACATAAAAAATTTCTTTAAATTTTCATTAAGATGAAATCATTTTTAAGATTTTACATCAAAAATTTCTTTACAACATTAATTTAGATGAGATCTTCTCTTTTTAGGGATTAATGTCAATATAATTTTCAGCAAGTCTTCTATTTTTAGGTATCGACGTCAACTTTTAAAATAAATTACTAACAAGCTTAGAATATAATAGCATGGAATAAATTTTGAAAAACACAAAAATTGTAACCTTTTATTCAAAAGGATGTGGTAAGGGTGGTATTTATCTTCTCTTGAGCATAACTAACAAATTACCTGAATTTCTGTTTTTCTTTAATTACTAGATGGTGTCTCCATATTTTCTTTCCTCGATTTTCAAAATTCATGGAGTCTTGTTGTGCATTCGTCGTGATGGGGCTATATCATCAATAAACATCACGAAATACTTATACTAAGCATGTGAAATAATAGGATTGACGCCCCATACGTTAGTATGAATGATCTCAAAACAAGTAGAAACCCGGCTACCATGTGAAGGAATGGATAAAGACTTGCTTTTACTAAGTTTATACGAACCACGATAAAAAAGACACGGTGAAAGATGAAAACAAAACTTAATTGCCCAAATAATCAAGTTTCATAAGATAAGTCAAAACACCATAGTTAGGATGTTTCAATTTCGTATGTCATACATAACTACTATTAATCACCACACTGCAACTGAAAGAAACAAGCCTAAGAATGAAAAACTAAAGAGGAAAGAGACATCCCATTTTAAGCATCTTTTCTATCACTTCCCCTTATGCATGATTCTACACATGACAATCATCACTATCAAGGTGAACTTTACAATTACTATCTACCAATTGACCAACCGAAATTAAATTGGCAGATAAAACTAGACACAAAAACATTGTTAAATGAAGACTTGAAAGTTCAATATCAATGATAGAAAGATCATTGTCATTGACTATCTGAATATGCTAATCAACATCAAATTTACACATTAAGTAAAGCATATGTTTTATTTCTCATATGATTAGATTTTGCATAATCAACCATCCAAGAAGTAAATAGAGAAGAAGTAAATAGACTCCCTTTACCTTGTATGCCAAAGTTAAAGAAGGCAAAAACAATCATCTATTAGACCATTTTGGGTTGGATGTGAGAGTAGATGAACTACTTACATATTGTTGATTTGGATAAGGAACCAAAGACGCAACCGCAAAATTGGATTGGATAACATAATAAGGAACTAGAGCATGTTGGTTTTGAGGTCACACTCAACAATCTTTAATGATGTGCTCCTCCTTTTTGCAAAAATTGCAAAATATCTTGATGCAATGTTTTCTAATATGTCCAAACAATGTTTTTCAATATGTCCAAACTCTTTGTAATTGTAGCATTGAGTCTGTTACCTGAATCTTCCTTTGTTTTATTAGCATATGCCACATTAACATCGCTTACATCATGGTTTTGAATTAAGGCCATGCTGAGTGACTATTTGTTGTTCTTTCACGTAACAATTCCTCCAAACAAACCTCTAAAGATGGAACAAGATTTCACTTGATTAAACTGGCACTTGCAGTCTCAAATCATGGTCTCGGTTTCATTAGAAACCCATCTCTTCAAATCTTGAGATGAACAACTTGTAGGGCCGCTATGGCCTCCTTGTGGACAATAGAATGAATTGTCCCAATATATTCACTCCATAAGATAAGAAATCCATAACAGAATCCTTGATGATAGTTGCTAATTTTTAACTCCGATTGAAACTTTCAAGCAGCATTATTTTGGGAATAAATGCTCTAAAGATAAGTACACATTTCCATAGCTGTAGTGAATTATCAAAAATTATTCATCATATGTGGTTCAATAAAACCCATTAACCAAGAGATATAATGATCATCCTTGATCTTCCAAGAATCAATCTCCAAGGGATCAATGGAGGCTTTAGATGATCATCCACGTGACCCAATAATTTTTTGCCCTTCACAAACAACTTGAATTGAAACTTTCAAATGGAGTAATTATTTTCATGATAAATCAGAAGAAAAGACCAAGACTAGTGGAAAAATAGACCTTGATGTCAAAAGAGTCTCTCTACACTTGGAAATTGCTTATAACCCCAAACCAAGATAAAATCTCAAGAGAGAAGCTCAAGCAAAATACCTCACAATTAAACCCAAAAAAATACTAACCCGGAGAGTTAAGCAAAAATATTAGATTTTTTTCTATAAAATCGTGTCAAGATAGTTTGAACACCTTTCTTCTCTTTACATAGTAAATATCAGCATAATTACATTCTACAATCACTCCTAGACCATAATTACAATTGTCTACCAATCAATTCCCTAGATCAAGCTCTCTAAATCAAGTAATTACATATCAATCAATCTCTTTAGATCAAGCTCTCTAAAGCAAGTAATTGTATATCCATCAATCAAGATATTAAAGCTACCAGTCTATTGTACCACTCCACCCTTCAGGGAAAAGATCTCTCTAACTAAACCTGAAGCACATTATATGCATGATGCTTGGTATGCCTTCCATAGAAAATGATTATGTAAAACCTGGGATTTACTTCAAGAGAACAAAATTTAAGCAGTCAAAAAGAAAGTGCAAACTATCATTCTATCTATCATGATCTGTAAATCTTGCCTATATAAGAAATGGAAAGAATATGAATAAACAATGTCTCACTGATCGAAGAATTCCAGACAATATTGATCTATTTAACAATTTTTAACCACTTTAGGGTCCCCAAAAAGCATCTAGGTTAGAGGACATTTGTCCCTGATGAGTTATGTGGAGAATATCAATATTATAGTTATATGGTTGGCTAGATATTGCACTATTTTCAACAAAAAATTATTTGTGCTGAAGATAAAATTCAAGAACAAGGAGAAAAAACACTCAAAATCAAAGAAGATCTCATATGGTAAGAAAATGTTGAAGCAATACCGTTGCTATCGCAAAGCCTAGCAGAGGTTTGATCAAGTACTGAGCAATAAACCCTACACCAACCTACAACAATTAAGCATATAATTTAAGCATAAAAATGAAAAGAAATGGATCAACATTTATTCTTCTTCAATTTTTAAGATGATAAAAATGAGTTGTCTCTTACAGTCCATGGATTTTTTAAACATCGTCTAAAATCTTCAAATGTCAGAGTCAGCCCCATTGAAAGCATGAGGAAGCCAAGGGCAAGGGTAAAGAGGTCTGTCTCCAACCATGTAACCTGCAGGAAGACAGCAACATTCAGTTGTTAAGTTACAATCAATCTTCTTCTTCAAAATAGCAGAAGAGGACTTCTGTGTTACCGCAGCTGGCTTGCAAATACCGAGGATGGTGCCCAATATGACCTGTTCAAACAATTATAATTTTAGTATGCAAAAGCAGTGTTTAAAAGATGAATATTTAAAACTGCAAAATCATGTTTTCTCAGTGATATCCAGCTAAAAAAAGGGTCTTAAATTTAACATGTAACACACCCACAAAGGGAAAAGAGTAGTCAGAGTTTCAATTATCCTTTCATACTGGCTCATCCCACCAGGTGTGCTGCTGCCAGGAACGTCACCAGGTGAATTTGTAGCAACTCTACACAAAACTTGGGGGTTCCTATATGAAGCAGCCAGCATGTTATATCATATAGAATGAAAATATAGAAGCAAACGTTCATTTCCTAAGGAGTCACTTTATTTTCCGTTATATTGAACAAAGCAATCTGAGATAATAGCTTGACTCATTCATTTTCATCTGAAATTCATGTCATCCAAGTTGCTACATTTTAAACTTTGTTTTGCTTGAAAATATTTTTTTTTGTTTTCAGATTATTTTGATGTGTTGGTATCAAAAATAAATTTAAAAAAAAATTATTTTGATTCATTTATGAGCGAAAATAACTTTGAAAAGCAATATTGGTATTTGGTAATGTGATGGCGGTTGTTTTTCACAATATTTTAGTTTAAAAATGTATCAAAATGATATATTTTTTAAAACTTATTTCTAACATCAACGATCTAAGAAAAAAATTGTTTTACATTCTCTTATTCATTGTTTCGAATAGATAACAGCATGACACCTATATTTATAGGAAGTAACTAGGGGGAATGTTACAAGTATGACCTCGTATATTAGTCATCAGCCACTAGTGCTTCTACTGTAGGACCAAATTGTTGAAATATGAATTCACAATAAAACCAAGTGATGGAGCACTCCGTTACAAGAGATACCTTGAAGAGTGAATGATTGAAGAAGATGAAAGGGCTGTGAGAGCCACAGTTGGACTCCTCGGCTTGTTTTGAGTTGTCCAAATTCTTCCATTCTCGGGCACAGAAATCCCACCTCTTGGATCTTATATTCATATTAACAACAGAAATGTTGGTGAAAGCACATACACATGTTTGGAAGTGGATAAACAAAGCAAACCCATGAACCCAAAAACAAAGCAAGCAATCCTTAGAAGCCAAAAACCTGGAGCTAAAGAGGCAAAAAAAAGAGCATAATGAAGCATACCCTGATGAGTTTTTAGCCTCCTGGATGGGAAACAGGAGCTTGGCTTGTAGATAGCTTGACATGGCAGAAAGTTGCAATCTTGGAGGACCAATCTGGACATAGACGCCATTGAAGGTGGTGGAGAGATGAGTTTTAAGGCGGTTTCTGAAATGAAGTGAGAGTGGCCGGGGTTACCAAGGATATGAAAATATGGGGAGTCGTGGAAACCAATGAACCACACAAACCACACCGAAGTTCCCCCCCGTGTTTGTTTTGTCGGGTTATAATTTTGTTTCGGTTGGTCATATTTTTCTTATTAAAGCAATAAATTTTGATTTAACCAGAAGAAAAAAAAAGAAGCTAAAAGAGATAGATTGATCTAATGTTCAACGAGACTCATATCTATTCTGAGTTGGAATAGTGTCATTATTATTTTATTCGTGTACAGTTATTTTGGCCATGGACTCAGGAATTTTTATTTTATTTTTATCATTTCATGCACAATAAAATAATTTTTACACCTTCAATTAAGACAAAAAAAAACACATATGCCATTGGCAATTTCAGCTTAATTTAACATTTTCATTGCACGGTAAAATAATTTTTTTATCCTCCTAAAAAAAATACAATTGTTGCTTATGGGTTATTTTTGCAATTTCACATTTTTTAGAAAATATTTAAATATGGATATGCCCTCACATTTTGATTGTTTTGTATGGTCCTTATATCTATTATAGAAGTTTTGATTTATTTCAATAAAGTCTTTCAATTGCAATTGATTATAAACTGAGATTTCAATCCGGTCTTTATTCTTTTAATTTTGGGATTGGATTGAAATCCCTTAATCATTTTGGTATAAAAATTTTGTTTTGTTTCAATTTTGTCCTTCAATTGAAATTGATTATATATTTTTGTTTCATTTCGGTCCTTATTCTTTTAATTTTGGAATTTGTGTCAAATCCTTTAATATTTTTTGGTATAAAAGTTTGGATTTTTTTTTCAATTTTGTCTTTTAGAGTAAAATTAATCATACATTTGTTTTTCATTTCGATCCTCATAAAAATTAAATTTGTGTTTGTAATCATTTGAAAATTGTTCTTTCTTATTTTTTTTCTCTTTGTTTTTTTTTAATTTACTCTCCAAGTGAAATAATATTTTTTAAGATAATAATATTTTTTTTTGTCATGTAATATTTATAAATCTTAAAAAATTTAAAAAATATTTCTTTTTCTAATGATAATAATGGTATTAGCAATAGCAGTACCAATAATAATTAATAATGGTTGTAATGGCAACTATAATAAATATAACAATTGAACAATCATGATAACATCAATTAGAATAATAATCGAAATAATTCATCAATAGATATTGTTTTTGTTAAAAAATAATCTTAACGGCTTTTTTATGCATAATATTTCATATCAAATATCATGTAAATAAAAAATACACGGAGCCACACAAAAAAAAACAGGGTGAAAAATTTGAGCCAAATTATATACAATTAAAACATATACAAGCAACTTGCATTAGCCTTTACGTTAGCATTTTGCCGTAGCCAGAACAAAAAAAATTTTAACTTCAAAAAAATTGGTTTTTTTATTTATTCATTCATTTTATTATGGATAAGACATTTAAAATAATGATAACGATTATTTTTATGTTTGTTTAATATTAATGCTTTGAAATATATATAAAAAATAAACTAAGTTATTTTTTGAAAAAAATTAATAATTTAATCTCAGTGTTTTTAAACATTTTTTATATAGTAATACGAAGAATAAATCTTAAAAAAAATTTAAAAAAATATATAACTATAATGATGGTGTCTAGTATTGCTAGTAATAATTAATAATGGTTATAATAACAGAGATAATAATTATGATAATTTAACAATTATGAGAAAAACAATGAGAATAATAATCAAAATAACTCATAGTCAATGTTGTTTTTGTTAAAAAAAAATTATTTTTGTGGTTTTTTTATGCATGATATTTCAAATCTAATATCACATAAACAAAAAATATATGAAGCTAATAATTTTTATTATCCCAAATAGTTGGAAAAAATAGGCCAAATTATCTACAGTTAAAAAATAATTAATAGGTTTTGTTAGTTCAAAAATAAAATATAATATTTATACATGCAAAGTTTGATGTTTGATATAATGAAATACATCAACACAACCTATTATAACAACAACCACATCGAAGGCTTAATATCTAAAAATATCATTACTAACACTACTAAATCAATAAAATTTATTAAACAAACCCGAGAAAAAAAACTCAAAAACAATAAAAAAGAGGAAGTAAGAAAAAAAACTACAATTATTATTATTGTTGTTGTTGTTGTTGTTGTTGTTGTTGTGTTAATAATGGAAAAAAAAATCAAAGAATAAAAAAAGGCAAAAAAATCTAACAAAAGAGCAAACAAAAAAAATAATAAAATAAAAAATAAAAAAACTATTAGCTGAAAAAAATATCATTTGATGTAAAAAAAAACAATTATCTACAGCTAAAAAAATATATAAGAGACTTGCCTTGTATTTTACCACAGCCAGAATAAAAAAATTTAACATGTAAAGACAAAAGTTAATGGTCATAGATTTTTTAAGCTATACATCTAAGAGACATAATCAACCTATAAACCTTTCAATATATATATATATATATATATATATATATATATATATATATATATATATATATATATATATATATATATATATATATATATATATGAATAAGACATTGAAAATGGTGATAATAATTATTTTAACAATGATTATTGTTGTAATAATAACAATGATTATAACAATAATGATTATGGCAACGATAGTACTACCAATAAAAATCAAAATATTGATTATTTACAATGATGGTTATAATGACAACTATAATAATTGTGATAATTTAACAATCATTTGATAACAATGAAATATTAATCGAAATAATTCATTAGTCAATGTTTTTTTTGTTAAAAATGGACTTTTGCAACCTTTTTATATATGATATTTAAGATCTAATATCATGCTAAAAAAAATATGAAGTCACACGTAGGCAAAACAAGTGGGAAAGTTGGGCCAAATTATCTAAAATGAAAAATATATATGAGCCATTGCCTTGCACTTAGGGCAACCCACATGAAATTAAATATAAATTTCAAGGTGACATAGTTTTTCTTAAAATATATATTGAGACAACAACTCATTTGATACCCTCCAGGTTTCAAGACTTACTTCCAACCCGTGACTCTAAATAAATGAAAAATAAGATAAATAAAGGGAAATAAAAAAAAACTTGGTTGCACAAGCTTATGGCAACCCACATGTATGGACCTACTGTTCCAAATTCTCTCAACCATCATTAGTTGTTAGAAGCTGAAGAAGTCAACAATTTTTCATTAAAAAAAAACATTTTAACCCTTCTTAGCTAAAAACTCCTAAAAGCACTATTAGAACTTCAAAATACCTATCTCTAGTATCTAAGTAACATTTAACCAATCTAAAAATACCTAATCATCCTTTAATCTAAAAAACTTCTTGACATGAGATTTACCCTCTCATGTAATTGGAAGGCCAAAAAACACCTCAATGGAACTATTTTGATGAACAATAAAATGAAAACAATACCTCCAAAGTTAATAAGCATTGATGTACACGAGTAAATAGATTTATTATATATACAGTGAAATAATAAATATACTTTTTGGGCAAAAACCTTAGGTCATAAAGTCAAAAGTAGTGTGGTCTTTTTACCTTGTGTTTTTTTAATTGTTGGTTTAATATCATTTCAATATAAATTAATATTAATTAAATAAAAAAGTTGTTAGCTTGTGCACACATGCTATATAATAGGAGGTGCAACACACTTTAGGCGGTGTCGTGTGACACCTCCTGATTGTGGGAAATACATGTTTGTCATCCCATTTGATTCTTTTATATCTGCTCTGTTTTTTAGTTGACACGTGTAAACATATAGTGATTGGATTATTGTTAATGGGCCTCTCTTCTTTTTTTTCTCCTTCATCACTCTCTTTTACTTGGAAGAATTAATTGTAGTCCTTTTTTTTTATTAGTGTTTTGAATTCATTTCTTTTCGTTTTGATTTTTTTTTTGTTATGGCGATGTTTGTTTTTAATGTAATCATTCAATCTATTTGTCATATATAATGTTTTTCAATTTGGTATTTCTTTTGATCTCTTATATTTGTTTTCTTGATATTTTTATCAAAGTTTTTATGATTTTTAATTTTATTCTTCAAATCAAGTTTATAGTTTTTTTCAATAGTAATAATAATAATAATAATGGTGGTAGTAGTAATACTGGTAGTAGTAATTAAACTAATAATGTTAATAGTAGTGATAATAATAATAATAATAATAATGATAATTATGATATTTTTTATATCTCATGTTGTTGATGGTAGGTTAATCAAATTAATCCATGTGTTAGTTAATTTATCTCTAGTTGACTCAAATTATCATCACCTAAATATTTTATTATATTAAAAAATTGATCCAAATATTTATGAGTCGTTGATGAAATCACATCAAAGTTGACGTATGTAACACTTATATAATGATGGAGTGTATATATATATTGCATGCCGAAGAAGGATTGAAACAAAAAATAGCCATCTTGTATGTAAAGACGAAAATGTGAATTAATAATTTGCTTGATAGTGTCACTTGTATGTATCATAATTCTTTATAATAAACTTTGTATCACATAACCAAATGGAATAATGAAGAGACATTTAAACCATAAAAAAGAAGAAGTTCAAGCAGGAATCTCAATAAAATATTAAATAAATCACTAAATATTGGAAAGTTACCTAAAAGTTGAAAAGACTACGGGGATTGTTCGGGATTGTGGTTGTTTTTTAAAGTGTTTTTTATTCAGAAATTTATTAAAATTAATATTTTTTTTATGTTTTTAAAAAATTATTTTTAATATCAACACATGAAAATGATCTAAAAACATTAAAAAAAATTAATTTAAACTGAAAAATAAAAATAAAATTTTTTATTCTTTTTAAAAAACTTTTTAAAACACATTATAAAACACCTTGATTGCCTATTGCCCTCTTCGTCATGTTGTTCAGGCCCCAGTAAGGATAAAATCAAGACCCAGCAGTCTCGCCAGCTGTGTCCTGTTGTATCTTTGTCTACGGAGTGTGTGGTATTGCCACGTGTCAATAAGATTCTAAACTCAATTAAAAAACCCTAAAAAGTCTCATAGGCTCAAATTGATTAGACGAAATCTTCAGGCAGTGGACTGTTACAGCTCCCCCTTCACAGCTTGGTGGTTCAATGAGAATGGTTAAGAACTCTGAGCATATTGACCAGGTCAAGATGGGATGTCTGTTATTGATGAGCTCGTAAAAATTCTATGGTGGGAGATTGGATACGATTTTGATGACTTGATCTTTGTCCTCGCATCCCTTTCATGAACGGTCTGTTTACCATTGTTTTTTTGTTAAAAAAAAATATAATTTATTTTAAATTATTTGATACGTTGATTATAAAAATAGTTGATATCAAAAATATATTTTTTTTAATATCATTTTAATATAATTTAAAAAATAATTTCAACTATCCTCTTAAACAGGCCTAAAGTCTATAAGTATAACCACGTGGGCGTAGTCATGGGCATAATAGTTGGTGTAGCCACTTGGGCATAACCATTGGCTTAGCCAGTAGCATCACATGTCATTGGTGTAATTGTAAACATAGTCGCTAGCGTAGCTGTCGTTGTGTTGAGGTTTCATCAACCATGAAAAGAGCTATTGAGAAACAAGAGTGAACTAATTTTTTATTAAATTCTCTTTGACAAAGCCAATGATGAGGCTAGAAAAAATTATCAAGAAAAAGATTATGGGTGTTTTTCATGGGTTGATAAAATTGGATTTAGAGGACTCGGTTGCCTCATGGAATTGCAAGAAAAACACTGTGATGCCTAAATTAGTATAATGTTTATATATGTGTGGAAAAAATAAGTATTCTTTAGGCTTAAATCTTATACTAAACTTGTTTCGTGTTAGACTTATGTTGAGTTTGCGTTGATTAAAGACATGAAGTCTAAAGAGATGAGTTATTGCCTTTTTATGCTCTTACATAGATATTTATGGAAATGTGTGTGTATAAAACATCATGCATGTCTTATTAGACTCAATTCAAAAATTAATATTATTATATATGTTTTTTTCATGTATCATTAGGTGTCATGTAAAACTATCCTAAACCAATGGATCCAAATATCAAAGGAAAAATCCCATGTAGTACATCATACAAAGCTTTGGGCTCATGAATAATAGTTTAGCCTATGAGCCATATTTGTCTTCTCCACCACAACTAAAAATAAATAGGGATTAGATGGTCAAGGTCATATAATTTAAGTTGTTTTTACCAATAAATGTTAACTAGTTCTACATTGCATTTAAGATTTCAAATTAATTTCTTTGAGATATTTTGAAATTATAGAAATAATTTCAGAGACTAGTCACTATCTAGGAAAAAATAAAGTAATTTTTTTTTAAGAAAATAAAGAGAATATTAATTAAACATTAAATTAGAAAGAAAAAAACTAGGCATGCTAGGCTTGATCTAAAAAAAAAGTCCTATAGTGTTTGGGCTTAAAAATCCAGGCATGTGTTTTTTTGTTTCAAAGAAAAACAAACAAATGTCATCCATTCTTTTTTTTTAAAAATAATGTCTAGATCGTTATGTAATGATTCAATTATTGTATGTTGTGAGACAAATTACTATGGATTAGAATAGTATTGCTCAATTTGAAATATTTTCTTGTACTATTTCATCCCCTTTATTTATTTACTATCTATATTGCCCGCGCGTTGCCGCGGGCATTATTGTGTATATAATTTAATATAATTAAATACACAATGATAAAAATTTTAGAACTGTTAAAATTAAAATATAATATTTCAACATGTAAAGTTTGGTATAATGAAACAGATCAAAATACCCGATCATAAAACAGTAACATCAAAGTGTTAACTTCTAAAATTATCATCACTATTACTGTTAAAATAATAAAAAATATTAAACTATCTCGAGAAAAAAAGAAAAAAAAATAATTAAAAAAAAAGTCAGAACAAAAACTAAAATTATTATTATTATTCTTAATATTAATATCATTATTGCATTAATAACCAAAAAAACAAAATTAAATCAAAGACTAAAAGAAGTTTTAAAACATTAACAAAAGAGAAAATAAAAAAATAAAATAAATGACAAAACAAAAATAAAAATTCTTACCTGGAAATTTTTTTATTTGATTTGAAAATTAAAAAAATTGACCGCACTACGTTGCGGAGTTGAACAAACAATTTTTATGATTGTTGGGATTAAAGAAATTAATAGGATTTGTTGGTCCAAAAATAAAATATAATATCTATATATGCGAAATTTAATATAATAAAACAGATTAGCACACCCTATTATAAAAATAGCAACATCGAAGTTTTAACATTTAAAATTATTATTGTTATTACTGATAAAACAATTAAAATTATCAAATTATCCTCGAGAAAAAAACACTTAAAAACATTAACAAAACAGTTAGTAAGAAAGCTAATTAAATTTATTATTATTATTATTATTATTATTATTATTATTATTATTATTATTATTATTATTATTATTATTATTATTATTGTGTTAATAATGAAAAAAAACAGAAATAAATGAAAGAAAAAAAAATCCTAATAACTTTAACAAAAGAGCAAAGGAAAAAATAATATAAAAAATATCAGGTAAAAAAAAATTAATCTAATTTGAAAATAATAAAAGAAAACCAATAAAAAACTAAAAGAAAGAGCAAATAAAAAAAATATAATAGATGATAAAACAAAAACAAAAATTATTAGCTGAAAAAAAATCATTTAATTTGAAAAATTAAAAAAAAATATATGTCTTACGTTGCGGGCTGAGCAAACAATTTTTATAGGATTTGCTGGATCAAAATTAAAATATAATATTTATATATGCATAATCTAATATAATAAAATAGATAAACACACTTTATTATAACAATAGCAACATCATAGTCTTAAAATCTAAAATTATCATTGCTATTACTATTAAAACAATAGAAATTATCAAATTATCCTGAAAAAAAAACACTCAAAAACATTAACAAAATAGTAAGCAAGAGAAACAATTAAATTATTATTGTTATTATTATTATTATTATTATTATTACTATTATTATTATCATTGTGTTAATAATGAAAAAAAAAATGACAAACTAAAACAATCTTAAAAACTTCAAAAAAAGAAAAAAAAACCTTAAATAAAAAAATTTATGATTGCTATTACTGCCAACAAAATATAAATTCTTAAATTATCCCGAGAAGAAAAAACTTAAAAACATTAACAAAAGAGTAAACAAGAAAAATAATTAAATTATTATTATTATTATTGTCATCATCATTATTATTATGTTAATAATGAAAGGAAAAAAATAAATGAAAGACTAAAAAAATCCTAAAACCTTTAACAAAAGATAAAATAAAAAATTATCAAGTGAAAAATATTTAAGAGCAAAGGTAAAAACAACAACAGAAATATCAATCCTAAAATAATTATAAACACAAAATAAAATTAAAAACCAAAGATAAGGGCATATTTTTATATATATTGAAAAAAAAACTAAAGACCATTCTAGGAATATATAAAAATATACGGGTTAAAATCAAAAATTAAAAATATAAGGGTCGAAATGAAAATCAAATATATTATCAATTTTAATCAAAGGAAAAAATTGAAAAAAAAATCAAAATTTCGAACCGAATATATTAAGATTTTTAAACACAATCCGGAAATTAAAAGAAGGAGGACCGAAATGAAACATTAACATTTAATTTAATTTAAATGGAAGGACTCAATTAAAAGTGAAAGGGACCGAAGCTGCAAATGTCACACTAGGGGGCCTGTTCTCGACCATAAAGACAATTAAAAATATCGGGACTAAAGTGAACGGTCAACAAACCTGGGGGCCTGTCTTGTACTTTCGTATGCAGGAGAGAGAGAAACGGAACAAATGGCTTTAACCGGCCACCACCGCGTACACAGACTTTGGAAGATGAAATCGCCGCACCGGGAGGAAGAGCACACAGAGGCGCATCGACAAAGATGCCGGTAGCCCATTTCCGGTGAAGAAATCAACCCTCACGCGCCACTTTAACAAGGCATGAGGCGGAATACTGTCGGTCGCGTGTCCCACACGCGCCGACAATATTTCAAAAAAAATAATAAAAAATATTGGTCAATTACCGTTCCACCCCTGTGCCAAAGGGACACGCGCCGACAATATTTCGAAAAAAATAATAAAAAATATTGGTCAATTACCGTTCCACCCCTTGTGCCTAAGCCATCAATTTTATCTTATTAGGGAGCTAAATTCGTATTTAGCCATTGCAAAAAATATTAAAAAAAAAGAGTTGCGGCGGACCGAGCCGGACCGGACCGGTCCGTACGCGTGCATTTACATCAGTGGCCCTGAGCTCGGAACTGTTTTTTGTCCTATTATAGGGACAAAACTGTTAAAACACTGTTCATGATCGGGTTTGAGAAGAAAAAAAAAGAACACAACATGAAAACACGAAAAAGCCCCCATGCCACCCCCATAAAGAGCCGAGAATACAAAGGCTAAAAACGAGCGCACACTGCCGCAATCCACATGAGAAATAGACACAATCCACAATGTTTTATACAGTGAAAAACCCACACCTTTTAGTTGTTAGGTAATTTATTTATTTTAAATATTTTCAATATTGACATGGTATTCTTGATTGAGCTCTTGTGTACAATTTAACATTTGCATTTTGGTGATTAACCTAAGTTTAGGAGATTCATTCAATTTATTTTTTACACTTGTTTTTAAGCTCATTTTTTTAAAATTATATTTAAACATTTAATTTAATTTGAGATTAGACCCTGCAACTTTTTTTTTTTTTTATATAATTTTTTTATTAATTGTAAAAATAACTCAGGTTATCTAAGGTATCTTTATTTGTCATTCTTTGATAGATTCATTTTTTAAATTTTAAATTATATCAAGTGAAATTAAATAAATTGCTCAAATGTAAATATGTTATGGTTGTTTTATGATATTTTTGTTTAGTAAGATACAAGCGGTATACCCAGCGATGCGGCGGGTTTTTTTTATCTATGTAGGAAATTGATTGGTTTTATATGTATTGTATTTTATTATTTTGATATTTAGTTAGTATAATTATATTTAAGAATACTGATATGAATTTTTGTCCTTCAAAAAATCCAAAGTCATTTTTCCTTTCTCTCAATATATTTTTAGGTGATAATATTTAATAAATATCAGACATATAAGAAATAAAAATATTGTGATTTGTTTTTAAAATATAAATTTAATTTTTTTTGTGCTATAATTATTTATTTGCCGTCTAAAAAGAACAGTCTAATGGAGACGGGAAGTGACTTGTATATTTTTTAATTTGACTTGTAGATAATGCAAGTAAATTTGTCAACATTTTTTTTTGAGATATTTTTTTTCCCAGTAATATTAGATATAAAATATTAAAAATGAAAAACATTGGAAATTCCCCGCAAGCACTTTCAGACGACTGACTGAATCAAATAGGATAGGCGGGCGGGAACGACAAAAGCGGAGTTGCAAACTGCTACTAAGCACATGCTAATGAATTGAGAGATAAATTCATAAACCTACTTAAATAAAAGAGCACAAAATTAAATTTTGAAGCCAATCTTTTTTTTATATAAGATTTATTAATCATAATATTATATTAAATATAATTAAGAAAACATGATATGAATTTCTGTCCTTCAAAAAATCTTAGGTCATTTTTTCTCTTTCTTAATATATTTTTAGGCGATAATATTCAATAAATATTAAAACATATAATTAGTTTTACACCTTTTAATTTGACATAAATATAAAAATATACAAATATTTTTTATAAGATTTATTAAATATATTATTACATTAAATGTATGTAAGAATATTGATATTAATTTTTTTTTAAGGAAAAAATCCTAGGTCATTTTTTTTTCCTCTTTATATATTTATAGGCGATAATATTCAATAAAAGTTTTTTTTATATTATTCGATTAATTCATTATATTATTATATAAAATATATTTAAGAATACTGATATGAATTTTTTTTATTCAAAAAATGCTAGGTCATATTTTTTTCTCCCTATATACATTCTTATGAGATAATATTTAATAAATATTAGAATATATAACTAATGAAAGACTAAAAAATATCCTAGAAACTTTAACAAAAGATAAAAAAAAAGAAAAAAAAATATACAAATTAGCATTGCTATTACTGTCAAAACAATAAAAAAAATATTAAATTATCCGGGAGGGAAAAAAAAACATTAATAAAAGAGTAAGCAAGAAAAAACAATTAAATTATTATTATTATATATTATTATTATTATTATTATTATTATTATTATTATTATTATTATTATTATTATTATTATTATTGTTATTATTATTTTGTTAAATTTTTTTGGATATCTGTGGATGGGGATACCATCATGATCCCATGTAAAAGTACTGATACTATTTTTGTTGGGCTCAGAGCAGGTCATGTAATCTCTCCCATATACATTCTCATGAGACTACTTATAAAGTATTAGAGCATATGATTTGAAAGACTACAAATATCTAGAAAGCTTTAAGAAAAGATATGATTCTTCGAAAACTACCAGTCATCTTTGAAACATCAAGAGCAAGCATGAATGTATGATTACATTATCATTATGCTATTATCACTATGTGACTATTATTATTATTATTGTTGTGTTAAACACAAAATGAAAATTTGAAGATAATTTTTTTTTATGTTATCCGATTTATTCATTATATGATTATATTAAATGTGTTTAAGAATACTGATATTAAATTTTTTTTAATATCCTAGAAACTTTAACAAAAGAAAAAATAAATAAATATCATTGTCATTACTGCCAAAACAATAAAAAAATTATTAAATTATACAGAGAAAAAAAACATTAACAAAAGAGCAAGTAAGAAAAACAATTAAATTATTATTATTATTATTATTATTATTATTATTATTATTATTATTATTATTATTATTATTATTGTGTTAAGTACAAAATTAAAATCCGAAGACAATTTTTTTTTATGTTATCCGATTTATTGATTATATCATTATATTAAATGTATTTAAGAATACTGATATTAATTTTTTTTTATTTAAAAAATCTTAGGTCATGTTTTCTTCTCCCTATATATATTCCTATGAGATAATATTCAATAAATATTAGAACATATAATTACTGAAAGACTAAAAATATCCTAGAAACTTTAACAAAAGGAAAAAAAATAAAATGTCATTGCCATTATTGTCAAAACAATAATAATTATTAAATTACACGGAGAAAAAAAAAACATTAACAAAAGAGTAAGGAAGAGAAACAATTAAATTATTATTATTATTATTATTATTATGAAAGAAACAAAAAAAAAAAAAAGACTAAAAAAATACTAGAAACTTGAACAAAAGATAAAACAAAGACATAATATAAAAAGAAAAATAAAAATTATCATTGCTATTACTGACAAAAAAATAAAAATTAACAAATTATCCAAAGGAATTTTTTTTTATCATAGAAGCAAGTAAGAATTATATTATTATTATTATTATTATTATTATTATTATTGTTATTATTATTATTATTATTGTGTTATATTAGAAATTCTAAAAAATAAAAGTATAAGGGCTGAAATGAAAATAAAATATAAAGGGATGAAAATAACAAATTAAAAGTTTAAGGGCTGAAATGAAAGTTAGATTTATTAACATTTTCAATTCAAGGACAAATTTGCAAAAATTGAAACTTCTGTACCGAATATATTCACCCTTTTCAACCTAATCCGAAAATTAAAAGATGAAGGACCGAAGTGAAACGTTAACATTTCATTAATTGCAATCGAAGGACCCAATTGAACAAAATCAAAACTTATATAACTGAAATCAGGGCCATATACACAATTAAAAGTCAAGGGACCGAAATGAATTTATACAAAACTCGGGGGGCTCTTCTGCACTTTTACGTGCAGGAGAGAGAGAAACGGACCAACCGGCTTTAACCGGCCACCGCCGCGTCCACGACCACCGTGTGAAGCAACGCGCCGCACCGGGAGGAAGACCAAGAGGCGGCGAACCGGATTGGACGCCGGTAGACCATTTCCGGCCACCGTATCACACCGCACGCGCCTCTTGAACGGGGAGGACATCGTCGAGCGCTTGCACCGCACGCGCTTGACAGATTTTAAAATATATATAAATAATAATGGTCAGTTACCGTTATGTCCCTGACCTTAATTAATAGATTTTGTCTTATTAGGGGCTAGAACCGTCTTTAGCCATTTAAAAAATTAAAAAAAAAGGTTGCGGCGGACCGGACCGGTCCGTACGCGCGCAATTACTCCCTTACCCCTCAGCCGAAAACGTTATTTTGTCTTATTACCGGGGCTAAAATCGTCACTATACTGTTCATAGGCGGAAAAAAAAAAGGTGGACGAATTCGCGCGACGCATGGAGGAGAAAGCTCGCGTCCACAGTGATTTTAGAGTGCGTAAACAATGCGTGAACAATGTTTTTCGTTTTTTTTTAGTGTATTTGTTAATTTGTTTTGATCTTGTCGTAAATAAAAGCAACATAGAAAATAGAAAAAAACACGTGATTATTCTTAAAGTGTTTATTTGTAATATGTTAAATTAATATTTTTAAAATTATTTTTTATACGAGTATTTTTAAATGATTAAAAAAAAATAAATTTAAAATAAAAAATTAATATTTTTCAAAAATAAAATAAAAAACAACATGTGGCATTGACAAACACAGTCTAAAGCCGGCAAGCAAAGACTGGTTTCTGTTATTTCACTCCGCTTTATTTTTTCACTCATGTTGCCTGCCCGAAGCTTTAACCTCGTGATACTTTCTACAAAACCCAACCCCCCCTCCCTCTCTCTCTCTCACCACGTACTCTACTCAGCAGTACTTTCTCCACTCTCTTCTTCTCTCTCCTCTTCTCATGGAATCTCACCGGAAAACAACCAAAAACCGAGACCAGAAACCACCCTTGACTGTCTGAGAGCTGAACGTTATAAGCTCGGCTGTTTTTCGGAGACTTCCTGATAAACGTACCATCAATCAGATGTCATTAGTTTTTTGACTCTCTTACTGTCATCCTTGTAGCTTTTCTGCTATTACTGAGTCATGGCCGAGTTGACTCTGAGCCTGTCCAAGACAAGCAAGCTCTCCTTGCCTTTCTTTCTCAGGTTCCTCACGAGAATCGCCTTCAATGGAACCCTAATGCCTCTGTCTGTACCTGGTTCGGGATCGAGTGCGATGCTAACCAGTCTTTCGTGTATAGTCTCCGGCTTCCCGGTGTTGGGCTCATGGGCTCCATTCCGCCAAACACGCTTGGCAGGCTGAGTCAACTCCGAGTCCTGAGTCTTCGCTCGAACCGTCTCTCTGGTGAGATCCCCTCAGACTTCTCTAATTTTACCCTCCTCCGAAGCCTGTATCTCCAAAACAATGTGTTTACGGGTGATTTTCCTCCGAGCTTGACTCGATTAACTCGGGTATCTCGTCTTGATCTCTCGTCAAACAATTTCACCGGTTCAATCCCATTTTCTGTCAACAATATGAACCACTTGACAGGGCTGTTTTTGGAGAACAACCAATTCGAGGGTAGCTTACCAAGTTTAAGCCTGTCAAATTTGACAGACTTTGATGTTTCCAACAACAATCTAAACGGCTCAATCCCTCAAGCTCTGTCCAAGTTCCCTGCATCCTCTTTTTCTGGAAATTTACAGCTCTGTGGTAGCCCATTACCGTCTTGCAACCCGTTTTTCCCATCCCCGGCTCCATCCCCATCAGAAACCCCACCTGCGCTTCCATCATCGCACAAAAAGTCCAGGAAACTTTCCACGATTGCAATTGTTTTAATCGCAGTGGGCTCTGCTTTAGTTGCTCTATTATTGCTGTTCTTTTTGATTTTATGTCTCCGGAGGAAACAGCGGAGTCGGCCCGCGAAAGCTCCGAAGCCAACAGCGGCGGCACGCGCTGTGGCAGTGGAGGCAGGGACATCATCCTCAAAGGACGATATTACTGGCGGGTCAGCGGAGGCTGAGAAGAACAAGCTGGTGTTTTTCGAAGGAGGGATTTACAGCTTCGATTTGGAGGATTTATTGAGGGCATCTGCGGAGGTGCTGGGGAAAGGAAGTGTAGGGACTTCATACAAGGCTGTGCTGGAGGAAGGGACCACCGTGGTGGTGAAGAGGTTGAAAGATGTTGTGGTCACTAAAAGAGAGTTCGAGTCTCAAATGGAGGCTCTGGGGAAGATCAAGCACGACAATGTGGTTCCATTGAGAGCTTACTATTACTCAAAAGATGAGAAGCTGCTTGTTTCTGATTTCATGCCGGCCGGAAGCTTGTCTGCTCTTCTTCACGGTATGGTTTCTGATCTCTTCGAGTTCCTCCATTATTCTTTTCTTACGTTGCTGTTCTTTATCCACCGATACTCTTAACTCAAAATTTCGACCACATTTTCCTTTCAAAATGGAGATTTTGTTCTCATTTAATGCTCTGTCAAAATTTTAGCAATTGGCTTGACTAAATTGCCTGCTCTGGCTGTCATTGAATTACTTTTTTTCCATGGATAAAAGTTTATTTGAGGGAACGAATGTAGCGTGCAGATCATTCCTCCCTCCTTCCTTATAATCTCATTTAATTACGGTGCAAATTCTGTAGCTGCGGCTAATGAGCAGCTGGTTAACTCTCTCTCTCTCTCTCTTCCATTCAATGGAGAAGACGAAAAAGGGTAAAGGGAGAGAGAAGAAACAAAATAAAATTAAAACCAACATTCTTAGAGTGCGAACTACGCAGGCTGGCGCGCGCGTCATGGCTGTCGTTTTGTCTGCTTGCCTTTTTTTTTTTTTTCTTTTTCTTTTTCTTTTTTCAATGCTACACCTACACTGTCGACACAATTATGATTGGGCGACGCCCATGATTAACAACGGAGCTACCGACCGACATCATTGCGGTGACGAGGCATATATTATTAACCAATTAGATGAATGCAGAGGAGTTTGTTGCCCGTAATCGATAACTCATCATGCAAGAACTGAACTTTTATTTTCATCAAAATTTAGATTGTTTGATGTGCTGTATATAAAATAAAATAAAATAAAAATATTATGTTCTTTATAATCTAGGAGTATCTTTTATCAATGGAGTCTGGCACGCCTATTCATGAAGTCTTGTAGCTTTTCCAGGACTACAGTCACATGGGCTAGCTGTATAGTAGTAGTCACTTTTGCTTTCTTTCTTTTACTTCTTGTGGGACTGGGACTTTGTGACTGGTTGGGCTGTGAGAGTGATTGTGTTTTCGTTTAAAAATAATTTTTGTTTATAAATATGTTAAAATAATACCTTTTTATTTTAATTTTTTTTTGATATAGCAAATGAAAATATCAAAAATTATTTAATTTAAAAATAAAATAAAATAAAAATTCATTTTTTTTTCAAAAAAAAACTTTTAAAATAAGCTTGTAAAAGTGGCCCTCGATCATTTTAGGATTAAGGGTGGTTTGGGACAATTCATGCTCTCCCAATTTTCTTTGCCCACAGAAAAAGAAGAATCAGCGGATGTCGTGTAACGTCTTGCAATTTGTGTAATCGCTTTCACATTTTGCGTTGAGATTTTTGCGAGTGGCATTATACGTTGCATGGTGTTAGGGTAGAATATTATTCTCTCTGTTACTTTTACCGGGTCACCGGAACTAACAAGCGCGTCTCTATTTCAGGTAGCAGAGGGTCAGGCCGCACTCCCCTGGACTGGGATAACCGGATGAGAATAGCAATGAGCACAGCAAGAGGTCTAGCCCACCTCCACCTTGCGGGCAAGGTGATTCATGGCAACATCAAATCGTCTAACATTCTCCTCCGACCGGACCACGACGCACGCGTTTCAGATTTCGGGCTCAACCCGCTCTTCGGCACCTCCACGCCACCCAGCCGAGTAGCAGGCTACCGCGCCCCAGAAGTGGTAGAAACCCGCAAGGTCACCTACAAATCCGATGTGTACAGTTTTGGTGTGCTGCTACTCGAGCTCCTAACCGGAAAAGCACCCAATCAAGCCTCGTTGGGCGAGGAAGGTATTGATTTGCCCAGGTGGGTCCAGTCGGTGGTTCGCGAGGAATGGACCGCTGAGGTTTTTGACGTGGAGTTGATGAGGTACCATAACATCGAGGAGGAGATGGTGCAGCTGTTGCAAATAGCAATGGCCTGTGTTTCAACTGTTCCTGATCAAAGACCAGCAATGCAAGAGGTTGTGAGGATGATTGAGGATATGAACAGGGGAGAGACGGATGATGGATTGCGGCAATCATCCGACGATCCATCTAAAGGATCCGACGGTCATACTCCTCCACCAGAGTCCAGGACGCCACCTAGCACTGTCACGCCATAGAAATTCTCCGTCGAAGAAAATGCATGTTGTGCTGAAGGGTAGAGTGTGCACTCGGCGTAGGTATCACCGGTAGAGTGCGCATCTGGTAGGAGGGCGGTTTAGGGTGGTGCTACACGTGTTTTTTCTTCTTCTTTTTTTCCTTTCATTTTTACGGGTTTATTATTTTAATTTTTTTCTTCTTCTTTTGCAACGATTGCCAAAGGTGGGGCGATTTATAGTCTGCATTGTTTTGGAGGGACGGGGATTTCATGAACTGATTGGAATTTCACCATTTGATGGATTTAGTTGGGTTTTATTAAATTCTTTCCTCCAAATTTCTCACTAGGACGTAGTTCGGCGTCTTCTGATCATGGCGTTTTTTTATTTTATTTTTTTAATTTTATGCACACCAAATTCTATTTTTATTATTATTACCATGATTTGCCAGCCAGCTTTGTGACCGGAAAAAAGCGTATAAATGTGGAACACCAGCAAGTTAAAGCTATTTAAAAATAATTATTTTTAGAACTCACTCACCAATCTTGAACTCCAAAACACCCTCTGCCCCGCAAGACCCCACATGTGCGCACCGCATAATTTTCTTTCGATGAGGCTCATAAATAATGTGTAAAGTCCAACCGACTACATGGCGCATGATGATAATGTATGAGCTCGGTCCCACCACGTTTGTCTGGCGGTGGGACCGTCATGTGTGGGATTGACCAATGATGGACACCCTATTGCCACGTGGCGAGTGACAGCACGTGTGTTCGTGGAGGGGAATGGAAGCGAGGTGGTGTAAGATTTGTCCGTTTAGGAAGTCAATGATCAACGGAACAAGGGTGGGGAACAGGCTGGCCTGCTTTTTACTCTTTCTTTTTCTCACACTCTACTGATCCACGCAACCACAGCGTCCTCCGCCTCACCCACCTCCCTCCGTCTATTTTCTGATCGTGACATTTCACAATTATTTTTCTATCTATATTATTCCACCAATATTTTTAATCAACTTTACTAATTTTTAAAAACTATTCACCTCCAAAGGGGTTTTTTGTTTTCTTTCTTTGTTTACTCTCTTAGTTAAAACGAGTTGAGCTGCCCGCTTCGCTGGGCTTTTTTATATATGTAGAAAATTGATTGATTTTATAAATGTTATTTTTTATTATTTTAATATTTAATTAGTATAATTGTAATTGATAAAGTCTGTTAAAAATGGTTTTTTTCAACCATAATGTGATTGAATATTGTTATTGCTAAAAAACTTTTGATAAAATTTGTTAGAAAATTTGCTAAGAAGGTTAAATGATTTATTAGAAATTTGTTGTCACTGATACTTTGTTAAAAAAAATAAACAAAAAAAGAAACCCGGTAAAAAAAGAACAACTGACTTGGACACTGAAAAATACAAAATACATGTGGAAAAAAGGTTACAGTTCTGAAAAGGAAAAAAAAAGAGTCTAAAATATAAATTTAACTTTAAAGAGAAATTTTTTTTTTATAAGATTTATTCATTATATTATTATATTAAATATATTTAAGAATACTTATATTAAATTTTTTTTTTAAGAAATTGTAGGTCATTTATTTTTAGGCGAGATTATTAAATAAATATTAACCACATATACTTAGTCTCACATACTATATAGTGTGATCGAAATGGGAAGTGATTTTGATATTTTTTTAATTGTAGAAAACCTAAGTAAATTTGTAAAAAAAAAGATTAGTTGTCTTTTTCCCCTAATAATATTAGATCTTACACATTATAAATAAAAATATTGAAATTTATTTTCAAAAAATAAATATAAATTTTTTGCGTGCTATAATTACGTATTTGCCGTTAAAAAAGAACAGTGTAGTTGAAACGGAAAGTGCCTTATATATTTTTTAATTGTAGATAATCTAGGCAAATTTGTTTACCTTTTGTTTTATTGAGTTGTATTTTTTCTCGGGTAATATTAGATGTTAAATATTAAAAATCCAACTTTTTTGTTTTTTTTTAAGAAATAAACTTTAACAAAAGAGTACAAAATTAAAATTCAAAGCTAATTTTTTTTTATAAGATTTATTCATCATATTATTATATGAAATTTATTTAAGAATGCTGATATTAATTTTGTTAATAAAAAAAATCCGAGGTCATTTTTTTATCTCTTTATATACTTTTAGGCGATAATATGCAATAAATATTAAAACATATAATAATGACTTGTTTGCCGTTTAAAAGGAACAGTGTAATCGAGACAAAAGTGACTTGTATCGTTTTTTGATTGTAGATAACTTAGGTAAATTTGTTTATTTGCTGTTCTTGAGTTGTCTTTCATTTCTAGTAATATTAGATATAAAATGACTATTGCTATTATTGCAAAAACAATTTAAATTATTAAATTATCTCGAAAAAAAAACACTCATAAACATTAATAAAAGAGTAAGCAAGAAAAAGAATATATTATTATTATTATTATTATTATTATTATTCTTATTATTATTCTTATTATTATTCTTATTATTATTATTATTATTATGTTAATAATGGAAAATAAAACACATATTATTATTATTATTATTATTATTATTATTATTATTATTATTATTATTATTATTATTATTATTATTATTATTATTATGTTAATAATGGACAATAAAACACATATTATTATTATTATTATTATTATTATTATTATTATTATTATTATTATTATTATTATTATGTTAATAATGGACAATAAAACACATATTATTATTATTATTATTATTATTATTATTATTATTATTATTATTATTATTATTATTAGTATTAGTATTATTATTATTATTATTATTATTATTATTATTATTATTATTATTATTATTATTATTAGTAGTAGTAGTAGTAGTAGTAGTAGTAGTAGTAGTAGTAGTATTATTATTATTATTATTATTATTATTATTATTATTATTATTATTATTAGTATTATTATTATTATTATTATTATTATTATTATTATTATTATTTTTGTTATTCTTATTCTTATTATTATTCTTATTCTTATTCTTATTATTATTATTATTATTATTATTATTATTATTATTATTATTATTATGTTAATAATGGAAAATAAAACACATATTATTATTATTATTATTATTATTATTATTCTTAGTATTCTTATTCTTATTATTATTATTATTATTCTTATTATTATTATTATTATTATTATTATTATTATTATTATTATTATTATTATTATTATTATTATTATTATTATTATTATTATTATTATTATTATTATGTCAATAATGGAAATAAAACACAAATATCAATTTATCAAGGGATGAAAATAAAAAATTAAAACTATATGAAAATAAAAAATTAAAACTATAAGGGCCAAAATGAAAATTCAATATATTATCAATTTCAATCAAAGGATCAAATTGAAGAAATCGAAACTTATGTATTGTATTTATTGAATAATTTAAACCGAATCCGAAAATTAAAAGAAGGAGGACCGAACCGAAACATTGGCATCCAATCAATTGCAATCGGAGGACGCAATTGAACTAAATCAAAACTTATGCAACCAAAAGCAGGATTAAAAAAATAAAATCAAAAGTCAAGGGACTGAAGTAAAAATGTGCACAAATTGGGGGACTCTCCTGCACTTTGACGTGCAGGAGAGAGAGAGAAATGTGGCCGGCGGGTTTAACCGGTCCCCGGCGCGTCCACGGGCATTTTTATGGTAAACGCGCCACCACGGGAAGAAGCAGACGTCCAGGTGAACCGCTCTGTCCGTCGGAATCTTGTCTACGTCCACCGTATGACGCCGCACGCGCCACCTAAACAGGGCGTGGGGCGTGAAATCGGTAGGCGCGTGTTACACACGCACTGACAATTACCGGGAAAAAAATAAAAAAATATGGGTAATTACCGGAAAGCCCCTGGACCGAAATCAATGGTTTTGTCTTATTCGGGTCCATAACCGTAATTAGCCATTTTAAATATATTAAAAAAAGGAAAAACTGCAGCGGACCGGACCGGACCGGTCCGGTCCGCACGCGTGCAATGACAGTAATGTCCCTGTGCCTCAACGATTTTTACACGCAGCCCGACCGGTTTTTTGTCTTATTACCGGGGCTGAAATCGTCTGAGCACTGTTCATTTTTTTTTAAAAAAAAAGGCAGACGAACAGCCGCGACGCACAAACGCCAAATGTCCAGTCCACAGTTGATCTGAGTGTAGCGCTACAGTGCCCACCCCGAGCTGTTTTAGCTCTTTTGTTAATACTCTAGCAATCAATAATAATCATTTCTTTTTCATTCTTACTTTTTTTTAATCACAACCTTTTATGCATAAATTAATAGTTAATTTATAAAATATTTACATTTTTATCTTTTACATTTACCATAAATATTAGTCTTTTGTTTTAATATGTAATTGAGTGGTAACAATTTTTTTTGACTTATCCATTCATATATTTCTTAATTTATTTTATAAAGCACAAGTAGCATATTTTTGTTTCTCAATGAAGAATGCTAATTATTAAGTTTTTTAATTTTTTTTGATTTGTTTTGTCATATAATTAAATAAAAATAGTTTTACAAACAAATTATAAAACCCAATGGCCTAAATCATGGTTTAAGCGAGTTAACTCGTGTTAATCGGAGTCGATCTAAAATGTTATATAAGGGTAAAGGCTAGACGACTTAATTTGAAGCTTAAGCTAAACAAGGAATAAAGATGGGAGGTTATAAGGTTGACTCGTGGAGCTATGTTTAATTTATTATCAAAGAGTTTCTTGTCATCTAAACATTTTTTCTCATGTTTAAAATTTTATTGGTTCGACTTGTAGACTAGTATGGACCAATTATCTAGTTATTATCATATTCTATGAATGAAAGTGTGGGGGGTGAGGGCTCACACGTACACATACTTGAAGTTGAAACATGTCTATTAGCATATTATATGTTTACTCATGTTTGAAAATGATAATATAAGATTTGTGATAACAATACTAACTAAAAACATTTGTAATTTTAAAAATTGATGTTGTCAATAAAATTCTTGTTGGAAATTTGTTTAAAATATGGTTAATAGGCACATTTAAGGCCAAAATAAAAATGAGGTATACTTATTTTAGGGTTAATCTTTATTATGATTTAATCTTAAATGTGAGCTCTTTAACATGATTTAATAAATTACGAGTGAATGAGAGAAGTTTTGGTTGACACGTTTTGAAGAAATCTATAACCATAGAAAAATGAGTTTTGAATTTAAACTCACATACATGCATGCATGACCCATAACGTAGCCTTACTTGACTTGTGCTCGAGCTTCAAGCCTAGGCCTAGACCTAGGTTAATATTTATAGTAAATTATTTTTTACGCTATAAAAAATATATTTTGTCTTCTTAAATTTTTGCTTGGGTCTGATCCATGAAAAAATATTTTCTTCATCCTATTATCTTGTCCAACTCATGGATATGTCTAATCAACTTCTTCAGTTTTTCTCAGGTTCATATCTTTATAACCTCGTTAGTTTTTTTTTTTTTCTTATATAGTTTTTTATGCTCTTCAAGACAAAAAAAGATTGTCAGATTTAATTGTTGCTTTATATAGTATAATCAAAGCTATTGGTGGAGAGAATAACATCATTTTTGGTTCCTAAAACGTGTTTCTAGTTGTTTTTTATGCACTATTTTGGATAAATTTGTTTTCACAATTAGAATATGTTCTTCATCTAATTTTCTAGCTTAACTCGTATGGTCTCTTAAGCTTATTCCTTTTCTTTTTTCTACTTTCCTCATGACATAGAACTTATGTTTGGTCCATGTAGAGAGAGACATTGGATACATTTATTTTAAGTTTGTTGGATTTATTTACGAGTGCACTAAAACAAGAAAGAATTATTGAAATTCTAGGATGCTTATTGAAGAAAATGTTTTTTTTGTACCAAATAAGGAGAAATAAAAGCCTTAAAAATAAATAATTTATCATTGATGACAACAAAAAAATTTTAGATTTATAATATTTTAAGAGCTTCATTAATTAAGTGTTTTATATGCTTTTAATTTAAATATAATTTCTATGTATAATTAATTAATTTTCATGTTAGAATTTATTTCAAAATTTTATGCAAAGTTTTATATATTGCTTTGTAAGCATGCTAACTCTTTTTGTTATGATAACAAATTTGTCATGTTGTTAAGAGCTTGTATGTTATGAACTAAACATAATTACTCACTTCCCTAATCATGTAATATATTTTGAACAACAATTTTAAGGCTTTATCTTAATTAGTCATTGGTTTTGTTTTAAAATTTATGTTTAAAATTCTTTGAGAATACTAGATTAATTGTTAAAGAGTATACTAGCAATTTAGTTTTTAACTTAATTTGAGCTTTTATCTAGTTTGTTAGATTGATGCATGTAATATGTTAAAAAAAGTATTTATTAAACCTTTTATGATTATTTTAATATTTTCAAGTATGACCAACCTAATTCGAGAATGATCACTTATGAAGTACCTTTTACCCCATTAGTGGATAAGTAATTTCCCTATCAATTAAATGACCTACCCATCTTTCTCTACGACTAACTTAACCTATAATTGAGAAGATAAATGCTTTATGGCCTTTATTATAACAAGGCAATATCAACATTCTTATATCAAAGAGATCTACTATTAACTATTAAGTAGAACATGCCTAGTTAGCAACTTAAAAAAAAGATCATAATAGCCCAATCAATGGATGATTTATGTTGTGAAAAGGTGTTTGAAGAATATCAATAACAGTTAGTATAAATCAAGAAATTTAAAGTGATTTATGAAAATTAAGGGTACTAAAACCTTTTTCTAAGGATAGAACAACTATGAAATGTCTTTATATTAGGACTTCTCTGTAGAAAACAAATCCATCAATTTTAGTAGACTAAGCATGATCGACCTGACAAAAGGTTAGATCTAGTCACTACTTTTCTATAGATAAAAAGTATATTGATTTAACAAAAACCATATTAATGGAACTGAAAAATCATGATAAACCTCTGTATAAAGTATATTGGGTATTCCATATGTCACAACAATATTCTACTCAAGAGAGAGGATTTGAAATCTAGAGCTAAATAAAATGGCACTCAATGAGAGGCTAAACTATGTAGTCTTGAAAAGTCTTTCTAACAAGGAATGCCATAAACATTCCCTAGATATTCTTCTTAGCTTTGCTTATGATTTCTACATTAACATTGGAAATACAATCTTTGTAGCTTTTGAAATGAGTAAACATATGCAATTTTATTTGGGATGATATGCTTAAATAGGTCCTTGAGAGCTCAAGGAGTTTCTCACAATTTTTCTCGTTTTTTCTAAAACAATTTAGGGAATTTAGGAAAGGATTTTTAAATTGAATTTATTTACTAAAGTGATTGACATGTTTTAAAGCATGATTAATATTTGGAGCAAACATTCTATATTTTACCATTCTCTCCTAATATTTTATAGCCATGGTGTTGCCTAGAACATGTTATATTTACTTTGAGGTTAGAAAATCGTAGTATTCAGTTTTTCCTTTTTAAAGATAGAGATAATTATCTAGCAATGTTCTTGATTTACCTAACAAATAATATAGATTCTTAAAAGGAATGAATTGACCAAAAAAAATTAAAGGATCTACATGCTCAATAAAATGACACAACTAGACATGAGTAGTAGAGCCCGTGAATGCTAGGGTAATTAAGAAACCTTTGAGGAGAACTTAAGCCATAAATAACATGACCACTAATCTTCTACTAGAAATGTCTAATTTTTAAAGAAATATGTTTTATTGAACTTAATATTTTAAAAATATTTTTTTCATTTAAAAAGAATATTTAAAATAATATTATCTTTATATTTAAAAATGATGTAATTTTTTTTAACATTAATATAAAAATAATCTAAAACTATTATTTTTTTAATTTAATATAAAAATAAAATATATATTAATACGTGTCAGTTGACTGAGGTAACACAAAGGTCGATCATGATGATTTTAAGGACGCGTCGGTCAATAAATCCATTTGCGTGTCCGAACTTAAGGATCAACAACAATTTAGATTGCTACATTTTTAAAGAAATCAACTCATAAAACAACTATCAATCATCATCGTGAGAAAGCTAAGCCTATAAAAAGGACAATTTGCTAAAAAAATACCATTACATTAGGAGGGCCCACATCGCAAGGAATATGTAGACGTTAGAACTTAGAATTATATAATTTCACAGGGCTGTATAGATTTAAAATTCTATTAAAAGCTTTAAAATAGTCAGAGTGTTTGATACTGAATTTTAAAAGAGTTTTTTTTTTTTAAAATTGATTTGTTTAATTTTAAATTTATTGTGTTTGATATTTTTAAATTACTTTTATATGCTGGTGTCGAAAATAATTTTTTAAAAAATTAAAAAAATATTTTTTTAATATATTTTTTTTAAAATAAAAACTTAAAAAAACAAATATTATATTTGTGTTTACCAAGTCAAGGAAGGCGTTTTCATGTCCTTTTTAGTTTGAAAACCAAGCCAAGAGTACGATTTTGCAGGACAAAAAAACTTATTTGAAATTTAACGCGTCTCTCCAGGACCAACGAGGCTCATGGGACCTTTAATGTTACATGCCATGTCATCAATGTTAACGACGTTTCGACAATATTTTTCTCCTAGCTTCTGTCCACACTAGTAGGCATGCCAGGGCTTGATTCCAATCTCGGTAGCTCCATTGCTTGCTCTGGCCCAAGTTTGATCCTTTCTATTTTTTTTTAAATGTAATTCTTTAAATAATTATGAGATATATGATTTCATTTTTTTTGTTTATATTCCATTAGATTGATATTGAAAACAGTTGAAATCAAGCAAATGAAGATTATAAATACTTTCTTTAAACTTGTATCAATTAAAAAAGTATATTGAACCAAAATAATTATAATTTACCTTATAAATGTATTTGTAGGATTGTTTGGGAAACAACGAGCCTAAGCGCCCGTTTGTTTAAGTGGTGCTCCTACAAGTATATGTTTGGTTATGAACAAAAAAGTTGGTTTTGTTATGGGGCCCACTATTTATTAACATTGAAACGGCGTTTCACGGAAAGCAATAAATTACTGCTTTCCGTGCGTTTCAACTTGCCGGGGCGCTAATATATATATATATATATATATATATATATATATATATATATATATATATATATATATATATATTCACGGGCTGGGGGCTAAGGTGTATATAGATATATATATAAATAAGGCTGGGGCATGGGGTGGGGCTGTGGTATATATATAGGCTGGGTGTGTGTAAATATTTTTTTTAATATTAAAATAATTTAAAAATTAATTACAATAAATAAATATATTAAAAAAATATTACAATATAATTTTTTATCTCGCAATTATAATTTTATTTTAAATGATATTTTACGATTGTTCGGGGATCGCAAATGCCTTCACGTATAGATTTAGTTTGAATGAAATTACAAGTAATTTGGTGGGAGAATAAAAACAAGTGTCTAATTTACTTGAATTATTAATCATATTTTTTTATTATAATTATTAAATATTTTAAAAAATATGTATATATGTGTGTGTGTGTGTGTGTGCGCACGCACGTGTTCTGTAATTATACAAGTTAAAATCAAAATGAAAAACTTGATAACCGAACACACAAAACTGTTTTTTTTCAACCTCAGACTTAACCACAGTTTTAACCAAACACTCACTGTTTATTTTGAACCGCAGAAAAAGCACTTTTTTTGAAACTGCTTTTTTTCAACCTCAACCACAACAGCAACCGCAATACCAAACAGAGCCTAAGAGTCATGATTGATTGGGAAAACGATATCAATTGCAATGATAATTAATGTAATTGTTTAGAAGACTCGGTGCTTGTTTGACACTGAGTTTTAAAAGTGTTTTTGAAAAAATAATAATTTTTTTTTACTCTTTTTGGGTTATTTTAGATCATTTTGATGTGATGATATCAAAAATAATTTTTTTAAAAATAAAAAAAATATCATTTTGATATATTTGTGAACGAAAAACACTTTGAAATTCAACCTCAACCACATTCCAAAACATTACCTCAATCTTATTCAAAGCAAGAGTCCTTAAGGAAATAAATTATATTTGCATAATAGATTAGGATTCATGCAATTACAAAAAAAATGAGATGTACAATAAATTATAATTTGATTTATTTAAAAAATACTTTTTTTTTCCTTCTAATTGTGGGGTTTTCTTATTTAAAATAAAATAAAAATATTTTAAAATTTTGAAATGTAAAAACAAATAGGCTCTTAGTCATCATCTTGTTTAAATGTAGTGATATCTATCATGTTTTGTTAGATGATTGCACACCTATGGTTGGTTAAATTCATGAACAAGTATTTTTTTTTAATATGGTCCTTTTATTTTTATTTTAAAAAATGGTAGGAAAGTTTTTGATTTTGTATTTGTGTTTGTGCCTAGAATCGGTCTTTAGAATCTTTAATTTGGTGTTTGTGTATCTCTACTCATAAATGTTTATTTATAATCCATAAAAAAATATTTTTTTTTGAATGAATCCGAGTATTTGAGTTGATGGGTGTTTTGACAATATCTTTTCAACTTAGTTTTTGTATTAAATAATGATTAGAATCACTTTTTAAATAAAAATAAAAAGAAGTAGCATGATCTTTATTTTATATCTAGTTCCAATTTATTTTATTTTATTGTTTTTTGTTCATTTATTTTTATTTACCTTTTTGTTAATGAATTTTATTTTGATTAAAATGCATGCTAGGATATTTTTTATACCTTTTTTTGGTACTTAATTTGGACTCGATCAACATGACCTCAAAAAATCCTTTGATAATGAGTTATGATTTACAAATCTAATTTGGGATATAATGAAGGAAATAAGCTTAAAAGCCCAATTAAATATTCACCATCCTCTCGGGTCTAACATCTATGTTTTACAAGTGAGAATTGAGCTTTAAGACTAGGCCCTATCACAAATTATTTTATTTAAAGCCATATTGAATTTAGGCAAACTACTAGAAAGACCCTATATGTATGTTATTACAAATTGAAAACATACAAGCAACTTACCTTATATAAGATAGTTAGGGTGATGAGTCTTTTATTTAGTATAACCAACCTCTTAATTATGAAGAGCAGTTAGGGTTCTTAATTACTATAAACTACATGACAACTCCTTATTTATCTTTAATTTTCATATTTAGTTTTGTCACGATGTTAGGTACGACAAAATGACAACTTCATCAAGGACAATCTTGACTATCAGGTCTAAGCTTTATATGTCTAATTTGTTGATTAATGTACTTTGCCTAATTATGTTTGTTCGTTCTTTTATGTTTAGATTTTATCTAGTTTTTTTATATACATTTTCCTTTATTTTTTATGAATGTATTTTTTATTTTATTTTATTTATTTATTTATTTGATATAAATTTATGCTCTTGTGCACACTGCACAATAGTGTAGTTTCTCAAACACATTGCTTAAGGTTATGATTAGGGGTTTCAATGGTAATTAACCTCGGCAAAACTTGTGAAAATAACTAAACTTTCACATCGAGTCTAGTTTGTTGAGATTTGTAGAACAATAAGGCTTCACCCTAATCAATTCTTTTCTACTTTGGTTCAACCTATTAAGGTTTTTCAACCGAGTAGCAAAAGACCTTTTTCTTAGGTTTTCACCTTATAATATCATAGTGGGCAAGCCTTGCAAATATCAAATCTTGACTCAAAGTCATGATATTTTTCAGGAAGAAATGGAAGGTAAAATGATAACATATACCCCACCACAATTCCAATAAGAGACTAAAACATTGCAATAAATAAAGAGGGATTTTCTTAACCATAAACTCAATACCAAGTTTCTTGACTCGAAGAATATAACTTGTCTTGTTATTTCAACTAATAAACCAAAAGATGAAAGATCCAAGTAATAGCTTAGACAAAATGAGGATATTGGGTATAACATTTATGGGTTTTCTTTATTGGTTATTATCCCATCTCAAGTTTTATTATATAAACACTTGATGAAACTATCTCATCTCAAGTTATATTATATAAATACTTGATGAAAGTCTTCCTTTTTCAATGTGGGATAAACTTTTGAAATAACTTTTAATATCTTATAACTTTTACTATAAAGATTACTATAGTTAGCACAAAAAGTCATATTACCTCTATTTTACCCAAGATAACACAACCAATTTATCATATTCTTAACCTTATCAAATTTATTCCTCACCAAACAATTCAAGCACCATGGTTAGATGGTTAGGATGTTTTCTTAAGCACCACCATATTCTCTATATCAATTTCCCAATAATCTTCATAGCAGTTAGTCATAATATACAACACCTTTTAGCTAGCACTAACAACTTTCCTACTATAAAAATACTCTACCATTTTTCTATTAGTAAACCAATTAAGAAACTACACCAACACTTGCTTAAAATAGGATAAATTTCTCATGATCTACTCCAACAACCTTACCTTTATTGATATAAAACCTAAGAAAGAAATGATTATCATTCAAGAATGATTGGTTATAACATTGAAACATGTCACACTCTTAAACAATATGCTCACTTGTTAACCAAACATGATCATATAACTTCTATACATTATAAAATGCTTTAATTGTCTAACCACACTTTGATACCATTGTAGGGTTCTTGAAATTCATACACGCAATAAAAAATGATAAAATTTAAAAATTATGCGAGAGTTATAAGGATCCCTGTTAGATACATATAAGTTGTTTAAAGTTTATGTGAAGATCAACTAAATATTTGAACCTCTTTCTGACTTTGAATGCATGCTTCAAGGCCGGGTTGTCAAAAATAAAAATCATCTAATTATTCGGTCTTTTAACGATAATTCATACAAATCACCAATGACTTAACCTTTCAACGATCGATTTTTCAGTGTGATTATTATCATTTATAAAAAAAAAGTGAGATGATTTAAATAATTTAGTATAAAATGTATCTATAATATCAAAATCATATTTATTCAGAACATTATAGTTATTTGATCCTATAAACTAACAACAAACCCTACTAAACATAATATTTTTCTTCATCTCGTCCTTTTAGATATTGTTTCGTTTGTTAATCTGCTGTGTCAATCAAACCACAACTTACATAATCCCTGATTTTGGAGGATGACATGCATAGCTTGACGTTTAAGTTTTGAGCACAATAGACAGGTGGCAAAAAGCAAGGGTCTAGAAAATGACAGGCGACGCTGAAAAGGATTATTGCAAGCCTTTTTTTCTACTTTACAAGCATCGCAAGGGAGCACCGTACATCAATTATCATGGTCCCTGATAAATAAAGGTCCCTTGCTGCCAGCTAACCTAACCGCGTTATATGCGTGATTGGAACTGTCATTCTACTTGTTTTTTAAAATAAGTTTTGTTCAAAGTATATTAAAATATATTTTTTAAATTATTTTTGATATTAACATATAAAAATAATTTAAAAATACTATTTTTTTTTTAATTTTATAAAAAATTTCAATTCTTTTTAAAAATATTTTTAAAACGACAAACATGTACTCTAAGCTCTCATTTTCCATTTTCTGTTATTTTTATCGTTTACATATATATCTTTTTATATAAAAATGGAATGGCATTACTTTTTTAAAATCTACTCTTTATTTTTCTTTTTCCTATATGTTTTCCTGATGGACGGTCGGTACTGAGAGCTTAAGTTATCATGTGTTCAGCCAATACTTTTCCAAGTTATAGTTCACCTAAGTTTTACCTTTGCGTGAATTTGCTTTCCTTGACTTGATCATGTGCTTATATGTCTTCGTTAAACTAGCTGTTTAACATTGTATTTCAAAAATATTTTTGAAAAAAAATAATATTTTTATTTTAAATTAAGTATTTTTGATGTGTTTAGATTATTTTGATGTGTTGATGTTAAAAATAATTTTTAAAAATAAAAAATATCATGTTAATAAATTTTTAAACAAAAAGCACTTTAAAAAATAACTTTAACCACACTCCAAGATAGTCACTTAATATATTCATACAAGTTTGATGAACTCGTTCGAAATCTAAATCTAAAACAGCTAAGAAAATAGATAACATTTTTTTTTCTTTTTTATTTAAATTTCAACCCATCATTCTCGATTCAAAATTCTACACCAAGGGTTTTGGTTGTTCTATAATGGCATCCTTTTTCTGGTGGTCATACTACGAAAATCATAGTGCATGAGAAGAGTGACGTCGAAGGAAATCTAAATTTGTTGAACACGCTCATCCACCAAAAAGAAAACACCAAATAGAATGACCTAAGCAGTTAGCTGGTGCTGGATATTGGAGTGTGAAATCTAGGAGTGAAGCTCAAGACAAATATTTCTTGCCTTCAAAGCTCCTATTTGTACTTATTAAGGAAGCAAAAAGACTCAAGGAGTTTGAGTTTTTTTTGTTCTCAGACACGAAAAGATAACCTGGTTAGAGTAAGTTATTGTATTCAATGGCACGTCCAAATCAATTATATCAAACTAAGTCTGTTTGAGAATATAGTTGAAATTATTTTTGAAATGTTTTTTATTTAGGAATATATTAAATCAATATTTAACATCGGTACATGAAAATGATATAAAAACATATTTTTTTAAGATAGAGGGAAAATTTTGATTCAACTAAGGATTGAACAAATAAAAAGGGATTGTAATGTAATTTATCTGCCGTCCAATTTCACGTTAATAAACAAAACTCTTAATTCGACAATTGAATTGGTTGAGAATTTATAAGAAATCTCTTGATATAATGCTCTATCTTGGATTAAATATAATTTTTGTTATTTATTACCTTTTGACTTGTGGATTTTCTATTTGGATTAGATTCTTTTCTAATAACTTAAGAATATTCAACAACTAATTTAACGTTTTCTAGTTCTATAAAGATCTTTAATGGATGACAACATAGTTTCCAAGTGTGACAAAGATTTATTTAATGTTCTAAAATCCTTTTATTACAAGGGCTCCTTATTTATCCTAGCTACAAAAGGAAATAAGAGCTAATTGTATTTAATAGTATAATATCTTGAGAGTATTCATCTTATACTAAGAAAAAACATTTTTCAATCTTATTTAGAAGAATTAAAGTTGATTTTGGGATGATTTTGATACTGTGTAGTTTTATGTTAACAATAATAATTTTTAATCCAATCATTAGGTCAAATTGAAATTTTATTAGAAGTTTCCACAACTGAAGGTGTTTTTGCAATTTGATGGTAGAATCGAAGCCCAACCTTAACACATGATTCTATGTCGTCTTAATGAATTATAAGTCCATATATCATTGGAAAGATATGAATGTTTAGTTTTTAATTCAACTAGAATCACATTAAAATTCTATTTGTAACTCAAATTATGACTAAAAGAGTAGCTAAAGGTCAAAACTAGTATATTTGAATCTTTTTATTCCAATATATTTGTAATGTTTGAATACCCACCTACAAGCCATTATTGAACATGAATTAAATTAATAAAGGTTTGTACCTTATTATTTAATATCTTCTTAAAGCTCACTTTAGCCTAGTGTCTTCAAGAAGTCAATTGAAAGTTTATCTGAACCTATTAGTCATAAGTCTTGTTACTATACCAACTGGAAAATCTAAAAAATATCTTGCTATTACTTGGATCACATAAAAAAATAAACTCTTGGTAAAATGACAACGTTTTTAAAGAAATTGGCGTAACGCCTTTTATGCTTAATATTTGTTTTTCAAATTCATACATGGTCTTTTTCGATTTGGAAATTATACACTTTAGTTTAACATTTCATTTATTCACATTTTAATCCTTGGATTTAAAAGAGAAGAGATAAAGTCATTTTTTTTTATAATGAAATAGAAAGAAAGTGATTTGTTAGCCATATATTTCGCTAAAACAAACCTAATTTCGGTGTCAATGAGTTTTATTTAACAAAGAAAGTTCCATTGAAGTCCTTTAAAACTTTCATCTTGCATGAGAAAGTAGATCAAGGTTCCAAGACAATTTGTTTCCTAGCTTGATTTGTATCTTTATACCTTTTTTTAGGTTTTTTTTGTTGATTAATTTGTTTATCGGGGCTCCAAGAGTTTTTATTACATGAAAAATAATTTGAAAATAAATTTGTTTTTTAAACTAAAAATGACATGTCTTATTTTTTAGCCACTTTTATGGGCGCCAAATTCTAGTTAGTAAAGCATCGTCTATCCTAACTAGATGATAGTGGGATTGAAGGATTTTAGTTATCGAAGTATCATTGCTTATCCTTATTTTAAATCATTCTGAATTTCTAGGCATGCTTTGTGGATGTTTTTGTTTTTATTAAACAAATGATATAGACAAAAAATAAAAGATATTAATAATAATAAAAAAGATTCTTACTAGTAAATTATTTTATTTCGATCAAATTAGTATAATTAAGTTAAAAAAGGTCTATGATAGTGCATGATCAAACATCGTTTTCTACTCCATGACTTATTCTGTAGTAAGAATTAATTTTTTCTCTTAACATTTATTAGCACAAGATTTTCAATCTAATTATAAAATAAATGTTTGCGTTAAATTTTGATTTAATGGATAAAATTTTATTTTGGCCCAACTCACTTATCTACTATTGATATAAAATCATCAAACATAATGAAAAGTCAAATGAAATTTATACCTCCTTTTTTTTTTGGTAACCGGGATGTTCGGGTCAGCTTGCGTGCATCTTAACTATTTCCCTGACCCACTGAACATCCTACAAGTCTAGTAAAGCATATAAGGCACCGCGGGGATGACAAGCATACCGGACAGGGATTGAACCAGGTTGTCATGAAAAGAGCACCCTCCAGTTACCGCTGAAATACTCAAACCACAATTCCTGAAGAGAACACTCTCCATCTACCGCTGGGAGAGACCCCTGCTGGTATTTATACCTCCTTTCTTATATGATGTTCGAGTGGGGTTTTGCAGTGAAGCTGGTCGGATATAACTTAGATGAGCCCGGCATAAGACGAATTTTGATGCCCCTGCAGTGGGCCACATAATTGGCTCATATATATCTGGGTTACCTTTTTTTCTTCTTCTTCTAATTGTTTTGGCAATACAATTTTAAATTATAATTCAGCTAAGCTGCTAATCTGATCAAACCCAGTCAAATCAAAATTTGATATTAATTTTAAAAAATGAAAATAAATTTCTTCCAGTAGAAGTTGGGTTTTTTGTATTTCCTGTGCTTTCTGCACCACTCAGAGGTGGTCACCAAGCAACAGTTCCATGTGTTCTATCCGATCATTCCAAGGGAAGACTGTGGACCTGAGAAGTGATAAAGAAGTTATCTTTATTTTCAATCACACAGGGAGAGAATCACCAGCAATAGTTTCCACTATCAAACTTAGATTGATAGAGTTTGGTCCATCAAAATACATGCAGGAATCATAATATTTCGTTGAATGTTCTTGGCTGCAATCTTTCATCGAGCCTGTAAATCCACCCCAGTGTGTTTCTATTTGATTGAATGTTCTTGAATCAATCGCCCTATAGCATCAAAATCATGATTGAAGAGTGTTTTTCTATTTCAAGAAAAATAGAACGAAGCCCTCTACTTGTATTTCTATTCAGACAACATTTTTCTTCTTCTTTTTATCTTTTGTTGATGGAAAAAGATCACAGCCACAGAATAATTGCCCCCACCCCCTTGATTTTTGTGCCACAATACACTCGCTTTCGACATGTGTTCAAAGCCAAGCAAACTGAGCCTGCCAGGTCCAGCAAGAGAGCATCACTCTGATGTTCTCTGAGGACGTTTCTGACTCTGATAAGGACATGAAATTAAAACATTTAGAGCTCCCAAATTATGACAAATCATACATTTTCCGCCACATTATCAGCTTAATGAACTCAGGTTACGGTTTGCAGGTTGTTTATTAAATAATAATATAAATTATATTTTAAAATCTTATTTAATATTTAAATTCCAATGGGAGATTATTCTTTTATATGGTATTAAAATCTTGTTAATTCAACCGTCATGAGTTTGAATCTTATAATTCTCATTCTATTTTATAAAAATTAACCACAAAATAGTATGAGTTTGTATTTAAGTTTCAAGCCTAAAAAACTCACTTTCTAAAATCTTATCTAACAATTTAAGGTTTTAAATAAGATGGTTACTTGATCTAAGTGACCAGCTATTAGCACCTCAAGTCTGCTTCTCTGTTAAAAGCAAAAAATTATGCAGATGCTATGCATTTCATTTCTGTAAGGGCACAACCGGGGTCATAAACCTCAATTCTTCCAATGAGTGCTCGCCGGCTTAGATGAGATCAGGGGCGGCAAAAAGAAGGGCCGGAATACCAAGAATCAGATGACAAGCATAGCGTATAATACTCTAGGTAAAGGGATAATATTGGATTGAAATAGTTAATTCACATAATAGGTGGCGCAATGAGCCAGAGATGCCATCATCTAGTAACAAACGAGTTGCCTTGCCCGCGCGTTGTGCCGAGTTTTTTTAATGCAACAAATTGATTGATTGCTTTGCATGTTTTTATTGATTAATTAAATATTTACTTAATCAAATGATTATCGATTAAAACTGTTTTAAATGAGTTATTTATTTTTTGCATCAAACTGGTTGATTGCTGCTATCGTTTGACCAGTTTGGATAATAATTAAATCAGCACATCACCAAATTGCAATTGATAAAATCCATTTAAGATAAGTTAATTGTATTTTAGCAGCCAATTGATTAATGGTAAGGCTTGTTTAAACTGTTGTCGATTCATTTAATTCGCAATGTGCAAAAATACAATTGATTGATTGTTAGGCGTGTTGTAATTGTTTTGACAATTATTTAATTGTTAGATGACAAAATTGCAATTAATAAAATCAATTGAAGATGAATTATTTATTTCTTGTAGTCAACTGGTTTATGGTTGGGCTTGTTTTAACTGCAACACATTATTTAATCGGCAGATAATAAAATTATGATCGCTAAAATCTATTAAATATGAGTTATTTGTTATTCGCATCGAACTAGTTGATTGCTATTAGTGTTTTAACTGCTTGGATAATAATTCAATTGGCAGCTCGCAAAACTGCAATTGACAAAATTCATCAAAGATGAGCTAATTGTATTTTATAGGCAATTGATTAATGGTTGTGCTCGTTTTAAATATTTAATTCTCATATTGCAAAACTACAATTGATTGATAGTTAGGTGTGTTTTAATTATTTTGACAATTATTTAATCGATAGATTGAAAAATTGCTATTAATTAAATCAATTAAAGATGAATTATTTGTTTCTTGTAGGCTACTAGTTGATGGTTGGGTTTTTTTTAACTACAACAAATTATTTAATTAACATATACAAAAAATGTTTGATTATTGGATTTTACATGGTTATTATTGCTGGCAGCTAAAACTTTGCAACAAATTATTTAATCGACAAATAGCAAAATTGTTGGATTAATGGTTGAATAAGTTTAATTATTGGATTTCTACATGTAAATTTTTCTTGTAGCCAATTGATCATTGGTTGAATTTGTTATAATTGGATAATTGTTAACACTAACCTAAGATTAATCATTTTTTTAACAAATTGATTTAATATGGGAGATGTTTTAGCTGTATTAACATTGTAATTCTTTGTCATCATTGCGGGAAACGTTGTGTAAGCACAAATAAAGCAATAATCATTACCACATTATAATTCTTTTTTTCCATTCAAATAAACTCATTGGAGATCTCCAAGTTGAAAAAGTTACTGTAATAATCGGGTTGGCTTAATTTCCCCCCCTATCATAGGCATAATTTAAATTCAAGGCTTCAACTATAAATTCAAATTGCATAATTGTTTTCTAGCAAACTTTAAAATCATTCTGCAACATTCATTAGATGGGACCTAACATGACAAAGCTAATTTTGATATCATTGTGCTTTAAAAAGCTCTATATTGGTTGCATAAATGTGTACACTCAATGGATTAGAGATAGAAAACAATAATTTAAGCTTTTATTTGGCATAGTAAAAGATTTTCACATGCTTTTGCTAGAAAAAAAATTGTTGCTGCTAATTTTTAGAAAGGTTGGAGGAATTAGGACTAACAAAAACTCTCTTATAATAAACTAAAATATCATCCCTATTTTTTAAAATGAATTGTTACTCGAATTGAAGTGCATCAAAAGAAATAATCCATTGGAATTTTTTCTAAGAGCTTTTTTTAAAGCGTATTGATGTTATGTGATAAAACTGTTATATGATTAGATCCACTAAACTATTACATCAATCATATCTTATATCCAAAATAGAAAATGGATTAGCTTACCAATTCAAGAGTTGAAAGCGTAACAAAATAAACATAGTAATTTACTACAACAAAATAATGTCATCACAATGTCATAAAGTATCATTGCTTTTCAAGAGAGGATAATGACCTTGAAACAACGCAAGGAGGCATGCAAAATAAGCAGAGTCGGTGTTTATGGGGAGGTCCTATCAATGAAAAATAATTGGCATTGATAGTGATGCTTATTTAAAAAAAATGATACATTAGTGCTAAGTGATTTTGTTTGCATATAAATTGATGTTATGATTTAAAACACTTTGTCTTAATACTGTTTATCCAGAAAATATTTTTTTTCTTTGCATAAAAGTGAAAATAAATTTAGGAATAAAAATGTCTAGATTTTTGTATGTGAGTGTTCGGTAAAAAAATTATAGGCGATGATGCATGAAACATGTTATTTTTTTCTTCTTCTTTGGCATGAAAAGGCCTTGCAAAGAAATTGTATAGCTTGCAAAATGGCATAATTGAAGAGCAATCTAAAAGCACTTATTTTTTGTGCGATTTAGATAAACATTTATGTTTTTTTTGTGGTGGATCATCCTTCTTAGACATGGTTGATGCATTGTCATCAAGCAATGAAAATACACTTGGAGGTGCGGTTGCAACATCTGTTGTAGAGCTATGAATTTAAAAAAACCCAACAAATTATGTATTTAGCATTATCAAAGAAAACATATAGAAACAATATTATTGAAATTTAAAGGTAATAGGTACAAAGAAAGGAAGAAATATATTGCCTTTTAAGAGGTGTTTCATCTTCAAATACTAGATGTTTTACAGTTTGTCACTGTGAAGGAGTATTCAACGTGAGCTCTTGATGGTGCAATATGTATTGGAGTTATTAGGTCTAATAGAAGGGGTTTTGTTAGAGGAAGACGCTACAACTTCTTCTATGAAATTAACATCAATATCATGAAGTTCCGGCTCAACATGTTGTTTTGGAGGTTCAACATCTACAATGTCATCAAAAACATTGGCAACAATAATATCACAACGGTTCATAATTGAGCAAAAAGTTCAGAATCTCAACTGAAATATTTTTGGTTTCTGTAATTTGTCAATAATAGGAGGTGGAATGTAATCAATAAACCCTTTATCATAGACATGAGTGTGGGTAGAGGAGCCAAATAAGTTTTTAATAGTTTTTCTGGCCATTAGAAATGTTATTACATCAGTGCCATCAGTCACAATGCAATCAACTTTAAACCTAAGAAAACATTAGAAATGAGATAATTAAATATAAGGTCCAATGTAAAAGAAAATGAAGAACATGCACAATCTAGGTTTAGAGATGAAAAACATTTTTTTCTTGGCTAACCATGGAATTGACATTATTTGATTGTGTCCAATGCATCTAAAACTGTTCCTTTGTCAGAAAGCGACTTTATGCATATTGAGCAACTATGATACCACCAACCTCGATGAAGATCATAGTCAGCTATTGAGGCCTTGCATGTAAATCTTTGGTTCTGCATTTTTTTAAATAAGAATTAAAAACTAATATATATTTTTGAATGTTTGACAGAAAATCAAATCAAAGCTAATGTGGTAAAATGTTGGAGATTGTTGTTGACATACTTTGTAATGGTATAGATCCATGCAAAGGATTTCTTTAATTTTCTTTCTATTTTCTTTTAGCTACTGATCAATGGTTTGAGCATTTGTTGAACTAGGGAGTTGATTGACTTCAACAGGAACATCTTTACATCGGATTATAAAAGTTGTATGATATAAATAACTTTAAAAAGTAATATTTGATATAAGACAACTAAAAAATAAAGAAGCTCACAAATGTTTATATGGAAGAAATTCTAGAATTTCTAGGTTGAAATACCATAATGAGACAACAATGCTAGCAAGGTTTGGTTTTCCTAACAACAAAAAGAAATATATATATATATATATATCATAGTCAAATTGAGTTGAATGAAACAATAAATCTAAAAAAGCATAAATAAATGAACGATCAAAATAAATATGTGCAACAATTTGGTTAATGGTAATAAGAAGAAAATAGAGAAGTGAAGGTGATATCTATGGAAGGTGTAAATAACAATCATTACAAATTAAAGGGAGAAGTTTGAAAAAAACCCTTTGAACTCAGTGATCCGAAAGCTAGCAAAAACAATTATAAATGGACTTGGTTGGCTATCTGGATCAGTATCATCAAAGCTTTTTGCAACATCACCCCAAAGAGGTACCCTGAGTTCATCACCCCTGCATATAAGATTGAATTTAAAAAAGATAAGGCATTAAGATCAATAAAAAATGTATGAGATTACGATAACCAACCTGATATTTTCAATTATAAACTCTCTTTTATCTGTCATACTTGACCCATAACAACAATTTGTATAAGTGGTTGAATAACTTTTAATCGACCAAGCATATCTAATAAATAAAAAATAAAAAAGATTAGTGGTGAAAATAAATATAAGAAAACAATGAAAATGTAAGAAGAATGGTATTTTGTGTTAAAACCTATCAACACTCCTGATTTTTTTTTCCTGTAGTTAACATATGTGCAAAGTCAATGAAGTTAAAGTAATGACACGGTATGGGGGGTGTCGGTGGATCAAGCCTTATAACTTTGGTGTCAGATTTAAGATCAATATTTGCTTCATGGGCAACAATAGAGTTTGTATATTAGTTTTCAAAGGTATAGAACCCATAAATATGATAATAATCCCCTTTAATAATAAAACCATCAAATGATTGTATGTTTTTGTCCTTAGCAGAGGCTTGAATTGCGTTACCTTGTTAGATGAAAGAGAAGAACATTATTAATGAGATTAAAAATATTAAGACTAAAGAAACAGAGTGTAAAGCATGAAAAAATAAATGAAAAAAATTATAGCACAATATAAGCTTACTTTTCCATCGACCAAAAGGCAATTAAAAATACTTTTTTTTTCCATTGAGTTTAGGAATCCAAACACGACAAACTCTTCCATTCAAAGATGTGTAGAAGTTGTATTTCTTTATGTTTTGGATTGTTAGTGCCATGACCTTCAGAGGAAAGATATAAGCAACAAAATAAGAACCAATAATTATAAATAAAAATGGAGTTCAATCCATAATGTATAAGCAATTTTAAAATGTTAGAACTAAGGTTGATAAACAGGGCAACATATAAAGGGGCTTAAAGAAACACTTCCAGTAGCAAAGTTTAATTTTGATGATCTGCAAAATATTGATGAGCAAACAATAAGTGAACTTTTTTTTTGTTTAAGATTGTAAAAAAAAAAAAACCCTTTAGGAAGAGCGCTGATAATGTCCTTGTAGGCAATATTTTTTGCATAAGCAGATGGGGGCTTTTCATTGTCACATGTAATAATCTTTAAACCTTTCCTTGAAGTGACTCTTGAGAGAGCAACATAAAGTTGCCCATGGGTGAAAACTTGTTCTTTAAGAAAAACACTAATAGTTTTTAGAGATTGTCCCTTACTTTTATTTATTGTCATGGCATAATGATGCAACCATATTATTTGATAGTTTCATCCATATTTACCTAGTGTTTTGTATATGTTTTGTGTATAAAATGCCTTGATATTCTTTGTTTTATGTTTTGAAGGCATTTTTGGATGAAAGATGCAAAAAAGAGGTAATTAGAGCTGATTGACAGATTTGACCTTCAGTCGGAGTTTTGTGCAGAGCGAAAGCTCTAGAGATCGAAATGAAATGATTCTAGTGACATTCAAAAGCTAACATCCATAAATTTATGTAAAGATAAGTAAAAAGAAATAAAATAAGGATGATCATGGAAATCGCAGCCTTCAAAGTCAAATCTTGCAATCTGCCGATATCAACCTTTGTCCATTCCAACTTCAATATCTCGAGCTACAGAAGTCCGATTGATGCAAACTCAATTTTCATGGATTCAGGACTGAAAGACCTATAAACTCTCCAAATTTAAAGCTCCCAAAGATGTGATATGAAGGAGATATGAATTTTACAAGGGACAACTAAATTCTGTCAACTTAAGGAAGGACTATTTTGTAAAATAGATACTAGAGTTTCTAAGCATATATAAAAGAAGAGAGGAGCAAGGAAGTTTTGGCCAGCATCAAAGAAAACACAAATCTTCCTCCTCCAAACCCTAAATCATGTTTTCTTCCATCTTTTTATTTAGTTGTTCAATAAACATGCAAGGCTAGACTCTTTTGCTTGGTTGCAAGGACACAGAAACCTTCAGATTTCAAGAACTGTGAGATCTATTTTTACCTCAATTTTTCAGTTTATATGATGAATATGTTTGTTCTCCTATGCTTATTTTCCTATGATTGTTTATTTAATTTACTAAGAGAGGACTCGAAGTTATTATTGTAGATAATCTATTGCTAAATTTGATATCAAAACTGTGATATATGAACTTGTGAAGCAACTAAGCTAATAATTACAGCAGATCTATGTTATTAATCTTAGGGAGAACATTCAATCAAACTAAACATATATTGCGGATAATTATGTTTTTTAATTGATCAATTTACCTAGATTTTAATGCTGCTATTGAATCAAATTACTAGTGCGGACACTGTGGCTGTTTGATGGTTATGGTAAGTTATACGGCGGATCCGTTAACGAACCAATTTTAAGAAGAGATAAATATTTAGAATATAAATTGATGTGTCGTTTCCATTGTCATAACCCAATTTCTGGGTTATTCCCTAAAATCTACCTAAATATAACAAAAATAAAATAAAAGGGGCTGGTGTCATCAGGAAAATTAATGCGGAAATTTTGGACATTTTTGAAAGCCCGATCATATCTCTTTTTACCCAAAAATGAAAGAAAATGCAGATTCAAGGCTAAATTAATTTATTATTGGATAAATCTGCATAAAAGTTAAGTCGAAAGGCATAACATAATTATATTTTAATGGGCCAATTCAATTTAATCGTCGGCCAATTTTAAAGTGTAATTATGCTTTGGAATTAATTGAGAGCTCAATTGAAGGATTTAATTAAGCGCAAGTGCTTAATTATATTTTTAATGGGTCAAATTAATTTATTAAGGGCTTAATTGGTGAGAAATTAAGTTTGAAAGTTTAATTTGGGTTAAATTGAAAAGATTAGAATTTTCAGTGACGAAATTTTTCGGGTGAAATCGGAAGCTAAAATTAAAAAGAAAAACATCATTCTTCCCGTCAAAAAGCTTGTTTTTGTAACCACACTTTTTTATCAGTCTATTTTATATTATTAAAAAAAAAACTAAAACTGCCGGCAGCATGCTCGGCCATGCTGCAGCCATGCCCAGCCATGTCGTGCCCATCCCTACACCATTACTAGACACCATACCTGTACATCAATACCATGATGCAAATTGCACAAATGAACCTATAAAAAGGAAGAGAATTGAACACAAAAGGGGAGATCATAGGAAAATAGGAGAAAACACTGTCACGAAAAAAACTAAGCTGAAAACTAACGAAAAACTTGGGGAACTGGAGAGTCACAGGGTGAAACTAGAAGAAAAAAATAGAAGTGAACAGGGAGAGTGGACAGAAAAATCACGCAGAGGAAGGGGTGAGAATTTACGTAGAGAAATAGAGGAGGAGAGAGGAAGAGGAACGAATCAAAAACGAGGGAAAACAGGGGTAAAAATTTACGCAGATAGAGCTTCATTTTCCTAATCCCCGATTGAACCAACACAGCCAACATGCAACTCTCTTTCCTTCCAGCGGCAGGAGCTCCATCGCCGTCGAAGCCACTTCCTCCTCTCTCTCTCTCTCTCCTCCAGTTGATGATTCTCTCTCTAGAAAACAACACAAACGGCCCCCTCTCGCCTCCCTTGGCAATGGAAACAACAACCCATCATCTCCATCGCCGGTGACAGTTCTCCCTCTCCAACTTTACCGTCAGCCTTGCATTGCAGCCCTCTCTCTCCCCTCAAGCAGCAGCCAGCCGATCACTATCGTCTCTCTCTCTCTCCGGCAAGCTCGACGTGAACAGAGCAGCAGCAGCAGCGCGAACACAGCAGCAGACTGCAGCTTCAGGAGCTCCTCCTGGCCACCACGGGCCTCCGTTTTGGACGCCACCACGACAGGAAGAACCACCTCGATCTCCTCTATCCGGTGGCAGGTGAGCCCCTCGTGGTGGTCGACCGACCACCATTTCTACTATACACGCTGCATGAATTTATGCAGCGTGTAATATATATATATATATATATATATATATATGCTGTATAGGTGATGCTGCTCACGGCTTAGCCCAGTTAACTAGGCCGGGTCCAGCCCAGCCCAGTTAGTTGGGCCGGGTCCAGCCTAGCTCAGTTAGTTGGGCCGGGTCCAGCCCAACCCAAGTCTCTCATAGTTGGGTCCTTGGCCCAACTTGGTTGGGCCAGACCCAATCTGGTTTTTTTATATATATTTTTTAAAAAATACAAAAAAATTTCATTTAAAAAAATATGTGGTTTTCTTGCATACGACCGAATTCCAAGATTTTTTCATGTTTATTTTTTGTAAAAAAAAATGTTGTATCCTTCTCATATTTTAAAATAAAAATTGGATATCGTAACCGGTTTATGATTATCCTTTGGAATTTGGCCAAAATATCAAAAAAAAATAAAAAATATTTTTGTTTTAGCTATCTCGGTGTAAAATTACATTGTAAAGTACACTTGAAGATACTAAAAAAGATTTTCTTTTATTGCGGTGTAAAATTACATTGTAAATTACTCCCGCAAAGAAAAAAATATTTTTTTAATGCAGTGTAAAATTCTTTTGGTTAGTCTTTCAAACTCCTAACGAGGTAGAGATTCTCTCATGAAGAGAGATCTACGTCGAACTTTAAAAAAGACAAAAAAAATCAAACTTAGAAAAAACAATCAAACAACAATGCAGCTTGTCTTAGGTAGGGTGCACTGTAGGTGATGTGTCTTCCCCTTGCACAACAAGTCCCCTTACCCAAGACTCTCATAGACCACTAAGTTTCTAGTAACCGTAATACTAGATGATGACTTCTAATAATTATAGTCGTAATTTTGCGACTATAAAACACAACCCCTTTTTCACTGCGCGTCATTGTCTCCCTAACCCCCGGGGATAGCAGGGGCGCGAAGCATGAAAAAAATTGTCGTCGCAACATCCATGATCAGTTCTTATTTCTGTAGGTGAATGTTGACTTGTGACCAAGGTTTGCTTTATTAATAAATTCCAGTTTTATATAATTTTTGCTTAGTTTGTTTTAGCCTAGCCTATACAACTTCCAACCCCCAATTGCATAGCATATAGCATGAAAATCTGAACTAAATTGTTCTCGTGGGATTAACCCCTTGCTTGCTCTATACTATCTTGTTTGATTTGTTTTAAGCTAGGGTAATTAATTTGTGCGACCGCGACATCGCAGCACATAACATGGTTTTAAAGGAAATTGATGTCTTTTAATTGTAAAGGGACATCTGATTTCATTGACTGAGAAGATAATTCTTGGTATGAAAACTTTGTTGCCAATGTTAGATCCAGTTATTATCTGTGCTTGGATGACCTTAGATGAAAGTTGTGTAACAATAAGTTTAGTCCCATTGTATAGACTAATAGATGGGCTAATATTTCTAAGTAGCATAACAGGTGTTCCAATTTTGAGAGCAAGTGTGTGAGATGGGACACCATTAAATTCAAGCTTGTTTATGTATTCTATTGTATATAATGAGCTTGCATTGTCACTCTCTACTAGTGATGTGCAAACATAATCAATCATAAGATAGACACGATTTTCTCCAGGTGTGTTGCGAAGCACAAAATCATTGATCTCATCAATAATTATGGTTTTTGTTGTCACTATAACTCTCTCTCTAAAAGAACTGAGGTCAACTTGAGTGTCATAAATATTTGGATAAATTGTCGAGACAATTGCTGAAATTGGATCGGATGAAGTCTAAGGAGAAGATATGAGGGAATAATAACAAACGTGCCATGCGTTGTGTTTTTGTTGGATATCCTACTGACAAAAAAGGTTATAAACTCTACAATCTAGAAACACATAATTTTTTTGTCAGTCGTGATGTCTGTTTTTGTGAAGACTCTTTTCCATTCTCTGAATCTCCTTCTTCCCCGACATCTCAGACTCATCCCCACAATTATTACATTGATTCTCTAGCCGATACTGAGCATAACCTTCAGCTTGTGCCTCTCCCCTCACCTGCATCAAACCCGTCTGCTACACCTATCGAACCCACCATATCACTTACAGACCCACCTATCATCAACCCTCCTGCCCGACAGTCCACTAGCACTAAACTTCCCCAGCATGGCATACAGACTACCCATGTCTAACCTGGTTGATCATTCCACCTCGCTACCTCGATCTGCAACAGGTACTCGATATCCCCTTTCTTATTTCCTTACATGCTCTCGTCTCTCTTCTACACACTCTGCTTTTCTCGCTAACATTTCAGGTCATACAGAACCCACTTCCTATGCCCAGGCCTGTCTTGATCCCCATTGGCGTCAAGCCATGGTTGCACGAATTAGAAGCTTTGCAGCAGAACAACACTTGGACACTAGTTCCCTTGCCTACTAATGGTAAGCCAATCGGTTGCAAGTGGGTCTACAAACTCAAATATCAATCTGATGGCACCATCGATCGTTACGAGACCCGACTTGTTGCTAAGGGATATAATCAAATTAAGGGAATTGATTACCAGGAGACTTTCTCTCCCACTGCCAAACTCACCACCCTTCGTTGCCTCCTTGCTGTTGCCGCTGCTCGCCACTGGTTCATCCATCAGCTAGATGTTCAAAATGCCTTCCTTCATGGCGAACTACATGAGGAAGTTTACATGGTGCCTCCGCCAGGTCTTTGCCGTCAGGGGGAGCATTCTGTATGTCGTCTCAACAAGTCTCTCTACGGCTTCAAGCAAGCTTCTAGAATTTGGTATTCTACCTTCTCTGATGCCATTCAAAAGGCTGGTTACCAGCAAAACAAGGCAGATTATTCTCTTTTTACCAAGGCTCAAGGCACCTCATTTACTACAGTTCTCATCTATGTGGATGACATACTACTCACATGCAATGATCTTCATGAAATAGAACGTCTCAAAGGGTTTCTTCTTAATCGCTTTCGCATTAAAGATCTCAGCAATTTGAAGTATTTTCTGGGTATTGAATTCTCCCATTCCAAGAAAGGTATCTTCATGTCTCAACGAAAATATGCTCTTGATATTTTACAAGATTCCGATCTTCTAGCTGTACGGCCAGAGAAATTCCCAATGGAACAAAACTTGAAACTCACACCCACTGATGGCGATTTATTGGATGACCCAACCAAATATAGGAGACTAGTAGGTCGTTTGATATATCTCACTGTTACAAGGCCCGACATTGTTTACCCAGTTCGAACACTGAGTGAATTCATTCATCAGCCTCACAAACCTCATTGGGACACTGCCATACGGGTTCTAAAATACATCAAAGGGACTCCAGGTCAAGGTATTTTATTTTTTGCCAATAACGACCTTACGTTAAAAGCTTTTTGTGATTCAGATTGGGGAGGTTGTCGTGCGACAAGAAGATCAGTCACAGGATATTGTGTTTATCTCGGAAATTCACTCATCTCATGGAAATCCAAAAACAAACCAATGTTTCGGGATCATCAGCAGAGGCTGAATATCAGGCCATGGACAACACATGCTTAGAGCTAACTTGGTTGCTCTTTATACTGCATGATTTGAAAATACCTCACACAGCTCCTGCACCGTTGTTTTGTGATAATCTAAGCAGCTTTACGTATTGCAGCAAATCCTGTCTTTCATGAGCGTATGAAGCACATCGAAATTGATTGTCACATAGTAAGGGAAAAAATGCAAGCTGGGATAATCAGACCTTCATACGTTGCTACACGATCTCAATTGGCAGATATTTTTACAAAAGCCTTGGGAAGAGAACAGTTTCGTAATGTTACATAACAAGTTGGGACTTCACGATATTCACTCTCCAACTTGAGGGGGAGTGTTAGAAATATCATTTGTAAAGTAGTCTCGTGTATCTATGTCTGCATGCATTTATAGCTTCATGTTGGAAATATCATTTGTCCCGTGTATCTATGTCTGCATGCATTTAATATAGGCACTGGAAGCCAAACCGTCTGTTAGAGTCATTATATATTCTCTATAAAGGTTTAACATAATAATACAGTGTGCAAACTTCATTCTAAATATAAGTGCGTCTGCACTCCTCTAGCTCTGTATTTTTTCTTAGCCTTTGTTGCTCCTCGAGCTTGTACCTGTCTCTTTGCTTCTGAACAATCAGCCTGTGTGACTCAAGAAGCTAGGCCTGGGAAATCCACCAATCGTGGAATCTGGACAGAGATACTGAGGAAATGCTATCCTGCTCTGTTGTAACGCAATAATAGAATCCCCCTCATGGTGAAATGCTATCCTGCTATATTGTAACGCAGCAATAGAAAAGCCCCCTCATGTCGTTTAATTAGCCTCCTCTTTGCAAATTTTTTCTTGACAGGAGCGCACACGGGGGGAGAGTAGACGAAGCTTGTCATTCGCAATGGAAAGAAAGAGACCGATAAGCAGTTTAACGCATAATTTTTTCATTCATGCAACCCCTTTGCACGGGTACGTAACTAATTAAATAGTGTGAACAACAACAAATGAACGTTGAAGCAGGGTTGTCAATACTGTTACGGTAGGAATGACCGAAATGTTCTATGCCATTAAAAAAATCGAGATAAAAAGGTGTCATTTTTGTCTCGGTTTTAATTCTGGTCCATTCCGGAAATACCGGCCAAATTCCGGCCGGAAACGTCTTGGTACCGTTCCGGGTGTGCCGTTTCGGCCTTAAAATCCTTCTTATTTTGATTAACTTGTGATTGTGTTTCTAATTTTGAGATTATGTTTGTTTGACTTTGTGTTTATATTTTATAATTTAAAGTTAATTTATCTTGAATTTTAATTATGCTTGTTAAATTAATATTTTTTTTTCATATATATATATATAATTAATTAATTGTATATGAACAGTACAACCCCGAAATGGCTCACTGAAATGCTCCGAAACTGAAACGTTCCGTATTAATAGAAAAACCGGAACGGTATTGACAACCTTACGTTGAAGTGTACTTTGCGATACACAATGAAAGTAGTGTGCATGAACAATATTACCACGATGTGATTTAACTGTTTGTATAATATAATTGTTAGTGTCACAAAGGGATTCGTGATGCAGGTTGGATTCTATGAAGTTATGTATATTTTTATTGTAATTCATAGCTATATATCAAAAATACATATTCTATGTCAAAATATTTGACTTGATGAATATAATTTTAAGTTTTTTTAACCATTACAAATTGAAAGGATTTTATTGATAATTATAAATCATATTGTGTTGCTTAAAAAATAAATAAAAACTTCTACACGCCATAACTAAAAAGAAGCTAACTCTATAGAAGGGATTGTTTTTTATATGATAGACAATACTAACATGTAAATTTAAATTTATCTTTATCCGGTAAAGAAATTAAAACATTAATATATTTTTTAAAATAATATGTAAACTATTCACATAAAACCTACATTTCCCCATTTAAGAATTTTTAATCCCCATATAAATACAAGAAAAAAAAGAATTTAATTACAAAAAACACCTTATTAACACTAACTAATTTGCTAAGCCTTTTGAAATCTTTTCCAATAATTCCCTTTCTCCATATTAATTTGCAAACTTCTTCTCTCTAATCTCCAAATTCCCAACCCCTCTCACTCACTAATCTTGCCACTCTGATGCCATCCTCACTCTCTTTGCCATTTAATTTGAGTGGAAATGAAGAATCGAAGGAGAAGAAGTTTTTTTTTTCCCCATTATTTCTTTGTCTCAAAAGCTGTTGATCTCTTTTTAAGAGGAGAGAAGAATTTTCCCTTTAATTTACCAAAATTCCACTTATTTAATGTCTAAAGTGTTATTTCTGTTAAACATTTCATTGTTGCTATTTTCATGTACTGATTTATTTTCATTTCATCCAATTTCTTACACCACTTAACTAGGATTTTTCACCTTTAATAATAAGTTTTTCTATTACTTTATTATTTTCAAATTGGCAATTTTTCTATTTAGGATGGGGTTACAATTTTCCCATCATTTATAAGATTTTGTCAACAAAATCTAGTATTACCTTCTTCCAAAATTAGGTCTAGATACTTCCTTTTCATTTTTGACTCTCTTTTTCAAGTCTCCTTTTCTACCTGAGTTTCTCCACATCATTCTGACCAGGAGCACAACTTTATTTTGTAATTTCATCTCTCCTCAGACAATAATCTTTACTAGTTTAACCTAAAGTGTCAAATCTCCTCGGATTTTCATTGACACTTGTTGTGAAACTTGAGTTGGTCCAATCAATGATTATTGCGAGGTTATATTAAATTAAAAATAATAATTGTAATTTACAAATAAATATAGTTCATCGATATGTCTGTTCATATTTGCAAATCTTCTAGTACACATATACACACACATACAAGGACAGTTAGTTTTGAAAAAAAATGGTACTTTAGAGGAGGATTCTAGAATGTAAAAGTATCGTTTACATTAAAGCAAGTGTGTCAACTAAATAAAAAGTTTACATAGAGTTACACAACATATACCTTTGACACAGGAGGAGTTTATAGGTAATTCTTGAGAAGAATTGATCCTTAGAGAGCTTGAGAACTTGCAGATTCCTAGAGGGAATTTCTCTATGAACTATTAACCATTAAATGTTCCAATTAGGATGACAAAAATTTAAAAATCATTAGGTGTAAGAAAAACTTTGAAGACATAACATTTTTCACTTCCTCGACAAGTAAGGTAGTATAAACATAAAAGGTTTGTAGAGATATTCTTTTTGTAATTCATTAAACTAATGATTTTTTTATATCTTTTAAAGTGTTGTTTTCCTTCTATAATAAAATATCTTATGATTTTAAGTTCTATTTATTTGGTTACTGATCAATGATTGCAAAATATTAGTAGATCATTCGTTAACAAGTAACAAATAAGAAAATAGACTTGTAAATGGTATCAAAATAGATTCAATTTATATAAGTGAGATCTATTTTTCCTAATTTAAGATGACAACACTATGTTTAACACCATAATTTAATGATGAGAACTATACCTACTAGAGGGCCAAAATTATAGCCTTTATATAATCACTAGATTAGAAAGGATAGCAATCAATAGAGTTAGGGTGGATGAACCTGAAACTCTTTTTGTTGAATGAACCAAATATGAGGATGCTAATTGTAATTGGAATAACAAAGGCTTGACCTTATATTTATGGAAGTTTTTCTATATATGACATAAATATGAAAGCTTGAAATATTCTTAAATTTACCTCACGAGGGAACTAAAATGGTGAAAAAAATTCAAATTCCAAATGTTAACCTTAAAGTTTGAGGAAATCGAAAAACTGGAAGATTAATCTTTTGATGAGTTTTATGATAAACTTAAAATGACATTGTGAATTCTAGGCTTAATTTAGGAGATACAATAGAGGATGCACAAATTATAAAAAAGATCCAAATGTCTTTACTTGAAATGTTTCAATCAAAGGTAACAACAATTTAAGAAAACAAAGATCTTAATATTATAATTGTTGAATAAATTGTGAGTTCCTTACAAACATATGAATCTATATTGCATATTCAAAGGGACGTTAAATCCCTTATAATGAAAATTTATATGGAAAAACATGACTGTTTTTCTAATAATTTCTTAATAATGAAGTTATAATTCTTATAGCTAAGAAATTTTAAAATTCATGTTTAAGAAAAGGAAAGTTGATAAAGGAAAAAGGCCAATGAATTAGAAAACATGACTGTTTTCAATGTTCATGATATGGTCACTTAAGAAAAGAATGTCATAATTTGAAAAGAAATTAAAAAAAGTTCTTAATGTTACCTTACCTTAAGTGATTAGTCTAAAAATTCTAATTCATAATTCGACAATGAATTTGATTTGTTGTTTTTATACCTTAATAAATATACTAACTTGCAAAAAACTATTGAGATATCATGTGGTTCTGACATATATTAGATTATTAGTAATTAGAATGATTCATATATTACTTTTTTATTTCCAATCATGAACTAAGCTGTAAGAAACTTATAATGATTTTATATGAAAAAGTTATGCAAGTCAAGAAATTGAATAATAAATTATTCAATAATTAAATATACATGGAGAATGATAAGAACAATTTAGCATAAACTTTGAATATGTCAAAAGTAGAGATATCTAAGTCTCTTAAGAAAGTTAAAGCACTTGAGAAAGAGCTTACTATATACAAATAATTATAAAAATTGTCAGCAACATATGAACTTGATGAGTTGTTTGAATTTTAAAGGGTAAATAAAAAAAATGTTTTTGAATGTACATATGCTAACAATAATTGGGAGATTGTGACTTGAATTGACTAAAATAGTTAAACCTAGTACAAAATATTAAGATAGATTCCCCTCTAACAAATCTCTGAAGAGGAAGTCAATTGCTCACATCATTGTGCAAATAGACAAGGAATCTTATAATGAATGATCTTTGTTATTCAATTCCTTTAAATAAAAGTTCAATTGTTCATTTCATTGTGAATTTCATAATATAGTTGTTGACTTAATTAAATTTTATGTCAAGAATAATAAATGTTAATGTATTTAGGCCTTAACATCAAGTTTGACTTTCAAGGAATATTGTTGACACCTTGCTAACATATTTATCAATGAATAGAAATGATTAAAAAAGATTTTTTAAAATCAGAATGCTATGCTTATCTCACTAACACACTCATGTCTTTATTTGATAAGTAAAAGAATATGCTTTCATGAATAAAGATTACCATCGAGGTAAGTATCTTGTTTTAAAATTTTCAATTGGAAGTGTTTTTAGTCTAAAAAATGAGCTACCTTATTAAAGTTTATACTTTTGCCTAATAAGACTTATCAATAAAAAGGAAAGAAATGTGATTTGATATAACAATGCCTTTTTTTACATTATGACTTTTTTTTTTTCACAACATGCAAGAGCCAAATCAATTCTCCTTTTGTGTCACCTTAATTTAAAAGCTCTTATTTTTTCAATTTATAAGGTAAACCTTTAATCTATTTTCTCTCTTAATATACCAGATATCTCTCGATCACTCATTCAAAATCTATTCTTTGATCTTGTATTCTAAATCATTCTGAAAAAATAGTAAGAAGTTTGAATCGTAATGTAACAAAATAACATGTTGATTTGATATAATGTAAGGGTAAAAATCACAAATGTTGAAGTTTCTTGATATCCTTATTGATGAATATTGTTTTAATATATATAAGGCCTATATAAGATGAAAACATAAAAGAAACCTAAACCATATTCATCAAGCTCATTGGACAAACAAGATCAAGAGACCTTATCTCCTGACAAAATCCCTATTCAACCTTCCAAGATTCAAAAGAGTGATGAGAAATATAAGGGAGTGACTAGTTCATCAAAACTTGGAACACATTCAACTAAGATGGAGTATTTCACCTCACTTTAGGAAGAAAAGGCATAAAAGATGAACTTTTCAAGGAGCAATATATTAGGAGAACATAAGGAATCCATAAGTGATTTATCTAATATTGTATTTGCTTCCATTAATAAGATTTTTTTAAAAAATGAAAAATTTGTGCTTTTTTAATATCTAAGGCAAAACCATTCATCATTTTTTTTCTTTTGATATCCTAGATATCTCTCGAACACTCATTCAAAGTCTTTTCTTTAATTTTATATTTTAAATCATTCTAAAATAATAGTAAGTAGTTTGAATCTTGATCTAACAAAAGAACATGTTGATTTGATCTTATGCAAGGTTAAAAAGCATAAATCTTGAAGTTTTTTAAAATTCTTATTGATGAATGTTTTGTTATTATATACAAGGCTTATATAAGATGAAAGCATAAAAGAAACCTAAACCATCTTCATCATGCTCACTAGATGAATAAAAGTAGAAGACATTATCTCCTAAAAAAACCTAGTTCAACCTGCCAAGATTCAAAAGACTGATGAGAAATGTAAGGGAATGACTAGTTCAGGAAAACATGGAACTCATTCAACCAAGATGGAGCATTTCATATCACTTGAGGAAGAAAAGAGATACAAGATGAACTTTTCAAGGAAGAATGTAATAGGAGAATGTGAGGAATCCATACGTGATTTATCTAATACTTCATTTGTTTTCATTGAAGAGTTTTTTAGAGAAAAAATGTGAAAAATTAACTAATAGGGAACCTGCTCTTTATATGGAAATTATGAAGGAACTTTATGCTAATTGCAAAATGTTTGATTTAGATGAAAAACAATCATTTCCAAAGTAGGAGGTCAAACCCTTACCTTATCCTGCTATATCATTAGAGACTTTTATGGCTTGTTTAAATTCAGTAATTCAAGTTTTCATTATAAAGGAATTGGAACACCATTAAAAATTTAAATGAGTGATCTTTTTATAGGACTTAAAAAGACCTAAATGGACTGCCAATTCATATAGGCTACGTATAAAGTCGATGATGGCACCCTATAAAGCGATAACAAAAATTGTCTTAACAAACTTATGGCTGATTACTAGACATACAAAACTAACAATTAAAAATACCTAATTCATGTATGCAATTGCAAGTGATTTACCCATTGATTTGGCTACACATTTTATAGATATGATTTTAAAAGCATTTTCTAATAATGAATCATATCTTTCCTTTGAGGGCTGGTTACTAGAGTAGCTAATCTGACTAAGGTTCTTTTACACAATATTGAACCCATAATGAAAATGTTTGGCAAAATTTGTTTTGTAACTGCTATGAAATTTGAAGCTATGATTAGCAAAAAATAAGTTTTGCTATGAGTCATCTTCCTATCGGATTTCAAACATTTGATAATTTTACAAGAAGCTGGGATCAAGAGGCTAAAGAAGTTAACAGGTTGCCTTTTGATATCCAATATGATGTTGTACATGTTATAGATAGGCTTGCACAATTAGGGTTCAAATCAATCATATAGTTGTGAGAAATGAAGACACTAAATTTTTTTATTAGTGCCTAATCAAGGGGGAGATAATTGGATTAATGGATTGGATGAGACATATGGTTACATTTGTATGTAATGGACATTTGATTATTCTAGTTGATTTTAAGTCCTGGATTGATATTAATGGTTTGTAATTTTTAGGATATGCATAAGAATTTTTATGTTATGAATGTATGCAATATTTTTAATTTGAACTTCAAGCATATGCACTATTATTTGAATATTTTTTTATATTTTGTGTGGAAGTAATTTTTGAGCATGTTATGAACTCTTTAAGAACACTAGCAATTTTTCACATGCTAATTGATTATATATGCATGAATTTTTGTTTGATTTAAACTTCATGCTTACTATTTTTTTTTGTTCCAAATTAAGCTAGATGGGGAGATTATAAATGTTATTTTGTTGGCTTAGATTAATGAAGATCTATTTATGATTGACAAAAAGATAATTTGTTTAAGATAGAAGTTTATCAAGATCTTATCTATAATTATTTGATTAGTTTAATTAATATAAAAGATAAATTAAGATAGAGAAGAAGAAAATATCCAAAGATAACTTTCTCAATGTTTTTTTATAAATATGTTAGCAGTCTATTACCAACATAACAAACTATAAAGCTTGAAAATTATCCTAATCCTTATCATATAAGATATCCATATAAGAAATTTTACGTTTGAAGAAAGGTGGTGCTAAAGAGGAAAGTCCCAAAATGTAAAACCATCAATTGAATTGAAATGAGTGTCCCATCTCTTTTATTATTTTTCATAATAAAGATAGATGATAATTTAAAAATAAGAAAAAAAATGATGAGTCTATATAATGAAAAAAAATCCTTTATAGCAAAAGAAAGAGAATAAATCAATTATGTGTAACCTATTGTTTTTATGAGATGAGTTAATGACAATCCATGGTCAATAAGGAAGAAAGTTCTTATCGAATAAACCTCTTACATGTAATTTTTTTTTTTTGCATTCCAAGTATCCCTTAAACTTGCTTCATTTACCAATCTTAACTACTACATGATGAATCTTAGTGTTTGCATATTGAAGAAAAATGATAGAATTCATCTTTGGCTTGACATGTGATAACAATTCAACAATGGTGTACCTTAAAAACAATTGTTTTCTTAAAATTCTGGTCTTTATTAATACTTTACATGAGTTTGTTGAAATACTAATCATCTTTTAGGTAGAGGCTGACGAAACTGATTCTAATCTCATTCTCCAATCATGCATTAAGCTGCACTCAACTTCTTAATTTATATTAGGTCAACCAAACTTTAGAAATTCATAATTTGACAATGAATTTTTACTCGATTAATATTAATATCCTTTTTTTAAAAAAATATATTTATAAAATATGATAATTGTATGAGAAAATAGTGTTATTATATATATATTTCTTTGAAAATTTAAATATGTCGTTTTGATTTCAAAAGTCATGTATACAATGGATTTATTCTAAAATATTTCCTTATGTTCTCTCACTTGAATCATTTGTACATCTCATGTATTTTTGTTAAAACTAAATGCTCTAGAGATAAAGCATGAAGAATCCAAAGCCCGAGCTAGCAATTATCAATGGAAGAAAATAAAAATAAAGTAGGAGCAATGCCAAAGTCAGGAATCAATATGAATTAACAAAGGAATTTAGAGAATAGTCTCATCAACAAACCCAAGCTTGTGATTCTTCCTGAGAAACCTTACATTACGCCCGTAAATGTATCCATCACTGGCTTTCCGTAAAGCTTAAGAATATTTTAGCCCAAAAAGAAAAGGAAAAAAAAGCTTAAGAATATTTAATGCATCATATATAAAGGTCATTTTTATTTGTTCCCTTCCTCTCCTTTTGAACAAAGTTGAATAGAATTTCGAATTTGGAATTCTGGGTCCTGTTCATTGTCAACTGAACATATTATTATAAATAATTGGATTCACACGAATATAATTTTCTATTTTTTCTCTTCTTTTCTATATACTCACTTTACAAAAAATTAGTGTTTTTTTAGATATTAGACTAACTTGTTATTATGAATTAGACTTCATGACAGATGCTCGTGGCCCTCAAATGATCTAAGAGCATAAAGTCGGATAGAGAATGAGATAATATTACCTGTCGTTAAACTCTATATGCTATTTGGTGAATTGATCCTTTTTATACTTGCTCTCCAAGATTTTTAAAATGGTCTTTCCGGTAGAGAGTAGCCTACATATATTACTTCTTTTCTTCCTCTCAAGGGATACGAAAGAAAACTATCTAGTAGATGGTTAAGTGATAAGAGCTCATGACTAAAAAAATTGTTTTTTTTTGTATATTTTCAGGTTCGAGCCCAGTAGCTACTAATAAAATAGCTACTAGAGACTAGCATGATCGTTAACTTTGAGCTTGTAAGATTAGTCGAAGCTGGGCACAAGCTGACTTGGACATCCACGTTAAAAGAAAAAGAAGATGTGTAATAGATAATAGGGGATTAATTCTAGTTAAGCTACTAGGGTTATGTGTAAGTCTAATTTCTAGGGTTTCTTCTTTCAATTATATGCGGGCTTTTGAGCCAACACTATTCTGTGGGCTTCACAAACCCATATAAATAGTAAAATTTGATGCATGTAAAGTGTATACTCTTCTATTTACACACTAGCCTAATCAATCTATCAACCGTGTCTCTCACACCAGGAATCTTTTCAAGAGTTCCAGGCCTATTGGGACTGTTCAAACAAATACTATTCTCGTTAGCAATCTAGTTTTTTTTTAACCTTATTTCATAACAACTAGTATAGAATACAAATTATTAATAGTTCTAGGATTGTCTTGATCGTATTAGGACTCTTATGGGAAGTATTTAATCTTTCATATTATATTTTTATTCATGTGGCCATCTGAGCAAGCTCAGTTACAGTAATTTGCCCAAAGTGTTTTTTAATGTTGTCTGTATACAAGCTGATGTTCTCTCTGAACTTCATCCCTTACAACTGCTAGCTTAATTCAATTCACTGATAACCCTCCATTCTTTCTTCCAACAGAGTTCCTTACAAACTGCTGTCACACAAAATATAGCTGGTTATGCTTTAATTACGAGAAAGTATGTAAACTGATTCCAGGCATTCTCGCACTCATTCAGGTATTTCCAGTGGAGGATATTTTAGGGTTGCGTTTCTGAAATGCAAGGAAGGGACGACTCAAACGATATTGTGATTCTTTTAGGTGTTTGATATTAGGTTTCAAACAAATTATTTTATTATTATTTTAAATTACAAAAATTAATATTTTTAAATATTTTAATAAATTTTAAATAAAAAACATTTTTAAAAATAATTTCAACTACCCTCTGACGGAGGAGGAAAGGATTAAACTCAGAGCAGATATTTTTTCCTTGAGACTATGATCACCGACTCTGTTAATGATGGAAATCTTGCTGTAGAATAAGATTCTATGATACATAGAATCTTCTTTCGCTGTATGAGGATCTAACCTCCACTCTCAATAATAGTTAACAAAATTTTACCAGAGTTCCTGATCATCAAGACCTAGAGATACAAGAATCTGCTCTATGAATGATGACAAACCCAACGAAAACATACATCCCTTCAAAATTAAAATCAAACCCATATCAAATAAAAATAAACGATTTCATAAAAGTTACTAAAAACAATATTTCGTAAAGAATACTCTCACGTGAAACCAAACCAATTCTAGACAAGGGATGTTAATTTAAAATCAGTTTAGGATCGTTCATAAGAATGATATATAAACCAAAGAAAAGCATAAGACGGTATCTTTAGTCATCATATAAAAAGTTTTACATTTTCAGTGAAAGAAAAAACAGGAGAGAAGAGAGAGAAGTAATGTGGACTGAAGGAAATTATCGTGGATTCCTTGTACCAGTTTTATAACTAGTTATTTGTCAAGTAGGTGAAGATCTTGTCCTAAGGAGTATACTTGAAGATTCTCGTTAGCTGTCTTGTACCCTTTCGAGTACGTATACTTAGTTGTTTAGGGAAAACTAGTTAAGGTACTTGTCCTTGTTGTGAATTAAAAAAATATTAATACTAAATCAGAATATGCTGTTCTTGTCAAAGTTTTTAAAGAGGTTGAAGAAAAATTTTTACTTAAAATTTTAAAAAATAAATAGAAAATTATATATTCCAATAAATATAAAAAGTTGTTACCACAAGTAAAAATTGATATGGAAAACTCATAGAAATATATTTGCTCTTGTGACGCAAAGAGTGATAGGTCCCAAAAAATACTAGAAATAGAAGCTGAATTAATTTCTTTTCGGGTGAGAAAAGTACCACAATGTTTAGATAACAAACTAACTATATTGCTCGCGTGTTGCCGCGGGTATTCTTGTGTATATAATTTAACATAATTAAACACACAACAATAATTTTTTTAGAACTGTTAAAATTAAAATATAATATTCCAACATGTAAAGTTTGGTATAATGAAATAAACTAAAATACCTGATCATAAAACACTAAATTCAAAGTGTTAACTTCTAAAATTATAATCACTATTACTGTTAAAACAATAAAAAATATTAACTATCTCGAGAAAAAAAAAAAATCAGAACAAAAACTGAAATTATTATTATTATTATTATTAATATTAATATCATTATTGCGTTAATAACCAAAAAAACAAAATTAAATCAAAGACTAAAAGAAGTTTTAAAGCATTAACAAAAGAGAAAAAAAAATTAAAATAAATAGTAAAACGAAAATAAAAATTCTTACCTGGAAAAAAAATTGATTTGAAAATTAAAAAAATTGAATGCACTACGTTGCGGGCTAAATAAACAATTTTTATGATTGTTGGGATTAAAGAAATGAATAGGATTTGTTGGTCCAAAAATAAAATATAATATATATATATATATATGCAAAATTTAATATAATAAAACAGATTAGCACACCCTATTATAAAAATAGCAGCATGGTACTTTTAACATCTAAAATTATAATTGCTATTACTGCCAAAACAATTAAAATTATGAAATTATTCTGAGAGAAAAAAAACTTAAAAAACATTAACAAAAGAGTTAGTAAGAAAAATAATTAAATTTATTATTATTATTATTATTATTATTATTATTATTATTATTTTTATTATTGTGTTAATAATGAAAAAACAGAAATAAATGAAAGACAAAAGAAATCCTAATAACTTTAACAAAAGAGCAAAGTAAAAAATAATATGAAAAATATCAGGTAAAAAAAAATTAATCTAATTTGAAAATAATAAAAGAAAACCAATAAAAAACTAAAAGAAAGAGCAAATTAAAAAAATATAATCGATGATAAAATAAAAATAAAAATTATTAGCTGAAAAAAATCATTTAATTTGAAAATTAAAAAAAAATACATGTCTTACGTTGTAGGCTGAGCAAATAATTTTTATAGGATTTGCTGAATCATAATTAAAATATAATATTTATTTATGCATAATTTAATTTAATAAAATAGATAAACACACTCTATTATAACAATAGCAACATCATAGTCTTAAAATCTAAAATTATCATTGCTATTACTATTAAAAAAATAGAAATTATCAAATTATCCTGAAAAAAAACACTTAAAAACATTAACAAAAGAGTAAGCATGAAGAACAATTAAATTATTATTATTATTATTATTATTATTATTATTATTATTATTATTATTATTATCATTGTGTTAATAATGAAAGAAAAAAACTAAATGACAGACTAAAACAATCTTAAAAACTTCAACAAAAGGAAAAAAAACTTAAATAATTTTTTTTTTATGATTGCTATTACTGCCAACAAAATATAAATTCTTAAATTATACCAAGAATAAAAAACTTAAAAACATTAACAAAAGAGTAAGCAAGAAAAAAAATTAAATTATTATCATTGTTATTATTAACTAAAAAAATATTAACATAAGAGTAAGCAAGAAAAATAATTATATTATTATTATTATTGTCATCATTATTATTATTATGTTAATAATGAAAGGAAAAAAAATAAATGAAAGACTAAAAAAATCCTAAAAACTTTAACAAAAGATAAAATAAAAAATTATCAAGTGAAAAATATTCAAGAGCAAAGGTAAAAACAACAGCAGAAATATCAATCCTCAAATAATTATAAACACAAAATAAAATTACAAACCAAAACTAAGGGCATATTTATATATATATTGAAAAAAACTAAAGACCATTCTAGAAATAAAAAAAATATAGGGGTTAAAATCAAAAAGTAAAAGTATAAGGGTTGAAATGAAAATCAAATATATTATTAATTTTAATCAAAGGACAAAACTGAAAAAAATCAAAACTTCTGAACCGAATATATTAAGGTTTTAAACCCAATCCGGAAATTAAAGAAGTAGGACCAAAATGAAACATTAACATTTAATTAATTTAAATGGAAGTACTCAATTAAAAGGGAAGGGACCGAAGTGAAAATTTCACACAGGGGGCTTCTTCTCAACCATAAAGACAATTAAAAGTATGGGGACTAAAGTGAACGGTCAACACACCTGGGAGCCTGTCCTGTACTTTCGTATGCAGGAGAGAGAGAAACGGAACAAACGGCTTTAACCGGCCACCGTCGCGTACACAGACTTCTGACGATGAAACGCGTCGCACCGGGAGGAAGAGCACGCGGAGGCGTATCGACAGAGATGCTGTTAGCCCATTTCCGGAGAAGATATCAACCCTCACACGCCACTTTAACAGGGCGTGAGGCGGAATACTGTCGGTCGCGTGTCCCACACGCGCCGACAATATTTCAGAAAAAATAAAAAAATATTGGTCAATTACCGTTCCACCCCTGTGCCTAAGCCATAAATTTTGTCTTATTAGGGATTAAATCTGTATTTAGCCATTGCAAAAAATATAAAAAAAAAGAGTTGCGGCGGACCGGTCCGTACGCGTGCAATTACACCCTTAACCCTGAGCTCGGAATGGTTTTTTGTCCTATTATAGGTACAAAATCGTTAAAACACTGTTCATGACCGATTAAAATAAAAAAAGGACAACAACATGAAAAACGATAAAGCCCCCATGCCACCCGCATAAAGAGCCGAGAATGCAAAGGCCAAAAACGGGCGCACACTGCTGCAATCCACAGTGAATTTAGAGACAATGCACAGTGTTTTGAACAGGGAAAAACCCGCGCCTTTTAGTTGTTAGGTAATGTTAGATAACAGTGCGCGGCTCCAAAAGGACAACACCATCATCGGTGAATGGTGGTAACTCTACTTGTGTAGTCTCAACGCGCTCTTCGTTGGTGTGGTATAGTTTTAAGCAAATGATACGTGAAAAATTGGGTGAACACGTGTCTCGTTAGGAAGTTGTGATTTGTATGCAACAAGGTCGATCTTCTCGATAATATGGTAGGGCCAATATAAAATGGCTAGCGAGTTTCTAATGGACCTGTTTGAAGATCGTTTGTTGACAATATAGATGCATCTTTAAAAGCACCCAATCCCCAACGATGAACTCAGTATCCCGACATTTTTGATATGCTAGTTGCTTCATTTGCTTTATCAAATATTCTAAGTTTGCTTTCAATTGGCATAACAAATCCTCTCGTGTAATGAGTTGTTGGTCGACTTCGTGGACAGACCAAAGTCCCTCGTTGTATGGTGGAATGAAGGGTGGCAATCATCCATATAGTGCATGGAAAAGGCTCATCTCTGTCAAGATATGGAAGGTGGTATTATACCAATATTTAGCCCAAGGCAAATAGGAGCACCATTATCATGGCCATTGATGAACGAAGCATCGTAGCTGCTGCTCTATGCAACGATTTACTACTTTTGTCTAGCCATCTTCTGTAGGTGGTATGCCGAACTAAGCTAAAATTTAGTGTAAGGCATCTTGAAGAATTCTTGCCAGAAATTTGCTTATGAAGATTGGCGTCTCGATCACTAACCATTGACTAGGGCATTACATGGAGCTTGAAAACACCTTCAAAAAACTTTTTTGCCACATGTTTTGCTATAAAAGGATGGCTAAGTGTAAGGAAATAGGCATACTTACTAAGACAGTCAACAACCACTATGATTGTATTCTTTCCTTGCAAAACCTGTAAAGCCTTTCAATAAAATCTAAGGTGATGTTGTCCCATATTGTATATAGAATCGATAATGGTTGAAGAAGCCCATCGGGGAGCCAACGTCTCGACCTTTGTTTTCTGGAAAATCTCAGATCCTTGGACATAGTGTTGCATGGCTTTATGTATCCTAGGCAAGTAAAATTGATATCCCAAGCTTCTTGAATATATGTAGGACGCCAAAATGACCTCCCACCTCGGTGTCATGCATTTATTGCAATAGTTTGCCCTCAAGGTGACATCATTAGAAACAATGACTTGTCCATTGTATATCAACAAACCTTGTCGCTATGTATATGACCCTCTAGAATGTTCTATGGCAATACAAATTTTAGAATGAATGTACTTGTATCCTATTGTAGCCTTTCTTATTTCCTCCCATAAGCTAACCTGCAGAAAGAAAATATGGTAAAGAATAGGATTGCCCTGTTTGCAAGAAATAACATTAATTGTAGAGTTTTCTTGACCTAGTCTATATTGGATTTTGTAATCATAGTCTCAAAAGCTTAACAACCCATCTTTATTGTGTTAGAGTTGTAAGACTACGTTGATCTATCTAAATATATAGAATTTTTAGCCTATGAGGTAAGGCTATCAGATGTGTATTGCTTTAACGATTGCCAACATTTCTTTGGTGTACGTAAACCAAGACTTCTTAGTCACTCCAAGTGCTCGACTCATGTAAGCCACTAGTTTACCATATTGATACAGGACCACCTTAATTCCTTCTCCGGATGCATCTATTTCAATAGTGAAAGCGTCACTGAAGTTTGACATGGCTAATATAGGAGTGGCTATCATAGCCCGTTTGAAAACATGAAAGGAGGTTTGAACTTCATCATGCCACTCGAGTTAGCCTTTTTAAGAAGATTTGGTGAGAGGTTGAGAGAGAATTTTGTAATCTTTAACGAACTTACGATAATATCTTGTTAAACTAAGAAACCCACGGAGTTTCGAAACAGTAGTAGGTCGAGGCCAGGTGACCATAACAACGATCTTATTTTCATCCATTTTCACGCCATAATTAGTGATGATAGGCTCCTAATGACATTGAGTGCACGATAATCTATGCAAAAGTGCCAATTATTGTCTTTCTTTTTTACCAACAATATAAGCAATGAGAAAAGGCTACTACTGTGCCGCACAAGTTTGAATTGCGGTATATCTTGTACCTTCTTTTCAATCTCATTTTTTAGGTAATGAGCATACCTATATGGACAAACATTAATAAGTTTGGTTCCCTCCTTAAGGACAATGTCATAGTCAACTTCCCGTGTAGGTGGCAAGCTCGGAAGCTTTTCAAACACATCTGAAAATTCCTGTAATATATCTCGCATACTGGAATGAATAGACTCTTGTGGTTATGTTTGGGCAATCAGTAGATATAAGGCCAAAAAGGCATGGCTAGGATGAATTTTCTAAGTTAACTCTTCCATTGATGCAACTTGGATATGTTCACGTTGATGCCTACCAATCTCTTAGTCTGTTTTTCCCACATGAATTCCATAATTAACTTCCTTCAATCACATACCACTGAACCCTAAGGAGCTCAAGTTATTGAACACCAAGAACTATGTTCAACCCTAAGAGCGGTAATTAATAAAGAGTTAAGGAAAATAAAATGCCTTGCAAATCAATTTGTACCTCCTCAAACCACCCTTGAAATATGAGATTTTCTCCATTAGCAACTTGAACCATGAAGTTTTCTGTGGGCACCACTAGTAGACGCAATCGATTGGCCATGTGTTCACTAATGAAGTTATGAGTGGATCGGCTATCGATTACATAATGCATCATGGGCATAAATTGTAGCAGCGATCCACATGGTTTTGGCTTAGTCCATCTTTGTTAGTGCATGTAATGTAATTTCGGATTCAAGGAGTACTTCTTAATTTGCTCGAGTTGATTGTTCTTTCAGTGTCATTATGGCTAATAGGTCACCATTATCCTTGTAACCTTCCAACATGAGTATTCATGATCCTTAACATTTGTGCCCCATAGTAAAACAATCATTACAATTGAAACCTAAGTTTTGGGGTCATCTCCGTTGCATTTCATCCCAATAAAGTCATCATATAGGAACTGCAGGGGTTGGTGCTACTGCTCGGGGAGTAGGGGGAAGAACTAGGGGATCTTGTGTTGGTAGTGTAGGTATTATAAACCTCATCTGTCTAGCTAGTTGATCATCCTTCATTCTTTGCTAAATTGATGGTTTCTTTTAATGTTTGGGCTTAAACATTCGTATACCATCAGAAATGTCTATTCTTAGGCCACCCAAAAGCGTTCCTATAATAGCTCTTTGTGTCCATACCCGTACTCAATTGCCTAAAAACTCAAATTCTCATTGGTAATGATACAAATGACCAATCTACCTTATCCATGAAAGGGATTCCATAAAAAGTTTCACACTCGAAGGTCCAAAACGAGCACAAATCTCGTCTTCAAAATGTGCTCATGAGAGAACTCGTCCTTCATCTTGGAACATCTTGCGAATCCATTACCAATATTATTTGGCCTCTCCTTCCAAGTTATAGGAGGCGAAGGAGACTTTCTGAGCTTCGCGAGTGTTTTGGAACTCAAAAAATTGGTTCATACGATTGAACCATTATGTCGGATCATCTCCTTGAAAATCAAGGGAATTCAAGCTTGGTTGTTTTGGAAGATACCACAAGTCATCCTCCATCGTTGCCTTGATGGTTGTCGTGGTTGGGGTCTCTTGGTTTACTAGCAATACTTTAGATTGGTGGTTGAGAGGTTTCTTCCACGTGGTAAACTCTATCGTGCCATGACGAGCTCCATCCAATGTAGCCCTTCTTCTAGTTGCTTGATGTGTTCTTTATTGGTTCCCATAAATAACCCTACTTTGATACAAATGATAGATCCCAACAAATACTAGAAATATAAACTGAATTAATTTATCTTCAAGTGAGAAAAGTACCACAATGTTCAGATAACAAATGATTACTTACTTTTCATTGACATTGTTTAGTGCTTAAATAAACAAATCAAAATCACAAGTTAATGACTCAACCCTAAACTAACGCTAATAGATGCTAAACTTATATAAAACAACACATGTAAATACATGCCACAAATACATGTAATTAACTTGTAAACTGATCATAACTACATGAATTACAAATTACCTAAAATAGTGTAACTACAGAAGACCTACTACTCCCTCCACTTAATTAGCACATAACTGATCATGCAAATACATGCATGCAACAGTCTTTCATGATGCAATCTTCTAGTCTTCCAAGATGCAACAGTCTTCAACTCATCCTAAATATATGGGATTTGGTTATATGATTTCAATTTGTTCTTTAAATGAAGCCCTATACATTCTCTTATATAGGTTATATGATGTAACTAAGAGATTACAATTATTTATGATGACTACTAGCTAGACAACCATGGTGAATTCTAAGAAGGAATCCTTTTATTAGCCATTAAATTTATTCTAACATTAATATGAGAGCTATCTAAATAAAGATAGAGAAGACAACAAATATGACAAACAATATAAATATTGGAAAGTTAATAGAACTATATAGCTTATGTTTAACCAATTAAATCAGATTTATGATAAAGTAGATTTGAAACTCTATAAGCCTATACAATTGAGGGCAAGTCCTCATAAATTATGTAGTCATGATCACAATGATAAAGGTGTTTATAGAAAATAATGCCCTATGTAGGGTATTATATGCCAATGTATAAGACACCATAATAAGCATAACCAAGCCTATACATAATTGCCCCTAATACACTAGTTATCTTACAAGTATATAAGAAGTCATAGGCCAATTATATAGCTCACTCAATAGTCTTATTACCAACCACATAAACTTTCCATAAGACAACTTAATGTCTTATAAAACTATTTTACAATAGGGAAACCCTAATACTCTTATGTAACAAGCCTTTATTTTCAATTAATAAGTAACATATAAAGGATAAACAAGGTTTGACTAGCCCAATACTTAAATAAAAATAGGGCCAAAATTGGACAGAAGCTAAGCTCATATATACACACCAAAATCCTAAGTAGGTTGAAGGTTGCACCAAATTCTTATAAAAATAAAGACATATGATTTGAAAGAGTTTTATAGGGAAGATAACTAATCAATGATGGGACATATCACTAAGCTCATTGATCAATATGGTAATAGTACAACAAACCACTTTATTAGACTAAATGTTATTTAGTTTTTTACTTACTAAAATATCCTTCCACTAGTTCTTTAAGTTTCCACCTTTACTTCATCAATATTTGAGAAGAGTTGGAAACTTGTTTTCATAACATTTTCTACAAATTATAAGGTAAAGGTGACAATGGTTGACATGGCCAATATAGCTTAGGATCTAAGAGAATCTATAAAGAGTTATGCTTTTCAATGAAGGACTCTAAAAATTAAATGCATAATAATTATAAAAAGCACTTATATAGTAAACTCATAATAACCAAATACCTAGAAATATATAATATTATATATGATATTGCTTGATATAAGAAACATGCATGTGAAATGAACAAAGACAAAATCCCATTAAAAGAAACTTAAATATCCATATAAATGATTTCTCAAATGCTAATTCAACAATTGACTTAGATTATAATGAGAAATTTTGAATGTAGTATAGAAATAACTATTTTTAGTCACAATGAACAAAAAATAAAACCTAGACTTCTAAAAATATATATAGTAATGTGAGTAAGGATCATTACCATGAAGAGAATCTAACCTCGTTTTATGCTATGTGAACAAGGGTTTTGAGTATAACGGAAACATTTGAGAAAACAACTAAGAAATAACTCAAATAAAATTATTGACACTTACACTTTGAATATTCACCATAAAAACTATTTTCCTATCTCTTTTTAGTTGCATTTACTTAGAAAAGTTAGTGCTAAGGTACATTGGTCTCTTCAAAATGGTGAGGAGAATTGGATTCATAACATATAAATTGCCCTTTCCCCTATATTTGGTCAAGATGTACGTTGTATACCATTTTTTGTTATTACAAAAGGCTAATATGGACCTTGCTTAAATGTTACCACAAGTTTTATTAGAATTTAAAGAAGATTTGACCATGAACATAAAACCAATAAGGATTTTAGACCAAAGTGAAAAAATGAGTTGAGAAATAAAAAGATCATAATAGTAAAGGTACTATGGAGATGCTCTCAAGTACAAGAAAAAACTTGGGTAAAAGAATAGCATATGAAAAATAAGTATCTAGAAATTATTTTAAAATCAGGTATGGAAATTGACATTTTAATGATGATTTTTTTAAAGGAGGGAATAATGTAAACTCTTAAATATTAAGATTTTAACCAGAGATAAAAATAGGTTAAAATAAGATTTTAAGAAATTAATTTTATGCCAATGGAAAAATAGAAATGAAATAAAAAAAAGGGAACACTAAATAAAGATGAAAAAAATCAATAGAAACTTTTGGGACAAAATTGAAATTACGAGTGAATATAGGGTTAATTTGTAATTGACAAAAAAATCTAAAATAAATACTCTCTCTTTAAAAGTCAATAACAAATAATAGAAAGGAAAAAAACAAGAAAAAAACTTTTATTGATACCAAAATGTTCTTTAGAAAAACCCTTAGGAAACTAGGGGAGGTCAGGCTAGAACCATACTGGACAATATAGTTAAATTATGTTGATTGGTAGTTTTGGATGCATTAATGGCAAAACTAGGTTTTCTTTTTTTTAGTAAGAGTGTACATTTGGTTTTCTTTTTCCAGTGAGAGTGTACATTTGTGTCTTAGTTTATAGACAAAACAATCCATATTCAAAATTGAATTTTATAACCTTAGTTATGATTAACATGAATAACAATGTTCTTAAATGATTAAATTAAGTTGGCTAAAAATTGGCTAGGTTATACTTTGTATAGAAGTTTTCTTCTTGATGTAAGGCCTAATTTGTAGATGTTATAAGAATGAAATTTGTGTATACATGTGTGAACTATAAAACTCTCTTTTGTTGAGTGAAAACTAAGAGAAAAAGAATAAAATTGTAAATGATGGTTAAGTTGAAAGAAATCAACTTATGTTATTATTATGTGAAACTTACAATTGAATGAAAAGAATAATGTGCTATACTTGTGGATATAGGAGAGGGGATAAAAGTTATGTTGTAGTAGAGAGGTATTATTAGAGCTTTGATAGCAGGTAGGTGTTGAGCACCTTAACAATTTTGTTTACCATGTTTTGTATGTTAGCTATTTGTAAATGTAGATAAGTATTTTGACTTCATTTATGGATTAAAAATGAGTGGAAAAGCAATTTCGATATGGCTTCTTGTACACAAATATAAAGGAGAAGTAAGAAATCTAAAGAAAATGATGAAGGAAAAATGAGAGATATATGTATAATAACCTTTCTTGAAAAGATTATATGAAATGAAAACACAGAGGTTTGTCAACCCTTCAATGCTCATGCACCCTAGAAAGTGCCTCATAAATTATATATGTGGTCATATTTGCTCTTGGTTGCATACATCAACTTCAAGTTATCTATAATAACTTTAACAAAATAATGGTTTGTCAACCCTTTCAATGCTTATGCATCCCTAGAAGTGCCTCATAAATTACTCAGAGGTTTTAAGGATGGATTTTAACATAGAAATCCTAGCTCAAGATTGATGTAACTCAATGTTGGTTGAATCCAACACTTACAAGAATCTATAACAATGGATTCACTCTTACCAAAGTTCAGTACATACTCTCTGAAGATTAAACCTAACCTTACTCTTCTTCACAATGACCTTTATCTTTGATAGTAGGATTAATCCAAAACCTCTCAAAAAACTTGATTCTAACCTTTATGCTTGAGCACAACTACTCTAAGAAAGCCAATACTTAGAACATCATCTTAACATTGGGCATCACACTTGTAGTATGAACTCTTTAACCTTCAAATATCGAGCAATATATGATTTATATAAAGCACTTGAAATGAATATAACAAAACAAGTTAGATAAAGAAAAAAAACATATGAACAAGCTAGTAATATGACCAGAATTATATAAAATACAAACAAAAATCTCTTTAAATCTTCTAGATATTTAGGTTAGATAGAAAGGGTTTAAACAACAACGATCCTATAAGAGCTTAAAAGGTGGGTATGCCATTAAAAAGAACTAGCTAAACCCCCTTTTCAATCTCTTTCCACTCCAAGTCAAAGAGAGCAATCTATCTTGGGATTAGTTCCTGAAAACCAAAGTCCTAGCATTAGGTAACTATTTATAGATGGTAATGGGTCAATAAGATAAACCTTTATCCTTTAAAAATTGTGAGAGGATTGGAGTCATATCTTTTTATCCTTGTAGATTGATCTATAGGCTTAAACATGAGTGATTATAATTAATGGTATTTATGAAGTTAATGAAGTAAAATAAGCTTACAAAAAAAAACTATTAATAACAACTAAATATTAAAGGTATAACATTTAAGAGATATAATGGAATGAAAAAGAGGCATGAATCATTTATTGCTGTGATGCTTTCAAGATATGTTGCACCTTTATCTCATTGGATATATATGCCATCTTTAGAATACTTATGCCTCTAAATCACCAAAAAGGTAATGATAAAACCTTTTTCTTAGAGAAATTTACACTACCAAGCACTAATAAGTCTTTGATATTTATATGAATTTTACTAGACTTAAAGAGATGGAAATAAAATGATAAAAAACCATGACTCAAAGTTGACCTATTAAGGGACAAACTCACTCTAAAGCTTCGTGTCTAGACACATTGATAATAAAATGTGCTTAACTCAGACCTAAGATGTCTTTTTCTTGTATGGCTAAAATTATAAGGGGTACATAGGCTCTTTTAGCATATAATTAACTATTATGATGATATTTTATCTTCATGCTGTAAAGAACACATGCTGCCTCCATCTTATATAAAAAAAAATATGATCTAAATAATAAAGGAAATGTCTTCTCCTAACTCCTATAAATAAATCTTGGGTCATCATGAATAAACATGCCACAAATAAAGACGAGGAATGATCCCTAAGCTCGTAATAATCAAGCTACAAAATAACATTCCTTGAGTATAAATAACAGAAAGGTATCACTTATGAATGTAATATATCTCCCATGATGTCTACTATCAGCTCACATATTAAAAATGCTCTTTAACTGTTAGATCTTATATATTAAATTATTTTAAAGAATGTACTTGGATTTTCAACTCAATTTATAACATAGACTTATGGCTCAATATCAAACCCAACAAAACTCAACCTAAAAAAAAACATCATCACATTGATTTTATCAAATTACATCAATCCACTAAGATAATATATATATTGAATAAGTTGCTATATCATTGTCTTATGTCACATTATAGGTCAAATTGAATTGCATTTTGAACATAAACTTTTTTTCAAACATTGTTGATTTGTTTTTAAGAAAAAATCTAAACTCATAAAAAAAAAAAAAATCAAAACCTGTTTGTTGGCAGAATTCACATGTTATCTTAGAAATCATATCTCACTCACATGAGCTCATGTTGAAAGTTGGTTTGATGATAGGTATTTGAGTCAAGAATCCAACACAATTGAGTTTGCATCAAATGGATTTCTATAGCTCAAGATATTCAAGTTGTAATGGTTGAAGGTCAACATTGGAAGAATGCAAGATTTGACTTTGAAAACTAGATTTTCATGCTCTTTACTTATTTATTTTTCTTGCCATAGATTTTCAGAAAGGTATGAATATTAACTTTTTAATGTCACCGAAATCACTTTATTTCGATCTCTATAGCTCAGTTCCACACAAAACATCGACTGAATATCAAATCTATCAATTTCATCCTCTTTAAATTTTTCATCCAAAAATACCTTCAAAATATAAAACAAAAAAATTGCGGCATTTTAAATATAAACATAGGCAAAAACACTAAATAAATATAGGTAAAACTTATTAAATGATATGGTTGCATCAAAATTGATCTTTTTAGTCGTTGAAATATGGTCAATTGATGACATCTCTCTCTCTCTCTCTCTCTCCATATTTAGTAGCTTTGTCTTTCCTTTCTAATATGAAGTTAAAAAGTATAATTTCATAAAACTATATGGATTGAGAAACATTATTTTTTCTTTGTGTGAATCTGATATTTGTCATGGAATATCTTCTTGTTTCACAATTTATTATTTTCTTCTGAAGTTTGTTTTTAATAAATTGGCTATCAAATTAGTTATAGAAGGTAGTAATTAAAAAGCAAAAGTTGATGGATGAAACTAAAAAGAAGAAGAAACTTTGAAATATAATGAATTAGTATAATAAAAATCTAGCCAGTATAATCTGTAATTTTGACAATGGAGGCACCTAGTGTCGATATTGAACAACTTTAGTCTGAAAGTGAAAAACACGACGGGGACGGAATATTCGCTCGTTATTTTTGATTTTTGGCAGCGGACAAAAGGGATATTCACAAGGACGATATGGAGGAATATCACGACACGTTTCACGAGGAGAATCTCATAAGGCAGAGGGAGGGAGGGAGGGATAAGGCAAAGAAAATCTGCACAAAAGGCGAGGGTTGGAGTCTTGTACGAGAAGACTGCTTTTAGAAAGCGACCATCCATCGTTATTTCTCTCTCAATTTAGGGAATTCGATGCACTCGCTGCTCTCTCACACCGCTGGAGGCTGAGGATAATAGATTATTTTTTACCTTTTTCTATCATGGAAAAGGCATCTCTTTCTGATGACTCCATGCCCATCTTTTCTTTTTCTGCTGTCAAATTTGCCCAACTTGAATCGTCACACTTCATCATATGAGATGAGATGATCGATGAGCAGCTGGATTATTAGATCCATCTTCAATGTATATGTATGATCAGCACAAACAAAGATTGCCCATGCATCTTTTTTATTGGATTTTCGTTTATATATGTATAAAAAAAACAGGTTCTCTATATATATGAAAATCACCATGCATGGAACAGTTTATCAGGAAGACGGAAGAGGTTAACAATATTAATTGCGCATTTTGGAGACTCGTAATATTCGTGCCCGGATCCAACTAGTGTTAAGGAATTGTTGGTAACCCCACAAAAAACTATTCTGTATTTACTGAGAATCTTCTTAGCCTCCTACCCACTTCATTAAAGTTAGGTATAGCTGAAGAAGATTCCCGGCTCTCAGGGGTGCTTTATTATTCTTTAGGGTTGGATTTTCCCTTTAAGCTTCGTGGGTTGTGTTCCCTTCCCTTAATTTAGAGTCGTAGAATTTGGAACTAAGATATTCCTTCCTTATAGGAAAATATTATATTCCTGAATTTTTCATTTTGGATTAGATATTCCCTTCTTTCTTCTCTGCTGAATGCACTCAAATTTAGAGCAATTATGCAACTTTTGAAACCAAAAGGAAAAAAGTTGCGTGCATGGTGTTAGATCTGTTAATCTATGCATGCTGCCTCGGTGAGTGCGGTGTTTTGGACTAAAAAGCATAAAATTAAAGCTTTTAACTCGGCTAACCACACTGACAAACGACCTAAATGTTAAAAAAAGATGCACAGAACCACCTACTTCGGTGATCAGGACGCTGTGAAGTACTTCTTGCCATACACGTGGCTGACATCCACCAACTTGTTTGTGCTGAGGAGGTTTCACCTGACATGATCAAGATGATCCTAACCATCGAATCAATCCCATTCATTCCTTTTGAATTTCTTCTGCACGCACGCACCACCACTACAAGAACTTTAGACTTTGAACACCCAATTGACATTACTGTTAATTAATTACCTCATCACCAGCTCCATCTACTATAAATTGGTGGTAAGAACTGAGAATGGATTCTAGCCCATCATCAGATGATTGCCACGTGGGATATCTCAAAAACATTTCATTCCATGTTCGCTCTATGAGTGCAGGTAAAGTTTGTGGATTATTACTCATCAGGAAATCCAAATTAAAATAAAAATCATTTTCAAGGACTTGGCCTTGGAGGTTAAATTGAACACTAACACACACCCATCGATCTATTAAGATTAAACCGAATGATAGGAAATTAACTTTTGAGGGGATACCCGGCAGTATTAATTATGATAAGGTATTTTAGATTTTAAAGGTAGGAGAAGAATCTTAGTCCTCATGCACAGTCTCTTGAATTCAAAACGAAATGGGAAAATGGAAAAAGGAAAAAAAAATAAGAAAAAGAAAGAGATAAAGAAAAAGGAGGATAACAGTAAGAAGAAGAATCATCTTTTATATTAATTGGTGATTTGAATTCGTACAAAGAGCTCCTTGCTAGCAAGTTATATGCCAATTAAAGGTTTAAAAAACCAGAGTCTAATCACATGACCCCTCTACTGTCAGAATCCTGATTCCTTCTTCCGTTTCAGAAAGCCTCAGCCACCTCTCTCATATTTTTAGCTTTTTCTAACTTTGCTCTCCTTGCAAGAAGTTACCATTTCTCTTTAGCCCCCCCTCCCCCTGCTAGCTTTTTCTTTTCTCTCCGAACCCTACTTTATTCCCTCTTGAACTCACCCCTAAAAAGACGACGATCCTCCTTGTGCTCACAAACAACAGCCTCTCCCTTTATCTCTCTCTCTCTCTCTCTCTCTCTCTCTCCCACTTGAAAACTCAAAACCTAGAAAGCAAGAGTCTGAGAACCCACCCTCTTTAATTTGTTGTTGTTTGTTCTCCTGCGTATGCTATTCCTGTTGTAGCATGAAAGTTAACAGCAACCCAAGGTTTGCTGAGTAGAGAGAGTTTCCTTGCTGGACGTGAAAACACAGAAATTAAAAATCATGGCCTCTCCATCAGAACTCAGCCTGGATTGCAAGCCCCACAGCTATTCTATGCTATTGAAATCTTTTGGAGAGCAGAATGACCAGACCCAGAAGCTTGAAGAGTTTCTGTCTCTCCTTGAAGAAGAAAGGCTAAAGATAGATGTCTTCAAACGCGAGCTACCCCTTTGCATGCAGCTTCTAACCAATGGTATATATATATATAACATCGATCTATCGTTTGGGTTTCTTTTCTTGAAAGCTTTTGATGCTTTTGTTATAACTACTGATCTGAAATCAGCTACGGATTCAAGATTTATATATATGAAGCATTTTAATTCAAGTCTTTTTTTATCCGTTTTATTTTACAGAGATTTGAGTTAGCTTTCTATGTTTGTTATTTTATTTCTTGAGTTCGTCGTCCCTCTGAACACATCCACTCATATTTTGACATATTTAATTTGTTAAGAGAATGTAACACCCCATATATAGTTTAGAAGATTGTAATTCATCAATGGCTATATCTAATTTCCATCTTTCAACTCAGCTGTGGAAACGTCAAGGCAGCAACTACAAGCCTGTAGAGCAAATCAAGTGCCCATACCAGTTCTTGAAGAATTCATTCCTCTCAAAACACCACCATCTGAAGCCCTGGAGAAGACAGCAAACATTTCTGACAAGTCAAATTGGATGACAACAGCACAGCTTTGGAGCCAAGACAGCAACGAATCCAAACCTCAGACCACAATGACAACCCCGAAACAAACTGATATTGGATTCAATGTTAGCTCCAAGCTGGCCTTAGATACCAAACAAAGAAATGGAGGAGCTTTCCTTCCGTTCTCAAAAGAAAGAAACTTGTGTCCAAGCCCAACCCTAGCTCTTGCATCAACTGATAATCAAATGGAATTGGATCATAAAAAATGTTCAGAAGTTGAGAATGGATTTTCTTGTCAAAAAAGAGAGAGTTCTGGTCATAAGATTGGAAATGGTGGGGCTGTGATTGAGCAAGCAAAAGGAGGTGGTAACAATTCTTCACCTGATGGCCATCCAACGAACACTGCAACTGCTGCTTCAGCTTCTACTACATCTACCACTCAGACTCATAGAAAAGCAAGAAGATGCTGGTCACCTGACTTACACCGTAGATTTGTCAATGCTCTTCACATGCTTGGTGGCTCTCAAGGTAACCATAATCTTAACAGCGATAGCCATGTTTGTCACCGATCTTTATCATTGTCATAATTATAATTATATATATCTTTTCTGGTATGCATGAAAACAGTAGCCACCCCGAAACAAATCAGGGAACTCATGAAGGTTGACGGCTTGACCAATGATGAAGTTAAAAGCCATCTGCAGGTATATATATATTTCTCTCTCTCTCTCTCTCTCAAATAGTCTTTCCTTCTTATGATTTGTGAGGCTCAGGCAGCATGCATGAAAGAGGCCTTGTACAATTTCTTTTCACCTGACATAATACTTTGAATATGTTAGTGTTAATAGTACACTGCAGACACCGATCATCGATGTGTAATTCTATATGTCCTTTTTTTACATGGTGACCAGAAATATAGGCTTCATACAAGGCGACCCAGTCCAAGTCCACAAGCAGCGGGAGGTCCAGCACCACAACTTGTGGTCCTGGGTGGCATATGGGTCCCCCCTGAGTACGCGACGGCAGCTCATAATGGGGGGGCCACCCTCTATGGCGCCCACCCAGCTTCTCATGCACCGCCACCTCACTTCTGCGCTGCGCCACCTGTGTCTCAAGACTTCTACGCTGCAGCTGCGACACCTCCACCACCACTCCACCACCACACCCTCTACCACCAACTCCACTTGTACAAGCCCACTTCACAGGTCCATAGCTCCCCGGAGTCGGATGTCAGGGGCACCAGGGACAGGTCTGAGAGCATCGAAGATGGCAAGTCAGAGAGCAGCAGCTGGAAGGTTGAGAGTGGTGAAAATGATGGTGGAGAGAGAAAAGGGTTGGCGGCTTTGAGAGAAGATGGAGAAGAGAGCAATGGAAGTGAGATCACTCTCAAGGTTTAGACCTCCCTGGTGTGTAGGGTTAGAGTTAGGGTTAGGGTTAGGGTTTTAGCTTTATTTGCACATGATCTCGATCTAACTAGCTATTTGCTACTTAGTCGTCTGCTATGTTTCATTCTATTCCATATTTGTCAAATATCTAGAGAGCTACCGTAAAAAAGGGCATGATGAGAAAGAGAGTGTTTGGTGCTTTTCCTTCTATATCATAACAATAATATGGTCCTATTAATCAGAAAGAAAAAACTTTGGAGATTGGATTATTTTAGCTTTTCATTTTGTAGCTTGTGATTAGCTGATAATTGAGAGCTGTGCATGAACAGAGATCGCAACATCTTGTGTGGTGGCAGTCTTATCAAAATCGAGTATGAAATCTTTATAAAGCGACAGGTATTCTTTGTAAAATCGCATGAAATCTTGGGAAAATAAAAAGTGACAGGATGGAGTTTCTTTACTCTTTACCAATTGATTAAAAAATACGAGCGACGGTATTGATTTTTCTGTTTTTTACTTAAAAAAAATAGTATTATCTATTTTTTAAATATATTTATAAAATCAGCATATTCAATCAATCTAAAAACATCAAAAAACAATAATTTAGAGTAAAAATCTATTTTAATCTTTTTGAAAACCATGGTTAGACAACATAAAATTGTGTTTGGTATTCAAACAATTTTTGTGATTGTCGCGTAAAAATAAGCAAGTTTTGAAAAAATCACTTTTATTTATGCTTAGTTTAATCGAATTATTTGTATAGTTAAAACAATAGTTAAAGTTGATGTTTAACAAATAAAATATTTGGTTAATTGCTTGTAGTAAAATTACCTAAAAAGACATTTATCATTTTCTTATTTTGTAATAACATTAATGTGCATTTCACTACTAATAAAACATAAATATGTCATGTGAATTACAACAACGATTTCGTTGTCCTATTAAACTTGATGCAATCTTATCATGAACACAATCCATAAAGGAAGGCCTCTAATTTTCATGGGTATGCAGTGAACATAGAGAGACATCGATTGAAAAATCTTTAAGAACCAAATCATGATGACAATCAAATTCTATAAATGTCATGTCATATTGTGATTTTCTTCTAATGTTGTTTTGGATTGTCATAAATGCCACAACAATTTGAACCTGTGCTTTGTAAGGAAACAAACACATATTCTACAAAATTCTTCATCTTTTTTTTTTCTCAAACACCAAATATACATTCTAGCACAAAATGATTTGAGGGAGAGCGAAATTGAGAATTCCTTCAAATGATATTTCTCACCTCTATATAGACCTAAGAAGTCATATTCATTAGGACATTCTGAATCGACCAGGTAGTATTTCCCTATGAAAACATATATTGACTTTGTTATATATTCTTAAATAATTAAAATAACATTTACTTATAAAAAAAAATAAGATTACACATTTTGATTCATTAATACCTTCAAGTGGGTTACAAAATTTGATACTTTGAGTGTTAATTACCTCAAGAAAAATTTGTGTATTCTGCACAATATCTTTCTATCTCACCCAAACAAAAATAAATTGCATGTCAAAGCTATATGAAACCATTATATTTTGGTTCAGTATATATTTTCTATCAATAAATAATATTTTATTTTTTATAGATATACATGCCCATATACATGTGTGTCATTGAAGTTACCTTGAAGTGAGGAATATATCTTGGATTGTTTTTTATTTCACGAGGCGTGTTTAATAATTCAAGATCTTTAGGTTTATAAAATCTACAGTGAGCAAATATATTATTCTTAGATATTCATTAAAATATCTACCAATGGTTTCTCTTAATGTTCAAATCACTCCTAAACTTCCTTATTAGAAGCAACCAATGCTAATGCATACAAAAACATCCCAAACTTCTTAAGAACACGCAATTTTCATGATGTTCTTAACCAATATTGGATTTCTATGAAATGTCATTGCATTCATCTTAAATATATTTACACATCATGTCCAATGCCTATGTAGATTTCATTAAATAAATCTATAGATATGAGTATTATAGTACGAGAGCACCAATTGTGCTACATACTAGTTTACAAAGATCAAACTCTCTACTCTAAAGCAACTCACCTCCATCATCCACCACCACCACCACCACCACCACCATCATTGCCAGCATTATCACTATATTGATATAATCATAATTTTGGTTCTATTCAACCCATATACCCATTTTCATATCCGGACCCTGATTGTTTTTTTATCCTTGGAAATTCAAGTTGTTGTAGTTAATTATGATATTTGAATTCTTTATTTTATGTTATATGTAATTACTAGTTTATAAGCATGCATTACATTGCGGTCAATCTATTTTAAACATGACAAAAAATTAAATATTCGTGTATAAAAAACTATTTAATATTTTTTATTAAATTAACCGAGCTCATCAACCATGAAACCTTTTTATCTAACTTCCTACCTAACTTAAGTTTAAAATTAATTTGTATGAAGTTTTTCTAATGTAATTCAGTTGATTTTGTTAATCCACGGGTGTTTTGGTTGACTACTAAAAGAAATCAATAGATGAAATTGAAAAAATAAATATGATGAAACTAATATAAAAAACAAAACTTATCAACCCATCTTCATGCCAAGTCTAGCTCTATAATTAAATTGTGTGAAGTCAATGAGAGATAATTTATCGTGTTTAATGGCATAATAAATTGAAAGTGAATATTACAGCTCAATAAAAATATACGAGTCAAAACAATACCATCATACAATATTTTCTAAAACATGTAACATGTGTATATTATATCTTACATCCACTTAATTTCAATAAATTTTTTGTTTATTGACATGACGTAGTTTTTCAATACAATTGTTAATAACTTGAAATGTTGATCCATAAAATTATTTTCTTCAATAAAACTAATTTTCTTAAGATATTTTTTTATAGGATCACTTTAGAAAGGAGTCGAACAATTGTATAGTAATGATGATTCAATAATCTTAGTGCTCAGAAATTGTCACATTTGTTTTTATGTTTGCATATATTTACTAACACAAAAATAAAACTACTCATATTTGAGCTGAAAATGTGAGAATCGATCAAAATAACAGGTGTTATTCACAAACAAAAAATAGAGCCCGACCAAAATATATAAAAATGATCACCAACCATGACACTCAATTCATAACCCATTATAACAATAACTAAAGAATTTGTTCTAACAATTCTTTTTTTTTATGATTCTTCCAAGAGAATGGATGTTATAACCCATGTAGTAACAACAATGATATTCATAAGATAAGCAAAACTGTAATTTTGTAACTAAATTCCAAAAAATAATATTTTTGAAAATGAGACAATAAGTTTAAAAGTGACATTGTAACAAGACTTCATATTGGTATTTATACATGTGTACATATAATATTTTTTTCATAAGAAGAAATCTCACCTCCTAGAAAGCATATTTTGTGGGTCCAAGTGAGCGAGTAAAACCTCAACTATCCTAGGCTCTTACAAGGGGTGCACGCCTTGACTCAAACTCAAGATTTGATTTAAAGATTGCAAGCCCTTCATCAATACAACACGCCCCTTGGGGACGTGTACATTCGATTTTCAACATAGCAAACTAAAATTCAAAGCAAGCAACCAAACTTTTAAATTCCATTACTAATTGAAGTTCTCACTTTACAGCAATATTCAAACTATAATAACAATACAAATTACAAAGTTTTGACAATTACAATACTTGGTTAATAGAATGCAACAAATTGGCAAAATGAATCCAACTACAATAACATCATAAAAAGTTAAAAAATACATTACAGTGACAATAAAGAGAAATAAAGATTGTCTAGATTATATTACTACCAACAACAAAGAACAAAAACAGCAAATAAATTTATTCATAAATAATCAAACCATGTTCTTTTCCCCATTAGTAAGAAGTAGCAAAAATAAAAATCATGGATTGTTAGGACAAACAAACTAATTTAAACCAAGAAAAAATAACATTAATGTATGGTTAATAAAGCATATTTAAACATTTAAGAACCTTATGTTGTAAGAAACAATTCTACAAAACATGTTGTAACTACCTATAATACCTATTGTACAAAGACAATCCTCATAGTTCATAGTTATGGAAAAACATTAAGCAAACAAGTTATGATGATTTCAACATAGAAGAAACTGACACCATGCACTACAATTAAGTTCTAATAGTAGTGGATGTTGAGCATTTTGAAAACTAGATCATCATTCAAATAAAGATTAGTTTGCCAGCACATCACTAACTAGTTTGCGTAAATTGCTAGAGTTCCACTACTTTAAATAAACTACTAGGTTTTATGTCGCATGACACACACACACACACAAATATCCTAACTTGTAGAATAAATATGTGTGTGTGCAGCGTGGTTAATGTTGCGGAGATGAGGAACTTCAGCATTGTATTGTTTCTCTAAACAATAATAAAATCCTCTACAACTCCCGTGGACGTAGGCAATTTGTTGAACCACGTAAACCTTTGTGTTGTGTGTGTGTTTGCTTTTACGTTACTGTTATTATTTTTCATAACAATTGGTATCAGAGCCTAGTTTAAGGTCTAAGGAAAAACGATGGCTAGAGTAGATGTGAAAGCATCAGGATTGAGAAGTTTGATGGCACAGATTATAGATATTGGAGGATGCAGATAGAGGATTACCTATATGGGAAGAAACTCCATCTTCCATTGTTGGGGACGAAGCCGGACAACATAACAGTTGTTGATTGGAACTTGTTGGATCGATAGGTAACCATTCACTAACCCTGTCGAGATTCGTTGCTCATAATGTCATCAAGGAGAAAACAATTGCAGATCTCATGATGGCCTTGTTAGGAATGTATGAAAAGTCATCAGCAAATAACAGGGTACATTTGATGAAAAAGTTATTCAATTTGAGGATGTCAGATGATATGTCTGTTGCACAACATATGAATGATTTTAATACTGTCACAAATCAATTGTTGTCTATTAAAATTGAATTTGATGATGAGATACGTGCATTGATAATTTTGGCATCACTTCCAAATAGTTAGGAAGCCATGAAAATGGTTGTTAGCAACTCTACTGGTAAATCAAAATTAAATTATGATGATATTCGTGATTTAATTTTGACTGAGAAGGTGCGTAGGAGGGATTCAAGCGAGATCTCAGGATCTAGCTCAACCTTAAATGTTGACTCTCGGGGAAGGCACAAAACAGGAACTTAAACAGAGGTATATCAAAATCAAAGGGCATGAGCAAGCCAAGGCTTGGTCATCAAACAACTTGCTGGAATTGTGGCAAGACTGGCATAAGCTCTTCAATTCTAGGGTCTGAATTACAGTCCACATCTCCCTCTTACTTCTCATATACAACAACTCAATAGAAAAGGTATATAATTCACTACCAAAGTTAACTTCATCTATAAAATGACTTCATGCATAACCTCTTCAACGCTACTCCTTTTTTTTTATCTTTAGAAGTGTATGTGAATTGTTTTTCATTAAAACATTGTTGACATGTTGTTTCAAACATGAGAATAATTATGATCCCATTTTAAATCCTTCTTTTTTGTCCAACATTGAGGTGCAAAAAGTTATGAACCCTTTGTCTTAGCACTACTATGGTTGCTACTACTATTTGTTACATTACAACCAACAACCATGTTGTTCACATCATTTACAAAATCAAAAATAATTGTCATGCTACAACAATATTAGTAAACATTATGACATAATTGAGACACAATGAAGGCTCAATTCTGGAATGTTTCAACTTATTTTCCCCTCTCATTTCCTATAAAATAAAGATTGATTTTTCTATTTAGTTGATCTCCTACTTCTGTTTTATATATAAAAACATGTTATAAGGTTCAACTTTATTTTTAGCAGATGGAGTTTTATATATCTTGAAAAATCATCAATGAATATCATATAATATTTCTTGCCTCATCTAGTCATAGTTTGTTTGTTTTAAATCTCTTAAATTTATGTGTATTAAACTAAGAAATTTAGTTTCTCTTTTAACAGATGTACATGCTTTCTTAACAATTTTAGCTTCAACACATACTTCATATTTATTTATAGATGAACAATTTAAACTAGAGATTAAACCAAAAGAACTCATTTTTTTTAATATAAGATAAACTAAAATGTCCTAATCTAGCATGTCATAGATCAATAGAGTCAAGCAAGTAAGCAGAAGAAGATGCATTTTCATTCATATACTCAATAATATTTAGTACAAAAAGTCCATGGTTGCAATAACCTTTTCCCATAAATACATTGTTCTTTGTGATTACAATCTTATCAAATTCAAATGACACTTTAATGATAAACTTTCTCAACAAAGCTATAAAGACTAAATTTGCTCTTATATTAGGGACATACAACACCTTATTCAAAGTCAATATCTTGCCTCAAGTCAATTTTAAGAAGGATTTTACCATTTCCAGGAACATTTGTTGTCCTTGAATCTCCAAGGCAAACCACTTCTTCTCTATTCTTGAGAGGTATATAAGTGGAGAAGAATTCTTTATTTGCATAGATGTTTCTAGTAGCATCGGAGTCTACAACTCAATTTTTCTCATTGGTTACTATATTGACTTGAGAAACAACCGTAATAATGATGTCTTCTCTTTCAATCATTTTGATAATAGTTTTAGGAGGGAGGATTGTTGTTTTTCTTTCTATTTTGGTATTGAGGTGCATGGTGACTAGGTTTGTCAAACACAAAACAATTATTCTTTTTCTTAAAATTATTGGTTTTGAGTTTGAACATATTGTTATTGTTACCATTAGACTTCAAATTATTTTTATTAATTTATTCTCATACATTTTTATGTGAATTCCCTTCTACCATTTTTGTATTGGTGGTCATTTCCTTCTTCTTTAAAATGATGTTTTTAGCTTTCATGTCCTCAAGCAGTCTATGATATTTGTTAATTTAAGCTTTGATTTCTTTGTTATCCACCATCTCCCATTTGTAAAAATTCTCATGATAAATTTTTGTTTTCTCACATCTTCTACAGTATAACAAATTTTATCATTATATAGCTCCATATCTCCTTTGTTTCTTTGTAGTTGCATCATACATCAAACAACTCATTTGAGAGAGTTCTTAAAATGGAGTGCATACAAACCTTATTCTCATGTGTCCATGTTTCAGCATTGTCATTAGTCTTAGAATCGGTATGAACCCAAGTTACTTCATACATGTCAAGGGCACTAAAGATCGTTTCCTGTCACCTTTAGAAGTTTTCTACCTAAATCTTTGAATATCAAGAAATGGTTTGGCCAATGACATAACAAAAATTAGAGGAAAGACAATGACAACAAGAGTGATGAAGGCAAAGGCATTTTTAATATAAATGTTTTCGTCTATGTTAAAAATTAAACTATCCTTAAGATTGTTGTAAAAATTCTTAAGGATATTTCCCCAACAATAGTGTATCTTTCAGGATCCAACAAGCTCTTCCTCAATATGAGAGGGAAGCAGTAATAGCTAGAATAAAGAGCAAATAAAGGACACTACACTGGCAAGTGCATAAGAAAAATAAGCATGAGTTGTGTTCTTTAATAGTAGAAGTGCATGGTATTTACAGGTAGTCATTATGTAACAACCAGTTAACAAATTTTATGCAATTAATAGGATGTTACAAAAGCTAATAAAATATAGATGTTAGAATATTTAATAATTGTTAAGAGTTTAAGAACAAAATAAAAGTTGTTAATTTCATGAATGTTAAATTTAATTTTTAAGTATATAAAATATTATGATAGTTTAAGGGTTTATCAAAAATAAATTAATGTTTAAATTAATATTGGAGACAAGAAATTCAGAAAATATAGGTATTGTCTCATGTATAGGGGGCAATCGGAGGTTATCCTCTTGCTTGGATAACCTTATATGTGTGAGCCTACTATCTTTTTTTTATTGGTTACTATCACATCTCAGGGTTTATTATATAAATATTTGATGAAGGTTTTATTTTTGCAATGTGGAATAAAAAGCTCTCTATATATTTTTTTTGTACACATTTGATAAGTTGTGCATTCCAACGTGTGATAATACCTTTTGAAATATTTTTACAACAGGCACTACACTCTATCACATCATTGCAGGAAACAAATTAATCAGGATTAAAGTGGATTCAAATATGAATTCACACACCTTTGTCAAGACAACATATATATTACAATGATTACATCCATTAGTATGTAAATAAGAAGCTAAATTAAAGCTTAAATTAAATGTTCCTAAGAGTAATGACATGAACAAAAGGAAACTCATTTCATTCAGAATGCAATGCCTACCATTTCTTCAACCTAATTTAGGTTTAATAAGTGAAAACATTAAGTCATTGCAATCAAATGGTAGATATCTGAAAATCAAACAACAAAAATCTAAGTCAAGAGAAAGGAAAAAAAAATTCACTAATTTTAATTTTTATAATATCATAATAATAGTGACTATCAAATTGGATTTGGAAGGAAGTTGTATTTTCAAAAACTCAAATTAAGCTTGTTTAATGTTAAGAAAATACAAAATCCACTCAAAGTTCTTAATAAATTGACTCGCTCACATTCATAATAAATTCATATATGAAATGTAAACTGAACTTGTTTAAATCTCTAAAGATCATAACATGTTCACACTCCTTTAGAATTTTATACATTTAAGTATAGTTCATTGATGAACCAACAAAAAAAATAAGCTTATATTTTTTTTTATATAAGTTTACAAAGTAATCCTTGTAATAAAATAAATGGAGGAACTTTATTCAGTTATATGGAAATATGGAGTTTAAGTTATAAAACCAAACTATAGATTAAGATTTATTATATATAAAGAAAAATATAATTTTGTTTACAAAATAATCTCAACACAACCTTATGTGTAGTTTTATTTCTGAAATATTCTCTTTTAATTTTTCTTTAAGAAATTACAACCCTTTAAATAAGTTTGAAATAAATCTTACATAGAAAATCTAAATCCCTAATTGGATAGGGGAAATAAAAATAAACTCCAAAATTAAGGGTAAACTATAAAATTATAAAGGAAAACAATATTATTAAGAGAAACATCTTCTGAGCCTAATTTGAAGGTCTTCTGGACCTCCATTAATTATAAGAATTAACCCAATATAAACCAACCTAGGATCATATAACCTTGTGAAAGATTTAAGATTAATCCAACGATTAGATAAGCAATTATCCTAGTTTTCTTGTGCTTATACCTATCCATATGTTATTAGACTCTATCTTCAATTTATGAGAATAAATTAAAGAGCGATTCTAAGATGTAAATATTGAATTAATTTTTCAAAACTTTTGAAAATGTGTATTTATTAACTCACAGCTGCTTTTCTTCTTAAAAAAAAAGGTGGTGAAACACAAATCTGCCATCTTATAGACTTTTCCACCTCATGTTGTCACCGCGATTCCTGAACACTCGTCGACCAATCATTTCCATATATATATAAATTAAGCAATGTACTTTGAAGGGATATTCGAAAGAGACACCGAAAGCGATTGCCTGGTTTCTTTCCAGCCTTGATCTTCGACAGGCTCCAGAAATGGCACCATGAGTTATGGCTTTTCTTAAAGCAAACAAAACAAAATGCAGGAGGCAACATCTTCCTCCACTTTGGTATCGCCTTGGGAAATGTGGTTTTCAGTCTAAAGCAAACAAAATGCTTTCGGGTTCATTCCCTCCCTTTTGCACCACAGGCTAGAAATGAAAGAGTTTCATTGCTCAAAATCTAATCTCCCAAACGCAAAACACCACCCTACTCATTTCTTAATCAATCAATCTTGTGAAACCCCCTCGCAAGCAAGATCAAACGATTTGTAATGACAAACTGCGAGCGAATGAGCCAGGAAACGGGAATAAAACTGTTTTTAATGACACTTCAAACGATTTGTAGACTTGAAACAAAGTGGACTGAAAGGAGAGTTTGATGATAAATTGATAACTTCATTAAACACCACCGGGTAATCTTAACATGCAATATACATGAGACATGTAAGCATCAAAGAAACGAATCTCACAAGGCGAAGCTGCGGCAATACCATCTATTGAACAAAGTTTATAGGACTTATCTGTAAAGCCATGCCTTATACAATAGTTATGATTCCATCCCTTGAGGCAGTATCATCACCCGTTTCACTATCTATCATTGCTGCGTCAACGACTGACTGCACACAAATAAAAAAAATGGTGAAACAAACAAATATATTTATTACTTAATGTTTTCTGCACCACAGTGATTCCACTTTCATTATCACACGAAAGTGCCCCACTCAATCTTCTTCAGGAAACATGGAGCTAAGCTTAGTAAAACCCAAAACTCGACCGAGTCCACAGTAATGATAAAGTTTCCAAGAGCTTTCCATTTCTATATTCATTTTTCACAAAACACTGCAAGAATCATCTTATATGATGTTGGGTACATTGCAGCTTTACAAAAATGCATGGTCTCACAGCGGACAACCTTCGACCCAAGTATTTTTGAAAAAAATCAGATGACAAGAAAAAAGAATAAAGAAAAAAAAAAAAAAATGGCCGCTAGACCCATCTCATTAGGGCTCATGCACGGGTCTGCCTTGGCAAGCCCACGCAACTAGGCCCTTTTTTTTAATCTAGGGCGGAAGAACTCCGCTGTAGTCGCGTTGTCCGATTTACCTAGATTTCGACTACTAAGATGACCGAGAAATCAAGGCTTAAGTTTTTCAACCCAAAAATTCATTTTCAACTCCTTTTTAACTCAAAATACTTTAGGAATCGTGGTCTTAAGAACAAATCATCTCAAAAATCAAAATCAAATTGAACTCAAATCTATTTTTTCATGAACTTTAAATATAAGAAAACTCTTAATATGAACTTTAAAGGTAATAAATTGTACCATTTGACAATAACATTGAATATTTTAGTGACCTAAATCGATGTCAATGATATTTTTTTTCTACCGCTAGAATCCAATGAGGCACAAAATCATATAATTTGCATTATTTTTAAAGTTAAATGACCAAAATATATCTTTTCCAAAACTTCTGGCACACCGCCTATGTTTGGTGTCCTTTTCATTTCAGTCTATATTCTTTCAATTCCAAAATATAGTGATTTGTGTAGGTGTGAATAGTATTGGCTCCACAATAAGCATCCCACGTTTTCGATTAAAGGTAATTGTATAGCTTTCAACTAGATAGGTGGCCCACACTATGCCATGGGCTAACCTATTTTTGTTTCAACCTAAAAAAATATCAAGATGATGTAAATGTTCTTAAAAAAAGAAAAAAAAAACTAAGTTTCTAATCATTGACTCAAATTGATTTAATAATATAATTAAGGAAGAAGGTCTTGACAGCAAATAAAGTAAAAAATAAGCCAACAATGATTTAAAGGAAAATATGAATATTTGCCAATACTATGAAGATATATCTTCACAATATTCTTAAAATATCTTAATAATGTTGTATGTTAACAAAGTAAATATTAAATAAGAACAATATAATTGCATAGAAAAAAAAATGAATTTCAATTCCAAACAAATAACTTGTTGAATGAGGAAATCAAAAATAAAACAATTTTGAAAACAAAAAAATTGACTTGGCGTATGTCCGAGCCAACACACCAAATCTATAACCTAATCATGAGGCCAAAATAACCCCGTAAAAAGCAAATTGAATAATTATTAAGCTCAATTCTCAAACCAACTTAATAGTGTGTGGTGAAATTAAGAAAGAAATATAAAAAAAAAATGAAAGAAAACAAAGTTTGAGTCAACCTTGTTGAACTTGCTCAATCTATGACCCATGATATGATAAAACAAATAACAATTTCCAACTAACCCAATGTTAAGGGATGAAAATGAAAAAAAATATTTTTTAAAAAATAAACTAAGAAGAATGAAGTCAACACAATCTAATCTTCAAAACTTATGACATGAATCATGAGATAAGATTACTGTATAAAAGGCAAATCCAAGAAAATAATAATATCAAAGTCTCAACCATCTAAAATAATTAGGGATAAAATTGAAAAAACATATTCAACAAAAAAAAAGAGATCAAAAAAGAAAAAAAAATACATAGATTTGAAAAGAATGGGGACCGAATTTTAAAGAAAAAAAATTAAATTAAATTAAATCATAAGTGATAAAATTGAAAATCAATTTCAATTAAGAAAAGGATAGGAAAAAATATAAATAACAATAAAAAAAATAAGGATTAAAATTAATATATAAAAAAATAAGGATCAACTTAATATAAAAATAAAAAAGTCAATGATGAAACTAAAAAAATAAATAATGCAACATAGGATATAAGACCCAAATGCATTCCAATCTAAAGAATGAGAACCTAATTTGATTCAATGCCCAACATGTTTTTTGAGGGAGGGAAGAGAAAAAAGAGGGAAGAAAAAACATGTTATTAGCGCTAAACCGTTGCTTGTCTGGTGGCACGCGCATAACCACTGTGACAAGGGCGTCGAGACACATCAAACGTTGCCCTATAAGGCAATGTTAGAAGTTTCCACAACGCTCCATGTATCACCCAAAAGGCACAAACAGTGCCCACTTGAGAATTACACAAAATTCAGAATAAAATGACAAAGTATCCGTAAATCCAAAGCAAAGAGAACTTTAAAGGGCATTTAAGTTATTGCACAATAAAAAATGAAAAGTCCAAAATGCCCCTTAACCTATATTAGATTTTTTTTTCCTTCATAGGTCATTTAGTAATTACACTATGCAACAAAAATATATCGACTGATTAACCCAGTTCAATTTGTAATGTTTAAATAGGTCATAAGGAAAAGACTTCCCTATCCCTAAGACCAAGTTCACTAAGTTTGTCCTCCAAGGAAAAAATATAGTATATTTAATGTCCAAATCTATAATAAAATATGAGTGTATGTATATTGAAAGACTCAGCTCTTTTAGTAATAAACCAGCCAAGACAAAATAAAAATAAAAAGATAGACCTGAGGGGGAGTTTGGATGAGAGTATGATAGGGGGATGATTGCCTTCATGTTTTGTTGGACTTTTGAGAAGGAAGAATTTTATGATGGGTGACAATAATACTAAGCATCCTCAATTTTTTTATCCGTAACATATAATATTTTAAAAAATACTATTATTATAATTAACTCCTTGTACAAGGTACAAATCCATCCATCTAACATCCATGTCAAAGCATACTTCTTGAAAAAAAATTACTAGTAAAATTCATTCCAGAAATATAAAAATGAAATCATAATCATGCACCATGACCATGAATACTATTACTGTCCCCTTATGTCTTGTGAATCATGGTCCCAATTGTACATGATAATGGAATTGGAATATTCCAATTCAAGTATGTAAGGACCATTATTTTATCCGATGTCAAATTATAGGAATAGGAGTTTTCCAATTGAAGTATGTCCAGACCATTATTTTATTCAATGTCAAATTAAAACAGTATTGACAAAGAATAGAATTACATCCAAGCTTTGATTTAATTTTCTTATATTTACTTTCGGGCTAGCACTTGCTACAGCTCAATAAATTAACTGGATAGAGCCATTAGTCAAGGCAACGAGACAGGATGGAGTAGCCATGTTATATTCTCCTAAAAGTTGGAAATTACATGACAGTTCATAACCTAAAAGTTAGCTGCTTCCATAAAATGTGTAAGACACTTAAGTTCCATGTTATATTTCACATTCAAAGTAACCTCATGTTTGAGTTATTTGCTTCTATTATTCAATTCATATTAGTTATGGACATAATTGTTGCACAAATGAATTAGAATATGAAAACCAGATCACTTAAATTTACTGATTGTTAGTAGAGACCTAAGAAACCTATATCAGACTAAAGGACCATGAGGAATCGTATATCATACTACACATCTCAATGCTCGTAAAAGTAGTCATAAAGGCATTTGGGCTGGCAGGAATATATTGCTACAACTAAAATGAGAATAAAGCATCTTATCAACCTTTTATAGCACATAAATGCATATGCAAGCCCCTTCTTAAAGCTAGAAATATAATGTGTAAAGGAATACATGTGTATCTCATGAAATATTCTCAAGTCATGCAGCATACATGCCCTTTACTAATGCACAGAAAATTATCAAAATGAATCTGTCATATTAAATTAATATGATGTCAGTCGCAGCGAATAGATAAAAATAAAATGAGAAACTATACCCCTGCATTATGTGGATTATGCAAGGCACATGGTACCACGAGTATCTTACTGTACTAGCAGCATTGCCGATAACCTAAACACTACAAAGACATACGATAAGAATAATGTGGGAACTGATGCAGAACAATTTGCAAGCATTTCTCATGTCAATCAAAAGCACACACATTATGTTTAATACCATGTTCGGTACACAACTGAAAAAGAATCTGAATAATCCTAAGTCCAGATTGCTTGGTTAGTTATGCATAAGAATATGGAAAGTAACCTTAAGTTCCTGTTCACAGCTTTTAAGTCTGTTGGAGTATTCTTTCGTTTGCAGAAAACATTTTTGTAGCTGCAGGAGAAAACAATCATTAAAACAAAAGCAATGACCCAAAAAGTGCTACTCAACCACCCATTGGGTAAAGTGTTCCAATTACCTTGGTCAACTGCATCCTACGCTGCGAGGAGAGCTTCTTTGCAGTCAGCAAAGCACCCTCTAATATCTGCATTGATTATCAAATTCCAAGTCAGGGAAAAAAGCAGACAATGGAACATTGTCTAAGCTAATAAATGCTTGCCTTGAAATAAAAGAAATACCAGAGCTTTTTTCTGTAAATCTGAAACAAATTGCTGTTTATTTTCCAACCTCTCCTCCATATGAGAAACCTGATAGGCCAATAGATTAGATTTTTCCTATGAACAACAAACTGCAGGAGATAATAAGATGAGACAAAACATAACTGCTTAAACAAAACCCAATGCATGCGAGAGAAATTATTATGTACTCAAGGCATATTGCTTTCTCACTCACTTAAAAGCAGGTCCAACCATGGTAATTTCCTTTGGGATCCATTTTATGTATATGGGGGGAAGGGAGCGGAGAAATACACCAAGAGTACTACATAAAAGATATGATGGCATCAAAAAATAAGAAGCTACAAAATCAACACCTCAACTCCCACTTATAAGGTGATACCATTGACTGATATATGCAGTACGGGAAGATAATGTAAGCTTTTTGTCTTTAATTTTATGCTTTTATTTATTTCCAAATAAACAGCATGAATCACATCAAATCCATCCATTAAAATCAGCTGTGCAATTGGATGTGTGGCTCAAGCCTTTACAAATATAGGAAAATCAAATGAAAAACTCACGAGTCTCTCATCTAAAATTCAAAGGAGCAAAGCAAACCTTGTTTTGAAGCTCATCATGCTTCTTAGTTGATCTCTCCAAGTTTTCATTCACCTGATAATAAGATGAAATCAGTAATGACTGAAAAGTCAAAAAAAATCAACAATAAACAAGAGTGTAACTCATTTTACAAATTAAATTGTTCCAGGCTAACCTCATCATGGTAATCATCACTTGAATCTGATGAAATTTCCCTTTTATGCTGGTCATTATATATGGAACTGGAAAACATAATGGAAATTTGAGACAGATAATTCTAATCAATTAATATTGTGACAGTAGAATAAATATAGCACTCTCTTTACAGCATCATGTTCCCAAAAGGAAAAGGAATTCAGATCTTATCAGGCAATTGATAAGTAATACATGTTCAGCAGAAGTGAACTTTTGAAATGGTTCGGTTATTGATTTTGAACTAGAATTAAATTAATTGTAAGACAGCACCAATCCAAAAACAGATAACAAATTATATTTTTTTAGGACTGGTAACACATGTTCATGGCCATGAGATGGAACTTTCACCAACCATGGGCATATTATGATTATTGAAAAGCCAAATTTCAAGTATCCATATCCATGAGAGACATACCACACCAACCTTTACAACTCCTAGTTGGCGCATGAAGTATAAAGTGATTTCACCCATCAAAACAGCCTCAATATTTGCCTTAAAATTCTACTAACTGCCATTGCTAGCTAACACTCCTACATGTATCAATTTCACAAGAACACACGCTATTATTGCACTTTCCACCTTTCTTATTCAATGACAAGGTATTAGAAATTTGCACAAGTACTTTTATCAAAAACAAAATTGCAAAAGTACCATTCCTTTTGTGACTATTCCATTCAACAAAACTTTGCCAAGGATTGTGATGGTCTAGCAAGTAACAACCTCATCTAAACTCTCTGATGGCAAAGAATATCCTGACTCGGTGACCAAGAGAAAATCCCTAAAGCAGAAGCAATAAAATTTGTTTTTAAAAATCTGCTTTTGGATTATCAATCCGGTGTACCAAGTTTTCCTCTTTCCTTCATTTGTATGTGTGGCAGGAGGGAAGATGGATTGAATTAAGACAATAAACTTGATCTAGTTAAAGATTTACTTTTGCTTCGATCTGCAATGTTTATTCCCATTACAAGCACAACATCAGACACAACAAGAACTTTATAAGATGAATGGATATGTAAACAAGCACAAATATGGTACTAACTTACTGATGTGGAGCATGTTACAACTATATTTATGAACCAGATAGATAAGACCAGACATGAAGAGAAGTCCACGAAGATATCCGGAAAGCATTTAATATGAAACTTGAAGTTGTTTTAATTAATTTCCTAGTTACTTTTGGATTTTAATTCTTTGTTTTTAATTAGTATTTAGGAATCCTAATACTAGATGGATTTTATTAATTAGATAAGTTTTAATTAGGAATCGTTTTCTATAAAAGGGTTTTAGTTTTAATTAGAAATCATTTCTCATGAAAGGAATTTTAAGAGTAATATAAATAAAGGTGTCTAGTTTATTTTGAAAATAAAATTATTATTAAGACTTCTAATGAAATACTAGCAGTTTTTTTCTAAATTTCTTTAGAACTTAGGTTTGTAACCTAGGGTCTTGAAAACCCCTAGCTTTTTAACCACGATACACGCCACGTCACTTTCCAAAGTTTTTCTTTTCATTTTGGTGGAATATGGAATGTCAAGATACTATGGAGGTAGCCAATTTAAGAGTTGAGATGCATCAAAACAAAATTGTTGCATAAATGCGTCATATGAAATATGTTCAGATACCAAAGCACCAATGAATGACATGACAGATAGGCAACATAAACAAAGAGAATATACCCATTCAGTTTCCTTGAGTTTTGATACGAGGCCTTGTCAACAATTGTAGGATTGCTAATGGTTCCACACATCTCCCAATCTCGATCCCCATCAAGAGCATGACTCTTTTCCCTTATTCTTATCACTCTTCCTTTCTTTTTCTTGCTCATTATTCTCCAATTCTCTTTCTCGGCTTCGATCTCTGCCATAGAAACCATCCCTTGCCCGATCATGAAGACGTGTATGCTCATATCCCCTTTCACTGTCTTCATCATAGCCCCAAGAGCGATCATGCTCTCTGGACCTATCATCATGCCATTGTTGGTGTTTGTCTCTATCATGGTCATAGTCCCTATCACGACCTCTTTCCCTATCCCTCTCTGCATGAGATCGGATATCTTCTTCAGTGAAATTTGATTTTCCACCTCTGCCAGTTACTCCATTTACTCTTACAACTCGACGATCAATAGTCTATAAACAATCCTCATAGTGTCATAAGCTAAAAAACATCTAAAATTCAAACTCCATAAAAAAAAGGGAAGAATTGGAGAGAGAAAGTCTACCTTGCCATTCATGTCATTGATGGCATCAATTACAGATCTAGGATTTCTGAAAGTGACAAAGCCATAGCATTTTCCCCTTGGCCCATTGTTATTAATAATCTGGAAAGCATTATCAACAAACTCAACTCTCTAAAGTTTTAAACCATCTATTTCACTTATATTTTTGTTGCAAAGAAAAAACAACTTCTATTTTATTTTACTTAAAAAAGTTTATTTGCTTTATTTAAAGTAGAATAAGTAAGAATGATAATTACCTTAACAGCAACAATGGAGCCATAGAGATTGAAGACTCTGCGAAGGGTATCCTCAGAGGCATTGTAAGGGAGTCCTCCTATATAAATTGACCTATCATCATCTATTGTCATTGTCTTCCTTCTCTCTGTAGCTGTAGCTGATCCTTCAGGTATGCATTATCAATCCATTACTTTAACCTCCTCTTCTTTGCTAGTTCAAGTTTTAGAATTCTATAGTAATTCTAGCAGAAAGTTTATAAGATAGAGAGCTTGCAATAAGTTCTCAACAGGAACAGCCATTCAAAAGCTCTTTTTTTTCCTCAAACTGGTTCAAAACCATACATGGTATTGCAGAATGAATTTGGTTTGATATTATGATACACTAACATCAAAAACCAATCTTTTTAGCTAAACCCAACTTTGTTTTTAGAACAAAAGGCATGAATTAGGGGCATAAACAATCAAACAGCATAACAAAGAACTACACGCTAAACTCGATACAGATTTTGGTAATGGTTTTGTCAAGTATCTTCATAGAACTCATTCTCCTCTAATGAATTATGAAAAGAAATAAACACTACTAGTAGTTGTCTCTTTGATGTGGGAATATCATGCCCAACTACCACACCACTAAACTGCTATCAAATTCATTAATACAGTACCTGTAATTAAAACCTAAATTATAATCTAAAAAGCCCTTCTTGACTTTCATTATTTCAAGTGTCATGAAGTCAAGTTGCTAAAAGTCTAAAACCATTATCCTTCACCCTAACAAATGCTGGCCCAAAACAAAACAAGTACTAGTCTCAACACCATTTTATTCACGCTGTCCTTTTAAATTATAGGATAGCCCACATATGTTGCAAGACAGATTATTGGATGCCTAATCGCATCTACTTGGTTTCTGTTTCTTAAATTGATCTCTATCATCAAATTGTAGGAATCAAATTCTGCAGGACCTCACGTCTTAATACACTGTATATATGGAATTACTTTACAAGGAAATAAAGTCCAGTTATGCAATATTATATCTGTTCTAGGACAAGATCTACTCAAGAATCCTATAGAAAGGAATCCTGAAGAGCACATTGCACAACTAGGTTCCTTTGACTGCTTGACTAAAAGGTACTAAACTAAAGCAAATCTGTACAACTATGGCAATAGTGGAAAAAAATCCAAGTATAGACAGCCAAACTACAGAACATTAGATCTTAAAGAAGGACCATGCATTATAGGGAGTACTAAACAAAGTACGTGATGTACTACAAACAAAAACCCATGAATATATTTGTTCCTCAGGCCGTGGATTATAATTTAATCATTAAGAAGCACAATATTACATGTATGTAATGCTTGATATAGAGATTAGTGGAACTGCCTTCATGAATAGTCATTATTAACACGTTGCAGGTTTAGCTTATTTCCTTATAATTGTTTATGCTGAAACAATTCCTTAACCCTGATAGAATGGCTGGCTCACATATACATCTTCCCTTTAAAGCAACTGATGGTGTGCAATCAAAGAACCCAAACTCTCAATGGAAGAAGAATCAAATCGAGACAGATTATTTTCCAAATCATTGAAGAAACAAGAGCCCTGCCAAGTTCATCAAGAAAGCAAAAACTAACATGTACGAGAAAAGGAATCATACCTGACTGCAGGAAACAGAAGCCGTTCGCTCCCCCCCTCCTAAAAGCTAAAAACAACAAATCTTATTAAAAATATATTAAAATTAACCTTAACCTTAACCCACTTCCCTCTATCTCTCTATCTTCCTATTTATGATCATCACTCTCTGCCTCCTCGCTCTTTCTCAAATTTCTTCATTTTTTTGTGCATACCCTTTTTATTCTTGTTTCTTTTCTGTTTTCCCCTTTCAAGGAAAGTGGGGTTTCTTTAAGGACAAAAAAAAAAACGAAGGTCATACAATGACCTATTTAATACTTATAACAAAGCTTAGTTTATAATCCAATTCTCATTTACGACCCTAAACAAAAACAATCCTCGACGTCTAGTGCACACGAGCAGATTTGTCCGCGCGTTGCGCTAGATTTTTTTTATGTAGAAAATTAATTAATTTTTTAAATGTTATAATTAATTATTTTAATATATAATAAATAAAATTATAATAGATAAAATATATTAGAAATGAGTTTTTTTATGTCTAAAAAGAACAGTTTGATCGAAATGGGAAGTGGTTCGTATATTTTTTTATGAGTTGTCTTTTTTTTCCTAGTAATATTAGATCTGAAATATTAGAAATAATTTTTTTTTTGAAGAAATAAACTTAAAATTTTTGTGTGCTATAATTAGTTATTTTAATATTCAATTGGTAAAATTATAATATATAAAATATGTTAGAAATGATTTTTTTCTCTATATATATATTTTCAGGCACTAATATTAAATAAATATTAAAACATATAATTAGTTTCACGTATTTATAAGAAAAAAAACCTAAAAATAATCATTATCATTATTTTGAATGTTTTATCTAGATTTTTTTCAATGTAGGAAATTGAATGATTTTATACATGTTTTAACTGATTATTTTAATATTTTAAATTAAATTAATAAACTTTAATACCAAAAATATTAAGGATTTGTATTAAATTTGATTGAAGGATAAAATTGAAATAATTCAAAACTTTGATACCAAAAATATTAAGGATTTCAAACCAGTTCAAAAATTCAAAGAATGGGGACCTAAATGAAACTACAATATATAATCAATTTCAGTTAAATGACCCAATTAAAATAAATCAAAACCTATATAATGACATTAAGGACCAGAAAAAATAGTTGAAAGCTCAGGGACTAAACAGAAATATCACAATAAAGAGTTGTACTGCGTGACCGGTAAACCGAATGAATCGAATCGACTCGAACCAACCCAAAAATTGAGCATTACTGTTGCCGTCCATAGTGATTTGTGTCACGGTGAACATAGATAAAAATAGAGACTATTTAGAAATAAATTTAAAAAATAAAAGAATTAAAAGTATATGGGCCGAAATAAAACAAAATATGTTAATAATTTAAATGGAAGGATTAAATTTAAAAAATTAAAAGTGAGATAACAAAAAAATAAATAATTATTTTATTTCTTGATTTAGTTTCGATGCCTTTATTTTTTCAGTATTTTTTATATAATTTTAAATAATTTATTTGTATTTATGTATCTATACTCTTAGTTCTGAATTTTAATTTTTATTAGAATTTTTATTTGTATTAGTAGGCTGATTGTTTTGCTCAGATATATAGCATTATAAAAAAATCTAAGACTATTAATATATTTTTGCATGTTAAAAAATTTGTTTATAGGTACGGTGAAGTGGATAGCAAGTGGCTTGTATATTTTTTCACTGTAGATAAATTGCCCTAATTTTCTACCCGTTTCGTCTACGTATCACTTCGTATATTTTTTTGTTTATGTGATATTAGATATGAAATATCATACATAAGAAAACCACAGAAGTCAACCTTAAAGAAAAATAATATCAACTGATGAATTATTACGATTATAATTGTCATTATTATTATCATGATTGTTAAATTGTCACAATTATTGTAGCTGTCATTACAAATATTATTATAAATAATTCATATTATGACTATTATTGTTCATACTATCGATGACATGAATTTCAGAATATTGATATTAATTATATATATTTTAAAAAAAAAACCTAGGGAATTTATTTATTTATATATATTATATATATTTTAAGATGCTAATATTAAATAAATATCAAAATAAATAATTAGTCTAACATATTTATAAGAAAAAAAACTTACAAATAATCATTATCATTATTTTGAATGTCTTATATATAATAATTAGAATTTTTAACACCTAAAAATATTAAGAAAAAAAACAATTAAAAAACACAATAAATGACAACAAAAAAAGCATTGTTCATCGCAAAAATTCATTTTCGCTGGCATGAAGATTTGAACTCCCTAGCAGCTGTGCTCAGTGAGCGATCTTACCACTCTCGCCAAGCGACTTCTTTGGTCAGTTATAGGATCCAAATAATAATAATGTAATTGTATAATTTAACTACTCCAAAAAATTCGTTGTCACGAGATTCGAACTCCCCGCCCTGACCTAAGCTTGGCAGCTCTCTAACCACCGAGGCCAAACGATTTCTTCGTTCAGGTTCTACCATAGACATAATACTAATAGTATTAAGTAATTTTACTATTGAAGTCCACAGTGCATCTGAGTCTACGTGAACAGTGATCAATGCACAATAAAACCGTGATCTGTTTTAGCTTTATAGATAATTGCCCAATTATTCCTAACCTTAAAAACCGTTACCTTTAGGACCATTTTTTTGTCTTAAAAAATATGTATTCTCTTTTATTATTATTATTATTATTATTATTATTATTATTATTATTATTATTATTATTATTATTATTATTTGATATATTAATTTTTATTATTATCATGGGTGTCCGAGCCAGCTTACATGTACTTCGACTAATCTCACGGGTCTTGAAGTTAACGATCATATAAGTTTCTAGTAACTATCATATTAATAATCACATGGCTCGAACCTGAAATTATAAGATGAGCAAACCTTTTAATCTCAATCTCTTATCACTAGAATTACTTACTAGATGGTTAAAAAAATCATGTACTACTTGATGTACAAACATGTCATTTTCTTTAAAATATAAGGTTAATTAAAAAAATATGTAGTTTACCTGCTTTGTTTGCCTATATTCTTTAAAAAAATAACAATTTACATCATTATTCAACTAAGATTTTTGAATTGAACAAAATAACTAAATTACTCTTATATATAATATTTAAGAAAATCAAATGATAATCGACTTTGCTAGATAGTCGCTCATTTGCATAATAATAGAATAATTAATTTTTATTTGTTACTTAAATTATTATTATTATTTTGATGATTTTAGATTATTTTTATGTGATGAAGTCAAGAATACTTTTAAAAAAAATATCATTTTAATATATTTCTGAACGAAAAACACTTTCAAAAACAACTTCAATCACACTCGTAAATTGCAGGTTGGATTTGGTTTTTCTTTTGGATTCTTTTTTATGAATATTTGATTGTAAGTGATGAAAGACTTGATTGATTTTGAATGAATAGATATTGACAAGGGTGAGTTAATCATCTAGAAAAGAAAGATGGTTGCTTGAGTTAAGCATGTCTAATGATGAATATTGTGTTCGCATTGTGATTAATGATGAATATTGTGTTGGAATTGTGATTAATGATGAGTTACTAATTTGTGCTACAAACTTAGCGATACCTTAGGTCTCAATCAATATTTGTTGTCTAGGCAATTTAAGAGAAAATAAAGGAAAGAAGGGTGAGGATAATAGCTAGGATTTGTTTTTATTTGATGATAAAGTTGTAATATTTAATGATAAAAAATTCTTTATAATCACTAATTAAATATATATATTGACAAAACATAATTAGTGTAGCAAAACTAAAGTTTTCTTCAAACTTTTAAAATCTTTAGCTTTTATAACTGTCAAACCTCATAACTTTTTTTAGCTTTTGAAATCTTTATGTCCTATAACTTTCAAACCTAAATTTTAAATTTCAATCTTTTGAATAAAAAAAATCAAATGTTTCCATTAAATGATGAAAAATGAAAAAAAAAACTAAGACAAAAGCACAATGAAAAACTCAAATACAAGAAAGAAAAAGATATATAAAAAAAATTGAGAGCTCAAAATGTTAACCCAAATCCAGAGAGTTTGATATTTTGTATGTGTGAACATTTCAATTTTTAGATAAAATATATTAATTTCTATTTTTCTACTTGAGCGTATGAACTTTCAAATTTTCTTAATCAAGTATTTTAGTTAGATCTACTAAATACATCATGATGTGGCCATTAAATTGATATGTCAACATGATGACGTGTTAGCCACATATATAATGAATATTTCTTGTTTTTTTTTTTTTTTGCAATTAGGTGCATGTATTTTCATTTCATTTTTTTTGCAATTACGTGTGCGTACTTAAAAGAATCTAATAGAAAAAAATGATTAGAAAAAAAAAGATTTATACACTTAAATAGAAAAGGATTATAAGGTTTATACACTAAATATATGCTTAAATACATTTTGTAAACTTTATATACTCATATATAAAAAATCAAAAAGTTTGTAAACTAAGAAATATAAAAGCAATTCAAACCCAAAATGAATTTTACCTCATGAACTACAAGGAAAATCCAAACAAAAATAAACAAAGAACAAAGAATTCATAATCTAAAAAAAAAAAAGAGGAGGCATGTTGCATGGATGATGCATTGTTCAAAGTAAGAAATGTGTTTTTGTAAACACCCAAGAGAATATATATATATTAAAGGCTGATTTAGATTTTCGCTGCCGATTTCGTGACGCGACAGGAAATCGTAAAGAAATACGACCAAGGTCAATATTCCGTAAGTAATCTGCAACAAGATGAACTTGCAAAAAACCCAAGGAATGAATTAAAGGATGAGTAAAATAAGTTGAGAGGGGTGAAATTGAAATAAATAAAAAGATTATGATTTAAATTATAAGAAGAGAAGAGGTGGGGTAAAAAGATATATTTAAAAGGAGATGGGGGGAGATAAGTTAGAGAGAGGTTGGAGAGAAAAAGATAAGAAGGGGTGGTACTCCGAGTGCAATATCTCCTCCAGCCACCGTTGGATCGGGCTGGAATTTGAGTATGTCATGACCTAACCATTGTCTAAAATCTGACCGGAGGGATTGTTATTATCTGAAGCCGTTTGAGAAAACTAGTCATCTGAAGATTTCTGGAAAACCCCTCAAACTCGTCAGAGTCGCCAACTAGTTCCTCCTCCGTCCACCGTTGGATTTCTCTGAACTTTTGGTATGTTGTGCGCCTTACTTGTTACTAAATGCTCACCGAAGGGATCAGCCTGGTATTGCTCTGGTAGAGACGTGTAATCTTTTGAACAATATTGCTAAATCTGTTTCTTCAGCCAGTCAGAGCTGCCAGCTAGTTTGCCTTTATTCCACTGTTGGATCAACCTGAAATTTGGGTATGTGGTGCGTATGAGTGTTAGTCATGTGCTGAACGGTGGAGATGAGAATGGTACACTTCAGCAAGGAGATATTGATGCTTAACAGTAGCTCTCCAGTTTAAGGTCAGCCTCTGGTTTAACTCTGATCTTAATAGATCCAACCGTTGAAATACTCTGCAATTTGAATATGTTTTATATAATGGGTTTTTCTACATATTAACCGTTGGTATTTGATAATTGTTGAGTTAATTTTGATTTATTGCTATTACAATTACTGCTGAGTGCTGTCTTGATAGCAGATTTGTTATGTGTTGAAATTTATGATTTCAATGTGTGATTTTGTTGGGATTTTGTTGATGGATTATATGCTGAAATTTATGGTTACAATGTGTGGTTTGTTGGGATTTTATTGAATGATTATGTGCTGAAATTTATGGATTCAATGTGTGTTTTTGGTTGGAATTTTGTTGAGGGATTATGTGTTGAAATCTATGTTTTCAATGTGTGATTTTGTTGGGATTTTGTTGATGGATTATATGCTGAAATTTATGGTTACAATGTGTGGTTTGTTGGGATTTTATTGAATGATTATGTGCTGAAATTTATGGATTCAATGTGTGTTTTCGGTTGGAATTTTGTTGAGGGATCATGTGTTGAAATTTATGTTTTCAATGTGTGATTTTGTTGGGATTTTGTTGATGGATTATATGCTGAAATTTATGGTTACAATGTGTGGTTTGTTGGGATTTTATTGAATGATTATGTGCTGAAATTTATGGGTTCAATGTGTGTTTTCGGTTGGAATTTTGTTGAGGGATTATGTGTTGAAATTTATGTTTTCAATGTGTGATTTTGTTGGGATTTTTGTTGATGGAATTAGGTGTTGAAATTTATGGTTTCAATGTGTGATTTTGTTGAAATAAGTATGGTGACGAATGTGAAATTGAAAATAGATATATACTGATTTTTGTGGACATTGATGTCGCAGGCGGTGCAGTCGGGATTGAACCATCGTCCAGACAAGAACAACCCAGAAGTAGATCAGGTAGGTGAATTACACCTCTCTTTTTATATGACACGTAAGAAGTATTTTAAGTTGAATATTATTCGAATGCGATAGAGTTTATATTAGATTGTTGAATGCTTAAATGTGAATAATCGATTGATTAGCTTTGGCTAATGGCATACGAAAGGATGGCCGGGACAAATGATTGATTAGCTTCGGCTAATGGCATCCGAATGGATGGCCAGGACAAATGATTGATTAGCTTTGGCTAATGGCATCCGAATGGATGGGCGGGACAAATGATTGATTAGCTTCGGCTAATGGCATCCGAAAGGATGGCCGGGATAAACGATTAATTGGTTTCGGCTAACGGCATCCGAAAGGATGGCCGGAACAAATGATTGATTAGCTTCGGCTAATGGCATCCGAAAGGATGGTCGGGATAAACCATTAATTGGTTTTGGCTAACGGCATCCGAAAGGATGGCCGGAACAAATGATTTATTAGCTTCGGCTAATGGCATCCGAAGGGATGGCCGGGATGAACGATTGATTAGCTTCGGCGAATGGCATCCGAATGGATGGCCGGGACAAAAGAATGATTAGCTTCGGCTGATGGTATCCGGAAAGGATGACCGGAGTGAAGGAACGGTTAACCTTAGCAAATGATGTCTTATGAGGATAGTCGGGTTTGAGATTATGGTTAATAACAATAGTTGGTGTATATATATATTGCATTACAAGCTATATGTGCCAAATATATGAAGTGATTATAAATGTTGATGCCTCATTTAACTGCCAGACCGTTTAGTCTTCATCATTATTATTATCATTAAGTAATTACATTCTCTTAAAATGTTTAATACTACTGCAGGGACTCATACCCACCAGATGTCTAGGAACCCGACACACAGGAACCTACTTTTGCAAGGAATCACGTAGATGCATACTAAATCGCAATATACTTCGTATGAAACAATGTCTTGAGCGTATAACTTTTATTAAACCCTTCCGTATAAATTTGTAATGGCTATTAGTTACGATAGGAATGCAAACTCATGTCCGTGTAGGCATATTTTTTAATATGAATTTTCTAATTATGCAACCATAATACTACATGTTTATGTAAGATCCACTTTTAATGAAATGTTGATTGTATGGATGGTATTTTGATGATGTGAGGTAATTAGGCTCGCTGATTTCCGGTACCATATGTGTTAGATATAACGGGTTGTTACAGTTGGTATCAGAGCACCTAGTCTTGATCCTGAGGATCAATGATAATGGCATTGTTGTGGTGATTTTTTGAAAGGTATTATAGGATGGTTCGAACCAGACAGCAAGCTAGGACTGACCCAACCCCTACATGAGGAAGGGGGTCGAGTTTACATTATGATAGTATGAAACGGATTCCGTGGTAGATACTACATTCTATATACCCGCGGTATTGGTTCATTCCGAGAGGAGAGAACCAACAGGAGGTCAGGAAAAATCTACTTCTCGACTGGTAGATGTGCCTCCAGCGGAGGCATTTGAAGGCGAGCGACAAATCAATATATCTTCCTAGTAACGCCGATGGTTGCGCTGAACATATTTTTAGATTGGACTTTTATGGAATGTATGGTACAGGCTTGGCGGTAAGGATGGTTGCAGGTGCTTCTAGTGTAGCTTCTAGTTTAGAGAGGGTCGTTATAGTAGTACAATTGGCAAAAGATATATAGGAAATGGGTTGTGGAATATTCTCAAGAGAGGAGGATTCAGGATTTAACACCTTTTGCCTCTACCTATTTTCCCACGAAGCACCCCAGAGTAGACATATTTCGTGATGGACTAAGACAATAACTGAGAATGATAATGATAGCTATGCAACTTCATTCTGTGCGGGATTTGGTAAGGCTGCTCAGGGTATGAAAAGTGTCAGAAGTGTGGGCAAAGAAACCCGAGGGATTGTTCTACGTAGGCATGAAGATGCTACATCTGCAAAGGAGAGGGGCATCGATGGAAGGAGTGCCCACATATGGGTAGAAGTTGTTATTATTGTGGGGACACGAGTCATCGGAAGAAGGATTGTCCTCGTAGGGCTACCAAAGGAAATCAAAGTCAGAGGACCGATGTTGGGAGTCAGCAACAGACAGGTTATGGTTGATCGACCTGCTAGACTTACCTCGTCAAGGATAAGTGTTACTCGAGGGAGGTTCAGGTTTCAGGAGGGAAGATTTCAAGGTCAGGTATATCATATGACTCAAGAGGATGTAGGAGCTATGCCTGATGTTGTGGCAGGTACTGTAATATCCCACATCGGCGGGTGAGAGAGTGGTAGTTGACCTTATTAAGAGTGCTGGTTGCTAACTTGTCATACGCGTTTTGGAGCGTCAGGCTCAGAAGTAGGCTCACGTCACCAGGAACAAAATCGTGAGGGCGGTAAGGCCCAAAGCGGACAATATATTGCAAGTTAGGGTTGAGACATTACTGAGTACAATACTGATTAAATACAATACAAGATTTTACTTTAATTGATTCTGGAGCTAGTCATTCATTTGTATTATGTAGAATTGTGGAATGATTGCATGTGGTGCCTCACAAGTTGCGAATAGGGGTGACAATTAGTACCACTTTAGAAGAAAGCATGAATATTGATGATATCTATAGAGGAGTTAAACTATATATTGAAGGGTTGGGATTGAATGTAGACCTTATGTCATTAGAATTATATGACTTTGACTTGAATTTTGGGCATGGATTGGTTAAGAAAACATAAGGCACAAGTGGATTGTTTTACCAAAACAGTGACTCTCCAAGGGGTAGGAAATAGGAATGTTGTATTTAAAGGAGAGAGAAAAGTTCTTCCAAACTGTATGATTTCAGTCTTAAGGGCTAAAAGGTTAATGAGGAAGGGTTGTCCTGTTTGGTTAACTCATGTAATAAAAAAAAAACAAGTATCTATTTCTACGAATAGATGAATTGTTTGATCAGTTAAAGGGTGCTAAGGTATTCTCTAAGATAGATTTGAGGTCGAGGTATCATCAATTGAGAATTAAAGAACAAGATATTCAGAAGACAACATTCAGAACCCATTATGGACATTACGAGTTCTTAGTGATGCCTTTTGGGTTGACCAATGCACTAGCGATGTTCATAGATTTGATCAATCGAGTGTTTCCACCTTACTTGGATCAATACATGGTGGAATTTATCTATGACATCTTAGTATATTCTAGTTCATATTCAGAACATGAACAACATTTGTGGGTCGTGTTACAGACTTTGAGGGAGAATAAATTGTATGCAAAGCTGGATAAGTGTGAGTTTTGGCTCAAGGAAGTGGTATTTTTGGGCCATGTGATTTCTGCAGAAGGAATATTCATGGATCCAAAGAAGGTAGAGGTTGTGTAAAATGGGAGAGGCCTACTAATGTGATAGAAATTCGAAGTTTCTTGGGTCTCGTGAGGATATTACGGAGGTTTAGGGAGGGTTCTCCACCATAGCATCACCTTTGACCAAACTAACTTCGTAAAATAAGTCAAATTTGTGCAGTGGGAGGAGTGTGAAGGGAGTTTTCAAGAACTAAGGAAAAGGCTCACTACGCTCTCGTGTTGGCCCCTCCATCAAAGGAACATAAGGGGTTCTTGGGTATATAGCGATGTTTCAAAAAGAGGTCTGGGATGTGTACTGATGCAACATGATTGTGTAATTGCTTATGTATCTAGACAATTAAAGCCACATGAGGAGAATTATCCAGTTTATGACCTGGAACTTGCAGTAGTAGTATTTGCCCTAAGAATATGGAGACAATTTTTGTATCGGTCACTACTGCAAATCTTCTCAGATCATAAGAGTTTGAAATATTTGATGTCGCAGAAAGAGTTAAACATGCGCCAAAGAAGATGGGTGGAGTTAATAAAAGATTGTGATTGTGTGATTGACTACCATCCTGGTAAGGCTAACATTGTAGCAGACACTTTAAGTACAAAGGGTAAAGTAATTATGAATAATATAGAAATTAAGAGACAAGGAAGTATAGTGGAAATGAGAAAAATGGGTTGTGGCTAAGTCTGGGTCCTGAAGGGTCATTGTTAGCCAGTTAAAAATTCGATCTGTACTTCGAGATAAAGTTTTGGAGGCTCAACAAGTAATGAGAAGGTAAGGAAGGTTAAAGGGAATGTGAACCAGGGTATAGAAAAGTCTTTTCAGGTGTTATCTGATGGACTAATAGCTATGGGAAGACGAATTTATTTGCCCAATAATGAGATCTTTAAAGATGAGGTATTGAGAGAAGCTCATGAATCCCGTTTTGCTACCATCCTGGAAGTACAACGATGTATAAGGATTTAAAGGAATATTATTGGTGGCCAAATATGAAGAGAGAAATAGCAGAAATTGTGTCGAATTGTGGGATTTGTCAACAAGTGAAGGTAGAACACTAGAAACCTATAGTGAAGTTGCAGCTGTTATCAGTTTCCAGAATGGAAATGGGAGGATATCTCTTTGGATTTTGTGATAGAATTACCCAAGCGAAAGAAAGGTAATGATGCCATATGGGTTATTGTGGATCGACTAACAAAGTCCTTTGTTTTGCTTATGAGAATGATAGACTCAGTGGATAAACTTGCAAAATTGTACATAAATGAAGTGGTCAGACTCCATGGGGTACCAGTATCGATTGTCTCGGACCGGGATCCAAGGTTCACATCGAGACTATGGCCTAGTTCACAATGGGTTTTAGGAACAAAGTTAAATCTAAACACGGAACTTCATCCACAGACGGATGGGCAGTCGGAGAGAACCATTCAAACTCTTGAGGATCTTTTAAGGTCTTGTGTACTGGAAATTGGGAAGATCACTTCCCATTAGTAGAATTTACTTGTAATAGTAGTTATCAAACTACTATTGGTATGGCTCCATATGAAGCATTGTACGAGCGGAAGTGTCGTACCTCAATTTATTGGGATGAAATAGGGCAAAGGAAGCTGTTAGGATCCGAAATGGTACAACAGGCAATTGACAGGGTACAGGTGATTATAAAGAGGATTTAACCATGGAAGTTAAGCCCATCAAGATTTTAGATCGGGATGAAATGATATTAAGGAATAAGAGAGTTACATTGGGGAGAGTATTATGGAGAAGCTTACAAATACAGGTAGAAACGTCGAAAAGAGAGTCTAAGATAAAGAATAAGTATTCGCATTTATTACTTGAAATAGGTATTTAATTTAATTTCGAGGACAAAATTTCTAATAGGAGGGGAGAATGTAAACACCCAAGAGAATATATATATATATATATATATTAAAGGCTGATTTAGATTTTCGCTGCCGATTTCGTGACGCGACAGGAAATCATAAAGAAATACGACCAAGGTCAATATTCCGTAAGTAATCTGCAACAAGATGAACTTGCAAAAAACCCAATGAATGAATTAAAGGATGAGTAAAATAAGTTGAGAGGGGTGAAATTGAAATAAATAAAAAGATTATGATTTAAATTATAAGAAGAGAAGAGGTGGGGTAAAAAGATATATTTAAAAGGAGATGGTGGGAGATAAGTTAGAGAGAGGTTGGAGAGAAAAAGATAAGAAGAGGTGGTACTCCGAGAACAATATCTCCTCCGTCCAACGTTGGATCGGGCTGGAATTTGAGTATGTTATGCACCTAACCATTGTCTAAAATCTGACCTGAGGGATTGTTATTATCTGAAGCCGTTTGAGAAAACCAGTCATCTGAAGATTTCTGGAAAACCCCTCAAACTCGTCAGAGTCGCCAACTAGTTCCTCCTCCGTCTACCGTTGGATTTCTCTGAACTTTTGGTATGTTGTGCGCCTTACTTGTTACTAAATGCTCAATGGAGGGATCAACCTGGTATTGCTCTGGTAGAGACGTGTAATCTTTTGAATAATATTGCTAAATCTGTTTCTTCGTCCAGTCAGAGCTGCCAGCTAGTTTGCCTTTATTCCACCATTGGATCAACCTGAAATTTGGGTATGTGGTGCGTATGAGTGTTATTCATGTGCTGAACGGTGCAGATGAGAATGGTACACTTCAGCAAGGAGATATTGATGCTTAACAGTAGCTCTCTAGTTTAAGGTCAGTCTCTGGTTTAACTTCGATCTTGGTAGATCCAACCGTTGAAATACCCTGAAATTTGAATATGTTTTATATAATGGGTTTTTCTACATATTAACAGTTGGTATTTGATAATTGTCGAGTTAATTGTGATTTATTGCAATTACAATTACTGCTGAGTGCTGTCTTGACAGCAGATTTGTTATGTGTTGAAATTTATGATTTCAATGTGTGATTTTGTTGGGATTTTGTTGATGGATTATATGCTGAAATTTATGGTTACAATGTGTGGTTTGTTGGGATTTTATTGAATGATTATGTGCTGAAATTTATGGATTCAATGTGTGTTTTCGGTTGGAATTTTGTTGAGGGATTATGTGTTGAAATTTATGTTTTCAATGTGTGACTTTGTTGGGATTTTGTTGATGGATTATATGCTGAAATTTATGGTTACAGTGTGTGGTTTGTTGGGATTTTATTGAATGATTATGTGCTGAAATTTATGGGTTCAATGTGTGTTTTCGGTTGGAATTTTGTTGAGGGATTATGTGTTGAAATTTATGTTTTCAATGTGTGATTTTGTTGAAATAAGTATGGTGACGAATGTGAAATTGAAAATAGATATATACTGATTTTTGTGGACATTGATGTCGCGAGGCGGTGCAGTCGGGGATTGAACCATCGTCCCGCACAAGAACAACCCGAGTAGATCGGTAGGTGAATTACACCTCTCTTTTTATATGACACGTAAGAAGTATTTTAATTTGAATATTATTCGAATGCGATAGAGTTTATATTAGATTGTTGAATGCTTAAATGTGAATAATCGATTGATTAGCTTCGGCTAATGGCATCCGAAAGGATGGCCGGGACAAATGATTGATTAGCTTCGGCTAATGGCATCCGAATGGATGGCCGGGACAAATGATTGATTAGCTTCGGCTAATGGCATCCGAAAGGATGGCCGGGATAAACGATTGATTGGCTTCGGTTAACGGTATCCGAAAGGATCGCCGGGATAAACGATTGATTAGCTTCGGCTAACGGCATCCAAAAGGATGGCCGGGATAAACCATTAATTGGTTTCGGCTAACGGCATCCGAAAGGATGGCCGGAACAAATGATTGATTAGCTTCGGCTAATGGCATCCGAAGGGATGGTCGGGACGAACGATTGATTAGCTTCGGCGAATGGCATCCGAATGGATGGCCGGGACAAAAGAATGATTAGCTTCGGCTGATGGTATCCGGAAAGGATGACCGGAGTGAAGGAACGGTTAACCTTAGCAAATGATGTCTTATGAGGATAGTCGGGTTTGAGATTATGGTTAATAACAATAGTTGGTGTATATATATATTGCATTACAAGCTATATGTGTCAAATATATGAAGTGATTATAAATGTTGATGCCTCATTTAACTGCCAGACCGTTTAGTCTTCATCATTATTATTATCATTAAGTAATTACATTCTCTTAAAATATTTAATACTACTGCAGGGACTCATACCCACCAGATGTCTAGGAACCCGACACACGGGAACCTACTTTTGCAAGGAATCACGTAGATGCATACTAAATCGCAATATACTTCGTATAAAACAATGTACTGAACGCATAACTTTTATTAAACCCTTCTGTATAAATTTGTAATGGCTATTAGTTACGATAGGAATGTAAACTCATGTCTATGTAGGCATATTTTTAATATGAATTTTCTAATTATGCAACCATAATACTACATGTTTATGTAAGATCCACTTTTAATGAAATGTTGATTGTATGGATGGTATTTTGATGATGTGAGGTAATTAGGTTCGCTGATTTCCGGTACCATATGTGTTAGATATAAAAAAATAAAAAAAAAAAACTGGGTTGTTACAGTTTTCTTACTTTATGTCCTATAAGAAAATCTTTATGTCCTATAACTTTTAAAACCTAAATTTTAAATTTCAATCTTTTGAATAAAAAAAATCAAATGTTTCCATTAAATGATGAAAAATGAAAAGAAAAAAAAAACTAAGACAAAAGCACAATGAAAAACTCAAATGCAAGAAAGAAAAACATATGTAAAAAAATTGAGAGCTCAAAATGTTAATCCAAATCCAGAGAGTTTGATATTTTGTATGTGTGAACATTTCAATTTTTAGATAAAATGTATTAATTTCTATTTTTCTACTTGAGCATATGAACTTTAAAATTTTCTTAATCAAGTATTTTAGTTAGATTCTACTAAATACATCATGATGTGGCCATTAAATTGATATGTCAACATGATGACGTGTTAGCCACATATGCAATGAACATTTCTTGTTTTTTTTTTTGCAATTAGGTGCATGTATTTTCATTTCATATTTTTTGCAATTAGGTGTGTGTACTTAAAAGAATCTAATAGAAAAAGTTGATTAGAAAAAAAAAGATTTATACAATTAAATAGAAAAGGATTATAAGGTTTATACACTAAATATATGCTTAAATACATTTTGTAAAGTATATATACTCATATTAAAAAATCAAAAAGTTTGTAAACTAAGAAATATAAAAGCAATTCATACCCAAAATGAATGTAACCTCGTGAACTACAAGGAAAATCCAAACAAAAACAAACAAAGAACAAAGAATTCATAATCTAAAAAAAAGAGGAGGCATATTGCATGGATGATGTATTGTTTAACGTAAGAAATGTGTTTTTTAATGTTGTCTTCTCTAATCCATCTTCATGTTTTGAAGTTGACCAAAATCAAATTTTGTATTTCAAAATTCACTAGTCATTCTTATTGGTCATGGTCTAAGAGAGGTTAATGATGAGCTATGTATTTATAGTTTCTAATTTTGCAAGAGAATATTCTTAATATTAATAGTTATAGAATCTATCTATTTGGTTTTTTAAAAGACATATATGTATTAAAAATGATAAATTTTAATTTTTTTCAAAAGTCTTACAAATCTTGTTAGACAGATTTAAATTTGTTTCGGATTTATACAAAGATTACCTAAAGACCAAATATTTTTTTCAGCTTTGAATAATTACTTCAAAGTTGGGTTTTCCCAGACCACAAGTCATCAAAGTATTTGACCTCTAATGGTATTACATATGAACCGCTAATGAAAAAATTTCTAAATCTTTTTAGGGAGAAAAAGATTATTATACCTTTGAGTTTCAGGTGTTTCTGTAACTAACATAGTTTTTCTTAATTATTTGTATTGTACAAAAAATAAGAGGTATAATATTCTATTTATATAAAAAAAAAACCTAATAAATGATAAAACTATCAATTTGTTTGTTAAATAATATCACATGTATTATTTTAGGATGATTTTATAAACTTATTCAATCAACTTCCAGTTTGAATTATTTCATTGTCTATAATTATAATATTTTTCATTAATTCCATTATTGTCCACAATTTCTAAGACTTATTTACAATCAACTCAAACTTAATTAATCATTTCATTTTACTTTTTGACCAACTGTCTTATGTATGTGACCCATTAGGTTTTCCAATATAAATCTTAATCTTAAATAGAATAGAATTCAATTAAATAAATTTATAATCAATTCAATAATTGCTTGATATTTAAAGATCAAATACAATGTTTATCAACATTTCATGATTCTCTAAATATTAGAAAATCATAAATGGTTTGATTTAACCTCTAATTGACTAGTTTCACAATGTAATTATTATCTCTTAATCAAGAATGTCTCAATTTAGACATTATAGAATTAAGTATATTTCATTTGTTAAATTATGTTTTGTTCTCTACACTATAGTTCTTGATTCTTTGAATAAGATTTACAAATATTTTTAAATCTCATTGCATATTGGCTAAGGATTTCACAATCAATACTATTTGAGAATAGATGATTTTTTTTTTAATTCACATATGATGATGAATTCTCTCTTACTTATCAAATATCTTATTTTATATAGTTTATGTTATACTCAATATCTACTTATTTGTCACCATTGATTAGAACGATATGTAGTCAGATCAAAGTATATCGCTCCCTATATAAGATAACTTAGTGATCTTAAGTCTAAGAATCACTTATATAACTATCATATAAGTCTTTCCATAGAAATAAATGATCTCTTCATATGAAATTATTGTTCAAATTAGTTAGTGTAAATATCATATGAAACATTTACATGTTAGATTCAAGTATCCTTTATATCTCATCTTATAAGAATATCTGTAATGTGGACCTCTTGATTTAGTTAAAAAACCCCAACAAAGTTGAAATACAACCCACAAAGTAGAAAAATAGGTTTCATAGAACTTTGTTCCAAAGGTAACATTGTATCTAAAAACAAAGGTATTAGAATAAGCTCTTAAAGTATATGAATGACACCATAAAGTCAATTAATCTTCAATAATACAGATACACAATCTTTATTCATGTAAAGAATTAATGTTTTTCATAAACAAACAAAATGAAGAAACTTGTGTTTATTATCACTGCTTTAACAAAAATTTCAGCTAAAAAAAACATTATATAATGTCTTCTAAATAACCGGATAGGATCTTTTTTAAGTTGCAAGTCAATATGCCTACACTAAGATCAATAAACACAAGTCCAATAATAAAATAAACCCCTAAACAATGTCTAATAGAATAGATAAAACCCAAATTAAAATAATTTTCCAACATCAAATAATTAAAATAAGATACTAAAAACAAAGGCTTTATGTTAGAATTCCTCTGTGTAGCCGAGATCTTCAGGCTCTTCTAAGTGGTGTTTTGATTAAAACTTTTAGTGTAGGAATTCCAATAATAAAATTTATTTTTATTGCTAGAGTTTCATTTCTTATATTACCTCCTCTTACTTTCTTTGACGTGATAGGAATACCTATAAAATAAGAAAAATAAACCCAAAAGAAAGATCCTCTTAGATGTTGTCATAGCAAGTTCATGTGAGACCTGAAATCTTTGCAAAGTATGAATGTAATTCTTTAATAAATAAAATCCATATTAGGAACCCTTCTATCCCAAGACCATGAATAATTTTAGAGCCTGAATAAACCTCATTTAATCTCCATTTTGTTTCCAGAATTAACTTATATAGACAAGAAAGAACAGTTCTTCGATGAATTTGTTAAAACAACAACAACTTCAAAGACTTTAGATAATATTTTTATGAAATTCAATCGACCTAAAATTTTACCAAAACATGATTCCATGTGTCTAGTATCTCTTATTAAAATTTTAGTTTGATCCAAATTATGGTAAATAATATATATATTGGTAAATCAAAACTATTTAAAAAAAAACATTTTGAAATACAACCAAACACCCCTGCGTGGCCAAGCATTACAAATTTGCAATGTGGCATTCATGACCTTCTGGCGTGTGTGTGCACGGCTGGTGTTTCTACTTGTGTACGGTAGTGCAATCTTACGGCAAGCCTCCAGGCAAAAAATACTAGCATTAGAAGAAATCCATGTTGCCTGCTACCTCTTGTTAGATACGCTGAGATTATCGATGCTACATCCAAAAAAACAAATTATGGATGGCTTTTTTCTCAGGAGAATTAACTTTTAATGAGTGAATTATTGGTTTATTTGTGGAAATTAAAATAAATATATTTTTATTTGGAAAAATTAGTCAGTAGGTATTTTAAGACAACACTCAAACCGAACTTGGTTCGTATCTAAGTTGTTTTCTTGATCATATGATGTTTGGTTGTTTATTTTTTGGTATAAACATTGACTTTTTATAAGTTATTTTTTATTTAGAATAAATAAAGGAATATTGGTATACCTCATCGATTGGTAAATTGACCATTAATCACATAGAAAATAAAGCATCATTCCTCTATAACACCGACCATGTTTTTTTTCTTGATGCAGATGCAAGTTAAGAATTTTAAAACAAAGTGTTGTTTGGATTTGGTGGGGTTGGCCTGGCGGTGGGGTTGGCCTGGCGGTGGAGGCCTGGGGCTCGTGGGTGTGCTCCCCATGAGGTCTCAGGTTCGAATCCGCTCAGGTGCAAACAATTCCTTGGAGCCATCGGATTTGGGCAAAGCCCTTGACTTAACCGTGGTGCACTTGTGGGAAACATGTTTGCCGAGGCCTTGTGCACCCTCTGGATTAGTCGGGGCCCAGTGACCGGATACTCCGTGGTTAGCTTTCGAGGGCTTATCCACAAAAAAAAATATAATAATTTTCAAGCTTTTTATATTTTTAGTTACCGCAAAATGTTATTAAATCATCTGTCAATCTACATGCACTCCATACATTATTATTGAAGAGATAAAATACAAATCGCAACACATGATAATCCCTTCACTTGATATTCAAGTTGCAGCACAAGTCAAGGAACAAGTGCATGCCTGAGAAACCTATTTTGAAGATCATCATGGCAAGGTCAGGCCGGAGGAGAAGGCAATCCCGGCCATATTCAGGCCCTTCATCTCGCAATCCGGCAGCGGGAGCCAGGTCCAAAGACTCCTCCCCGTATCATAAGATAGCCAAATTATGTCCCACAAGCCATCATAGTTAGACACTAAAACAGCCCTGATAATCCCTTCTCGTCTTTCCAAGCACCCTCTCATCGCTCGATATGGTTTTCTGATCTGCTCCTTGATCCTGCGAGGAACCTTTGAAACAACCTCCCAATTTTGCCAGCTTCCATTCAAGCGCAAGCCCCCCCATAATTCTATGTCACTTACCATCCTCACACCCGCATTGTCAACGCCGTGGGATTTGACTACCAGCATGTTCCCGTCGCCGAACACCTGTAGCCGGTCGAGTCCATCGGTATGTCCCGGGTTGAATTTCGGCCGGAGAACAATCGGTGCGTGATTATTATAAGCGCCACACTCCAATCCAACGGCTGTCACCGTGCTTTCGTAAGGTCCATTGATGGCATCCAGAAGCACGTGGCCACCCTCTTTCTGGAAGACACGTGGCATCTCAGCAAGGCCTTCCCTCGCTTCGACAGACTGCCAGGTGTCCGTTTTTGAGGAGTACACGAACAAAACCGGGGAGCTGTGCACCAAATCCACAAAAAGAAACTGAAAATGACCGGACCCGGTGGCGACCAATTTCATCCCGGACCTTCGCCAGGAAGACGTGCCACGTGGACCAAGTGGGCTTGGAGGGATTGTTCTCACCGCTTTCGTGCCCAGATCAAGGGCAAGAAGCTCCCTGCGAGTGTTGGAAACAAAAAGAAAAACGTTGGAGCTAGCCGTCAGAAAATAAATCTGATCACCTGGACAGATTACGGGTTTCAGTAAACCGTCAACTCGGAAGTTGAACCAGCGACCGGAACGGTCGTTGAAGCCGTGAAGTATGGCATCGCGGTTCCATCTCTTCTTGTAGACGAAGAGCCACGCGGAGGGCCTTGACTGAGAGTTATACGCACGTTCAAAATTCTGATCGGAGATCACACCGGCGACGAATCTGCTGACTGACTTTAGACAGATGATTTCGGGCAAGGCCAGGTGGAGGAGTATGTTCTGGATGATTTCGGAAGGAAGGAGACAAAACCCAACGGTATTCGCTGATAATTTCTCGTGATTGGTCTCCATCATGAGCTAGAGAGGCTACTTGCGTGCTACTGCTACCTCCATTCTATCCAATACCAGTGTTGATTTTATAATTAGAGTGTCCTACGTGGAGACGGATTAGTGGGCCTCTTTCGAGGACTCGACCTACTTGCTACTTGGAGGTTAGTGGTGATTTCCTTTTTTTATTACTATTAATTAATAAAATGGGAGCCATTAATTTGATAAGCAATGCAGGTATATAGCCATATATACGGGGAGGGGGAGGAATCGACGGTGGCCAGTGAGGTGGATGACAATTTATATACATATATATATATATATGTGGAGAGGTGCATGTATAAAATAAAAAAGAGGCGAAAGGTCAGATGTCTGTGTGTGTATATATATTGATTGTTTTGAAGTGTCGTTGATGTTGTTTTTAAAAGTATTTTATATTTAAAAATATATTAAAATAATATTTTTTATATTATCATGTGAAAATGATATAAAAATATTAAATAAAATAAATTTAAAATATAAAAAATCAATTTTTAAAAAAAAGTGTAAACAAGAGAGAAAAAGAGGGCATTATTTTAAGCAGAGTGATGATGGGTGATGATGAGAGGGAAGGCTAGCGTACTGGATTGGATCTTTTTAAGTTTTTCGGCTATTTCCACCATTTTAGTGGGGACTGAACTTTTGGAAGAGCCATGAAAATTAAAGGTTTGTGTAACTTTTTTTTTTCTTTCAGATATTCTTCTTTTTTATAAATATAAAAGAATTCCTTTTACATTTAGTATCAATTTTGAAGTAGGATTGAAATTGTTTTTAAAAATATTTTTTGTTCAAAAATAAATTAAAATGATATTTTTTTTTGTTTTTTTTTAAATTATTTTTGACACCAGCACATGAAAATAATATAAAAGCATTAAAACAATTTAATTTAAAATAAAAAATAATTTTTTTAAAAAATATTTTTAAAATACAGTATCAATCACATCATTAATATATTTATCACTTTGACATACTTATCATTGTTTTTCTTTCATCTGTTATCTTCATTCATTCATCCATCATTTTGTAATATTTTAAACTTTAGCATTCATTGCACGAATGGTAAAATGGAATTTTGTGAAATTTTGTTTTTATGATTTTTAAAATTTTATTTATTCACACTTGACTTATTTACTACCATTCTTTTTATTTGTATATTCATTCATTTATTATTTTGTATTTATTTTTTATTTTTTTACTGATTTTTCATAATCGATTCTCTCATCTATGTATCTCTTTCTCTATAACCTTCTCAAATAATCTTTTTCATCTTTCAAGGTGCTCAAATAATTATAGATCAAATTATGAAAGGGATTGATGAGAAATGAGATACATTATAAAAGGCCATTTTTTGTACTTTGCTATATCATATACACAGTTTTAGATTATTTTTTTATATTTCTACCCTTCAAGTGTTGAATTGATTGTTGAAATTTGATGGATGGTTTTATGAGAGGTTGACTTAGGTGATGGGAATGAAAATTTGAATAATTTAACATGATGTTGTCTGCACATGAAAGAAGAAGAATGGGGAGAAAAAAAATGGTTTTAGGATTTTATGGTATTTTACCCCTTCACCTCTCTCCTTTTGTTTTATGACCATAAATGTTTTATGTAAATTACCAACTTACCCTCCTTTTATGCCTTTTTCTAACCCTATAAACAGAATTTTGATTTTGTTTTATTAACAAATACCTAAAAGAAAACGGAAATCACTGTTGAAACACTGTACACACACACTCAGAGTCACTGTGGACGCGAGCTTTCTCCTCCGTGCGTCACGCGAGTTCGTCCACCCTTTTTTTTTTCCGCCTATGAACAGTGTAGTAACGATTTTAGCCCCGGTAATAAGACAAAATAGCGTTTTCGACTGAGGGTTAAGGGCGTAATTGCGCGCATCCGTACCGGTCCGGTCCGCCGCATGGTTTTTTTTTTTAAATGGCTAAAGACGGTTCTAGCCCCTAATAGGACAAAATCTATTAATTAAGGTCAGGGACATAACGGTAACTGACCATTATTATTTATATATATTTTAAAATCTGTCAGGCGCGTGCGGTGCACGCCCTCGAGGATGTCCGCCCCGACGCCCCGTTCAAGAGGCCCGTGCGGTGTGATACGGTGGCCGGAAATGGTCTACCAGCGTCCACTCTGGTTCGCCGCCTCTTGGTCTTCCTCCCGGTGCGGCGCGTTGCTTCACAAGGTGGCCGTGGACGCGGCGGTGGCCGGTTAAAGCCGGTTGGTCCATTTCTCTCTCTCCTGCACGTAAAAGTGCAGAAGAGCCCCCCGAGTTTTGTATAAATTCATTTCGGTCCCTTGACTTTTAATTGTGCATATGACCCTGATTTAAGTTATATAAGTTTTGATTTTGTTCAATTGGGTCCTTCGATTGCAGTTAATGAAATGTTAACGTTTCACTTCGGTCCTTCATCTTTTAATTTTCGGATTAGGTTGAAAAGGCTGAATATATTCGGTACAGAAGTTTCAATTTTTGCAAATTTATCCTTCAATTAAAAATGTTAATAAATCTAACTTTCATTTCAGCCCTTAAACTTTTAATTTGTTATTTTCATCCCTTTATATTTTATTTTCATTTCAGCCCTTATACTTTTATTTTTTTGAATTTCTAATATAACACAATAATAATACTAATACTAATACTAATAATAATAATTTAATTGTTTTTCTTGCTTGCTCTTTTGTTAATATTTTTTTTTCTCCGTATAATTTAATAATTTTTATTGTTTTGGCAGTAATGACAATGATATTTATTTTTTTTTCTTTTGTTAAAGTTTCTAGAATATTAAAAAAAAAAATTAATATCAGTATTCTTAAACACATTTAATATAATCATATAATGAATAAATCGAATAACATAAAAAAAAAAATTGTCTTCGAATTTTCATTTTGTGCTTAACACAATAATAATAATAATAATAATAATAATTTAATTGTTTTTCTTGCTTACTCTTTTATTAATGTTTTTTTTTCTCCGTATAATTTAATAATTTTTATTGTTTTGACAGTAATGGCAATGATATTTTTCTTTTCTTTTCTTAAAGTTTCTAGGATATTTTTAGTCTTTCATTAATTATATGTTCTAATAGTTATTGAATATTATCTCATAAGAATGTATATAGGGAGAAGAAAACATGATCTACGATTTTTTGAACAAAAAAAATTAATATCAGTATTCTTAAATAATAATAATAATAATAATAATAATAATAATAATAATAATTAATATTATTATAATAATAATAATTTAATTGTTTTTCTTGCTTACTCTTCTGTTAATATTTTTTCCCTCCGGATAATTTAAATTTTTTTATTGTTTTGACAGTAATAGCAATGCTAATTTTTATTTTTATTTTATTTTTTTGTTTTATCTTTTGTTAAAGTTTCTTGAATATTTTTAGTCTATCATTAATTATATGTTCTAATATTTATTGAATATTATCTCATAAGAATGTATATAGAGAGAAGAAAACATGATTTACGATTTTTTTAACAAAAAAAATTAATATCAGTATTCTGAAATACATTTAATATTATGATATAATGAATAAATCGGATAACATAGAAAAAATTTGTCTTCAAATTTTAATTTTGTACTTAACACAATAATAATAATAATAATTAATATTATTATAATAATAATAATTAATATTATAATAATAATAATAATTTAATTGTTTTTCTTGCTTACTCTTCTGTTAATATTTTTTTCCCTCCTGATAATTTAAATTTTTTTATTTTTTTGACACTAATAGCAATGCTAATTTTTATTTTTATTTTATTTTTTTGTTTTATCTTTTGTTAAAGTTTCTTGAATATTTTTAGTCTATCATTAATTATATGTTCTAATATTTATTGAATATTATCGCATAGGAATATATATAGGAAGAAGAAAATATGACCTAGCATTTTTTGAATAAAAAAAATTCATATCAGTATTCTTAAATACATTTTATATAATAATATAATGAATTAATCGAATAACATAAAAAAAAATTATTGAATATTATCGCCTATAAATATATAAAGAGAGGAAAAAAATGACCTAGGATTTTTTCCTTAAAAAAAATTAATATCAATATTCTTACATACATTTAATGTAATAATATAATTAATAAATCTTATAAAAAATATTTGTATATTTGTATATTTATGTCAAATTAAAATATGTAAAACTAATTATATAGTTTAATATTTATTGAATATTATTGCCTAAAAATATATTAAGAAAGAGGAAAAATGACCTAAGATTTTTTGAAGGACAGAAATTCATATCATGTTTTCTTAATTATATTTAATATAATAATATGATTAATAAATCTTATATAAGAAAAAGATTGGCTTCAAAATTTAATTTTGTGCTCTTTTATTTAAGTAGGTTTATGAATTTATCTCTCAATTCATTAGCATGTGCTTAGTCAGTCGTCTGAAAGTGCTTGCGGGGAATTTCCAATATATTCATTTTTAATATTTTAGATCTAATATTACTGGAAAAAAAACATCTCCAAAAAAAAAATATTGACAAATTTACCTGCATTATCTACAAGTCAAATTAAAAAATATACAAGTCACTTCTCGTTTCCATTAGACTGTTCTTTTTAGACGGCAATAAATAATTATAGCACAAAAAAAAATTAAGTTTATGTTTTAAAAACAAAATACAATATTTTTTTATTTCTAATATGTCTGATATTTATTGAATATTATCGCCTAAAAATATATTGAGAGAGAGGAAAAATGACTTTAGATTTTTTGAAGAAAAAAAATTCATATTAGTGTTCTTAAATATAATTGAACTAACTAAATATTAAAATAATAAAATACAATACATAAAAAAACAATCAATTTTCTACATAGATAAAAAAAACCAACCGCATCGCGCGGGTCAACCGCTCGTTTAAATCTAGACTAAATTGCTTTCTTAATATGATTGGTATTTAGTTAGATTTTTTAATTAAATAAAAAATGAATTTTATACCTTAAATTATTTAATTAAAGAATCACTTTTCCTAATAGGATTAGGAATCAATTAATTTTTTTAACACAATTTTGAGTTTTATGGTATCCAAATACAATTAGGGATTTATTTAGTTAAATGGTATAATTAACTGATATTTTGAAAAATAGTTTTTCTACAAAAAAAATAAGAGTTTTTTAAGCTGGAAAATTTTATTTAATTAATCCTAAAATAGTTTAGGATATCTATTTAATGCGATTAATTTCTTATTAAATGTTTAAAAAATGATTTTCATGAAATTTATGTTAAATAAAATTTATTTTGTATGGGAAACTATCAAATTTGATTTGAGTAAATATTTTTAAGTGTTAGAAATATTATTTTATAGCAACACAAAGTCAATAATTATAATTGAAGAATACAATATAATTTATTATGCATATTAATATGCTATTATGCATGATAGATGATTGTAGACATTAAGGATCAAAGTGATTATGCTTTTCTCCTAATTCGGAACAAAAGAAACAGAAATCAGAAATTGATTTGTAGTTCCAATAGTCACAAAACTATTTTAAAGAAATGGCACAAAGGGTCGGATAAAATTAATCTAAGACAGTACAAAGAAACAAAGACGACGACGACGACGACAACAAAAGAGAAGAACGAAAACATAAACAGGAACTCTTTCTAAAAAAACAATCTTTTATCGTGATCTCTGTCTGTCTGATAACTCACCTACAATTGAGCTCTTAATCTTTCGGGTTTGGAGGTCTTAACTCACCTACAGATCTCTGTCTGAAAAGGAAAGAGTGTTGTTAATTTATATAAGGAAAGAAGGGAGATTGGAGGATATGTGGTTTTGGGTTTGGTGAGATGGGATTTGGGAATAGTGAGAATGACGTGATTGTGGATGATGGAGATGGAGATGGTGGAAGATTAAACGGCAAGTCGTTTGGAGGATCAGTTGTTTTATGTTTGATTTGTCGTGAAGTGGTTGCTGATAATGGGGATCGATTATGCGATAAGCTTCAAATAAAAAATAGAGGTTTTAATTTTTAATTAATTTGATTAAATTATTTATAAAAAAATATATTTTTAATTAATTATATTTAAATTTATTGGTTATTTTAAATATATCATTTAGTATATTAATTATGATAATGTTGCAAGTTTTTTATTTCAAATTTGAAGGGTTTTTTAAAAACAATTATTTAATTATATAAATTATTCATATTAATTAAATAATTAATTGTATAATTATATTATATACAAAATAATTACACTATATTTAAAATAATATACAAAAAAATAGCTCTTCTAAATTACTTTTACCATTGGAATACACATAAACAAAAAAACTATATTTACACTATTAAAAAAAAAGCCATTTTATCAATTTAACTCTTTAAAATGTTTTTTTTTTTTTTTTTTTTGCATTGGAGCTGCTCTCATAACTTTCTTCAAAAGTTTTAAGGCTTTTGTAGCATTTCATTCCACTCAATCCCATTATTCTTTTATAATTGAGCTAAAGGTTTTATAATTGAGGTTTTATAATGGTTTCATAACTCAACAAATCTTTTGTGATAACTAGTGAGGCCTAAAACTCCTTTTAATTATTTAATAGTTCTAGGTAAAGGCCAATCTACCATGACCTTAATATTTTATGGATTAATGAGTATTCTTTCCTTAGAAATGATATAGCCCAAATAGTATATTTGCATAATTTTTTTGTTATCAACTTGTGAATCTTTAGTAATGCAAACACCATCTTTAAATGCTCTTAAGTGTTCTGATATAGAATGGTTATACATTAGAATATCCCAAAATAAACACTAAGATAAAAGTTTTAAAATGTTTTAAAAAAACATTTATCAAGCTCTAAAATATGGAATGAGCATTAGTTAGCCCAAATAGCATAACTAGAAATTGATAATGACTATTAGGAGTTCTAAAAGCAGTTTTAAATGCATCTTATGAAGCTATTCTAACATGGTGATATCCATATCTTAAGTCCATTTTTTAAAAAATATTGTTGTACTCACCAATTCCTACAATAACTCATCCATTGAGGGTATGAGGAATTTGTTTTTAAAAATAAGTTTATTAAGAGCATAAATTAACTTCTTTAAATTGTATCAACTTCAAAATGCATCCTTTGTTTTTCAACTTAAGAACCTTGCACAAAGTTATATAGCACATTTTTCCTCTATTTGTAACTTCCATTATTAGTGGCTTAATAACAATAAGGTTACACTGTACAATTCTAGTAACTTCAGAATTAAGAACGTTATATGTATTTCTAGAGTCTATCATGATGAAGATTGATTGTTTATCAACCTTGTTAGTTACCATTAATGTATGAAACCTACAATACTCTTTAAAGCATCAGTGGAAATTTAAGGAGTAACTTTTTCAAGTTAAAAAAAAATATCTTCTCTAATCTCACTTTTATAACCCTTTCTTAATCATCTATAACATAAAGAGAGTTAAGTCTCTTTTTCTTTTTTTTCTTTTTTTCCCCTTAGGAACAAACTTCTTATCACACCAAAAACACAAACTCTTCACTTTTTTTCCTTTAGTTCCTTATTCTTCAAAGGCCTAATAGGTCTAACATGTATCTTACTATTATAGTTTTGGATTGGAGTGGGTCATAGGCAATTTTAGGATGGTTTTGAGTTGTTAGTGATTATTGAAGGTGAACTTCTATGATGAGTTTGTTTGGGTTATTTCTTGGGATAGATATTTAGGTAGGTGGTAATGGTTACATCTATAAGATTGTGTTTCCTTGTAACTGAGCAAGGTTATAAGCTTGTTTCAAGACTTTAGGCTTGAACATCTTAATTGAGTTTTTACTTCCAATCTTCAATCCCTATAAAAAAAAACACCAAGTCTTTTTTTTTAAAAAAAATCTCAACCTTGTTCTATAGTATGTAAAAGTCTTTTATATATGCCTCTAGGTTTCTCACCTATTTTAGGTCTATAAATAGTTCCTCGCCACATAAAACATCAATATATTCCCCTTAAGATACCTTGTAATTCCATTAACTTATAAGTTTTTGGTGTTACTAAAGAGTCATGCCATTAAGATAATAAGAAGCTAGTTTAAGTTCCTCAAAGTTCTTAACTTCTTCTACTCCAAAATGCTAATTACATTTTTAAAGGTACTTAAGCCCATCTTCACCATCAAAATTAGGAAAATCACATCTAGGTTTATGTGCGTTATAGTAATTATTCATAGTGTGTACATGCCTTGTTGACAGAGTCTTGTACATGATAAGTTGGTTTGTCTTGGTAACGTTGGATTCCCTTGTTAGTTGCAGGGTTTGCAAAATGAAATGCTTGCTGGTAGGATAGGCCGCTAATAATACCGTTTAATTCTTCATACTTGGTTTCATGAGTAGACCTTGTGTTTTCCTATTTCACACCATATCAATGTAATAGTTTTATCACTTTTGTGTATTTTTATGCTTGATCCTTGCTCATGAACTCAAAAGAGCCTTCAAGACTTTTAATTTCTTGGGGTCCAATTTCAAGTACCAATTCTCGAGTTCAAATAATAATAAAAAAAAAATAGCACTATACCACTTAGAACAAGCTTGATGGGAATGGTCTCCTGACAAATTATTTACAACCAGTGAGACAAAGTAAGAGGAAGGAAGAAGAAGACAGAGAGAGAGAGATGCTACAAAATTTTGGTTATTGAACATCATTAATTGCAGCATAGCACATAATGATCATCTATTTGAATTATTTTATGCCCTAACTTCATTCCTTGCTCTCCGTTGCAAGAGCTATGCGACACTCACCCTTCATTTTAAGCATGCCGGAAAACAAAATCTCAGTTTCTAAGCCATAGGACTGCTGATGTTTTTTTCCCAACTCCTGATAAATGCACGAGTAGTGGACGAGTGGCCCATAATACATTTGGATTTACATGAGAATGGGGAGCATGGACGGGCCATGGAGCAACACACCTGCTGTTTTGATGGCAAATAAAAAAGAGAACTTTGGATAGTTGTAATCGAACAGACAAGGAGTAATGGCTGCTCCTCTCACTCTCCACCACCATATCCAACCTCCCTTATCTTCAGAAAATCCCCTCCTCCCAAGAAACCCCACCGCCTCCCCTTTTGCTATGATCACAAGCAGCATTAATGACCCAAATCAACCACACCCATGTATTGTTTCCATAGAAAAATGCTCCAGCATGTCCCAGCTCAAGCAAATCCATGCTCAAATGCTCAGGACAGGCCTTTTCTTCGACCCCTTCACCGCCAGCAAAATCGTGGCCTTCTGCTCTCTCCAAGACTCCGGAAATCTCCAGTATGCTCGTCTTGTCTTCTCTCAGATCTCCAATCCCACTTCCTATACCTGCAACTCTATAATTCGAGGCTGCGCCGATAAGAACTTGCATCGAGAATCACTTCTTTTCTATCAAGAAATGATGGTCCAGGGCTTGATACCGGATAGGTACACCTTTCCCTCATTGTTCAAGTCTTGCAGAAATTCATCCGAGGGAAAACAGATACATTCCCACTCTACGAAGTTCGGCTTCGCTTCGGATGCATACGCCCAAAACACCCTGATGAATATGTATTCGAATTGCGGCTGCTTGGAGTCAGCTAGAAAGGTGTTCGATAAAATGGAGGACAAGACTGTAGTTTCCTGGGCAACCATGATCGGGGTCCACGCACAGTGGGATCAACCCAATGAAGCTGTGAGGCTTTTCGATAGACTAATAAAGAGTGAAAACGTGAGGCCTAACGAGGTTACCCTGGTTAATGTCTTAGCTGCATGCGCGAGAGCGAGAGATGTGGCGATGGCGAAAAGGATTCATGAGTACATCGACGAGCATGGTTTCGGGTGCCACGTGGTTCTCAACACGGCCCTGATGGACGTGTACTGCAAGTGTGGACGTGTGAAGCTGGCGAGGGATTTGTTTGACAAGGCCCGGGAAAAAAACTTGTTTTCTTGGAATATCATGATAAATGGGCACGTGGAGGATAGCAATTATGAGGAGGCTTTGCTGCTGTTTCGTGAGATGCAAAGCAGGGGCATCAAAGGAGACAAGGTGACCATGGCGGGCCTGGTGCTCGCCTGCACTCATCTGGGTGCTCTTGAGCTGGGCAAGTGGTGCCATGCCTGCATCATGAAGCAGAGAATTGAAGTGGATGTTGCTTTAGGAACAGCTCTTGTGGACATGTATGCCAAGTGTGGAAGCATAGAAACTGCGATGCAAGTGTTTCATGGGATGCCTGAGAAAGATGTAATGGCTTGGACTGCTTTGATTCTAGGCCTCGCGATGTGCGGGCAAGCAGAGAACGCCTTGCAGTATTTTGATGAGATGCAAATCGAGGGAGTCGAGCCGGATGCAATCACATTCGTCGGGGTTTTGGCTGCGTGTAGCCATGCGGGACTTGTCGATGAAGGCATTGCACATTTTAACTCCATGTCTGATACCTATGATATTCAGCCTACCGTCGAGCACTACGGTGGCTTAGTTGACATGTTAGGCCGAGCTGGTCGCATAGCTGACGCAGAGGAGTTGATAGAGAGCATGCCAATGGCACCTGATCATTTTGTTTTGGGGGGTCTTCTTGGTGCCTGCAGGATCCATGGAAATCTTGAGGCTGCCGAAAGAGCAGCTAAACAACTCTTGGATATAGACCCATATCATTCAGGAACGTATGTACTTCTGTCAAATATTTATAAATCTTCGAAGAAATGGGAGGAAGCAAAGAGAACCAGGGAATTGATGGCAGAAAGAGGTATGAAGAAACCTCCAGGTTGCAGCCAAATCGAGGTTCACGGGGTAGTCCATGAATTCGTGAAGGGGGATTCGTCACACCAACAATCCTCGGAGATTAACGAAATGTTGGAGGACATGATTAGCAAACTAAAGAAAGCTGGTTATGTTCCTGACAAATCAGAGGTGTTGTTTGACATTGCTGAAGAGGAAAAGGAGACCGAGCTAAGCCTGCATAGTGAGAAGCTGGCAATTGCCTATGGCCTCTTAAGTACAAGCGTCGGGACTCCAATTCGAGTTGTGAAAAACCTACGCATATGCAGTGATTGCCACAGTGCAACTAAGCTTATCTCCAAACTATACAGTAGGGAAATAATAGTGAGGGACAGGAGCAGGTTTCACCATTTTAAGGACGGAACCTGTTCGTGCAGGGATTTCTGGTGATGTCAAGGTAAGCAGAAGCATTCTATAGAGTTCTAAAAAATTTCACTAATGAGAACTATATCCACGCAAATGAATAGCTCTTCCAGTACTTGATCCAATCTACTTGAAGATTTCAGAAACAGGATGATGCTTTGGAGTCAAAAATGCAGAAAACCCAATTATAGAACTTGTCTTGTCTCAAGCTCCAAATAAGATTGCACATGCATGGCTACAAAAGAAGCATATGCTGCAGCACAGGGCTAATACGTATTTTAGAGTAGATGGAAGCACTAATCCTCACGCGCTATTCCCCACGAGGACTGGGCACAGTTCTGGATAGAAATTATTCACAACAGAAAAGATAAGAAATGTTAGGAGCTAGTCCAACTGATGCCGGGGTTTCTTTGGTTATTATTTTTATACAGACAATTATTTAAAAAAAAAAACAAAAAAAAACATGGCATCCACATGCCTTTTCAAACATAAGATCAAGGGTGCGATCTCAAGCACACCTTTTCTTGGCAAGCCAAATGGATAATTGAATACTATCTAAGGTTAAGCACTGATATCCACTAGACAATTTTGATCAAGAAACCAAGCTCGTTCAATTTTGCGTACGGCAAATGTTTACCCATGGTAAGCAACAAAGACTGACAGGCCAATGGTTTCCACGCATATCAATGGGTGTTCTGAATTTATCAGAGATGAGAAAACAAACTACAAAAGCTTTTGTATGCCTAACCAAGGTTAAGGAAACACAAAATAAAGTTCAACCTGTACAGGTTTGTACCACACCTACAACCCTGTCATAAAACAGACCACAATGCCCCATGACATCTAGCAGTCTTTGTAATGCATTCCGACGACAAAGCAATTCAATCAAATTCAATAATTAGAGGAAATAATAGGAAATGCACAAAATGAAGAGACTTAAACATGGGAAAAAGAACCACTGATCAGGCTCTCGTGTATTTCTTATTGTCTTAACTACCAAATATTTTGTTGATCCCACAAACAGATGCTCAAACATAAGGTAATGTGACAAAGAAACTCTTTTTTTCTGGAGTCAAAAAACAGGAAGAGGAACTTCATTATCAATTATGATAAGTCAAATATTGGCAGCTCATAAGAGTCCAGACCAGCAGTTGACTCCTAAATTGCTCTACACCCAATCTGGCTACATTTCACATATATCTGGTGATTTTGTTCAATAAAAGGCACTAGATAAATCGAAAAATACAAAGTAACTAACTAATCTTAGTTTAACTTGATTATATGAGGCATGTGAAAGGTCCTAAGTCTAAATGTGATCCAAGGAAAAGATTGATGTCACCCTACAAAGTGCAAATAAATAAATTTCTAATGCTATCATTCTTGAGCCATAACCCAAATCTAAAGGGAGCTGAGGAGCAGTAGATTTATACTTAAGGACTTAAAGCTCAACCTTGGGATTTAAAAAACACCTCTTCATGAAATGAATAATGCCGAAACACCAAAAAATGATCAATAAAGTAACCAATCAATTATCAATTGCAACGTAGATAAGACAGAGACAAGAGATCACTTATACCTTAAAAGGGCAATATCTTTTGCATTTCTCATACAGCTAACAGAATCGCTACTAATAAAAGCAAAACCTCCATACATCGCAATAATTTTATTCAAATCATCATCACTGGTGAACAGACTAAAAACATATGAAAATAAGAGCAAACACACAGAAGCAAGTTTACCAGTTTTAATCCCTCTCTACTCCATCACCATCGGTCTTTTTGATCAGTTGACTCTCTTCATCACCGTCATTTTCACCACCTGTCTGTTCAGAAACAGTATCACGCTGCATTGGAGCAGAGCCAGCTACAGTAACTGACTGCTGATAAAGAACACCTCCAGCAAGCGTGAATAGAAGACAAAACAAACCAACCGGGCTAGCATGTTTGTCCCAAATAAACACATTGATGACAACAGTAAGGAACTTATTGACAACCCCAGTGACAGTAAATGCGGTGGCCGATATTGCCTTCCGTGCAGCAAATCCGAAGAAACTAATAAGAAAACCAAAAACGCACGACAACGCCACGGCAAAAAAAGCATCGAATTCAAACCAATTCCCAACTTTTGATCCCCAGGAAGCAAACACCTCACTATACTCCCCCGTAAGAATCCAGAAGAGCGGCGCCATCATCAATGACAACAAATTATTGTAGAACACAAGACCCCAGGTGTTGAGTCCAATATTGGAGACAATGTGTTTGATATAAACCATCTCAGAAGTAATAGTGACTAAATATGCAAGTGCCCAAGAGTACGCAGTCAAAGTAAAAGCAGAATCAGTGGCCACGTAGCCAACAGCACCTCCCAATATAACAATCAAGGAAACAAAGGTGAGCTTGGATGGGATGGGTTGTTTTCTAAACAGAGTGTCCGCTATAGCCACCAAAAGGGGTGTTAGGGATCTGAACACAATGAAAGTGTCGACATTGGCATGGCGCAAGAGATTGGTATTAGTGAAGATAGCTAAATAAAAAACAAGCGCAGCAGGCAAAAACTTCTTTGCAGTTTCATAAGAGAAGGAATCATGATACAAGAACCCCAATTTCCCTAAAACCCAAACACCCGACGCAGAGGTCAAGTACTGTAATGCAGTTAAAAGGCCAGGGTAGTTGAATTTCGTAATTGCAAACTTGTTAATTACAGCAAGCAAGCTTGAACAAAGTGCATAACCCACCACAAGACTACTCGTCGCCAATTGCTTGGTGGGATCCACTCGAATCGAAGACATTCTGACCCTCCTCCTCCTCTTCCCTTTCAGTTTCTCTGCCTGACAAATTATTTTCGACAGGCACAGATCGAAGCGATACAATGTTAAAGAGTCTTCAACAATGGAAATCGATGTTCTAACTAACTGATTCCCAGATTCTGATTAAACAAAGAAAATAAAAGAGAGATTGGTAATCACCGACAAAAACAGCAAGGCAGATGAGAGAGAGAGAACGCGGGATTTGCAAACGTAAAAAGGGATGATTAGGAAAATAGTAATTTGACCAGTCAGCTGAGCAGACAAGCGACATGCGATCCTCTTTCCTCACGTCCCTCGCGCTTGGAGAAAGGCATCCTGCTAATATAAATCAGGGATCAAGTAAAATAAATTGCTTGGAGAATTAGTAAATAAAGAAAAAAAAATAATAAAAGTCAAGTGAGATGAAGTGAAAAACAAAAACAAATAAATTACATCTATCCAGGTAATTAAAAATAATAATAAAATACACAGGCTTTAAATGAATGGGTTAATTATAGAGTAAGAAAAGCTACCATCAAAAAAAAAAAAAAACTATAACCTCATCTCCTCCACTTCCCATTTGATCACCAAAAAAATATAGCCACCATTACAAACCATTATTTGGTTTTTGGATCATGCTTAGAGTTAAACACATTAGGCTAAGAAGTTAATTATCTTGCTAAAAAACTAAAATATAGGCCTAAGACTTTCTTGAAGGTTTCAGAACTCAGTTCTCTCAATTTAAAGCTCAAAACATAGCTGAAATATAAAAGTTAAAATCTATTTATAAATCAAATGTACTTCAAACCTTGTTAAGGTTTTTAGCCTCTACTTCAAGTTATATGTCAGATTTTTTTTCTTTGACTATTTTATTAAAGTTTTTTTTTATTATATCTTTTAATCAAAGTTTATGATGTTTTTTTATTTAGTCCTCATTCTTTTGATTTATTATTATTTAAAAAAAATATAGAACTTTACAATTTATTTTTTTATGCCCTCTATTTTATTTTTATTTTTATTTTCACCCTTATTTTTTTTTATGTAATTGATTTTTTTTCTATTTCAGCATTCAACGTATAATTGTTATGGATTAATCTTCAGAATTTTTGTTGTAAAAGTTATATTAAAAGTCATTTCAAAAGTCCATCTCATATTGGAAAACACAACTAACCTTTTGAAAACAAAAAATATATATAGGACTTATAATCTCTCATTGGAAAAGGAAGACTCATCAAGTGTTTATATAATTAAACTTGAGATGGGTAGTAATCAACAAAGAAAGTAGAATGAGCTCACGCATATAAGAATGAGTCAAATAAGAGAAAAACCTCGTATTAGCCCTCTACGCGCGAGGTAACGCCTATACTCTATAATTTTTTTGTTATTTTATTAAATTATTTTTTGATGACCTTATACTAAAATCATAATATTTGTAATAGTTGAAATTTTTTTTAAAAAAAAAATTGTTTATTTTTTTCCTAACAGCTATAACTGTCGTAATTACTTAATTTCTTAACAGTTATATTTTAAATTGTTGTAACACCCATTTTAAATTTCATAATAAATTTAAATATGATGTTACATCATGGCTGCTTATAAATACCATGCAGTTTTTCAAATAACACATAACTCAAAATACTTTTCCCTTTTAATTTGTTGGTCTTTTTTTTTCAAGTTGTTTGTGTGTTGCCCTCTTTTGTTGAGAAAGAACTTGTTGAATCCTGAAGGGTACCCCTATCTGTTAGAGAGATATCCTTAAGGATAATGATCAAATACGCCTCAAGTTTTTTGTTTATGTTTCTTACCTTCAATGTTTACATCATTCTTAAGGATATTCCTTTTCAACATGGACAAAAACACTCCTACTAACAATGTCCTTGCCCTCAATATTGTTGTTGTTGTTTCTGCTGTTGGTTCTATCGTTGTTGTCCCTCCTTCAACTGCCATTGTTTTGTTGGCCATGCCATTTCCTGACATCTTTAAAATTGAGGTCTTTTTTAGAGAGAACTTTCAAAGATGGCAAGAAAGGATTTTCGGCGTTCTTAACTTGCATGGCCTGGCTTGGGTTCTTCTCGATCATAAGGATAATGAAAATGTCAAAGCATGGACACATGGAAATAAGGTTTGAAGGCACTCCATTTTAAGCACTCTTTTCAATGAGTTGTTTGATGTATATTGCAGCTACAAAGAAGCAGGGGAGATATGGAGCAATATGGTGGCGAAATATACTACCAAAAATATGGGGAAACAAAAATTTGTCATTGGAAAATTTTACCAAAGGAAAATGGTTGATTACAAAAGACATCAAAACTCAAATTAACGAATACCATAGACTTCTTAAAGATATGAAAACTAAAAATATCAACCTTCCTGAAGCATTCATTATTGGAATACTAATCGGAAAACTTCATAACTCATGGGGCGACTACAAACAACAACTAAAGCATAAGCATAAACAATTGTCATTGATTAATCTTATCAGCCACATCATCATTGAGGACATAAATAGAAAGAAACTGCAGGCTACCAGGAAGAAAGAGATGACTACCAAAACAAACTTAATAGAAGGGAATTCACATAAAAAAATGTATGAGAATAAATTTATTGAAAATAATTTTAAGTTCAATGGTACCAATACCACTATGTTCAAACCCAAAACCAACTATTTTAAGAAAAAGAGAAATTATTTTGTGTATAGTAAACCTGACCACCATGCACCTTAATGCCGAAATAGAAAGAGAAACAATAATCCTTCTAAACTATGATCAACATGGTTGAAGGAGAAGACATCATTATTGCGATTGTTTCTCAAGTCACTGTGGTGACCAATAGGAAAAATTGGGTGGTAGACTTTGGTACTAGTAGGCATATATATGAATAAAAAATTCTTCTCCACTTATACACCTTTTAAGGATGAAGAAGAAGTTTACCTTGATATTCAAGGACAACAAATGTTGTTGGAAAAGGCAAAGTCATTTTAAAATTGACTTCGAGAAAGACGTTAGCTTTGAATGAGGTACTATATGTTTCTAATATAAGAGTAAATTTGGTCTTTGTAGCTTTGTTAGGAAATTTTGGGGTTAAAGTGTGATTTGAATATGATAAGATTGTAATGACAAAGAACAACGTATTTGCGGAGAAAAGATATTGTAATCATGGACTTTTTGTACTCAATGTTGCTGAAGATATGAATGAAAATGCATATTCTTCTACTTACTTGCTTGATAGTATTGATCTATGGCATGCTAGATTATTACATGTTAATGTATCTTATCTTAAGAAAATAAACTCTCTTGGTTTAATCTCTAGTTGAAATTATTCATTTATAAATAAATATAAAGTATGTGTTGAAACTAAAATTACTAAGAAAATATGTCCATCTGCTAAAAGAGAAATTGACTTACTTATCTTAGTACACAGAGACTTAGGAGATTTAAAAGAAACTATGACTAGAGGAAGTAAGAAATACTATATGACCTTCATACATGATTTTTTAAGATATACAAAATTTTACCTACTTAGAAGTAAAGATGAAGCTTATAACAATGTTTTTATTATATAAATTAGAAATAGAAAATTAACTAAACAAAAAAATTAAACGAGTTAGATTAGATAGAGGAGGTGAGTATATTCTAATAAATGATTATTGTGAAAAGAAGGTTTAATACATGAAGTTAATCCACCTTATTCACCCGAGTCAAATGGGGTAGCTAAAAGAAAAAATAGAAATTTAAAAGAAATGATGAATTTCATGTTATATTTTAAATTGTTGTAACAACCATTTTAATTTCATAATAAATTTAAATATGATTGTTACATCATGATTGTCTATAAATATCATGCAGTTTTTCAAACAACACACAACCCAAAATATTTTTCCTTTTAGTTTGTTGGTCTTTTTTTTCAAGCTATTTGTGTGCTGCCCTTTTCTATAAATAAAGAATTTATTGAATCCTAGAGAGTTCCCTGTTGTTGGAGAAATATCATTAAGAACAGTGCTTAAGTACGCCTCAAGTTTTCTATTTTTGTTCCTTACCTTCATTGTGTATAACATTTTTTCTATTTGTGATGTTTCTGATTTAATGACATAGTTAACTAGTTTGAAAAATTAATATGGTTCAAATGTTTTTTTTTCTCATTTTATTATTCTACATTAGTGTTTTTAAAAAATATTGGTTTTATAATTTTTTTATTATTATCATGGTCTCATGACCAAAAAAATGAATTTTATAGGGTTTTTTATTTGATTATTTAATAATAAAAAAATGTGTTTTATTTTGATTTTATTTTTGAAAATTTCTTATTTATATAGATGAAATTTTATTATAAAAATATTTATTTTGAAATAATATTTATAATATATTCAGCTATGCATAATATGTTGTTCTATTAGTCTCGTATTTTCTTATGTTTCTATTATCTTTTACTGATTTTAATAATTAAATTTAGTAGATATAAAAGAAAATTATTTTATTTTATAAGATTAAATATATTGATAGACATCAATGTTTTAATCCTTTTGGTTTATTTATATAATTAGTTTATTATTATTATTTATATAAATAATTATTAATATATTTTTATAAACTTTTATATATTGAATTATTTTTATAGAGAAAAATATATTGAAATAGATGCATACTAATTTTTGTTTTTTTTTAAATAAAATTACAGCCCAAGGGGAAGCTTGTGTCAAGTAGATAGTATATGTCATAAGCGTATCACGGCTCAAACCACGTCACGTATATCCAAGAAGCTCACAAGGAGAGCAACAAATGGCCACCACTCAACTTTCCCTCCAAATCCTCCGCCCTCTACCGGCCGCCGGTCAAACCTGTGGGCGACAGAGCTACAGTTTCCAATCAAGAAATTCAGCCATTAGAACTCGGAGAAACATGAAATGGGTCCTTAGGCTAAGCCTGGTTGACCAAAACCAGCCACAGTCACAATCAACAGGTGTGGACGTGAAACAGCTGGTGGACTTCTTGTATGATGATCTTCCACATCTCTTCGATGATCAGGGAATTGACCGGACGGCGTATGATGAGCTTGTGAAATTCAGGGACCCCATCACCAAGCATGATAGTATAAGTGGGTATCTTTTTAACATTGCTCTTTTGAAGAATCTCTTCCGGCCTCAGTTCTTCTTGCATTGGGTCAAACAGGTTTGTATTTCTAACAGCAACAATTGCTTACTGGATTATTATTGTTGGTGTTAAGATTTGGTTTGCGAAGCCATGCCATGAAAATAACTCTTTGGAATGCTCAAAAGACCCCAAAACTTGCATCAGCCGTTCTACTTCAGTGCTTTTAAGTCTGATCAGCTACCATGCACTTTTTTTGTGGAAAACACACACTAGAATGAAGCGCCATTTTTTTTATGACAGTAGAGACTTTAGCATTTGTTAGAAGAATTGTTCAACTTTTAGCCTCTGGCCTTGTTCGTTAAATAATACACAATAGGGATGCTGCCAACAGTTTCACCAGAAGAAAGTGAGCTTGCAATTGCCAGCAGAGTGTTCAATTTGATCCCAGTTATTATGAATTTTCAAACCTTCACGGGCTCCTCAAAGAGATCCTGACTATAAAACAAGTTCTCTAAATATTTCAAGTCAAGCTGGCTGCTTTGCAATCCTTGGTCTTCTTGATACATATAGCCCTTACTGTTTTGGAAATTACAACTCGTCATAAGATTAAAGCTGAGTCTTCCTTTCTTTACATAGATAAAATCTGTACTGTATGGGATGGATTTAGGGATGAAAACGTATGGCTGTGAAAATAAAATAATGTCTTGGGGCAACTGATGACTGATTTTTACTTTTCTTCAAAGAACCAGAAGTCTCTAATGATGACTGATTTAGCTGCTGGGTTTTAGTTACTACATTTCTTACTTTCTACTATTTTTCTGAGGTTTGGTTTCTGTTTCAAGCTCTTAATTAGAATACTAATAGGTGTTTAGCGTATTTTGAAATCAGTAGAAAAACAGTTCAATTTTAATAATAAGATGGAAAGACAACTTCCATCTTATTTCCATTTCTGAATATTGCAAAGGTTCATCTGGCTCTGGATTTGGCTTGGTTAATTGATCCAGTTGCTATAGACAGGAACTTATGAGATAACTACAAGGTGGACTATGGTGATGAAGTTCATGCTTTTTCCATGGAAGCCAGAATTAGTGTTCACAGGAACCTCTATCATGGGCATCAATCCACAGACTGGAAAGTTTAACAGCCATGCGGTAAAGTCCACCTCTCTTGCTAGTGTAAAAGTGATAAACTATGAGACACCGACAAAAATACTATTGATTTGTTTTTCCTATTTAATTTGCAGGACTTCTGGGATTCCATAGAGAATAATAACTATTTTTCTCTTGAAGGTTTGTGGAATGTAGTTAAGCAGGTACGAATTCTTTACTTTTAAATTTCCATTAGAGTCATACTTCGGTGCCAGTTCTTATTGAGGTCTTACTCTTACAGTTGAGAATTTACAAGACTCCTGACTTAGAAACACCCAAATATCAGATACTGAAAAGGACTGCAAACTATGAGGTCAGTCTGCCTTTTTTTGGGAGAAACCATTTCTTTGGTTATGGATTATGCTTTTAGTAATATTTTGCATCATGTAAGAAAAGAAAATGCAATGGGATACCATTAAGTTCCAAAAAGAATAGTCACAACATCATCTCAGAGGACAGCCAGATACATCCTCAGCAAGTCATAATTTAATTTCAAGGCAGTAAGATGTGCATCAAGATTTCATGGCCTGTGAGGAGCAGCTGAATGAAAGATTGATGTGGTAATAGAATAGGAAAATCAAATTATCTAAGCAGGAAAATGTTAAATTGGCAATCCTGGCACTGGATTCTGTTGCTTTCATTTTTCAGCAATTTGGATACCCTGGTAAGTTAACGCTGGTTATCATCAAAATAATTCTGCAGGTACGGAAGTACAGCCCATTCATAGTGGTAGAAACGAACGGAGATAAGTTGTCTGGGTCATCTGGATTTAATGATGTTACTGGGTGGGTATCATCTATCATGATCCACTTCAGTTACATAATATATCCCTTTTTCATAACTATTCCAATATGGATATCATTGCAGGTATATTTTTGGAAAGAATTCCACGATGGAGAAAATACCAATGACTACTCCTGTGTTCACTCAAGCAAATGACGCTGGATTGTCCAAAGTATCCATCCAAGTAGTTCTTCCTCTGGAGAAAGATTTAAGCAGGCGAGTCTCATCAGTTCTTCTGGGCTATAAAATTCAAAACTAAGACTTTTAGGAGTGGATTCAGATGATGGCAAGCATTGATTTTTAATGATTTTTATTACATGTTTCCAGAATGAAGGGGATACATTATTATATTCAATAGTAATCAATACTAAGAGGTCGAGCAACATTTTTGTCTTTTTGAACAGCTTACCAAATCCTAATCAAGAGACAGTTAGCATAAGAAAGGTGGAAGGAGGCATTGCTGCTGTAGATAAATTCAGTGGGGAACCAACTGAGGCTATTGTTTGTCAGAAAGAGAAAGCACTGCGATCATGTCTTGTTGAAGATGGTCTCAAGCCTAAGATGGGTTGTTTGCTTGCTCGCTATAATGATCCAGGCCGAACATGGAGATTCATAATGGTATGGCATTGTTCCAAGTTGTTCTGAGTTTGTTTCAACTATTTCCTTAGTTCCCCTCAATCCTACCTATTTTCTTGGAATCTGAGGTCAGACATCACAAAGCTAATAATTAACTAATGCTTCTTCTGAGTGAATAGAAAAAATGGAATAACATTAGTGGCAGGGGATTCTTTACCTTGACATATTTACTCGAAGAAGATGAATATGAAATAATAACAGGACGAGCGACCACAAGAATTTCTGGTGGCTGCACCCTGGAACTGTTTTAATACTCTAGATGGAATCTCTCGAAAGCTGTGTGTAACCCCTGAATCTACATTTGACAGATCTCCACTTAGAATTTACAGAATACCTCTTTGTTTCATGATTTCTTGTCAACTTCAACCCCCTTCTCAGCCCATCTACACAACCCTTTCCTCATTGGAACTTGCTAGTTGCCTTCATGTTAGTGGTCATATTCAACCAGATTGTTAAGGTGCATTTTTTCCTGTTTCTTGATTTAAAGCCAATATTCCTTGGCAACATTTGAGTCAGTTATTAAGTCTCACGTAAGTTTGGAGACATAAAATTAAAACTAAGGTTTTCATTCAGTCTTAACTTTATGGTCTATCACCATGGATGACAGACAGCAATTCTTTATATCCTTAAAGTAGTTGGATTACGAAATCTTTGCTCCAGAATTGCTTTTTCTTTATTATTACTTTTCCTTTTTGCTCTCCGGCTAAATATACTTGCTTATCTCTTTTACACGCTGTATTCTTTCGTTTTTCTGTTATATATGCTCTGCAATGTGCCCTGCTCTCCTTTTGTCACTTCATTTGATCAACTGAGTTGGTTCTAACTGGATCTTCCTTGGCAATGGCGGATGCGAGTTTCTTATGCTAATGTTGCAGACTATTATAATATGAGCGAGTGACATGTTTTCCACTTTCAACTGAAGCACTGATATGGTTTATCTCTTTTTGATATTGGTTGCATTGAAGAGGAATGAAGTGCTAATATGGCTTGAAGAATTCTCTCTGGAATAGAGTTATTGCCATGGCTGCCATTTACTCTCTGTTTGTCATCATCCCCCCTCGAAGTGTGTTAGTTTTGCGAAATTGTGGACAAATATCATTGTAGGCATACAAAAGTTTTAATAGAAAGCTTTAAAGGAGACAAATTCTTGTATCTAAACAGGTTTCCTGCTCAAATGGACTGCGAAATGCTGCAAAAGAATTCTGCAATTCATTCCACTTGGTTGGAAATTGGAGTTCTCTACAAATAGTTGGAACTACGGATAACAATTATTTTTATAGGTTTTTTACTAATAAATATATTAAAATAATATTTTTTAAATTTATTTTAAATATCAATAAATTAAAATGATTTATATATATATATATATATATATATATATATATATATATATATATATATAATTATTGGTTTTCTTAAAACAATTGGTTGATCCATTAAAACCTAGGAAGATATGAAAAGTGACATATCTTCATTACTTGTATTGACTATTTATGTTGTGTGGGAGGGGTGAGTTTACTCATATTTTTCTTTAGAGATATATTTTAATGGCTTTTGTAATAGAATATCGAATTTTTGTCCTATTGATTATGCCAATATATTACGTAGTTAATTAAATCTTATTTAGGATTGAACTTTTCAATGAAGTGATAACTAGTTTTAATCAAATGAAGTGTATGTTTGAGAGTGTGGTTGGTTGTATTAAAATAATATTTTTTTTTTATTTTTTAAAAAATCATTTTTATTATACATGTATTCAAACTTTATTGATTAATTATATCTTTTAATTGTTTGGCTAACTGGTTAAGTACTCCTTCAACACTTTTAGGCGATTGAAGATTTTTCTAGCTTAATTTATTCTTTTAATTCATGATTTTAAACTCTTTTTTCTATATTTGAAGTGAATAGTCATTGTATTTTAGATATATATTTTATTGTAGACGTAAAAACCAAGCCAACATATCTTTTGTTTTTTTATAAAATGAATGGGTAAATCTTTTTTGATGGGTAGATGATGTGTCATCTCCACGATAAATTTCAGCTAGCTCTGGTGAGTAAAAAATTAAAGTCAACATTCTAGACTCTAAAATCTCAAATTTAAATATGTTTTCACCTAACAACCTATCTTAATAACATTCATAATCTTATTATAACCTCAAAATACACTCTAATTAGTTTAAAAAATCAAAATTAAATAAATTCAAAACAATTTTCTTGGAGTATATTCTTTTTTTTTTTTGTATGATTTAAGACACAAACCATCTTTATTGAACTCTTTCCTTCAAAATAATGAGTTATTATACTCTCTTGGCAAGAATCGTGGGTTTGACAGGTGAACATAATTGACTTTTTTTTTAATTAAATTGTTTTTTTTTAATTTTATCTTTTAATATTGGATTGAATGAGAATTAGACTCTATGATTTATTTATTTATTTATTTTATTTATTATTATGTTATTTCAACCTCATGATCCGAGAATAATACTTTTTATTAGGTTGTTGTGGTCTCATGCCCTTAGAACAATGTTTAATTGGTTAATTTAGGTTGACTCGACTTATTTTTTGTGTTTTTTTTAATTAAAAAAAATTACAAATTTCATCATCCATAACTAGATCTAAAAGGGACGATTGAGAATTGACCTTTATAATTTTTTTTCATTTTACTCTTCATGGTGTTATCTTTGTTTCATAACCAAAGTCACAGTTTTGGTAGATGAATTAAGATTAAATCAAGTCACATTTTTTATCTTCTTTCTATGAGATTATCTTGGTTTGATGATCCAAGTCACGAATTTGACAAATTGACCCTAAATTGTTTTATTTTTATGTTCTTTTCTTTAATTGATTTGTTTTTTAATCTTATGCTTCAACATTAGATTGATTGATGATTGAGATTTATAATTTATTTCAGTTTATTTTCCATGGTCTTATATCAATCTTATAACATGGGTCATATTTTTGACAGGTTAACTCATGTAGCTTTTTAAGGTCCATTTTTCAATTGATTTTTTAAAAATTTTTTATTATTTAATATTTGATTGATTATGAATTAGGCTTTATAAATTAATTTTATTTGATTTTTATGAGGTTATTATAGTATAATAACTCAAGTCAGGAATTTAATATATTAACACGGATTGATACAAGTGAATCAAATATGTTATTATCTTAATATAAAAAAAGATAACATCTTGAAATTATTTTTTAGTAAAATTATGTTTTTATAGGTTATATAAGTTATTTTTAAACTCATAAAATCAATGAAATTATATCGATTAAATATTTATACAATTGTTTTTTTTTAAATATAACCATTATCTAATTTTTTTTATATCTAAAAAGAATTAACTTAAGCCGCAGCGAGTGAAAAAAGCTATTAACGACTGAAGCATATAATGATGTGTAATAATAATAATAATAATGATAATGATAATAATATAATAATAATAATAAAATGCAAGTGTTTGTGAGTGTGAAGTTGACGGCAGAACACGCAGTATTGACAGGTTAACTCAGGTCAGCTGTTTACTTTAACTTTCTGTATTTTTAATAAAAGGAAAAGCCGTAAAAAAAAATAAATAGTTTTTTGTCGACAGATTACCAGGTCTTCGTTTGGGTTCTGAAAACACCAAATAAGAAAGAAGAAATTTTGTTTGGATAAATATAGTATCGTCATTCCAATAGTTTTCATCTGCAAGTAGAGGATCTTGTTTGGAAATTGTGAATTCTGTGGTAGGGTTTGAGTCAATGAAAGGGGTTGAGCTGCAGCAACTAGAATTGGGGAGGAGCGCTGAGAGTCACAATGATTCTGACCCTCTGCTACAGAATCAGGCTGATGCAAGTTCCACTGAAGAAATTGTTGTCAGCAATGATGATATTGAAAACGTTTCTGTTCCCTGTTGCCGTATTTGTCTCGAAACCGACTGCGAACCAGGCAACATTTCTTTCTTGTAAATTATTACTTATTAATTCATGATTTATAAGAAAAGAAAAAAGGGAAAGGGAAAGGAATTCACTAATCAAGTTTGTTTTGATTTTATAGGTGATGAATTGATATCTCCATGCATGTGCAAAGGAACCCAGCAGTTTGTTCATCGTTCATGCCTTGATCATTGGCGCTCCGTTAAGGTAAAGTAATTCTAGTGCTATAACTGCTACTCCTTTTTTGGGGTTTTGGATTTAGTAGCTGATATTTTACTTGATGGGGGATGACAATCTAAACAGGAAGGATTTGCTTTTTCTCATTGCACAACTTGTAAGGCTCAATTTCACCTTCGAGTTGCTTTGTTAGAGGACAACTCCTGGCGCAAAATCAAATTCAGGCTTTTTGTCACAAGGGATATTGTCATTGTATTTTTTGCTGTACAAATTGTGAGTCATCTTACTTTCCTCTTTCTTGGATCAAATACTTCATCGTAATTCCTATTTATCTGCTGTATACTACTTTTACGCACTGCCAAGCCTGTCTTCTTCATTCTTTTTGCTATTTTATGCTGGAATCCCCATGCATTTCCTAACCAGTATATAATCCCAGAAGCCACTTTTCATCCCATTTCATTAAAAAGAAAAGCGGCCGACCTTATTTTATCACAATTCGTGGATGATTTTTTACCTTGAGCAAAACGGTGCCCACCAATTTTCAAGAGCCATTTCTTTCTGGTTGGCTCAAGCTTAACGATTTGATGTCATAAGTTAATAAACTTTGGACATTGCTGTCCAGAAGCACTGATTACGTGTTTTTGAACTAACAAGTAACTTGAATTCTTTAATTAAACTATTTTACATGCTACTCTTTATTTATTCCAACCCAGGAGTTGTAGAAAAGAAGTACCTCATAAACTTATTGATGCACGACAAGTTTAGGGGAAATTTGTAGTTGTATGTTTATCAGGCTAGGTTGTAGAATCTGAAGTCTTATGACCATAGGAATTGAAAAAAATGAATCTGAAAGCAAAGAAATCGAGGAGAGGAGAAACAAAATAATCTTCTACCCTTACCCTCAAAAGCTTAGGGACTCATTCCTAGATTGAGAGGCTCACTCTCTCAAAGAATTTAGCAACAAGCTGCGCTTCTTTTTTTTTTGCAAAAATGTTTTTTTTTTTTTTTTTGGAACGATTTAGCAACAAGCTACGCTTCATTCAACAAAAATATGTCATACTGAAAATTAAAGTGGTGTAAGCATATTTATAGGTTTGAGCTATTCCAATTCCTAATCAGAATTGGATTCTTAAATATTAAAAGACAAATATGCCTATTTGACTGGTAAAGAGAAACCGTAATAACATGTTAAATCTTTCTGATCAAAGTTACTGTATGTTCGTAATAGCTAGCAAATACTTCTCTGTAGGAAATTTCCTGAACTTACAAATGTGCTCTGGCTTAAATCACAAGGCTGCACCATTCTATCTGGCTGGAGAAAAAATTGACCTTGTGTTTTAAGTGTTGAAGAAAAGAAGTTTTGGAGGTCTTGCATTGCTTCCACAACATTGCATATGAATCACTTGATTTGTGCAACTTTTCCTTTGTGGTTAGGGGAAGTAATATTGATCACATCTTAATGTACCTTTCCATTATGCTGTTGAATTTGTATGGAATACAAAGTCAATTGATTGAAGAGCTTGTCCAAATTTCTGTCTCAACCCTACAATCTTCCATGATGTCTCCTGTGTTTCAACTTGCTTTTCCTTTCAAAACTTCAAGTTTCCAAGGGGTATACCACCTCAGTGTGCTGATTAAAAGGCTGATTTTTTTTCTCTTTCACTTGGAAAAATATTCTCAACCTTGAATATGGTAGCTTCTTCCCTTACCAACGTGTTGGCAATCAAATCCTGATTTTTCTCATCATCAAGAGCATGTTACTTTGCCTTTTCAACTTGCTGGTTTTCTGTTATCAGGTTCTGATTTAGCTCTTCTAAGCTTCCAGAATCCTGTATTCTTGTTTCTGCTTCTTCAGCTTGCTCTTAACTTTCCTTATGTTGCTGTCTGTAAGCTTCAAATTCTAGATTTTTAAAATTCTGATTAGTTTGTTGCTTTTTCCTAATTTTTGCTCTAATTTTTTCCTGTTCTTTCACTAACCCACATAGTTGTTGATGTACCTTTGATGCTTGAAGGGGACAACTTGTAGGTTTTTTGAATGTGGAATAAGTTGTAGGGGACAATTTGTAGGTTTTTTTGGACTTGGTGTTTACTCAAATCAGGATGCATAATACTGTCTTTGTATCGTTGCCTGTTGTTTTGACTGTTTCATTGGCTGCCTCTCCTTTGCAGTGCAGAAATTTCCACATGAGTTGCTGGAGCATCAATTAGCCATGCTTCATACGGCAACTCATCCTGCTTGTACTTGGTTAATATTCTTCTTTACGATCTCCCATGATGCGCGAACATAGTGGGGTAACCAGGACCCAATACCATTGATGCAGGACAAGTCTTGGGGAATATTTTTAGTTGGTTGCTATTTAGGTTAGGTTGTAGAATATGAAGTTTTAGGGATTTAAGAATTGAAAATAAAGAGATGGAAAATAAAAAAAAATAAAAAAAACAGAAATGAACTTTGGGTCTCACACTAGAGGGTTTAAGGCTCCATGTTAGATTGAAATCATCGAACTCTTAAATAATTTTGCAAAAATCTTCACTTTATTTAACCTAAATCTTTCATACTAAAATCAAAACGCCTCAATTATATTTATATGCTTGATTTGTTGCTGTTCCTAATTAGAATTGGATTCTTAAATAAAAAACACAAGTATTCCTATTTAACTAGTTAAATGAAACCAAAACATGCAGTTTGCTACAAAAAAATTCTAGGTAAAAGAAATTGTAGAAAATTCATTTTCTAATTGAAAATTGTTTTCTTAAAAATGTGTGTTTTCTAACTCTGCAATTCTCTATAGAAGGGGAAAGCATCAACATATAAGTGCTATCCAAGGGCCTTTGTTGGTTCACCTAATTTTTTTAATGGCCATTCCTTTTATTATTTTCAATTTAAGCCAAACAAGGAAAAGCAAACACTACCTAAATCTTCTAATTAAAGGTGCTCTGTATTCCTAAATAGCTAGCAAATGTCCTCCTCCTTGCAGGAAATTTCTTGAAATTACAAATCTGCCTTTCTCAATTCACTATGCTGTATCATCTTGTTCACCAAATGAAATCAATACGTATGATTTTTATATGTGAGAAAATCTTTCTTTCAGGTCATTGCTGCAATGGGTGGTTTTGCATACCTTATGGACAAAGATGGGACCTTTAGGAATTCGTTTAGTGATGGATGGGATCGTATACTGTCCAAGCATCCTATACCATTTTATTATTGCATGGGTAATGCTCGTGGTTTCACAGTTTATTTATTTATTTATTATTATTATTGTTGTTGTTATTATTTGCTATTTAACTTATAATTAACTCCAACTACTTCAGGGGATGAAGTGTCGTTCTGCTGACTTGTTGCTAGTATCAAATTTCTAATCTGAATCTCTAGTGCCGACAAGTATTGATTTAAATGCTATTTGAGCAGCATCTTTCAATTTCAATAATTTTAAAGCATCTATATTTTATCTGAAATCCAAGGTTATAAAATGAAATATACATAAATTGCTGGGAGGACAGATTTCGAGTAGAAATATACTCTTAGAGTTAAGAATTCTGGTTTCTCTTGCCGCTGAAGTTTGATTTTGGTTTTTTAAGTTGAGTGCTCTGACTTGCATTTGTTGCATTGATATCCAGGGTGTTGGCTACTTCTAACCATTGTTGCCTGTGCTTTGTGTACATTAATTGTAACAGGAGTACTGGCCTTCTTTGTGCTGCTTGGGTTTTTCGGCCTCATATTACACTGTTCCTCCCTCAATAGTAATGATCCAAGGATGGCTGGCTGCCAGAACTGCTGTTATGGATGGGGACTTCTAGACTGTTTCCCTGCTTCCATGGAGGCGTGCTTTGCTCTGGTTGTGGTTTTTGTCATCATCTTTGCCATTCTGGGAATCGCGTATGGCTTCCTTGCTACCACCATGGCCGTTCAAAAAATTTGGCAGAGGCATTACCACATCCTCATTAAGAGGGAGCTTACGAAGGTAGGCTCTGAATCCTTGCTGTTTGCTTCTGCTTCATTCCTGCCTGAATTGGTTGTCAGAATTAAGCGTGGTAAGATCTTGACAGGGCTTAACTGTCTTTTTCAACTGCTCTAAAATTGTGTAGGAGTACATGGTGGAGGATCTACATGGCTCTTATACTCCAGCGAAATTGGACTCAGAACATGAAGAACGTCTGAAAATGGTTAATCTTTTATAATGACGAGGAGAGGAAATTTATAAAACATCTGGAATGAATCTGATCAAACAGGAGTTACAAGCTACATTTTGTATCTGGAAAGAAAGAAAAAATATAATATGATTTTTTCTCCCTAAAACTTGAACAGAGCTAGGAAAGAACATATAGTAGCAAACCACTCGTTACTGGAGGTCACCCACCAGCATATGCTTCTACATACATGTGTGCTTGTCAGCATTTGTCAAACACTTGAATGGCATGGATTCCCCTTTTCTTTGTGTCATATAAATATGCATGGATTACTGAAAGGATTAAACTTTTTATTATTATTATTGAAATGAAAGTTCTGTACATGTGGGCTCTGTTTTGCTCGCATAAATGACTGTGGTGGGGGATTTTCATTTTGAAGTTGATGCGATTCGAGTCAGGGACCAGAACAGGCATGATCTGGATTCCCTGAGAAGTACTTAGAAAGAGATTTATTAAGAGTTCATCATAGTATGCGGTAAACAACTACCCCGACGTTTTAGAATTTATACCCAGGTCCGTAAGTACTGAACTCTGGAGAGTTTTTGACGGAGCTGAAGAGTACAAATTATGGGACAAAACAGAACAGAGCTGCCGGGCGGGGCGGCACTTTGAAAGCGGCAAATCTGCTGGGTGCGGTGGTGAACTAGACAATGAAGACCTATCTTGGTTGCTCCTCCACCAGAATCCGGGGAGATGGTGAATTGCCGGTCTTTTCACAACTAAGAAGCGAGCCTAGAAATGAGAAATGCGTAATTTGCTTCTTGGATCTTTAAAAAATAATTATCTATTCTAAAAAGTTCTATCATTTACCTCTTTAAAAGGGTTAATCTATTCTAAAAGGTTCCACCATGTGACGAATCACGAGTTTTATGAGAGAAGGAGATTGCTAAAATCCTAAAGTGTACAAACTATATGCAATAATTTTATTATATAATCAGCACAATTTACAGAAAGGTACATATGTGCACCGATATATGAATAATAATGATATAAATTTTGAAATGTGGATAAATTAAAGGATAAATGTGGACACACAAACACCATATTTCAAAAATATTTTTGAAAAAAATTGATTTTTTTTTTTATTTTAAATTATTATTTTTAATTGTTTTTAAATTATTTTCATGTATTAATATCAAAAATATTTTTTCAACAACAAACTGAAATAAACTCTTTAATTTTGGAAGCACCCGTATGAAACAAAAGTCAATTAAATTACACAGAGCACGCACATAGATATAGCTTTTGATTCGGCTTCTCACAAGCCAACTACTCTTTTGTTTTCTATCAATTAAAACACTAGTGGGGTCACCATCCATCCACTTGCCCTCGATTTTAACATATATGTGTCGGTTTAGAGTGTTTGACTGCGTTCAAAATTATTTTAAAGTTTTATTTTTATTTTATATTAATGTTTTTAATGTTTTAAAATTATTTTTATATAATGATATTAAAAATAAATTTTAAAAAATATTTTTTTTTTATTTTAGTACATTTATAAATAAAAAAATACTTTAAAAAACAACCAAAACCACATTTCCAAAAAAAACACTTAGTTTTAGATTTTAAGATTTTTTTATTTGTTTTAAATTATTTTTTTAAATATTTTTAATATAATAATATCAAAATTAATTTTTGAAACATAATATTTATTTTAATGTATTTAATTTTCAGACTGGCGTTAATATAATTAATAGAAAAAATTTTCAGGAAGATCTTACATAAAAAAACACTTATTTTCTAAAATTTTCAGGAAAAAAAAACACGTTAATATAATTAATTATTCTAAAATATAAAATTAGTTTAAAAAATAATTATTATCAGCACCGAGCAGCAATCTATATATCTGCAATTGCATATGGGTGCTAAAATTTCCAGGAAAATAGAAAAACAACATGGATAAGACACCTGCCGGTGCAGAGGTACAATAGCATCATGCGTCTTTGTTGTTAGCCTGTTGCTGCCCTCCATCGGCGACAAACACGAGATGATCACCGTCTCTAATCAGCTCAATGGAGTCAATCTCAGCCCTATCCTTCCTCATCACTTTGGCAGGTGAGATCCCAAATTTTTTAGAACCCATCTCAAGCAATGCCTGGAAGCTATTTGGAAGGAGGACAAGCTTTCCTACAACTTCCCCCTGTTCGAGGCAACTAATTGTCACTCTAGCAGCAGGACTAGTTCCATGGCTGCCATGACTGGTTGGGAACAGCTGGTCTTTCTCCCCCTTGTGGGCAGCTGACATCATCCCAAAGAGAGAGTTGTGAAAATTATTAGTTCTTCGCCTCGGACGGGCCTGGCTGCATGATTCTTCTGTGGCTGGGAATGAGCTTTCTTGGGACACTGGCTGAATTGTGGGGTCGCTTGCAAACCTCCCAAGGAATCGAATTCCATGTTCCTGCTTCTCTGGAATGGCAACAGTGGCTGCTTGCTTTTTGGCCTCATTGCGTGTCTGGAAAATCAATTTTATTTCTTCGTGCCCCTGGTGATCAGCTAGACCCCTCGGGGACCAGCCATGGCCATCTGGTTTGTCAATATCGGCACCTTGATCCAACAGGAATCTGACTATTTCGGTGTTGTCTTCACAAACTGCCACGTGTAGTGCTGTGGTCCCATTGTTCCTGGGGCCTGTCACGTCTTCTCCACACTGAACAATTTCCTTGAGCAAGTTCAAGTTGTTTAGCTCTGCAGCAGTGCAAGCAAAATGGCCCACTTCTCCATGATGTAAGCTTGCACCATTTTCTACCAGAAGTTTGGCCAGTGCTTCATGACCTGCCACCATCGCCTCCCACAGCGGTACATTCCCATCTGAGTCTGCATGCACCTCCAAATAATGAAATCACTTGAAATTATTTGAATCAACTTTCAGAGTGATTAAGGGTTAATGGGGAATTCAAATGATGTAACAAAAGATACCCTAATAAAGCTCTGATGATCAGTATCAGAAAGATAATTTTTTTGGAGGTACGTCAAAGTATTGGGCATGTTTATTCGCCAGGTTCAAAAGGCTTGCTTCTGACATCGACTGAACAGCTCCAAAGACAGTTGACTAAAGAGGCCACCCTCAGAGTTGTCTTAATTACATGCAACTGGTCGACCCATGTCAAATCAGGTGACCTCATTTTGCAAGAAATTAATTTGAGTACATGCACCACTAGTTTATATATTTTCCTCCCCCGTGAAAGAAGAATGAACAAGTCTGGATAAGATAAATATATTCGTTTTGACTTGTTAACGCTCCATATATTTTATCTACAACTAGCGGAGATGAGGCATCAGCATTATTGAGACTTCCAAATTGAGAATGAGATGAGGCATCAGCATGCTTCCATCTATAACTTGTCGGTCGTGTGCGAGTGTATAGTTGCAGATTAACTAAACAACTATAAACAGGCAGGGAGTCATAAACTACGCAGAGAATATAACTTCAATGTTATTACCAGTTATAGATCAATAAAAATAGTATGGAAAATGATTCCAGCTAAAATTTCCCAAATCATTAAGGGTATGGAAAATGATAGATTAGAATATACCTCGGCAGTTAGCATCCACTCCATAATCCAGTAGAAGTAGCACACAGTTTTCACTTCCTTTCGACGCTGCTATATGCTAATGTACATAGATTATAAGGAATAGCATCATTTGTGTTGTAGAAAGAGAAGCAAAGCAAAGTTAAACTCTACATACCAGTGCTGACCTCCCACTGTTGTCTGCTTCATTTGGATCCAGTCCTCCTTCCAACAACTGCTTCAACAACAAATCATCTCCCCTTAGTGCTGCAAGGCACAGACTGGGAGGAAGATCCATTCTACCACGAGCTAGCATGTTTTCTGTTTCCAGCAATACTTCCTCCATAACTGGGTCCTTCTGTTCTTTCAAATACTGCACCACAAAGAATTCAGAGCAAACTAACTGTGCTAGATGTAAAATATTATTACAGATTCTATATTAAGCACCTGGAAAAGATTTTGATTTCATTGAAATCAAATCCTGTGCCGCAATCATGATAAAATTTTAAAATTTATAATTCAGGGAAAATTTTTGATGCTGATACAAATTGATGCTACAGAGAGCTCCATGTGTAAAAAGATAGATCTATGTTGTACAGATGTATAAAATGTCAGCAAGTTAAATGAGTTTACACGAACCTTAAGGAGATTATTCGTGATTATGGTCTCATCTTCTACATTTGCCTGAACAATATTCAAGAATGAAGTACGGTTCAGTCGTAGTAGTTGGCTCAATCTCTTGGTTCGCACTGTGAAGAGCTGTGGCCTGTAACAAAGTACACCAATTTCACCGAAAAGATCACCGGTTTTTGCCTCACAAACAACCTGAATTCATCCAACAAAATTTCATCCATCATTTAGCTGAACACCTAGAAAATTCTTGTCATTAGCGTTTCGTTTCAAGCTACACGTCATTCTATGTGTGTTTGAGGGATAACACTTGCCTGTTCGAGTCCATTTTTCATAACAACTACATCCTGCAATAAAAATCAACTGAATTATTGAATCATATGTAGCAATTTGACTGCATGAAAATGCTATTTGGTAAATATGCTGATAGGATCAACTGATTGAGCCTCTTTTGAACTCCAAAATCACAAACAGAAAATATGTGACAATAGAATCCAAGCAAAAGAGTTGATTTTTTACCACAGCACCAGTTACAAGTATATAAAAGTCTGTCGGTGCTTCATTCTGCAAGATCACGTCTTCTTTGGGAGGAAAATACTCTGCTTCCATCTCAGAGACCTTTGAAATTCAATGATAGAAACAAAAATCCTACATAAATATACAGATAAAGAAGAAAAGAGAGCAAATGGAGAAACAATCAAGAGTAAAAGGTTATGGATATGCTTCAGTGACGTACCAACTGGAAAAGCAAGTCATGTGAAACCCCTCGAAACAAGTAGACCTTGTCCACAAGAGAGTAGAAAAGATAATGTGAAATGCTTGACCGAATGGCTTTTGGAAGGAAACCAAGAGTCTCTTGCTGCTGCAGTCCCTCTGAATTTGTCCTGTACTTCAAGCACAGATGTGCAAGCATCTGATCTTGTAGGCCAACAGGCAGCTTGTTCCTCTGTGCAAAACTTGAAGCAGATTGTATGGTATCTCTCTGGGAGTTTGAATTTACAAGGAAGGTGGTGATTATAGATGATCAAAAGCCAGAATTTTTGTATGTAAATCCATTACACTATTGAACTAAATGAATGACTAAGAATTACTCACAAATCTTCTAGTTCGACTAGTCCCATGCACAACCAAGTTCGTCATGTTTCCAATCAAATATGCTGTCAATCCAAGGTTGAAGAGCATGTAGAAGATGTCAAATATCATCTCACTTGTGTTCACAGGATGCAAATCGCCATACCCCACAGTTGTTAGAGTAGTAATAGACCAGTAAATGGAATTCACGTATCTTCTCCATATACCCTGCTCTAGGAAATTGTCTCCTAAGGCTGCTCCAATCCATGTTCTATGTGGATCGTGATAGCGTGCGGCAATAAGATAATAGAAGCATCCAGCAGAGTGTACTGCAAAAAGAGTGACCTACAGGGAGAATAGAAATCCTGATAAATCATAGCATTTTCTAGAGAGAATACATTTTCATTCATATCAATCTTAATTTTACCTTGGAACACTTACACATAAAAGTTTAGTGCATCGAACCCCGAAATAGTTATAGCTCCTATCTTTCTCCAATCTATTGAAAGAAACATTTAAGGGAGTCATCAAAACAAACAGACGTTTCCTGGAGGAGCTGAATAAAAACATTGAGCCAAAATATGATTTTTGTTTTTTAAATTTAGAAGGCTAGTTAGCTGAGGAAAAACTATTTACCTAGAAAATAGAGCGCTAACTCTTCGGAGACGCCATAGGCGAAGCATGTTGAAGAAGCCATAGCTCTGTAATGGTTTTGGGGAGATCTTCCGTGCTAGTTCAGTTGGGATTGTGGATATAATATCCAAAGCCAACCAAGAAGATACATACTTCCAAGCAATCTTCTTGTGATCATCAACGAGTAGGTAGGTGGTTTTGTCAAGGTAAGCGACAAAGAAGGTTAGAACAATATCCACAGCAAAGAATCCATTGACGACGTTATCACAGATGGAGAGTGGGCTCTGTGGTTGTTTGAGAAAGCCAAATTCGAAAGGTGATACCCAAGCTGTATAGATGACCAGAAGAACGAGAAAAGTCTCCCACATTCTGCACGATCAACCATTTTAAAGCTTAGGCTGATTGTTTAGCAATGAAACCAAACAACAAAACCAACGACAACAGCAGCTACAACAGCCCCACTTCATTCCCAAACCAGTTGGGGAAAGCTATATGGATCCATTTGCGCCATTTTGCACGATCATATGGCATATCCGCCTCAATATCAAGAGATTTTAAACAAACTAAAACTTGGCGGAAAAAAAATGTTGACTGTCTGTAGAGTTGAATACATTTAAAATGACAAGTGTTTATTTTACTCTTGCAATGGTGAATGCATTTAAGTTAGCCTTCTTCCATTTCCAGTTTTATAAAACTGGGTATTGCAAGAAGTGGCTGCAAACTGAAGAATGCTGTTCATTATACAAGTCAAACACTAAGATTTTCAAGGCCACCAGTTCTGAACACCTTTAATTTAGTCTGACTGAACTACAATTCAACAAAAGAAACCTAATCTAATGCTATCTAATAGGATCCTGACACACTTTTAGAATACAATTCCAAGAACCTTTATTACAAAATCAACAATTCAAATGGAAGGGAGATATTTTATTTCCATACATGACCACAGGCAAGAAGAAAGATTCAAAACAACAGGTTGTGGTAACTGGTAAAACAACAGCATAAATGAAAAGAAAATTAATTTACTGAAAAATGAAACAGAGCATATATGGAAGTCAGAAAAAATAAGAAAAATAATTTACTGAAAGACATATTTGAAAGTCGGTAAAACAAGAAAATTAATTTACTGAAAAAAAGATTAAAAAAGGGAAAGAAAAACTAAAAAGACAAGACAAGAAAAATCCCAAAAGGCCTAGGAGAAAGTGGGGATGGAATCATTATAAGAAAACTTTTATTAAACCACTCCTCCCTAGCAGCAATAGCCCATTGACAAAATGTCACCAGACCAATCAACGGCGTTGTTCTCGACATCTCCTTGTATAAAAACAAATAAGCACCAATAACTAGCAAGTTAAAGTAAAAACCAACCAACATCATTAAAATATATTCATGTTTAACAAGGAGAAGGAAGAAAAAACTAATCAGAATCTTGAAACCATGAAAGAGGAAAAAATTTCAGGAGATATGATCACCTGTAACGACGGTTATAAGGTGATATAGTGAACCTATTGAGCTTAACTCTTCGGTTACTTCTTGCACCGAGTGAAGGCAAAATCCCTGTCGAGAGACTGTAATGGCTTCCATCTCTTGACAGTTGCTCTAGCTCATCTTGCCCACATGCTGAAACCCTAAAGAGACTGTCCATTCTTTGCTGCAACGATATACAGCACTCGTGAGAGAAAGAAAGAAAGAAAGAAGAAAAGAGAGATTTTTCTGTTTTCTTGGTATGCAATTATGATGACATATTGTGCTTTCGCCCCCTTCCTCTTCTGTGAGCCTTCTTTCCCGTTGCTCTATTTATAACGGCCTTTTCCACCGTTAATGAATGAATATACTAAAAGAAAAGTTAAACCATGTGGGGGAATCGATGTAGGTCTCTATAAAGAGATTATTATAATATAATTATTCTTATATTTTTTAGTTGATAAAATTTAAAATTTTAATTTAGGGTTATTTAGCCTAAATGTTATTAAGAGATTGTTTTGGGATATATGAGTTTTTGAAATAAAAAATAACATGAAATTTTTTTTTTAATCTAGAATTAACAAAATTTAAAATTAATAATTAACCTTTTGCCCTCAAGATTAGAAAAATATTAAGTTATTGGACAAAATTATTTCAAGTTTTTAAATTTTATGTACAATAAAATTACAATTTTAACCTAGTTTAGGGAATGTTTTGGTATTTTTTTTGTTTTTTAATCAAAAAGTTGTTGTGCATGCTAACTGAGAGGCGTGAATGTCATATATATGTTGTGTGTGGTGTCGTCTGGTGGTCAAATCTAGTCATCCACTATCTTCCTGGATGTATAATTGTGATCTTTTTCACATGGTGACACGTGTATTTTTATAATTGTTGGATTGTCGTTTTTGATTGATTGTTTTTTTTTCTTTTCTCTCTCCTGACAACTAAAATACACGATTATCCTTTTTTTTGGTTAATTTCATTCCTCATTTTTTAAAATTTTTATTTCATATGAATTCCTTTAATATAAGTTTTTTTTTTATTTTTTTCCTTCAATTATAATTTCTCATATGTTTTTTTTTCGTTTCATTCCTTATTCTTTTAATTTTTATTTTTATTCATTTTACAATTTCAGTCCTTATAAAGTTATCCCTATTTTTTGTTAGCGTTTCTCAATCCTCATAGTTTTGATTTTGATCATTTTTTCTTTTGTTAGAGTTTTATTTATTTTTAATTTAGTCATTCAATTCTAATTTGTGTATATGTTTTTCAAATTGATACTTCTTCTTTTGATTTCTTTTTTTCCCTTAGCTCTTTTGTCAAAGTTTTTATGGTTTTTAATTTTGTACTTCTAATCAAATTTATGGTTTTTTTCAATACTAATAATATTTATTTTAATTTTGTCCTTTTCTTTTGATTTTTTTCACTTGCTCTTTTGTCATAGTTTTTATGATTTTTTTATTTTATCCTTCAAAACAAGTTTATGATTTTTGTTTTTTCAATAATAATAAAAATAATAATAATTGTGGTTATAACCATGATGATGATGATGATGATAGTAATAAGAGTAAAAATTATGATAATAATTATAGTTACAGTGATAATAATTATAACAATAATAATATAATAATAATATTTATAATGATGATAATAAAAACAACAGCAACATTAATAAATAATAATAGAGATCGCGATAATAATAATTAAAATATTACTTATTGATAGTAGTGGTAATAATGATAATTGTAATGATAGCGACAATATTAGCTATAATAATAATTATTATTATTATGATAATTCATCATTCAATATTATATTTATTAGAAATTGAGTTTCATAATTTTTCATATGTGGTATTTTTAATCTAATATGTTGAATTAATGATTTGAAAAGCTTACATGACTCAATGTTTGTTTTTTTAATTTTATTGTTGGACATTAGTTTTTGAAAATAGAAAAAGATCATTTAGATTTTACGAGTGGTATACCCTCGCGATGCGGCGGGTTTTTTTTATCTATGTAGAAAATTGATTGTTTTTATATGTATTGTATTTTATTATTTTAATATTTACTTAGTATAATTATATTTAAGAATACTGATATGAATTTTTATCCTTCAAAAAATCCAAAGTCATTTTTCCTCTCTCTCAATATATTTTTAGGCGATAATATTCAATAAATATCAGACATATTAGAAATAAAATTATTATAATTTGTTTTTAAAACATAAACTTAATTTTTATGTGTGCTATAATTATTTATTTGCCGTCTAAAAAGAACAGTCTAATGAAAACGGGAAGTGACTTGTATATTTTTTAATTTGACTTGTAGATAATGCAGGTAAATTTGTCAACATTTTTTTTTTGAGATGTTTTTTTTTCCAGTAATATTAGCTCTAAAATATTAAAAATGAAAATATTGGAAATTGTTGTAAGGAAATAAACTTAAATAAAAGAGCGAATTGCCCGCGCGATGCGCTGGGTTTTTTTTATCTATATAAAAAATTCATTGATTTTATGCATGTTGTATTTTGTTATTTTAATATTCAATGAGTCAAATTATAATTGATAAAATCTGTTAGAAACAGATGTTTTTTCCACTAAAAAATATTTGAATATTGCTAATACTAAAAATATTTTGATAAAATCCGTTAGAAATGATTTTTTTTATTTGTAGGAAATTGATTGTAAAATTTATTGCTCATATTGTTATATTAAAAATATTTTAGAATAATAATAAATAGGTCTCACATATTTATAAGAAAAACATAATCATTATCCTTATTTTGAATGTCTTATCTATAATAATAAGAAATTTCAACACCTAACAGTATTAAAAAAAATTCAAAAACTAAATAAATGGAAAAACAAAAATAAATATTATTAGATTTAAAAAAAATGAAATGAATAATAAAAAAAAGAGGAAATAGAAAATATTATTTTTGAAATGACTACAAAAAAAAATTAAAATGTAAACATAAAAGAAAATAACCTTAATAACAGTTGAAATAATAAAAATTGGTGAGACCATAATTATTGTTAGAGAAAAAATTGCCATAAATTTTTTTTATATAATATTATATTAAAAGCATTTCAGAACAATGATATTTTTTTTTCCAAAAAAGCAATATATATATAATTAGTCTAACATATTTAAAAGAAAATAAAACTTACAAATAATCATTATCATTATTTTGAATGTTTTATCTATAATAATTAGAAAATTCAATACCTAACAATATTAACAAAAAATAAATATGATTATATTTAAAGAAAATATTTTACCTGAAGAATAAAAAAAAGAAAAATAATAAAAAATATTGTTTTTGAAATGATTACCAACACAGATTAAAATTAAAAAAATCTTAATAAGAGAGGAATAAAAAAATTGAAACAAAAACTAAGAGCATGTATATATATGGACAGAAATAAGAATTATGTAAGAAATATAAAAAAAAAGGAATTTTTTTCAAATGGTAATGAACAACGAAAACCACAATTGAAATAATTGTTCATTACTGTTTGAAATTGCAATATCCTTTAGCTATTTTATGAAATAATAGTAGTAGTTCCCGTAAGTTGACCCGGACGCCCTGTTTATAAAAGAAAAAATTATAAGTGGGAAAAAAACAGGAAAAAAATTCAAAAAGATGGCTTTGGGGATTATTCATGGCACGTGTAAGTTGTCACAGGCATCACAATTATAAAAAAATGTATACGTGGGGGGGAAATCAGTGAAAAAAATGTTAAAAAAAATGGATTCAAAGATTAGTTGTGGTGCACGTAAGTTGTAACGGATACTTTGGTTAAAAAACACAAAAAAAGAAACCCAATTAAAAAAATATTAAAAAAAGCTAATCAGGACACCCTGGTTATAGAAAAACGAAAAAAAAAGTGTAATTGAAAAAAAAAAGGAAAAAATGTTACAAAAAGATGGGTACGAAGATTAGTCATGGTGTGTTTAAGTTGTCCTGGCCACCTCGTTTATTAAAAAAAAGAAGTCCGATTATAAGAAAAAAGTGCAAGGGGAAAGAACATTTTTAAACAGTAATGAGAGAAAAAATATCAGAAAATAGCCGCGCATTGCGCTAGGCTTTTTTGACGTAGTAAACTGATTAATTATTTAGCCTGCAAAGAATTATTTAGTTGGTAGATAGCAAATTGTAATCACTAAATTCTGTTGTATTTTTTTTCCTGTATTGAATTAGTTGGTTGTTGTTATCAGTTTAAGTGCTAGGATAATAATTCAGTTGACAACTCTCAAAATTATAATCGATAAAATCTATTAAAGATGAGTGAATTGTATTTTATAGCCAATTCATTAATGGGTGAACTTGCTTAAATATTTTATCGATTTATGTAATTTGCATAAAAACTATAATTGATTAATTAGTAGGCGTGTTTTGATTTTTATGACAATTATTTAATTGGTGGACGTAAATTTGCAATTAATAAAATGAATAAAATATGAAATTTTTTTTCTTGTTTCGAACTTGTTGATGATTGAGTTTATTTTAACAGCAATGAACGATTTAACCAGCAGAGAGTAAAATTGCAACCGCTAAAATCTATCAGAGATAGATTATTTCTGGTTGATTGCTATTTTGTGTCGATTTATTTAATTCATGGATTGCAAAACTGCAATTGATTGATTATTTGGTGTGTCTTAATTGTTTTGACAATTATATAATCGATTGATAAAAAAAAATACAATCGATGATATCAATTAGAGATGAATAAATTTATTTTTTGTAGTGAATTGGGCATTCATTGGCGGTTGGGTGTTTTGTAATTGTTTGGCTTATTATTCTCTTTTTTCTTTTTTATTTATTTTTCAAGTCAAATAATTTTTTAGAATCTAATAATATTTACGGTTATAAAAAAAAGTGCAAGGGGAAATCACCTTTTTAAACAGTAATTAGAAAAAAATTGTGGTGCGCATAAGTTAACCTGGACACCACGGTCACGGGGAAAAAAATAAGCTGAAAAAAAAACAGGAAAAAAATGTATAAGTTGAACCAAAAAAGGAAAAAAAATGGATCCGGAGATTAGTCATGATACGCGTAAATTGTCATTGATATCCTAGTTTAAAAAAATAATAATAATAATAATAATAAAAAAATAAAATAAAAGGGAAAGCAAATTTTCCAGACAATCATTTTTAAAATCAGGATTGTAGAAGAAAAAACAAAAACACAATAATTTAAAAAAAAAATAATCATAAGAATAATAATAGAAAAAAAAAGAGAAAGCAACTGGAAAGTTGCTTTAAAAAAAAAGGAATTTCAATAATAATAGAAAAAAAAAAGAGAAAGCAACTGGAAAGTTGCTTTTAAAAAAAAAAAGGAATTTCGGGAAAAAAAAAGGAAAGCAGTTGCTTTTCAAATAAAATAAAAAAAAAAACGGAATTTAGGGGAAAAAAAAAAAACAATGTCAAAATTTCTGGCTGAGAGATTCGAACTCTGCGCGCTGGATTTCCAGCGCGCAGGCGAACCGCTCGGCCACAACTACTTATCTGTCAATTTCACCATAAAAAATACAAAAAGAAGCCCTGTGTAAAAAGTGCACAAACTCTCGCAAGACAGACCGAGACAAACTGCACGTCCCACGGTGACTATGAGTCATCTGTGAGCAGTGCTCATTACTATTGAAAATCCCGTAAACTTTTAGATATATAGTAATTTAAATCTATTAAATAAATCAAATTATATGGAGTTCAATCTTATCTATTTTATAAGAAACTTGCTCCAAACAAAAATCGAAAATAAAGAATGTAAAGATTTATCAAACACCATCAGCGGAGTGTTGGAAAATTATCTATAGTATATAACTTTTTTTCCATTATAAAAAATATGGTTGGCCCAGCAGAGGATTTGCACATCAGGTGTACTTAATAATTCCTCTAATTAGTCAACTTTATATTTTAATTTATTTATTGCCGAAGGTGAAATACTTCTTGTATTTTAATGTGAGTTTAATGCACTAAAAAAGTCTCAATCTCTATATATTATGTTTTTTTACACGTAGAAAAATCCTTCCACCTATTGCAGGGGCGGATCGAGGGGGCAGGGGTCAGGTCACTGCAATGTTTTTTTTTTTTTAGTTTTTCTCCAAATTTAAGAGTTATTGCATGTACAGTTCTGATTGGTTATAAATATTCCACTTCATAGTAAACATCTTGAAAAGCCAACGAAGAAAACCATCTAATACTTTATCATTCTTCCGTTTAGAGACAGTGGTCTCATTCCACGAGGCCATTTAATTTAATTATATTTAGATTGATGACATGTACCCGATCATCATAATGAATTCCATGATAATTTAAAAAATATAGATTGATTATAATATAGATTGATACTATTTTTTTAATATTAAGACAACAACATATTTAACTCGACTAAGAAAAACAAATTTCAATGATTTATAGTGGTTAAATTGTTATTAAAAATCCTAATGATGAGATCTATTATGGACAATTCCCACGGAATGTCTCCCTCATAAAAGATTCGTTGATTTTTTTGACTAAGAAGGTTTATACTAAAATGTTAATCTCCTTTACTATCCAAAATTAACTCTTTACATGTATGGACTAATTGGATTGAAAATAGCTAAGAAATAACACTTCTTTGACAATCTACCATATCAATAACAATTTCAATCAATTTAAATAATATATTGCCGAAATGTTATTGACCATAGATTTTACCAAAATATATTTTCATATGTTAAAGTATATTCTTATAAAATTTTAGCTATATCTTATGTACAATATGAGATATATATTTGATATTGCAAAATTAGTCGATAGGCATTTGAAAGCAAAGTTTATACCTAACTTGGTTTGTCGCATCTTCTCCCTCTTTAAAAGGATTTTGTTATTTTTTTTTCTAGACTAATAATGCAGTCTAGATAAAGGAATTAATAAAATTTAAGTTTTCTTATTATCAAAGAACCCTAGATGCAAGCTATTAAGCTCTACACATTAAATAATTGAAAATCAAATAATAATAACAAAAACGAAGAAACTTAAAACAAAAAAGAACAAAATAAAAGATATAACATAATTTTTAGATCCTTTCATTAATACCAATTGATGTGAGCCTTGTGATTACATGGTCACCTAGCCCACAACAAAATTGAAAACCAGCCAAAGAAAATTGAATATCAAGTTCGAAACCTTGACCTATATGTAACCTTGTACTTAAGAACCAAAAGTATTGGAAAACAAACTTGAATCGAAACATAACCTTGTACCTAAGAATTAGAAGCATACGAATGACACCACAAAAACAATTATTATTTGATAAATTAGTGTGATAATTTTGTCCCCAAAAAGAAAGTTTATTTGCAACATGCAAACTAAAAGAAAAATCTTGTTTGTTCAAATCACCATAGATATCAAGACATGTAGCCATAAAAGCAATATATAATCTCATCTAAATAAATCTAACAAGCTCTTTTTATGTTGTAAGTCAATGAGTTTTATCTAGTAATCAGCTAGCCCAAGTCTAGATTTTTTTCATTTTTTTTAAAACATTATTTTATTATTATTTTAATATTAATTATGAGTTGAGCCCGACCCAGTAGACTAGGTCGGCTCTACATGTTAGGTCTAGGTCGATAGCATCCCAAAAAAGGTGTTGGGCCATTGGTAACCTAACCCATAAAAAAAGAAAAAATGTGTGTGTGTGTGTGTGTGTGTTCAGGTGCATGTGGATAATAGTATTCATATGCATTTAAAGTGTGGAGTAGCAGCAACGTGAGGAGGTGTAAAGGAGGAAGAAAAAAAGAAAGTTACTGACCATGAAGGGTACCAGTATGGAAAGGATATTTTACTGATGGTTATGGAGGCTTCAATGGCGGTAGTGGTGGCCAAAGTTGGCCAAAAAATTAACATTGGTAACGGGAAGGGGGAAAGAAGGAGGATTAATGGGCATGGGTAGATCAATCGTGTAGGAGAGGTTGTGATGGTTATTGAAGAGGTGTTTGTGGTGGAAACAATGGCTAAATTTGGCTGGAAAATGCAAGAGAAGTCATCGACTGGGCAAAAACCATGAAGGGAGACTATTTTGTAGGCACCGACCCAAAAATCTCATCCCTTGATTTTATCTGAAAGTATCTCAAAATAGATATCTTAGGTTGTTAGTTTTGACAACTCTAGGCTGCTTGAGTAATCATTTTTGGGTCGGTGCTGCAATGATTGTGGTGTCAATCAGTCGACATTGACAGTACCATAATGTAGGAAAATGTCAGGTCATTATTTTAGCATATGATTTATGAAATTTGGTTATAGATAGAGGCATCAAATGCACCTACAAAATACACCTCTAAATTGTCTTTTCAATTGGGCAAGGAATAAGACAATGAATAGTAACCAAACAATATATCATTTAGTTACCTAGGTGGACAAGATGACACGTTGTTTAATCCTATCTTTTTTTCTTTGTTCCTCTCCAAAATGATGTCGCTCTGGTCTAGGATTTTGCCCAATATTCATTTTGGTCCTTTTAATGTTTAATTACACCTTATAGTTCGGTGCACTTACAAAATGGTCATTGCTTACAAATTTCTTCAATTTCCCTCCCAATTGACCCCAAAACATTGATTTTCTTGCAATTTTGTATCTAACTTTAACCAATTTACTTGATAAGATTAGATTTTAATCTTCTCACATAGGACTAACTTTAACCAATTAACTTGGTAAGATCTTCTCACTTAAAATTAAATTAGATTCCCAAAGTTATTTTTTCACAAATTAAGTCCATAATAAAATTAATTGAATCAATTAAAGTATAATTAAGTCCTTGCACTTAATTAAATCCTTCAACCGGATCCTAAATTAATTCCTAAACATAATTAATCTATAATTTGGCCCATGATTAAATCAAATTGGCCTATTAAAATCTAATAATGCTCTTAAACTTAATTTTTATGCATATTTGTCTGATAATCATTTATTTTGATCTTGGATCTGTATTGTTTCTTCGTATTTAGAGTAACAGGGGTATAATAGAGCTCTCAAATCCATCCAAAATTTCCAACTTAATTTTTCCACCACATCAACCTTTTTTGATTTTATTTTTGTTTGTTTTATTTTTTTATTTTTAGAAATAACCTAGAAATGAGTTATAACATAATCCTTTTGGAATATGTAGGCTAATAGTTGTCACACATATCTCCCAAAGCATCAAGAAATTCTTGTATTGATTGAAATCCATATTGCTCAAGGAAACAGTATTTCTTTAGTTTTCGCATATTTATGGTAAATTTTAGTCATAACTTTAAACACATTGTTCTCTCTTGTCCGGATGAGTTAGCAAGCCTACCATATATCATTAAAAAGGTACTAATACATACTTTCCAACCTAAATATATTGTTAGCAAAATTCTTTTTGTAGATAAAGATACAGTCCAAATAGTATATAAAGGTCTTGGAAAGACTAATTTAAAAGATTTGTTTTATAGCCTTGACTCTCTAAAATACTCATTTCTTGAACTTAGATTAACTTGAGATTTTATTCTAATATAAAATACTGAAGGTCTAGAAACTCTTATAAAAATCTCAACATGATTAATTAGTCATACTTGATAGCATAAAATTGGACAATAAAATTTTTTACACCAAAATCTGAATATGACATAGCTTGGATCATATCACCATTTCTTTGAGAGAATTTATGAATCTTGTAAGAAACTCATGAAATTGAAATGTTCAGAGCCAAAATAAACTTAAACACAAAAGATTAAAAAAAAAGGTTAGGAATAGAACAATAGAAGAACTATTGTCTTGGTTTACACCAAAGACTAAATAGTCTAAGACATTATCTTCACTAATTAGCCGAATAAGTCGGATAATACTTCATTAGGAGAGGTTCAAAGTAAAAAAAAACTACATGTCTTGATATAGTGATCGTCCTATTCATTGTCTCTCTACAATTTCTTACATCTTCATTTATTAGTAAGACACTTTTTATCTATATGAAGGATTATTGAAAACATAGTTTTGACATGGTATTTATAGTCTAGAATTATTTTGGATGAATGTAAAATTGTTTGATAATTTTCTATATATCTTGTAAGATCTATTGATTCATAAATTGTTAGGAATTAATTCTTATTCATTAGTTTATTTTAAGTCTTTTCATATTGATTGATTTTGAAAGTTCAATGAATTATTTTAAATTAATTGTAATTAATTTAATTCCAAGGGATCTTCTAAGAAAATTTATTTTGAAGATTTGATAAATTATTATAAATTAGTTATTCATCTCTATCCTTGTGTATTAATAGAGGTATAAGGACTTTATTATATGAAGTTGGAAAGAAATAGAAAATAGTAAAATAATTGAGAATTATTGTTAAATTTTTTTTCTTCCCTGTTTTCTCTTACACACTTCTTTCTCTAGCTTTATACTTAACAAGTATCACCGTGTAAATCTCCAGTCTTACAAAATTAAATATCTTAATTTGAATTTATCTCTTGATTTTTATTTTTTTTAATTATTGTTAATGATTTTCTTTTCAATCCTATTTATTTCTATTGTAACAATAAGAAGAATCCATTGACATTATTCATGTTTTGCTATTGTAAAAAATAAAGTTTGGTTAAGTTTTCTAGTTAATAGATCCTGATTGGATTTGAATCTTTATGAAGTCTTGTTAATGAAATCTTTGATAGGCAATTATTACGTTCAGAGATTGTTCACACCTTTTAACAAGTAATTTAGTTTTAAGAACATGTGACATAATTCTTGACAATAACTTTCTTTCTTGTCTTGGTTTTAATATGAAATTCTATAATTCTACAAGTATTATATACTTGTTTTTTAAAACATATTTTGTTTTCATGTTGTTATTATCCTATAAATATATTTAATTTGGTTTTACCAAACAATTTCCCCATCAAACAAAATTGTTACGTTTTCACTTAAAACTCTCATAATTTTTTTAATATATAAAACTAATGAATTTATTAAAATTCACCTCATCACGTGACAATTTATAATATGTTCTATATATATATATATAATATGTTCTATCAATTGAGTTTTATGTTATGAAAAAGAGGGATCGTTTGGAATTTGATTATTTTATGTAAGAAAGATAAATCTATTAGCTCAGGTCTTGTTTGACATTGCATTTTAAAAGAGTTTTTGAAAAAAAAAATATTTTTTTTATTTTAAATTATTTTTTTGCGCTCTTAGATCATTTTCATGTGCTACTGTAAAGAATAATTTGTAAGAAATAAAAAAATATTATTTTGATACATTTCTGAACAAAAAATACTTTCAAAAACAACTTCAACCATACTCGAAACAAACACTTAAACTGGCTCAGGAATTTGATTGAGGAAAAAAAAAGTTCCATTTATTCCAACTCCAAGCTTAAGTCATATCATGTCACCAAGGTGGTAAGAGAATTATTCAAAAAGTAATCAAACATTGCACTTCACATAAAATGCACTTGAAAATATATATATATATAGGTGCGCAGTGCTTGCACGCAAGTGCCCGCCTTAGATTCCAAGAGAGTTTATGAGCCGCACGATGTTGTAGATAGAGAGGGATTTAATATTCTTGCATCTAAACATTGATTCCAAGGACAGATATAACAGCCACGGGCAGCAAACAAAATTAGGATTACTCGAGAAGCATGTGTTTCGATGAGTAGCGAGGGCAGAATTGTAAGAGCAACATGGAAGAAGATATCATCATTATCATGGGCTTAGTTTTTTGAGTCTAAAATGTTTACCATGGCTGCTGCATGTGGACTTCTCTTTTTTCCCCTTTGTTTCGAGAAGAGTCTGGCATGGCTTTTTAGTGGGAATGTGACCGGGGAGTGTGTGCGTGTGTCGCCAGCAATGCCACAAACAAAAGTTCCATTTTGTTTCTCCTGTGGTTTCCACCTTTTGCATTTCAAAAGTTCCATGAAATAAATTTCGGTGTGTTTTAAAAATATTTTTTGAAAAAAAAATTGATTCTTTTACTTTAAATTTAATTTTTTTATGTGTTTTTAGATCATTTCATGTATTGATGTCAAAAAACAATTAAAAAAAATTAAAATTAAAAATATTATTTTGATGCATTTCTAAATGGAAAACAATTTCAACAATAACCTCAACCACACTACCAAATAATCATGAGCTACCCACTTGATGTCAAAACAAAAGAGATTCTTCAGCTATCTCACGCGGAATATTTTGGTCAACATGAGTGGTGCCCCTTGCAAGTTAGGAAGCAACAACTATTAGAGTTTCGCGCAGAGCTTCGTAAAAAAGGATGGTCCAAAGTAACTAGAACATCTTCTGCTTATCATTGTTTGAATGAAAGTAGTTATGCAATTAATTTAATTTTATGGGATATAAAATATGATTAAGAGATAATTATTACTGTAAAAAAGAATTTGTACATGGGTAGTATAATACACCGCATACAGTTAGCAACAAATTATATATATATATATGTGTGTGTGTGTGTGTGTGTGTGAGGAAATCTTATTCCTGGAAAACACATTTTAATAAATGTTATATACAATCTTGGAAAGAAGACAATAACAAAGTATGTGTAATATCATTGTTATTGACATTTGACTATTTGAAGGAAGCAAGACAATTCAAGGGAACAAATCATCAATAACTTAAACTCAAATCAATGCATTGCAATTTTATGAAGTTCTCAGGATCTTTCAAACCTCAAATTGATAGGCGATAACTTGAAGGTTATAATTAAACAGACTTGAATTTTTCTTGGTAATAAGTAGCCTTGTAATTTCAATTAAAAAAATATATTATCTAGCAGTTCTAATTCGTGGTTGTAATCATAATCTTATGAATGCAAGTAATTTTTCTCTAAGTTATTAAGTGCACTTTACATTTACGTTATTTGATTGCTTTTTCAGTTGAACAATTATATTCATACTTGTTCAACTCTATAATTTTTGGAATTACATGAATAAGTCTACAACTAAATCTAGAGTTAATGGTTTGTTAACTCAGAATTCTAGAGTTCAAGCTAGTTAGCTTGAAACTTAAATTTTAAATTGCAAAGTCCTTTTAGTTGAAGCACACATAAAAGAGTCTACATCAAACAATTATTGACCATAATGTGGGTGTCAAATTAATTATTTAAAATTATGCCACCGACAAAGAGATAAAAATTACCAGGAAGTTAAAAAGAGAGATGATACAATTAATTTTCTTATTGGAATATTGCATGAAATACCATTTTTTTCAAGAAAAAAAATTAAAAAATAAAGAGGAAAGAGACACACACACATATATGTATATTTCATTGGAATAGAGATATGCATGTCTTGAGCGAAGATTAGACAATACTAATAGGATCATTGAGGAAATAAATAAAGTTATAATAAACATTAGAGATAATTATTCAAAACGGGATCACGATGATGAATGATAGGTTAACTCATACTATGATAAAGTTTAATGTGAGAGAATGATGAACTTATGAAAGGATTTAGTAGGAAACTTTAAGAGACTTGAAAGAATCTAGAAATTAGTTATAAAAACTACAAAATTTCAATAAGGTTTCTTGTCAAGATACTAGAGGGTGCTAATTTTAAGTTGGGCATAAAATAAGTGGTGAGAATGACAAAATAATATCAAATTTTAACCATGTGATATCCAAACAGTTATTAAAATATTCAAACAAATATAAACGAAAGTGAAAAAATATATTAATATAAAGGAGGTTAGGGTCAAATAACTAAATCCTAAGCCAAATGAAAAACGAACTGGTTTGACTAAAACAATTTAATTTAAAAAATAATTTCTCACTAAAACCTAAAATAAATTTGAAAATAGTTGTGGAAGAAGTTGAATGTGATTTAGAGTTCACCCCTCCAAAAAGAATTGATCTATAATATATTTTAGGGATAGTTAAATAAGCTTACAGTATAGGGAATTCATAGAGTAATTTAGAGGAAACTATATCCATTCTATATGGATAGAATGTACCCTTACCCCCACCAATTTTAGGTTCTCAAACTTCATGTTATTCAATGGTCAAATATCAGTATTTAGTAGTATGATTGATATTATTTTTAAAAGTGTTTTTTGTTCAGAAGTTTATCAAAATAATATATATTTTTTTATTTTAAAAATAATTTTTGATATTAACACATAAAAATGATATAAAAACATCATTTTTTTTTATTTAAAATAAAAAATAAAAAATATTTTTTAAATATTTTTAAAATGATGTGCCAAATACCTCATTTGTGTTAGTTCACAACGAGCGGTATACCCGCGCGATGCAGCGAGTTTTTTTTATCTATGTAGAAAATTGATTGCTTTTATATGTATTGTATTTTATTATTTGAATATTTAGTTAGTATAATTATATTTAAGAATACTAATATGAATTTTTGTCCTTCAAAAAATCCAAAGTCATTTTTCCTCTCTCTCAATATATTTTTAGGTGATAATATTCAATAAATATCAGACATATTAGAAATAAAAATATTGTAATTTGTTTTTAAAACATAAACTTAATTTTTTTGTGTGCTAAAATTATTTATTTGCCGTCTAAAAAGAACAGTCTAATGAAAACGGGAAGTGACTTGTATATTTTTTTAATTTGACTTGTAGATAATGCAGGTAAATTTGTCAACATTTTTTTTTGAGGTATTAGATCTAAAATATTAAAAATGAAAACATTGGAAATTCTTGTACAGAAATAAATTTAAATAAAAGAGCACAAAATTAAATTTTGAAGCCAATATTTTTTTTTATATAAGATTTATTAATCATATTATTATATTAAATATATTTAAGAAAACATGATATGAATTTCTGTCCTTCAAAAAATCTTAGGTCATTTTTCCTCTCTCTCAATATATTTTTAGGCGATAATATTCAATAAATATTTAAACATATAATTAGTTTTACATATTTTAATTTGACATAAATATACAAATATATAATTAATTTGACATAATTTCAATAATATATTTAATTTAAAGGATAATCTTATGCTATTTTGTTCTCTCTCTCTATATGCTTAGGCGATAATATTCAATAAACATTAGAACATATAATTGGTTTCATATATTTTAATTTGACATAAATACACAAATATATAATTAAAAAGTGAAATCACTGCAAATTTATTTCAAGAAATAAACTTAAACAAAAGAGAATAAAATTTAATTTTGAAGCCAGTATTTTTTTTATTTTATAAGATTTATTCATCGTATTATTATATTAAATGTATTTAAGAATACTGATATGAATTTCTGTCCTTAAAAAAATCTTAGGTCATTTTTTCTCTCTCTCAATATATTTTTAGGCGATAATATTCAATAAATATTCAAACATATAATTAGTTTTACATATTTTAATTTGACATAAATATACAAATATATAATTAATTTGAAATAATTTCAATAATATATTTAATTTAAAGGATAATCTTAGGCTCTTTTGTTTCTCTCTCTATATATTCTTAGGCGATAATATTCAATAAATATTAGAACATATAATTGGTTTCATATATTTTAATTTGACATAAATACACAAATATATAACTAAAAAGTCAAAACACTGCAAATTTATTTCAAGAAATAAACTTAAACAAAAGAGCACAAAATTTAATTTTGAAGCCAGTATTTTTTTTATTTTATAAGATTTATTCATCGTATTATTATATTAAATGTATTTAAGAATACTGATATGAATTTTTGTCCTTAAAAAAATCCTAGGTCATTTTTCCTCTCCCTCTATATATTTTTAGGCGATAATATTCAATAAATATTTGAACATAATATTAGTTTGACATACTTTAATTTGACATAAATATACAAATATATAATTAATTTGATATACTTTCAATAATATCTTTAATTTAAAAGACAAAATTGAAGTAAACCCAAACATTGAAATAAAATAATTCAAAACAAAACCGGAAATTAAAAAAACTAGGACTGAAATGAAACTGAAATCCGTAATTAACTTGCATAGAAGGATAGAATTGAAAGAAATCAAACTTTTGATACCTAAAATATTAAGGATTTATAATAAATTTGCATGGAAGGATGAAATTGAAATTAATCAAAACTTTGATACCAAAAATATTTAGAATTTCAGCCCAACCCGCAAAATTAAAAGCATGAGGACCGAACTGGAACTTCAATACATAATCAATTTCAATGGAAGGACGAAATTGAAACAAATCAAAACCCATTTAATAGAAATAAGGGCCAGAAAAAAAATTATAATGTTTAGGGACTGAAATGAAATTTGACAAAAAAACAGCTTAGCTGACGTCATCTAGCGCAGGCAGGAGAGAGAAATTGGGGGGGGGATTCAAATGACCATTGACACGTCTCCGGACACCATAGTGCCACACGTGCCGCACCAGGGGAAAGAGAACATGCCTGAAAATCATTGTAGACGGCGGTTGTGCATTTTTCGACGCCGTATGACACCGCACGCGCCGTTCAGAAAACGCGTGAACGTTGAGACGAACGGCGCGTTCGGCGACGCGCGACACAACTGTCGGTGAAAAAAAATAAAAAATTGGCTAATTACCGGAACGCCTCTCACCCCCCAGGCGTGTGTTTTGTCCTTTTCGAGGGACAAAACGGTTAATGCACTGTTCAATGAATTATTTAAAAATAAAAGAACCGGCCGGACGAACCGAACCGAACCGGGCCGAAAACGGTCAATGACCATCCAGCCCCTGAAAATGGCGACGTTTTTTGTCTTTTTCGGGGGCTAATTTAGTTAATACACTGTTCAAAATCGAAAAAAAAATAGAACATACACCTGCGAAGCACCGGGTCAAACTGCACATAAATAGTGACAATGAATCACGGTAAACAATACCGTCATTGTTGAAAAACCCATAATCTTTTAGAGTTATGTATAATATCTAGCTTGCTACATTAAAAGACTTGGAAACTTAATAGAATCTTACTATATTACCCTACGACATGAATGTTAAAGCCCCTCTTTAATGTTTTTGTTTTTAACTTCATTTGTTTTTAATTTTTTTAATAATAGTTTGGGTTATTTTTTAAATAAATTTAATTGACTAGATCATATTAATTTTTTTTTACAATTTAATTTTAAATTTAAGATAAATAAAAAGTTAGATGAAAGATTTTAAAGTTGAGTTGTTAGATATTTTTTATAACAAAATTAAATAATTCTTTGTAACTTGTATCTTTTTATAATAAGTTTCTCTTAATTCAATTAACAAATATTATAAACCAGTAATCTAATATAATAAGTTTCTTTGTAACTTGTATTTTTTTTATAATAAGTTTCTCTTAATTCATTTAACAAATATTATAAACCAGTAATCTAATATCCTATGTGTTTATGTAAAAAAAACATTATTTTTTATTAAAAATTATAGAAAGAATATATATATTTTTTTAATATTAAAATATTAAAACTATAAAAAAATTTAATTTAGTAGTTTTTTCAATAACAAAATAGTTTAAAAAGTATATATTTTTTAAGAACGGCCAAAATAAACACACCTAAGCCTTGACCAAGACAGCAACAGCGCAACCTTAACACTGTTTTATTTTTTTCCCTATTTTTTGTTTCCTTAAATAAATTAGGGAAAAAATACAAACTCGAGGCACAAGAAGACCTAGAGCGTAGCAGCGAGGCCTTCTCTTGTATAGCGACGTTGCCCTAAATATATACTCCCTAAAAAACGTCGTGCACCTAGAGAAGAATATCGATTTTATGGGGAGCCACCAGAAGGGAGAGCGTGGAGGCAGCAGCAATGGAAGCGGAGGAGGAGCTATGGTGGTGGACAAGGGTGTCGATTTCGCACAATATTTCTGCACCTACGCCTTTCTTTATCACCAGAAAGAAATGCTCTCTGATAGAGTCCGTATGGACGCTTACTTCAACGCTATTTTCGAGAACAAGCACCATTTCAAGGGAAAGGTACCCTCTTTATTTCTCTGTTTCCCCCCCTCTATGAATGTTATTTTCAAGCATATTTTGTATGCAAGTAACTTCAGCTAAATATTTTGTTAACTCGTGGGTTTTACTACATTTGGGAGTGGTGATTCTTAAATGTTTAGAAGAAGAGAATAATAACTAAAACTACGTTTGAGTCTAAATCACTGAGTTGCTGTATGTTACTTTCTTTTCAGAGCTTCTAAGATTAGGCGGACTTCAAGTCTAAATCAATAATAAAAAGTTGCCACATTTTTTTTTTATTCTTTTTCTCGAAGCATAATCTCAATTTAAATGGAGAACCTTTTCGTATAGACGGTGTTGGATGTGGGAGCAGGGAGTGGCATTCTTGCAATGTGGTCAGCACAAGCAGGTGCTCGAAAGGTCTATGCAGTTGAGGCTACTAAGATGTCAGGACATGCGCAGACTCTAGTCAAAGCGAATAATCTTCAAGATGTAGTTGAAGTACTTGAGGGTTCCATGGAGGATGTCATCCTGCCGGAGAAAGGTTTGCAACTTGTTTTCTGATTTTAGTTGCTTTTTTTGCTTTTACTGGTTCAAGTGCAAACTTTCTTTTGTAGGTTAAGGTGTTTGTTTTGTTGATTTTTTACCTGGATGTTGGCAGTTGATGTAATTATCTCAGAGTGGATGGGGTACTTCCTTCTTCGTGAATCCATGTTTGATTCAGTGATATGTGCTCGTGACCGTTGGTTGAAGCCCGGTGGAGTCATGTAAGCAATTCACATCACCTCATTATATTGTTTGGTTGCATTAGATTTTCATTTTACTCACTATTCTCCATCTAGTTGCTGCTAGTTTGGCTGCTCCTCTTGTGCCTTTCCTGTTTGCAAATGCTGTAATTGGTTTATGTGTTGACTATTGTCATTTTGAGCCCTATTTTTTGTCTAAAACTTTTTGACCACACATCTAATTCTTTCAATTTTGCAGGTATCCAAGCCATGCTCGCATGTGGATGGCACCAATCAGGTCAGGATTGGGAGATCAAAAAAAGAGTGATTATGATGGAGCGATGAATGATTGGGATGCTTTTATGGAAGAAACTAAAGAATTCTATGGTGTTGATATGAGTGCTTTAAAAAAGCCTTTCTCAGAGGAGCAAATGAAATATTATCTCCAGGTTAGTTCTGGATTTTAGTCATGTATCGTGTTAATATTTTTGAATTTATTGATAACAACCTGCCTGCTCTTTCTTTTTCTTTTTTGTCTTAATGTCATTGCTGGTTTCCTTGTACAAAAAAATGGCTGCTTACAAGGATATATTCAGGCTGCACAATCTTTTTATATAATTCGGATAGCAATGTGTGCAATGAAATTTATAATTCAACATGGAGCATGTGAGAATCATCTATTGAACACTGAATAATGAGAGTCACATCTTACTATGAATGCTTAAATTATTGTGTATTCGGGTATATTTCATCTGAGCTGTCAATTGTACAAGAAAAAGAGAAGGCTATCTAGTTCTTTGGTCTCCATTCTGTATGAACAATAGCCATTTTTGTTCACCATTCTCCGCAGTTTTAAAGAACATATTAAGTAACTTCTGCAGACATCATTGTGGCAAAACCTTCATCCTCATCAACTCATTGGGACAGCTGCCATTATAAAGGAGATTGATTGTTTAACTGCCACAGTGAATGACATTCTCAAAGTCAAGTCAGACTTCCTATCGTCAATCACTTTTGAAAACACAAGGCTCTGTGGATTTGGTGGATGGTTCGATGTCCATTTTCGAGTAAGTAGATTATCGCTATCCTTTTTTAGCCTTTCATTCCAGTTCTCTACAGTGTTACATACACTTCTTTTCCAAATTTTCCATGTAACTATTTTTTTGATATTGGATCGCTAGGGAAGCAAGGTTAATCCGGCTCAGCGGGAGATTGAGTTGACAACAGCTCCTAGTTTAGATAATGGCACACATTGGGGTCAGCAGGTCTGTATCACTAAACACATCATGATATTGTGCAATCCAGTAGAAATATATAGGGCTTGTTCAGAAAGGAAAAATGTAATTCATTTTACATCTCCAATTTTATATTCCCTTTCCAGTTTTCATTGGAAAATCAGAAACATGTTCAAATTAGCTGTTTTGTATCTTCAACCAGGACAATATTGAAATCAGTTGAAACTTTAAGGATCAAACTGCAAATATGCCATCTTCAACTTCCATCAGCTTGCGCTAACCATGTACCTTACTGAAAATCCCTTGGGTCATCTTGGCCCCACTTGGTAACCCAAAATTGACCTCCATTTTCATCATGGTTTCATTAATATTTCATACAATAAAATTAATAAAATGTGAATCATATCTACATCTATAAAACCCAATCTATCTCATGCTAGGAAACTCAACTTCAAAAGATAGAAGAATCTTAAACATACAGAAAATGTGTCAGAAGTTTGTTTTTAATCTAAGATCAACAAACCCATTTCAAATTGTTCCCGCATACACCACTGAAAAAACAAACTTTTTTTCCTCCAAACTCAAATACCAACATACGTAAAATGTCAGAAGTTTTTATGTGTTTCTTAGTGGTTAATGCGGTGCTTTAAAATCATACGGAGAAGAAAAATGAATGCTAGGAGTTACGAGCTTCAAACTAATTTGAGTTTATTTATCATTGTGGAGCTTTTCTGAAGAGTGCTGAGACTTGGATGTCTTCCCTATTCATTGTGATGTTCTTGTGTAAATCATTTTGGTGATCTAGCAACAAGCAACAAGTTACTTCTTCAGTTGCATTATCATTCTAATTTTTTGTTGGTGCTTATGGTCAGGTTTTCCTCTTGCATCCTCCAGTACATGTCATTGAAGGGGATGTTATAAGTGTTTCCTTCACCATGGATCGCTCAAAGGAAAATCACAGATTAATGGAGGTTGAGCTTGGCTGTGAGATCAAACAGTCCTCTAGCAAACAGCCGCCTCCTTTCAGAAATAAGTACTACATAGAGTGAGGAAGGAAATAGCGGCGGCTACCATGGAAGTTTTAACATCATGAAAGTGGTATGTCTTATAGCCTTCCGAATTGTCTAAACTAATTGTACCAAGACCCGAAAGGCTCATATTGGTATAATTTGTTTAAATATGGTTTTGTGTGCTCTTACCCCCTTAATTTTGATCCTTGTGTCGGAAAGGGTTGCAAGGAATTTAGCATATGCAAGAATTTTCTCACATTCATGCAACTAGAACTCTTGAGGTTGAGTTGGTGAAATATGTTTTGTGATTTCATGCTCTTTTGTCGTTTTTAGTTTACTTGGAAGTTGCAAATCATTCTATTGTATTCCGAAACCGAAAACATCTCAGATTAACAATGGATAGGATTTCTGCTTGTCGTGCTGCTAATTTTCTGCCATATGAAGACGGGAGTTCAGTTGGATGGTTCAGAAGTGGTAATCATCCTAAAGTGATATTCCATCTATCTTCTTTCTATAAACACGAAACCCTGCCAGTCACCTTTCCCTCGTCTTTCTCCCTTTATCAGCCACCTTCCAACATGCATGGCCTGTTGAATGAATGACTGGAGAAAAAAACAATCAACACAAACAACCTATAATTTTTGTCATATCAAAGAAACAGAATCGAGCTCCTCATTGTGTTCTTTAAATTTATTTATTTCAAAATAAATCAATGAAACAGAGAATTGCAGATGTTCAACAAGGGCACCGAGACAAAAAACAGAACAAGGAAACTCAAGTAAATGCAACCTTTATTTTTTTGTGTGCAACCCGCTAGCCATCATGAAGTCTATTTTTTTCTTATTGGGATAGCCTGATAAATGAAATGAGACTAAATCTCTAAATTTTCCCCTATATTTATAACAATTACTCATTTCTAGCCTTGTGTTCTTTATTTGGCCGATTAGCCATTATATTCCTTAGATTTATTCAATTATATTTGTTTTTCAATTTATTTAAATAACCGCCTTAGAAAATATATTAAAGACAGGTAGATGTTATTAGTTGTAATTTATATATTTCAAAAATTAAATAAAACTGAAACAAAAACAACTAATGCTAATACAAAGATATAACTAAACATATTAAGAAAAAACGAATAAAAGTAAATAACTGACAAAGACCTATAAATGTAGAAAATATATATAAAAAAATTATAAAATAAAACACGAATATATAAATATTCAAAATACACAAAATAATATACAAGTCTCGCCTGGAAACCTAAACAACAAAGTTGGAGGCGGCAGCCTCATCAATCTCCAGCCAGATATTTTCATTTGGGTTACATACACACAATTCTATGGGCCAGGATCCGGCCCAATCTGCTCGATAAAATCTGGGAACACCAGCACCTGCCCCCCCTTCTTTTGTTCTCCAAGGCTCTTGAAGTTAGTCAACAGCCAGTCCACTTTACTCTTATTATTTTAAGAATGTTTTTTGTTCTTTCATGGAAGGCTGAGTGAATGTGAGTGGTCGCTGAGAGACTCTCTATCTCTTCGTTATGCTGCTTAGAATCCAGTGCTGATTATCTTTGCCCTCTAAATTTGTTTCGTGTCTTGGTTGAGTTTTGTCTCTGGCCTGGGGAGATTCTTAAAAGCCGTGTGTGTCTGCATATATTTGGCACAGTAACTCTCCCTCTCTCTCTTCTGTCTCCTTTTCCAACATTCTACAATATTCTAACATGCTGTATCATGTAACGCACCATAATCCCATTAATATTCTAACATACTGTATCATGTAACGCACCATGATCCCATTGATTACAAGGTATATATAATATTTAAGACCATAGATAATCATAACATAAATTCTTGTAAACCAAATTGTAGAGTATGGATTTGATTCTCAATCACTTGGGCAGTAGAGGCGGACTCTCTTTTTGCATGCAAGCCAGTCAATTTACTACTAAAATTAATAGTTTTACCACCGAAAGTACATGCTGGTATTTATACTCATTGTTTAATTTGTTGGTAATTATCTTATCTATAGGTTTATAGATAAAGACTTTTCATCGGTAAAACTCTGGTTGGTAATTTATGTTATGTCGGCGAGTCCGTTGATATTATATAAAATATAATGACAAAATAGTGATAAATAGTTCATATGATAATAAAATAAAATATATGTTAGGAAATTATGATGTTTAGTTGAATAAGAATATGGCAAATTTAAATGAGCATCAGTTGAATTTTGAGCAGTAGATTTCAATTTCTTTCTTTTGATTAGGGTAGGATTTGGTTGATTTCAACTTTCTTCACTTTCTTTGATCCTGAAGATAGGGGCCAAAATATGAAATATCAGAGTCTTTATGCTTTTTTCATCAGCTCTAAATGAAGTTATCTAAGATTAAGTTAATAACTTTTTACCTTAATAACTCCAGAGACTAGAACAAGGATACAAGTCTACTAGTTAGGATAAAAATCTATCATTCAAAATTTCCATCAGAAGAGGCATATATATTCATGGAACAAAGCTTATACCAATTAGGCCCATATTTCTTTATATGAAAATGACTCAATTCACACTTGAGGTCTTGGCTTAACGGGAGAAATGACTTGTTCTCTTTCTCTGCTCTCAGGTTCGAGTCTCTTTATGCATGTTTTTACCCCGTGGTGAAAGTGTTCAGTGGATCCGGGGATGAGTTGTTGTACGCGTAAGCTAAGCCGGATACTCCGATTATAAAAAAGAAGAAGAAAATGACTCCATTCATCATGAAGTCGATCATAAGAAACCAAAGTTGACATTATAATCCTAAAATATAGAAGCTACTAGTGTCCATAATATAGACATTATAATTTTATTACATTATAATAATAAAATATAGAAGCCATACTAAGGTTATAAAAGTGTCCATAAGATAGAAGCTTACCGGTGCCAATAAAGTGAAGCTACTAGTGTCCAAAATAAAAAAACTTTGGAATAACACCGAGAAAAATAGGTAGCAACCTAGAGCTTAACAAACCATGGCGGGAAAATATCATTTACAATAGATATTAGAGAAAAGCATGATTTAGCTGGGCTAGATGTGCATCTAAAGAAAGATTCCCAATTAATTTGGGAGATGTGATTAGAAAAGTTTAAAACTATCTCCTTAATTTAGAGATGAGTTCTTGTTTTATTTGAATCTACTTGAACAACTGGATCTAATATATAGTAAGGTGGGATGCCCAAATTTATCATGCGTTGAAAATAATTTTTTTTTTAGGGCGGTACAATAGAGCAGGGACACGGTCTATGGTGAGAGTGATTATTTAATTTGCCTGGTTTAGGGTTTACTCTAGGTTAAGGAAGATAAAAGGTAGAATAAAACAATAATAAAGATACAAGTGTTTGAGCGTGAAGATAGAAGAGAAAGAGTCACATGTATTTAAAATTCATATTTAAACTCATTTTGGAAAAAAAAACAAAATGTCTAGTAATTCATGCATAGCAATAAGAACGGACTGTTGTAATGGATGTAATAACAAAGTGATGTGGTGACAAAAAATTTAAAATTTATCTTGCAGGTTTTGGGTTCGAGTTAAGGATTGTTTATCTTGTAAAAATTTGGGATAATTGAGATTTTACTCGTTTAACCCAATGTACGTAAAGAATGTCTAGAAAAAATGGAGTTTCCTCGAATAAAAATAAATAAATAGATGTGATGTAAAAATTTAGAATCTAATACAAATAAATAGATGGATGTGATGTAAAAATTTAGAATCTAATACCTATTTTACTGTCGATATCTATTTGAAGCATTGCATAAAATATTTAGCATGCACATGGCACTCGTCTCCCTCAAGAGACTCGTGTAGAAAACTACAGATATAATTAACGTAGCAGACTCTTCTATCATTTCGAAACTGTTATCTTCCCAACATTATTCTCCAACAAACAGTATAGAAACAAGGATCGGGAGGGTGGCATGGCGATGTCACTGAAATTACCAGCATAGTACCATGGTGTCATTCTCATTCCTTGCTCAGTGAATGCTAACCTAGCTGCATTTCTTCTATATTCTTTTCATAAAACATTTCTTTTATTAAAAATGTTTTTTTTTAATTCGAGATTTGATCAAGCTTCTCCATTAATTTCTTTCCCATGTGACGATGATGATGAAGGCGGCATACAATTTGAGTTGAGCATTTATGTGGCTCCACCAAATCCTCTTCCATTGTCTCATTCGCACCTCTTCCTGATTCATCGTCCCATGTGACCTTGCCTCTCGTATAATATAGAGACATTTTCCCAATGTTTACGAGACTGCCACCCACCAAAATTGTCTCTCACGAACTTCAACTTTCATGGAAATTGATTACACGGCTCATTGGTTTTTTTGTCTTCTTTTTCTAGGTTTAGGTTTTGTAGAGCTGTATACTTTATGCTCGTACTCCAAGAGCATGACGTGATGATAAAAAGCTGAAGATCTATGCGTTTAAAACAACCAGAATTTTACTCACTTACCTGGACCAATAAAATATGTTTTCTAAAAGATGAGATTTTATCGAATAAAAAAAAAAAAAACTTGATGCCTCATGTTTGATCTATGCTTAATTTTATTTTTAGAGAAAAAAAATATAAAAAACATCCATAGAAGGATGAACTCGGTGGGACACGGTAAGCAAAGAGATAAAAAAGAAGCTGCTCTTAATTTGAACACTTCACCGGAAAGGAACAGCGGAGAGTCCCTGAAAGTGAAACACGTTTTGAAAGGAAGAGTCCTTCGACGCAACAAAATTGCTCTCCCGGTTGTCGTTTTCTGAATCTTCTCTCTCCCTTGTCTCTCTCATTAATTAATTAATAATAATAATAATCCGACAGGCCTGGTCAGTAATGTTGGGGAGCAGCTTCGTGCTTGAAGGCGATGGTGTGGTGTGGGATACCTTTCCTTCTTCCCAGTTGATTAATGGCATTCATTAGTTTAAAATACAAGAAAGTCGTCCTTGCTCCCCTTTCCACGAATCATGCTACCAAATGGGATGTGATTTTTAATTTTCTGTCTCCGGCCGGAAGCTATCTTCCAGCTGGGATGTAAATTTTAGGATGCTAGGGATCCATAATGATTGAATCATTATAAAATCAGAGATACACTTTACACTAACCCTAATCGTTATTTATTTATTTACAAAACTATTAACATCTCATTAGACTTGTTAGATGAGGAAGGGCATGCTTCATCATTAATTTGTCGAGTTCAAATCTTGGAGCCAATGTTAGAGGGTTTTTTTCCTTCTTTTCTGGATGAATGAAGCCCATACGAGGATATGCGTTTTTTAAATTCATTTAACGAAGAAACTCGGCATCGATTGATGGACAAGCCACCATGAAAACACTCCTTGCCGTAAAGTAAAATAAAATAAAATAAAACCATCACCACACCAGCATGGAGATCATGTTAGTAATTATAAGGCTGGCAAGGATGAAGAGTGGATTCTGAGAATTGGGTGTGGGAGGGAGAAGTTGCATGTTCATGGCCCATGGAAATTGCAAATCATGCAAGAGACAGCATGCAATTGCATTAATGTGGTATGGAACAGCTTCGACACTTGCCCATCAATTAAGGGTGGAAGGAAGCCAGCTCGATACTCATGGCATGCGCACAAAACTAGGAGGCATGTGGGATCAAACTGTTTTCTTCTTCTTCTTCTATATATATATATATATATATATATATATATATATATATATAGTTAATAGGCTGGTTACGTGAGTGTATGACATCTAGTTAGTAAGTTTTTTTTTATTTGATGTGAGAAAGCCTCGTTTTCTGGAAAACATATTTTGTAGGTCCAAGTTAACGAGTAAAACTTTGATTGTCCCAGACTCTTACAAGGAGTACACGTCCTGACTTGAACTTGAGACTTACCGTACAGATTGCAAGCGCTCTGCCATCACACCACGTCTCTTGGGGATTAGTTATTAAGTTGGTTAAACGCGATAATCACTTTGTTTATGTAAATACATTTTATTTATTAATAAAAGTTTATTTATTTTTAATATTTATTAAATATCCATGTAATAAATCTTAAGTAAATATAAAGTCATTGTGACAAGAATATTTTTACATTTTTTAATATAAAATTGTTATATTAATTATGAGATTTATATTGCATTAAAACATTGTTTCTAAAATGTTTGGTTAATGCTCTGTTAAGACTATATATTAATTAAACCTACTGAGACTGATATATATTCTATTTTTTCTTTTATGAAAGGAAGCAACTGTTCTCGTAAACTGAAGTATTAGGAATACTTCAAACTAATTTATAAGTGTTTGTCAGATAATATGTATACTAAATTGATCTGTATAAAAATTTCATATAAAAAGATCACTCGTGTCTATAAGAAAAAGCTCATTTGATGATTATATAAGTGATTGTAATACTTAAGATCACTAAGTTATGTTATATAAGAAGTATTATATTTTGATCATGCTACACATGGACTTGATCAAAGGTAAGAAATAAATAAATTTTGAGTATAATATGAATTATATAAAGATATTTAAGTAATCAAAAGAAGATTCATCATCCTATATGAATCATAAGCAAATATTTCTTTTGTTCTCAGTATTCATGGCATGCGCAAAGTGGAATGATATTAGAAAATAAACTTTAAATTTAATTAAAAGAATCAATGACTATAGTGTTTAGAATAAACATGATTTGATATAAACACACTTGATTATTAATAAAATCTAACCAATTATGACTTTCATAATAATTGAAGGATCATGACAAGTTGTTAAATATTATACTTGATCTTTAAATATAAATCAATAAACTGTTGAATTGATATTATTATTATTATTATTATTATTATTATTATTATTATTATTATTATTATTATCCTATTATTTAGGATTTTGATTTATATTTGGCCCAACCTATTAGGGAAATCTAATGGATCACACACACAATAACTAATGATAAAAAAATAAAAATAGAATGATTAATCATGTGTTATTCGACTTGATTGTAAGCAAGTTTTAGAAATTAAGGACTATTATAATTTATACAAGGAACTATAATTTTAGACCTAGTAACTTGATTGAATAAATTTATAAAATTATGTTGAAATAATATATATGATATTATTCAAGGGGAAACTTAATATTTTGCCATTTATAAAGCTTTCACGTTTCTCTATATATAAAATATTATGACTCTTATTTTCTACACAAAAACTATGTAAGTTTCATAATATATGAAAATACAAATGAAAAGAGTTAGCATTCAATGCTATAATAAACCCCGTCTTTTAAAAGGGTTTTGGAGATTTCTTACTAATGATTCGTGTAAATTATCGTTAGAGATCAAACACTTTGACGATTTGTGGTTTGCAACAATCTATTCTTAAAATAATTATTTAAAGCAAAAAAATAATGTGATATTAAGGTAATAATTAATAAATTTAAAGATTTGCAATACTCTACTGTAATCAAATTTTTGCTTAGAGTACGTACCTCTAACATGCGAGTATACTTTTTCGTCAATCATAATGTTCATGAAAGTCTTATAAGAAAATTAATTTTGATATAAAGTTCTTTCTGGTTAAGGTTTCTATAGGTTACAAAATTCAAAATCATATTTTGATATGCTTTTTTATATTTTTTTTTACAAATTTAACAAAAATAATATATATATATATATATATATATCCAAGCACCCTAAACGTATCCCCCAAGTATCCTAGAGTATCTCATGCATATTCAAGATTAAATTTATAATTTATTATATTCTTAGTCCATCTCCATGTATTGATGTATTAGCTATGGTTCAAATGGATGCCCCGCGTGCGTGTATTTATGTATTAGCTATGGTTTAAATGGATGATTTAGAAAGGAAGAATTTATTAAAAAAAAAGTTGGGTGCAAATCTCTTTTGCTATATTTGTTGCTAATTATTTTCATAAAAAACAAGTAAAATTCCCGGTATAATTAATCTTTAATTTAACATATTCATTGCATATATATATTTTTTTAATTATTAGGTCAAAAACATTGAAATTCAGAACTTTATTATCATCCACTCGGGTGTTTTCTTGATTCTATTAATTAATGTTTCACTTAATTAAGTAATCTCAGTTAATTTTGTTCTTTTCATTTTTTTTAATTGGATTTGATGTCTTGAGTTGGATTGTATGATACAAAATGGTTTGGAGAAAATGCACAATTTGTTTTTTTTGGAGTGGATCCTTTCTGGAGAGTACGAGCTTGTTGTTCATATCTTGTTGATTTTGATGTCAAATTTAACTCAATCTTTTTTATTAACGTGGGTGTCCGGGCCAACTTGCGTGTATCTCGATTAATCTCACAGGTCATGAAGTTAATGACCACGCAAACCTCCAACGACTATCATATTATCAACCACATGACTCGAATCTGAGACCACAGGCCCTTATTACTTGGACCACCGAATAGATGATTGAATTGTTGGGTATTTGTATTTTCTGAAGAGAAGGAGCATGGTGGATCCAAACCCTGTTTCTTGTTTGCTGGTGTAAAGGCAGAACAGGACCAATCTGACGGATCCAAAGCCTCATCGTTGTCTGCTAAAGAGGAGTAGGATTCTCCATCCGTGGGTTCCAAATGCCTCCTCGAGGAGTAGACTTCTTCCAACTCTGCTTCGGTTTTCCTGGATCTATTGAAAAGTCTGGAACACATGTTTTTGGTGCACGTCATGGTAGGGGATTAAAAATGAAAAAAATTAGGAAAACAAATACTGCTAAGATTTTTAACCATTGTTTTTGCTCACTTGAGTTGATAGAAGAAATATCTTAAATTACGTGGAGAGATATATGAGAAGCTAGGTAGAATGAAAAATTATTTTTAAGAATATATGGTGGTGAGAAAATTATATACTTTTCAGCTTCCATACACACATTAAAGGTACTGGCTACCAAATATATTCTAAAACAATTAAAACAAACAAATTTAATCATATCGGCTAAGTCAATAAAATTTATTAATTATTAAAACAACTGTCATTAATTATAATATTTATTAATTATTAAAACATCTGTCATTAATTATAATATTTATTAATTATTAAAACAACTGTCATTAATTATAATATTACATCAAGATTTTGACATTCCCTTACATTATTTAATGCTATTCATAGAAGTTCAATTATTTGTTTATTTTTCAAGTTGGTTAATCATCAAATATACCTTGGTCAGAATATTAAATACATTATTAAAAATAGTAATCGATCAAATTGACACTTTTAATTGATTCTTTGACGTTGTAGGCTATGTAAAGGAACAATCCGCATCAAATATTATTGTATTTTTATATATGTATATGGAAAAGGGGTTTCAAACTTTAATATGATATAATCTAATAACATAAAGTCTACTTGTGATTAGTGTTTGTTAATTAGCAGCCACTTGCATGGGATTTTTTCTACTAGTTAGGTTAAGAGGTTCAAGGACAATAATCAGCACAATTGTGTGGATAAGATCGTTGTTTACTTTGCTTAGTCCCCGAGCAGCGTGACGTGATGGTAAAGGATTTAAGATCTGCACAACATATCTTGAGTTCGAGTCAGGGCGTGTATCTTTTAAAAAAATTTGGGATAGATGGAGTTTTACTCGCTCACTTGGGTCCATAAAGTGCGCTTTCCAGGGAGTGAGGTTTCCTTGAATCAAAAAAAAATAAAAAAAAAGTTTACTTTGCTTAGTTTTCTAGTAGGTTTAAGCGGGTTTGTTATTATTTTTTGCACACCTAATATGATATATTTATTAACCATCTCAAAGCTTTATCTTTAATGTGTATTATAATTGTAATGTTTATAGGCTTGTAGTTATAATTGCTATTGTGCACCCTATATATTTAACGTACTATAATATAGAAGTTGCAACTATTTTTATTTTCATCTTTAGCATGTTTTAGTTCACTAAATAAATTATAAAATCATATGATATAGAGTCATTAAGTATTTGACTTGAATAGGAATAAAAATTGTAAGACATCTTATGTATAATTCTTTTGTAATTTTAGTTCCTTTTATTTTATGCACGTCCATTTTTCAAATTCAATTGATAAAGAACCTAAAATATTTCAACAACTTGGATATGTGTATTTGAGTTAGTAATTCTAAATATGACAAGAAAAAATAATAATCAAAGAATGCGCATGGGTGCTATATGAAACTGGTTAGGAATATATAAATAAGAAAAATAATAGTAAACTCTATGTTCAAGTTAGTAATAGTAAAATTATGTATCTTTGTTTGATCATGCGCAGATTGTCTCTTGGGTTTTCTACAAACAACATTTTTGAATATTTTTGTAATAAAATCAATTATGATTTTCTCAAAGGTTTTTTTTTTTTTTTAAATGGTATATAGTTTTTCATTTCTTTTTTTTATTGTTATTATTAGATCATTTATATTTTTAATATTGGTCACTAGTTATGGATATTTATGATTTCATAAAAGCAATGCGACTCTCCATGGTAATAAACATACTCTCAAGAAACATTAAAATAAAGCAAACTATATATATATATATATTCATCTCTTAGAAAAAAAACAAATCATAAATAGAAATTAAATTATTGCATCTAGGATCCCACATATATCCCAAATAATATTCAAATATCACGGAACTTTTAAAATCATAGCACAATTAAAGAAGCATGCATGGCAGCTTTCAAAAGATCATAATCTAGCTGATTGAATATATACAAGAGACTTGGATATCATCACAGCACGTTTTGGTTTCGATTTAATAATGTTATTATGACATGATACATTCATACATAATTGAAGATTATGATTAAATTAAATTGACAAATGATGGCAGGATCAATAAAATCAGACCACCCTGTAAGATGGAGATGTGGTGTCGACTCCGTCCATGATTAAAACCATAGCAAGATCAAATGGAGAAATAAATAAATTAAGGACATAGGTTTTGTTTTTACTAAGATAAAAGATATAGGGGTCCTTCTCCTTAAAAATGTTGATTTTGTCGTCTTATGAGGTGGGGAGAGACAATATGCTTTATTTATGTGGGAGGCATTTGTCGAAATGAAATGAAATGAAAAGAGACTCCTAAACACTAAGATTAGGACATGGATTGCAATTTATGAGGATAAAGTGTACTTTGGATTGCTGTACGAAACCCTATTCTGAAGCCAGCAGGGAACTAAGATACATGCATACCACATTAACGATAATACTAGTCAAGTACTTATTTTTTCATCTATTTTTCTACATATAATAATATCATTAAACCTAACTCAATGGATCGAATCTAAAATCTCTCAAAAGCTTATAATTTCGAATTAAACTCTATAAAAATTGCTCTGAAATGACTGATCGTTTGATTTTTTTCTTTTTCCGAGAAAGGTATTAATCTCTTAAAACATATTGAAATGACAATGCATTAGATCAACATGTATTGATCGATCGATGTTAACTTATCAAATCCATAACCTGTATCATATGAACTCTATTAAGTTTAATATCTTTGATTTTTTAAAAACAAAATATATTATTTTTATTTTTCTATGTGATGAAAAACAAATGCTTGTGAAATCAAGTAACAATTCAATATGAAAAAACAATGATAAATATAAAACCAGACATTATTTTTCTAAGAACACAATAACTTTATATATAAAACTTTATTAAATAATAAAACTCAATATGAAATGAAAAAAACAGATAAATATTGGAGGAGGGTAACATTGATTTCCTCTCCTGAATTAGTTAATGAGCAGCATGGCCCCTGGTAACACGGCATTCCAGATAAACATCATGACAAGGAAGAATAAACAGTCTGTGATATATATATATATATAGAGAGAGAGAGAGAGAGAGAGAGAGGATTGATGTGGTAATTTGGAAGAAGAGAGAGATGAATGATGGATAGAATATTGGGTCCAAAAGGTAAGTGTGGGATATAAGATCACATGGTTGAGGGCATGCTTTGATTCCTTTAACAAAAGCAGAAGAAATCACACACCAAAATAGAAGATCCCCCCAACCACATGCTTCCGGGGGACCATCACCGCGCTTGATCAGAGTTCACCTCAACCCCGTTAGAAGATCCCAAAAAAACTATTCAAAAAGGAGAAGAAGCTCGCTCGTTTGCATGCTGGATCTCACACTCACTCACCTTCATTTCTTTTTAAACAACATTTCATGCCTTGAGTGCTGCGACTGTCCTTTGCTTTACATCTTTGTAGTAACACTATATATATTTTCCCCAATAATAATAATAATAATAATAATAATCCGCTACACTAACTTATAAACCCTCCAATTCAGATGCCCCCCTTGTTCTTTCTTCGAAAAAAAAATAAAAATTTAATAATAAAGGAGTCCCCCCTCCCCACCTTGGAAACGGAAAGGAAACTTCCCCATGGTATTAAGCTCTAGAAAAACTCATTGGATCTATTTAATTAAAGAATGTTTGGACACCAAGAGGGATTATACTTCTTCTCTGGGATACTATACTCCATTTTAAATGCGGCTCTGAAACATTATTTTTGCAAGCTGCATTTTATTATCATCGATCGTGCTATTTGCCATGGGAATCGAGGACAGCCTCAATCCAGCAAATCACTCCGTTCACACTAATTCCAGATTAATGATATTTTTCCATATCTTTTGCCGTGTGTGTGTGTGTGTGTGTGTGTGTGTGTGTATCTCTCTCTATATATATGTATATATATATAGCATATAATTAAGTAATTATGTTTGCACCTAATTATATGGTAATTGAATATATATATATAGCAGGTTGTAGGGCTGGTGGAACGATATATAGATTGAGTGATGAATGCCCTATTTATTTATAAACACGCAAGATCATGAAGTAGAAGCAACCTAGAAGCCGAGAGGGTTAGGCGGGGTGTTCGCGAAACTTAAGTGGTGACCAATAATGAACCAAATAGTACTTGAATATTCGTCATAAAATCAAGACCTAGATACTCACGAAATATAAAGTCTTTTTAATTAATTATTTTTGCATTGGCGAGTGAATTGCTATGAAAAACTCCAATAAAATGGTCGGGTAACCATGATTTGATTGGCTTTGAAACCCAATTCCAATGCAGGCTCATAAATAAAGCTAACCTAGGCCATCTCGAATCCCTCGAGCAACAAAATGCTACTCTAAAATTTATAGAGCTCATCATGCTAATAAAAAAACCAATCTTCTTCCCCTTGTTTTTTTCTCTTTTATCCATACCCTACCGATTCCCGCTTCCAAGACAGCTTTAGATTCTTGATCAATTACTAGACGAATTTACCAGAAGTACTGTTCCGGACTATTAAATATTCATGTGGTTTATGGTTGGACACATTTCTCCCGACATGGTAGGAGAGTTGAGAAGAGATGTCTTGATCACCAGTAATAAACGATAGATAAGCATAATCAAGGTTACAAAACTGTCGAGGTTTCGGAGATTTACATTACATGCACGGGAGAGAAGACAAGTAAAAAAGAGAGAGCGAGCTACCTAGCTGTTAGCCCTATACATGACAAGCCCTAGGCAGGCTGAGACTGAATCTACTAGGATCAGACCCTGGTCAACACGTGTGTAAGACCACTGGTCAACACGCACGCCAGGGTAAAATGTATGTGGTAAGAAAAACCATGGCCAAGGTGGGTTAGTGTATCAGCTTCCAAGGGGTGCAAAAAGGGCAGGACGGGAAATTGGCACCGATTCCCGAGCCTTGATTTGAGTGGTCGACGATTGTTTTTCATGGGCCGGACAGGTGGTGGAAGATGATTGGGGCGCCGTATTGGGGGTGGAGGAGCATGAGGACTGTGGGTGCATGCTGGTAGCTAGGGGCCAATCTGAAAGAGAATCGTCGCAGTAGAACGGCGAGGGTTAGTTTGGCTTGCAGGATGGCTAGATTTTGGCCGATGCAGGTACGGAGTCCTAGCCCGAATGGAATGAACGCCACGTGATGCTTGGCAGCGCGGGCCACACCTCCTGAGAAGCGGGCGGGGTTGAATTCATTCGCGTCGTTGCCCCATATGGACGGGTCATGATGGAGGGCCAGGATCGGGTATCAGAATCTCGGTCCCACCTGGGACCCTGTAGCCCCCCAGCTCCACATCAGCTCTCGACCGTCGGATCGTGGCGATTGTTGGCGGGTACAGCCGCAGGGATTCATTTAGAATCATGGTCAGCTGCACGCCATAGCAAGGTTTAGTGCAAGGCTTAAATGACGGAAATGCCACCACTACTACTGCTGTGTGCAGGATAAGGAAACCCGGGAAAAAACAAAAACCAAAAACGAAACAGAAAAAACAAAACAAAAAGAGAAAGCAGTAAAGCGAGGGAAAGGGAGTTTTTTTTTCTCTCGAGGGAAACATGCAATGAGCGAGGGGGGGCTTTACCGTCTTCAGCTTTGCAACATCGTCTTTGGTGGGCACGTCACGTGATCCGCACACCCTCAAGACCTCCTCACGTGCTTGAGCCTGCCACTGTGGATGCATCGCTAGTAGGACAGTTGTCCACGTCAGCAAATTGGATGTGGTGTGCTGGCCCGCGAAAAAGAAGCTCTTGCACTCTTCAACAATGTCATGTAGGGTGACGTCAGTGGATGAGTTGGAGGCCTGAATCATCAGCCCCAACAGATCCTTCGGACAGCCATCCTGATGCGTCCTGTTAATGCTCGATTTCTCTTTTCTCCTCTCAATGAGCTTCATCAGTGATTTCTTGATTTCTTTGTCCAGTCTCCACGAATTAATGTTTCTTTTTGTTGGTAGGAACCTTATTAAAAAAAAAAAAAAAGTAATCTTCTATTATAGTCCACAAAACACAAAGAAATAAATTTTGTTTTTTAAAATATACTTTAATTAATTAATGAATGAATTACCTATATCCAGGGATTAGAACTCGTCGGAATGCCACGGCAGCGAGGACCATTTGCTGTGCCTGTAATTGAAAAATAGCCTTTCCATCTTCGTAGCTGCTACCAAATACTGTTCGGGTAATGACATCTTCTGTTAGGGTTTGGAACCATTCACAAACATCAATTTCTACCTCGTCAGAATTTGTCATCGCCGACCATTTCTCCACCATATCGGTCGCGCTCTTCGCCACCACAGGTACCAGCAACTACATGGATATAAAAGAATTTAAGTACACACTTATACTTTCTCTCTCTCTCTCTCTCTGTTTTTTTTTCTTGCCCCAGAGCCCATATACTTTCGGGTATTCATCCAAGTAATTTAAAACTTACTTTGAGATTTTCCATGTGGAATGTGGGTGTTATAATTTTCCTGTGGCGAGCCCATTTTTCTCCTTTGAGGCTCAGGAGTCCATCACCTTCAAGCTGTTTAACAAGAGGGTGAGCCTCCACCTTCTCATACAATTCCGACTTGGAGGTAAAGATTTCTCGGATGAGATCTGGGTCGGAGACGGTGAGCCGAACCGTGGGTCCAAACCACACTAGAAACGTTGCTCCTGCAATAAACAGTACCGGCCGGGTCATATCAATTCAGGTTCTGTTACTCACGTAAGTAGGGAAATTGTGACACAAAAAATTATAATCATGGAGCAATCAAGTGGGAAATTCGCAAAAAGAAATAAGATGGAAAGATGACCACCATTAATTCTATGGATAGTGTAGACCCTACAAGAAAGAAAAGGAAGCAAGAAGACAGCTGAAACTATTCGGATTGCAAACACGGCCAACAGCTTCATTATATATCAGTGAACAAGTTCCCAATAGAACAGAAGAGTCATGGAGAAAATAAAGTTACTTTTAATTAATTAATTAATTAATTATTAATATATATAATGATCTGGTTTGAAACTCTAGAGAGAAAGAGGGAGTTGCAAGAAAAAAGAAAGAGAAAAAGAAAAAAGGAAAAGAAACCAAGAAGGGCAACAGTCCAAAACTAGAAGCTCCACATCAAGCATCCAGGCACAGGAAAATGCTGAAAAGTTGTTAAAACAAGTACCTGAACGAAGGGGTAAAAAGCGTTTTAAAAGTAACAAAATTTGGAGGATGGATCACAAGCCGAGCTAAAGAAACACATCGTAGCAGAAGCACCCAGCATCAGGAATATCTTTTGTGATATTTTCAAGGCGAAAACTCTTACGAATATGTGGTTCTTACAAAGAAAAGGTTGAAAAACCACGTTGTTTTACATCTAATAATTATGGTTCTGAAACAGCTGTGCATTTGTATCACCAAACACAGTCACAGGATGCCAGAAAGCAAAACAAGACATTTTAGTTCATCATCGATCAAGAACACGAAAGATCGAAGAGGAAGAATCAAAACCAGTCATTTTAAAATGTTGAAGCGATGATCGAAAGAGTAAAGGGGACGAATATACTGTACCGTATATTTTCTTCCAGTGATGGTAGAAAGAGAGGACTCTGGGGAGTATGTTGTGAGAGAAAGGCATGGGCTGAGAAGAGGCCTTGAGCATCATTTCCACAATCTCCTTCACGTTGCCAATGAAGAAACGATAAGGGGGTCCTCTGATTCCTTGCTTGGAAAAATGGTGTTCAATTCGTCGGGGTGTACACCAGAGCAAGACTACAATCTTGATCAGAAAAACGAATGCCAGGAAGGAGACGGCAAGCAGCTTAATGAGCCAGTAATGATACAAGAACAGCTCTTTCATGGTAAGAGAAAGGGTGGGGGGGGCTTAGAACACACTCTTCTCTTCTCTCTCTTCTCCGATTCTTAAGAGTGGAGCAGCAGCAGCCTTTTCTGTTTTTGCTTCTTATCTACTCTGCTCTTTCTCTCTCTTATTTTCTTTTCTCGCTTATGGTGGGTGGTATTTTTACCTGTGAGCTAGCGTGTGCTGGCTTTTCAATACAAATTTGAGAGAGAGAGAGAGAGGGCCAGCGGCGTAGGGGCCGCCAATGGAATTCTAGGGGTCAACGAGTAACGAGGGTATTCTTTTCTTTTGCGAAAATCTTTTTTCTTTTGTGAAAATCTTACTTCCTGTTTATTTTTTCATTTTAAAAAAAAAAAATTATTTTGATGTGCTGATATTAAAACTAATTTTCAAGAATAAAAATATTATTTTTATATATTTTCAAATAAAAAATAATTTGGAGAGCAACAACTCGTATACTTTCAAACACCTTTTCTTCTTAAGTAACATATTTCAAAAATAATGTAATTAATAAATTATGTTATTAGAACAATGCATCCATATAAATTATACTATTTTAAACAATAAATTCTATAGAAAATATTTTTTTTTGTAATAACCCCAACATATTGGTATAAATTTCTTTATTATAATCTAAAAATAGTGTCAATTGTTTTTCTCTTGTCTTGCGAATTCAGTTGGTAGACTGGTTAAATCATAATCTTACACTACCAATTTTAATCATTTCTTAGCTTGAGTATTACATATATTTTCTTATAATTTAACAACATTTTTACTTAAATTTCTGCAAGATCTCTTTTGTATTTGGGACATCTCTAGTGTTGACATCAAAATTATATCACATATAATAACACTTTATATTCACAAACACTACAAACTCATTACTCCACTTTTGATCCACTAGTCCTAGATTTCATAGTATCATATCTATCATTTCATAATTCATTTTCATCAATTCATGTCACTAAGATATTTATTAATTTCACATCCCTCATGATAATTTAAACATCAACATATTTGTAATAAACTCCACATCAACAAACACATTATTAAGTGTGTGTAATTACTAGTCAAATTACAATGACATATATAACAATACCTTAGCATTATTAGGCTTTAAAAAGAAAATATATTATATCACCTTAATTGATCCCTGGTAATTGTTAGTTTAATATGAGGATATGTAAATTATATTCTAAAATAGATCATCCAAATGTTTAATCCATGAATTTGATATCACAACTTGATAATCCATGATTCCTTAAATCTACCTAAAAGAAACAACTAATAATTTTTCCTGACAAACTTGTAAGTTATGTGTAACAAAATCAATAATATTTACTAAGTCACAAGTTAATATCTCATTTAACACTTCAAAAAGTAATCAAATTTTCATCCAGACAATATTTTATTCATTCGGTATAATCATCCAAATTTCTCTTTACATACATTATTCAATCTTAAACAAATTTTGTACTATTCATTATATTGAAACCAACATTCCAATACTCTATCTTCAATACTCATTAATTTGGCATACCCTTCTTAGTTTTCAATGAATCCAAAATTCACATATGAAAGCCAATAATCTAGCATTTCTTAATGAATACAAATCAATTAGGTCAACCCATCTTGGTTGCAAATCAATTTAGAATTACTATTAGGAAGCCATTAATCTGGTTAGCCCATTTTGGTTTCTAATTAATGCAACATTTTTCATTTAGAAGTCATTTATCCAGTCAACCCATCTTGGTTGCTAATCAATGCAACATTTTTTCATTTAGAAGCCATTTATCCAATCAAACCCATATTGGCTCCCTTTTTAGAAGATTAACAATCTAGTGAACCTATCTTGGTTGCCAATCAATCTAGCATTCCCATTATGAAGCCAAATCCAATCAACTCACCTTGGTTGCCAATTAATCTTGTATTCCTATTAAAAAGTCAATAATCCAATCAATCCATCTTAGTTACCAATTAACTCAACATTTCCATTTAGAAGCCAATAATCCCGTCAACCTATGTTGGTTGTCAATCAACTTAATTTTCCTTAACGATATCAATCAATCCTTCTATAACATGTATCTTTTTTTTATATGTCTACTAATAATATCACTATCCATATTTTTTATATATCAACTAATTTAAACATAAGAGTTATAAGAAACTTTTAAAGAAGAATCTCTATAAGATATCGAATACTTACCTGCAATATGGTTATGTCCAGCTCTTCCCCTATATTTAAAGGTTCTTAAATCAATTATTATTGCATCTAAAGATACTCCTTATGTATCATAACATCTAATATAACTCTACTCAATTACTCATTCATAGCAAAAAATTTTATTTTTTTCAACTTACTTGATACAATTATGATTTTCATATAATTATTCAATATCTAATTTGTTCTTACAATTTCCTCCTTTAATTCATTAAAGTTTTTTTCATCTTATGAACATGAATTCCATTGAATTTACAAGTTTTCTAAAATTGTGTAATTTCATCAATTTAGGCCCAATCATCCAATAATTCATTATTTCATCAACTCGACTCAATCAAATTAAATATTCACATGATCATACATACATTTAAAACATAACTAATGAACAATATCATAAATACATAATTTTCCATTTAATTCTCTACATGGACAAGCATTATAGGCTTTATTACTTCCCTAATTTTCTTCATCATTTTTCCATGATTCTACTCCCACAACAACCTATAAAGATCCTACAATCAATTTCTAAGAAATATTCTTTTCCCCTTTTATTTTATCCCAAGAACCCTAATTCAATTTTTACCAATTTTTTGTCAAAATGAACTAACTCATTTTCAAATTGATATGGAAGGGTTCCAAACATCTTACCTAATTACACAATGTATTTCATAAATCCACAATGCTTCTTCTTTTTTTCCCCTCTTTTTTCTTCACTTTCTCCTTCCAACTCAATCTTCCCTCTTTTTTTATCTTTCTAGATTTATAATATAGATGTGTTTTTATCTTTCAAATTCCTCTCCTTTTTCTCCTAAACCATACTCTCAAGCCCTTCAAGGTGAAAAGGAGAAGGAAAGAATGAAAATGTGTTTTTTCTCTTGTTGCACGTGTTAGGTTATAGTAAAGAAACAATAACCAAAACTCTCTCACTATTGTGGAAAACAATTTGACCATTTCTATTATGTATGTCTAGCTATTTCTCGAAATAGGTTGAATAGTTTCTATGTTTTGAAATAAATGTTCATATTCAACCATAAACTTTGTTTTTTTTCTTTATTTTTACCTTAATTCTTATTTTCCTAGTTATTCCATTCCATTTTATTATTTCATTTACACCATCATTTTTATTATATTATTCTTAATATATCCCATGATTTACCATTTTTATGTCTTTTTAGTTAAATTTTAAATTTAAAATAATACTTTTATCCTCAAATAAAAGCAATTGATTTATTGATTTTTTTATTCTCAATAGTTGTGATATTTATAGATGAAAAAGATTAGTTATAGTAAATTTTAAATTTGAATAGGATTCCTTAACTAGTAGATAATTAATAATTATGATAATTATCAATGAAATTGTTTTTTTGTTGTGAAACTAAATATCATTAGGATTCTGTAGGTTAATTAATAATAATGATAATTATTAAAGAAATTGATTAGTTTATTAAATACATTCATGAAAAGGAATATTGTTCTGATTATATATTTTCATGATATGCAAATTGTATCGATTAATTATATTCATGATATGAAACATTAGGATATATTTTTGTGACAACTCTCTCTTTCTATTTTGATGTTTTCTGATGGGAGAAAGTTGGGAAAGTTGGATGGACAATGAGAGACAAAAGAGAGGTTAGGGTTGTTGTTGTGGTGGCTAGAATGGTGGTGGTTAGCCAGAAATTCAGTGATGTAGGTTGAGATGCAGCTAAGGGTTTTTGATTTCATTTTTGGGTTGTTTGGTGAGAGAAGGTGTTAGGATCTATGGATGTTTTTAGTTTCCTTAAGTTTTAGAGTTCTTCTTTCTTTCTCTTTCACTCCTTCTCTATCATTTGATATGATGGCTAGGATTTGTCCCCTCTTCTTTGTGTTTTTTGGTAACTTGCCTTGTTTATACTACTCTTATTGGGGATATTTTTATTATTGATCCCCTATTCAAGAAATATTTTAAGAATATCCTTATTATATTTTGTGAACATTCTTCTAGTTTTGTACTTTAGCCCACTTGTCCATTTTACTCCATATTTTGATTATTTTCTTTGAGAAAAAATATTAAGTTAAATCCAATAAAAAAAATTAAATTCAAGTATGAAATGGAAGTTAATGGCTGATTTGCATCTAAAAGCATATTTTTAAATTTTATTTTTTATAAAAAGACATTGAAAACTATGAAACGGCCTCAAATGTGTCAAAACAACATTTTTTATTTTTTAATTTTTTTTTGAGAAGACATCAATAAGAGAAAAAAAAAGCTTAATTAAAGAAAAACTAATTTTAAAGTCTTAATTTAAATCAATTTGCAAATATTGAAAGATGAATGATATATTTGAAACTTTGGAAAGGCTAAATTGGTAAAATCCATGGTGCAATTGTAATAAATTTAAAGTATGAAGGTTAATTAGGGGGCAAATAAAAAAATACAAGACCTTTATACAAAAGTCACGCAACACTGGGGTTATATAGAACTTCTATAAGGACTAATTTGAATAAAATCAAAGTTTAATACTTAATTAGGGGCTAGTTTGAACAAATAGGAAAGCAAAGGCTGTTTTGAAAAAGGCATTATACTTGTTGCAGCAACTGATTTTTTTCTCGCATCGCACGTTGCCATCCCTGGAGAGGGGAGACGGCGTGCATAAAAAAAGGTTTTCTTATAATTGTAATTATAAAGTTACAGTGCAGCCTGCTTGTAACTCTTTCCAAAAGGCACAAATGAATTTTGATCCCTCACTAGAGGTTCAAGATAAGTTTGTTAGGGTTCTATCAAATTGAAACCTTGCTACTTTTACCTAAATTTTCTACTCTAGGGTTTAAATGGTTTTGTCAAAACTTGGGATCTTGAGGGAATTTTTTTTAACACTTGATAAAAGCTTGGGAAAATGTTTCCCACCCTTTAATTATGAGGGAATGCTTTTTAACCCTTGATAAGATCTCTCTGAATAGTTTTTAAATGTGAACATTAGAAATGGTTAAGTGGTTTTGTGCAAGTGGGTGTCTCAGTGAAGGTTGACTATGTTGGTTACTTTGATGACTTTGTTGAAGCAACTTCAATGTCATCATTGTCTAAGACCACTTAGTTTAATTGAGGAGATGCATACCTTTCTATTGGACATTTTCTTGCTTGATTTAAAGGTTTGTAACTCCATATTTAATTGCTTGAAGATGCCAACCTGATTAGCTTTTTCTTGAATACATAGTGAAAGCTGAGGAGGGACAAGATATTGAGACAACTAATGGTGAATATGAGACATAATCACTTGATTCTAAGGTAATAGGGTTGTAGAGGGGATGGTTGTAAGCTAAATGGTGGTGGTTTCAACCTCAAAGGAGGTTGGAGATGTTGCATGCGACCAACTGAAGGTGTCCTTCTAATTAACCAAAATTATAAAAGAAGGTGTATAGTATTTATGAAATGACGCCATTTTGACTAATCCTTAAAAATTAGATTGTTCTTCTTTGGGATTTGTCAATTTTAAATTACACCCTTATGCTTCCAATTTGTTAAATAGTGTCATTAATCACTAGCAAACTTTTAATTCACTATAATTTCACCCCTCAATGAAATCCTCTTTTAGCCATGGATTTGAGTGCCTTTTTCACTTTGAAGTCATTGGTTTTTGATTTGACCAATTAAGTTCTTGATTGGTTAATAAAACTTTGTTTTTATTCAATTGGGTCCTTAAAGTTGTTGATTTCAGTCCTTGAATCTACGTGTATTTTACAGATTGGTCTTTAGTTTTGTATTTGTTTAATTTAGTCCTTGCTTACTTCTTCAAATTTGGAATTTATACAGTTAAGTCCTAGATTTCAACAATTTGGCCTATTAAAGTCCATTTCTGGTTCCCAAACCTTGATTGTGTTTGAACAACACCTGATTTTTCCATAATTGTTTTTGCAATTTAGGCCTTTTCTTTACAATGAAATAGGAGAAGATGACATGTTATTCAATTCCGAGTAAGGGACAAGTTGGAACTAGATACATCTATTTCCTAGGAAAATAAAAATGACCTTTTTTGAAACAAGATTGGTCAAAGTTGATAAATTCAAACTCATTATTGTGGTAATTTAATTATGAATTTATGATTCATGATTTTTTTTATTATTCACAATTATGATATTCTTTACGGAGGAATATTTTTTGTGTTTTGGGGGAAAATCTTGTGAATTATTCTTTGACATGCTATTAATTCTTTCTTGTAATCATTAGACATCTATCAAATCTTTTTAGAATGCTTGTTTTGAAAAGATTTCTTTCCTATTAAGCCTTTAAACATTATCTTAGAAAATGTATTAGAGGTCATCAATGCATAACTATACTTTATTAATTTGAAATGGACATGAGTACATTAAGCATAATTTTTCTTTATAGAGTCTTAATTCACAAGTCTAGGAAAATCATCTTTGTCCAATCTTGTAAGTAAAAAAAAACTCCTTTAGAGAAAGTTTTCTACACTATATAAGGCCTTTTAAAATTAAGCGCCCATTTAGTTTCAATCCTTACCAGGCAAGGGTAAGATCTTCTTCAATACTAATTCTCCTTTTCAGAACATTCTATACATCACACTCTTGTTTTATGTTTTAGCCATCCTCTCTTGATAAAACTGATGGTGGCATATTGCAATCATTCTCGTATTGCTAATCAAATTCAATTGGTTATATCGTTCTTCGTCCTATTTGGCTTCTTCCAGTCTAGAACCTATTAGTAATATTGATGAAAGGATTTGTACTTTCAAAGGTATTACTGCCTCCATTCCATATGCCATTGAATATGATGTAGCTCCTGTTGATGTTTTAACTATTGTGCGTATATACATGAAGAGCGAATGGTAGCATATCATACCAATACCAATCCTTATAAATGGCTACTATTTTCTATATGATCCTTTTAATATTTTTATTAGTAACTTCCATGAAACCGTTCATCTTTGGCCTATATGGAAATGAATTTAAATGCTTAATTTTCCATTTTATGGAAAGCTTCACCATTATCTTTGAGCATTATTAATTATTATTCTTTTGGGTGACTTCATATTGACAAACCAAATCTCATTCAATGAATTTCTTTACAACCTTTTGAGTGATGTGAGTATATGATCTAGCTTCCACCTATTTTGTGAAATACATAATGGCTACCAAAACAAACCAATGTCTAATGTTGACTTTCATGTTGATGGGCCCAAATCACATATATTCCCTGTATTGTGAATAGTCATGAAAGATGTTAGATTGAACAAAGGTAATAGCAAAGCATTTATGTTATCATTGTACATTTAACATGTGTGGCATATTCTAACGTATCTTATGAATCTGTTTCCATTGTCACCCATAAATATCTAGTTATTTTTATTTGTCTAGTAGTCATGTATTAGCAAGCATGGGTAGCACACACTCCTTTCATGGACTTCTTTGATATTCTTTTTGTTTATATTTCATTCAGGCATCAAAGTGAAGGATCATTAAAAAGGTTTTTTTTGTACAAAATCTCTCCATCAAGGTAATAATCTAGGCTAAACTTTGTTGGGTGTTCTTATTTGTGTTGGATGCCTTTTGGAGATACTTATCATAATCCATTTCTGGGGTTATTCCTCAAATCTACCCAAAAGAAATAAAAATAACAAAAATAAAATAAAAAGAGGGGTTGATATTGGTAGAAAAATCAGGTTACAAATTTTGGATGGATTCGAGAGCACGACCATACCTCTTTGGTGCCTAAAAAATGAAAAGAAAAATGCAGATTCAAGGTTAAAATTATTTATTATTGGATAAATATGTGTAAAAATTAAATCTAAAGGTATAGTTATATTTTTTATAGGCCAATTTGATTTAATCATCGACCAATTTAAAGTATAATTATATTTAAGAATTAATTTAGGGATCCAATTGAAGGATTTAATTAAGTGTAAGGACTTAATTATACTTTGAATTGATCATATTAATTTTATTAAGCGCTTAATTGGTGGAAAATTAAGTTTGAAAGCCTAATTCGAGTAAAATTGAGAAGATCAGAATTTTCAAAAACAAAATTTAACTATCATAACCCATTTCTAGTTTATTCCCTAATATTTACTTGAAAAAATAAAAATAATAATAGCAAAAATAAAATAATAGAAAAGGCTGACGTGGTGAAAAGAAAATTAAGTTGTGGGATTTTTGACAAATTCAAGAGTCCGATCATACCTCTATTGTGCCCTAAAATGAAGGAACATGTAGATTCAAATCTAAAAGTGAATAATTATTGATATATCTGTATAAAATTAAGTTGAAATGTATAATTAAATTTTTAATTGGCCAACTTTATTTAATCATGGGCCAAATCAAAGTTTAATTATATTCAAGTATTAATTTAGGCTCCAATTGAAGAATTTGATTAAGTACAATGACTTAATTCTACTTTGAATGAGTGAAATTAATTTTAGTAAGGGCTTAATTGGTGAGAAATTAAGTTTGGAGGTCAAATTTGACAAACCTTACACGAATGATCCCCTGATTCTTTACTATGCAAGCATATGCTTAGTTTTGTTGATTAACATCATATACATGTTGGTTCAGCCCCTAAAGTGGCACCTTAGGCAACCTGCCGTAGCTGTCAAATTTCGGCAGTTCATGACACCTACTTTGAGCCAATAATTGGGATGGTTCTGCTTTAAACCAATAACTGAAATTTTACTCTAGTGTAGACTAGATTACCCTCTTCCTACAGATATAAATATAAGAGAAATATATGGTCTAAGAAGGGAGAAAACATAATCCAAAATTGAAGACAAAAAACAACTTTCTTCCTTATAATTTCATTCAAAGTATCTTGTTTTGGTATCAACTTCGAGACATATTTAATACCTTTATCCTCCACCAAATTTGACAAAACCTTACGCAAAAATGAACCCTTGATTCTTGATTATACTAGCGTATGGTTAGTTTTTATAGATTGACACAACATGCGTGTTGGTTTTGCTCCAATAGTGACAACTCACGCATTATGTTGTAGCTATAAAATTCGGCAATTCATGACACCTACTTGAGCCATTGGCTGAGATGGTTCTACCTGAACCAATAACTAAATTTTACCCCAATATAGACTAGATCACCCTCTTCAACCAACTATAAATAGAGGTGAAATCTATGGCCTAAAGGGGATTGAAATAAGAAGCCAAAATTGAAGAAAAAACAACTTGATTCCCGATTTTCCCATCGAAAAAACTCCTTTTTGTCACAACCTATTTTTTTACTTTATAATTTTTAATATTTTTGCAATATTTTTGTATTTTCAAATATTATTTCAATTTTTTGTATTTTTTTTAAAAAACTGGTCGGTCGAGGCCTTGCTAGTAGCCATGTTTGTGCCTTATCCTGCAACCCACCATTTCCTGCATTGCAACACACTATTTCCTGCACAACAATCCCATGTCCTGCAACCTACACTTTTGAGTCTATAAAAGGGGGAGAAAGTGGGAAAAAAAAGAAAGAAAGGAGAACAAAAAAGGGAGAGGGAAGAATAGAGAGAGAGGGAAGAACAAAAAGAAGAAAAAAGAGAAAAAAGAGAAAGATAAATAGCAAAAGGAAGAGAGAATTCCAACGATAACAACACCTCTTCACCAACAACTAGCAACGATGACAACAACAATCGTTGCATTATTCCTTCTTCTTTGAGCAGCGACAAGTTTTTCCTCACCGTCGACAGTAGCTACACGAACTTCTTCTCCACCTAATGGCCAACATGTCTTCCCCACCATTGGTCTGCGAACAACAACACTTTCCCCCCAGCAATAGTAGCACCTTCCGATGCCTCTCCCGATCACCATTCGTGATGCCACCACTACTAGCAGAACGAACTCGACCTCCTTTACATGGACGGTAGTGACATGTACCCTTTCTTCTTCTCCCCTGTTAGTTACTGTTCACTATGCAAGTGAACAGTAGGTAGGGCTGGCCATTCTGTCTAGCCTGACCTGAAAAGTGTTGGGCCAAAATGGCCCACATGGCTAGGTCGACCCATTTCGTTGGGCCCTAATTGAGCTTGATTTTAAAAAAAAAAATCACATTTTCAGGAAAAAAAGAGAAAAATGTGTTGCTTTCATTCATATGTCTGAATTCTAAAATTTTTCTAAGCATATTTTCCGTTAAAAAAATCACATCATTTCTCATATTTTTAAAGTGAAAAATAGGATATCGTAAATAGTTTATGATTATCCATTAGATTTCGAATAAAATATCAATAATCTTTCAATAATATTTTTGTTTATTTTAGTTGTAAACTTTAATTATCGGGGTGCAAAATTACATTGTAAAGTACATTGTCGATATCATAGAATAATAAATGCGATGTTAAATTCGAACCCTAGAACAAATTGGTTTTGACCCAATGAGGTAGAGACTCGCATAAAGAGAGATCTATTTCGAGCCTTAGAAAAGACGAATGAATAAAAAAATGTGACTTAGAAAAACAATTAGATAACATTGAAGCTTACCTTAGGTAGGGTGCATTAGGGGGTGATGCATCTTCCCTTTCATAATAAAGTCCCCTTACCCGGACTCTCGCAGACTATTAGGTTTTCTAGTGACCTCAATACTTGGTATGGACTTTTAAGAATTATAGTAATAAATTTACAATTATAAAACCTCCTTTAACACTCGATGTCTCCCCTCTCTGAGGATGGCAGAGCGAAATGCAAAAAAAAATCACCATTGTGATAGATGCCGACTCCATTAGGGACTTGTCTGGTTAGACTGAGTTTATGCTTATCTGATTTGTTACCTTTTTATTTTCATTGGTCTATTTATTTTTAACACATATTTTTACTATTTTAGCATACATCTTTACTTTTGATTCATGCATAAACATAAGGTATGAATTAATGACATCATGTATTTTAACTCCGCAAATAAACCCAACTCTAGGTTAGGTGGGGAGTAGCCGTCTGCCTCATGACTTCTAGTCGGGGTTCAGAACTAAGTGTTTACTTGATAATGACGATCACACCATACCCTAACCATTTCTTGTAAATCCTTATACTACCTTCACGTAAGGCGATCACTAGGCAATTCATAGACGTTTTAGAAAACCAGGTAGAAAGCTTACCCTTTATATAATAACTTAGAACCTGTCTTTAGGATACAAACTCTTCAATAATCCATATTTTTAAAAACCTTGTAGAATTTATCAAACCAAGACTATGACTTCCATGATCTCTTTTGGAATACAGGGGAAAATTTGAGATGATACTATTAATTAAAGGAGATTGCCCAATGACAAAGGTTAATGAATTATCCCACATAACTAAAGTACACTACTCCATAGAAAATATAAAGAAGCTTATGCCAATCATGGGGTATGTAGATGAGACACTATTTGAAAGCAAAATATGGAAGAATTGCTCATCTAATGAAAAACCCAATTTAGATATCAAAAGTGAAAGACCCTTATACTTTTTTTGGGATCCTAGTTATAGATGCTTCACCTTTAGGGATGTTGACATGACCCCTACTATTGAAGAGTATGCTCAAATCTTGAATCTTTTCTCATAACCCTTACCGAGTTTATTTTAGATAAAGGATTGAGCATACAACCCAAGAGATCACCAAGTGGTTATGCTTAGATCGGATAGACCAATACAAGACATCTATAGGAGGTTTCAAGTAGAAGATGATTGAGAGCAAGTTAAAGATGGATAAAGATAAAGGGAGGCTTGAAGAAGAGATATACCGATTGGTGGGTTTTGCTAGTTTTGGTTTAGTATTATTCTCTTCAGAAGCCACTGAGATTATTAGTATGGAAGTTGTCAATTCCTTCTTCGAATATAAGCAAGTAAAGAATAATACTAATCCCATTTCAACTATATTAGTTGAGACCTTCCTGTCTTTGAACCTTTCCAGATTATGTGGGAAAGGAACAATACGGTGTTGCATTCCCTTATTATTTTATATGGATCATCAGTCATTTGGAAACTCTAAGAGAAATTTCAATCATTTGTGGTGGTTTAACATGAGGCCTCTTGAGATGGTCTTAAATGAAGAATGTAGGGACCTAGATGAAAAGGCATGGGTGAAGAAATATGAGGCACTCCCTAAAAGTAATTTCAGATGGAAGGCTCTATGGATAAGTGGTTCAACTTACCTCATGATTTATGGTAATAGATCAAGGGTTCTCGCTGATTGGCTTAACCAAGATATGTCCAGTTATTCACACTTATTAGTAACAAAGCAGTTTGGAGGAACACAATATGTACCAAGGACTAGGGGGTTGACCGAATGCACCAGTTCATTCAGAGAATTTAATTCATTGGTTGAGCTTGAAGTTATTAGGAGCGACTAGGAAAAACTTGTTCTAATTGGAAAGGAAATCTACCAAATAAAGTCCTCAATTAGTCCAGAGTTGTGAAACATTCCAGAGCATAGTAAAGCAAAACTAGGTGCAAGATGAGTCACTCGCTATCACTAGGGCTAAAAGAAAAAGACTTAGCAAAGGAGACATGCAAGAAGAAATGGATAAATTAAGGGATTGATCTTAGTAACAACAAAAATCATTAGAGATTCCTCGAAGAACAACTCCTGAAAGAAGAACAAATGAGGGTTTATTTGAATCAACAATTGACAAGAAAAAAATGAGTAGATTAATGGGTTAATCTGGGTAAATAGCCAACTAGAAGAAAAGAGTTCTCGATACGATGACTTGTTGAATAAGCATATAACAATGGAAAGGGAATTGTTCACTTTAAAGAAGACCTTTGAAAGTATAAAGCATACAGACCAAGAATTAAAGGGCCTCAATGAAAAGAGAAAGGGATCACTACAAGCTGAAATGGGAAGTTAAGAAAGAAAGAAAAAAATATGGGTGGCTAGCGTTGCCATTGATGAGGAAAAGGATTTGAGAGCTTGATACCAAGTTTAAGGTGAAAATGAGATGGAAGTAAGAAAGGTATCTGAATCAGATATGAGAAGGTACATAGACAAAATAAATGTCGTTGAAACTCAGGAAGAGGAAACTAAAAAGGGTGCAAGAGCAGTTCAGAGATTGGCAAGAATACACCAGCAAGATTGAAAATGCTCAACTAAACATCAAAATAATAGGGCTCAATATAGAGAAAAAGAAATCACAAAGGGCTAAAAGTTAATTCCAATAGTTAAATAACATGGTTTAAGTGCTGGAAAGAATTAATGAATCATTGGTTGCTAGTAAGGGAACATTAAGCAAGATAACACTATATTCCATTACAAGATTGAGTAGACAGACAAGCTAATTGACTTGGTAGCTAGGATGGAAAATGAGCTACGTGTAAAAGCTTCTATAATTAGCAACAATGTTCATAAATATGAAGAATACTTGAATGAACTCCTCTTTTGTCAAGATTGTAGCTAATAGAGGAGTAACATTTGAGTAAATATATTTGTATGAATTATTTTAATGAATAAAATGGACAAGATCCACCCTTTTGGTAGGTGTATATAATTGAATTAATCTAAATATTTGGATAAAACTCCAAATTTATCAAACTACGTATTCTACCCGATAAGGAAGTCATGGATTTGTTTTTCAGAAATAATCATGCATGCATACATTTATTCATACATTCATTCATTGTAAATAACATGCATATCATTGACAGGTTGAAATATAGGTCCCCGTAAGGCTTCAATCCATAGAGTTCACAACACTCGACTATGTCAACGAAATATAAAGGATGAAGAACATACACATCAAGATGCTCACTTTCTAGAAGAGTTGAATGTTTTGAAAGATAGTGTACCCCACATTACTAGCTTACTTGAGTAGGCATTAAGAAATTCCTTTGGTGAGGGTCCTTCAACTAGACCTGCAACAACTACTCAAACACAAGCAATGAACCATTATGATGATATAATTGGACAAAGGCTTCAGGATCCTCAACAAAATTCTACTTTTGTACTACCAATAACACCAACACCCATACCAACAACTGTTGTTAGAGCATTTTAAAATGAATTCCATAAGATACGATCATCTGATGATGTTGATAAAGACAAAATGCCAGTGTTGGAAGCCATAATAATGGCCATTGAAGGGGCAAATTTGTATGATCCGGTGAAGGCCATGGAAATGTGTTATTACCAAATGTGGTACTACCAAAAAAGTTTCATGTTCTTGAGTTCATTAAATATGCTGGTACACAATGCCTTGTCATATATAAAATCATATTGTAACAAAATGGCGGAAGTGGTGTATTTTTTTCAAGATAGTTTGAGTGGGGCAACTTTAAGTTGGTACATGAGGTGTCATAACCCATTTCTGGGTTATTCTCTAAAATCTACCCAAAAACAAATAAAAATAACAAAAATAAAATAGAAGGGGCTAACATCGGTAGAAAAATTAAGGAGGAAATTTTGGATATTTTCGAGAGCTCGAACTTACCTCTCTTTTGCTAAAAAAATGAAGGAAAATGCATATTAAAGGCTAAAATAATTTATTATTGGATAAATATACGTAAAAATTAAATTAAAAAGGCATAATCATGGGCCAAAATTAAAATATAATTATGTTTATATATTAATTTAGGGTCCAATTAAAAGTTTTAATTAAGTGCAAAGACTTAATTATACTTTAAATTGGTAAAATTAATTTTATTAAGGGATTAAACGATGAAAAATTAAGTTTGGGAGCCTAATTTAGGTTAAATTGAGAAAATCAAAATTTTTGGAGATGAAATTTAATTTTTTTACCAAGTCAATTGGTTTAAACATGGGAGGGCCGAGAGCGAAAAATAGAGTGATCATAAGATAAAGGACTACATTATTAAATTTTGGTAGAAAAAAACAGGGTTAGACGACGCGTCATAAGTCATTATTCATTTCCTTCCCTCATAATTCTATTTTGGTACCAACTTTGCAGGCATATTTAATGCTTTTATCCTTCACAATTTTTTTACAAACCTAGCACAAAAATGATCCTTCACCCAAAGGCCGACCGATAGCAGCAACAGGTCTCCCTTCACTGTTCGTAGCAGCAACAAGTTCTTTCCACTATTCACAACAGGAACAACACACTTTTTCTTTGGGAAATAGCAAACATTGCAACACCTTCTGACACCTGTCCGGACAACCATGGACCACCATTCCTGACGCCACCACTATTGGTAGAACCAACTCGACCTCCTCTACACGACGATAGTGATAGGTGTTGCGATATCGCGGTCACACAAATTAATTACCCTCGCTTAAAACAAATCAAACAAGATAATATAGAGTAAGCAAGGGGTCGATCCCACGAGGACGATTTAGTTCGGATTTTCATGCTATATGCTATGAAATTGGGGGGGGGGGGTTGGAAGTTGTCTAGGCTAGGCTAAAGCAAACTAAGCGAAAATTATATAAAATAAGTAAGGCATGTCAAACCATTTTGTGAGTCAATTTTAAGGCTCCACAACCTATGGACAAAAAAGGAGCTCTAAGAGAAAGCTCCAATGATCCGTAGTTTTCTACACCTTTAAATACCTTTTGAGCTTACAAATATTTTTTTATTGTAGCCAACAACCAAAGCCTACATTATACACCTAATCAAACCCTTTTTGATCAAAGACAAGCAATTTGGATCGATAGACAATGCCTTTTCATTCAAAACAAGCCTTACAAATGCTTCACAAGACTTGATCAAAACACCTCTGACATGCAAGACATGAAACAAACATTATTTCACAATATCCATCAAAACCAATATAAAACCTGACAATGGGATCACTTCAATTCTTTCCAGGGCAAGTTTGTTTTAAACTAATATCAAAATGGTTTTTATGCTTGAAATGACATTGAAATTACAAAAATCTAACATGAAAGCAATCTTTGTAAATGACAAACCATTTCCCACATATACTCTTCCTAAGAACACACAGAGCCTAAAACACTTACGGGTCATGACCAGACTGGGAGGCAATCTAAAAAGGCAATTGAAGTTGGCTCCATCGTTCCCTTTTTGAGAATGTTAAACAAAACTAAAGGTCTTTAAGTAGGAGGGCATATGAATCCATTCTAAAGATCTATCAATCTTAGAGGTCAAAATCATAAGTTGCGGTTGAGTAAGCAGAAGCAAGAAGCCATAAAGTTAGAGAGGACAAAGAAGAAAGATGACCTATATTTCTCAGGTAAGTATACATCTTGCATTGCATCCCCATTAAGAATCTAAGGAATGTTTTAGAGAGATTGTAGTTTACAAACCTTTCATTTCCTTTGAGCTCTCACCTCTTTTATTTCCTTGAGTATGTCTGCGAGCTCTAGTACGCTTTCAATCATATTTTCTCTCCTTATCTGAGTGCATTTTTCAACCCTCAATCATCAATTAAAATAGTGTAAAAAGCCCTATTTTCTCTCTTTAAGTGTGTTTTCCAACCGTCAATCATCAATTAAAATAGTGTGCTTTCCAACCTTATTTTCTTCTCTTTGAATGTGTTTTCCAACCCTCAACCATCAATTACGATAATGTGCTTTCAACCCCTATCATCCTCCTTCTCACTTGAGTGTGTTTTTCAGCCTTCAACCACCAACTCGATTAGTGCGTTTCCATCCCTCGACCATCAACTCAGATAGTGTGTTTTCTTGCCTAATCTTTCATTCCATGAATCATCTTCACTATTTTTACTTGGGTAGATCGCTCATTATAATAAGACCATCCTTGAGACTATTTTCTTGTGTCTTTTCATCTTTTAAATATCCTATTTAGGCCTCAATTCTTATGTAATGCACTTTCTAACCCTATCTTATCATTCCCTTTTGAGTGTGTTTATAACCCTCATTTGTACTTTCTGGTGGATCGACCATTTTTTTGGTCTAGTAAATCCATTCTTTTTTTCTTTACAACACTTACTATCTAAAGTATCTCTTACAAGACATTCGTTGTAAGCATTATAAAGAGGGGAAAAACTGTCATAACCCATTTCTGGGTTATTGTCCAAAAAATTCCTAAAATAAATAAAAATAACAAAAGTAAAATAAAAAAGGGGTTGGCGTTGGTAAAAAAATGAGGTTGGAAATTTTGGCGGATTCAATAGCTTAATCCTACCTCTTTTGTGCCCAAAAAGATGAAGGAAATACAGATTCAAGGTTAAAATAATTTATTATTAGATACATCTATGTAAAAATTAAGTAAAAAGGCATAATTATATTTTTTATAGGCCAATTTACACTATAATTATGTTTAATAATTAATTTAAGGTCCAATTGAAGGATATTGGTGGAAATTAAGTTTGGAAGCCTAATTCAGGTAAAATTTAGAAGATCAAAATTTTCTAAGACAAAATTTAACTGTCATAACCCATTTCTTGGTTATTCCCAAAATTTACTTGAAATAAAAATAAAAATAACAAAAATTAAATAATACAAAGGCTAACAAGGTGAAAAGAAATTAAGTTGGGGGATTTTTGACGAATTTGAGAGTCCAATCATACCTTTGTCGTGTGCCAAAATGAAGGAAGATTCATATTCAAATCTAAAATTGAATAATTATTGGATAAATCTGCATAAAAATTAAGTTGAAATGCATAAATAAATTTTTAATAGGCCAACTTGATTTAATCATGGGCCAAATTAAAATTTAATTATGTTAAGAAATTAATTTAGGGCCCAATTGAAGCATATGATGAAGTGCTAGGACTTAATTATACTTGAAATGGATCAAATTAATTTTATTAATGGATTAATTGGTGAGAAATTAAGTTTGGAAGCCTAATTTGAGTTAAATTGAGAATATCAGAATTTTCGGAGATGAAATTTAATTTCATACCGAGTAAATTGGTTGAAATTAGGGGGTGTTGCAATGAAATCATAGTCATTATCAGACAAAGGACCAAATTAAACTTTGGTAGAAAAAAATGGTCAAATGACATGTTTTATGGTCACTATTCATTTCCTTCCTCAATGTTTTGCTGAAAAATGTAGTTTTGGTACAAACTTTTGTAGACATGTTTAATGCTGTTATAATTCACCAAATTTGACAAACCTTACGCGAATGATCCATTGATTCTTGAATATGCAAGCGTATGGTCAGTTTTGTTGATTAACACCACACACGTGTAGGTTCAGTCCCAAAAGTGGAACCTCGGACAGTTTGTCGTAAATTTCAAATTTGGTAGTTCATGACACCTACTTTGAGCCAACGATTAGGATATTTCTGCTTCGAATCAATAGCTGCAATATTACTGTAGTATAGACTAGATTACCCTTTTCCTCTTGATATAAATAGAAGAGACATCTATGGTCTAAGGAGGGATAAATCGTAATCCAAAATTGAACAAAAAAACAACTTCCCTAAATTTTCACTAACAAAATCTTGTTTTGTTACTAACTTTGCACACATATTTAATGCCTTTATCCTCCACCAAATTTGACAATCCTTACACGAAAATGATCCCTTGATTCTTGACTATACTAGCGTGTGGTTAGTTTTTATTGATTAACACCACATGCGCATTGCTACAGCTTCAAAAGTGACAACTTAGGCAGCCTGTTGTAGTTGTCAAATTCGGCAATTCATGACAACTACTTTGAACCAACAGTTGGGATGGTTTTGCTTTGAACAAATGAATGAAATTGTATCCCAGTATAGACTAGATTATCCTTTTCCTCCATCTATAAATAGAGGTGAAAACTATGGCCTAAAAGGGGAGAAATTAGAAGCCAAAATTGAAGAAAAAATACTTTTCTTCCTGGTTTTCCAATTGAAAAAACTCCTTTTTGTCATATCCCATTTTTGTTACTATTAAATTTTTAATATTTTTGCAATGTTTTTTTTTATATTTTCAATGTTACTTCAATCTTTTGATTTTTTTTAAAAACTGACTGGCCTAGGCCTTGCCTGTAGCCATATTTGTGTCTTATCCTGTAACCCACCATTACCTTACCTGCAACATACCATTTCCTACACTACACACTATTTCCTGCACAACAATCCCATGTCTTGTAACCTGCACGTTGAGTCTATAAAAGAGGGGGAGTGGAAAAAAGGAGAAAAAAAGGAGAGTAGAAAAAGGGAGAGGGAAGAATAGAAAAAAGAAAAAAGAGAAAAAAGAAAAAAAGAAAAGGAGAAAGAAGGGAACAAGAGATATAACAAAGGAAGAGAGAATTCCAACGACAATGCCACCTTTTCACTAGCAGCTAGTAGTGGCGACAATAGTAGCCATTGCATTCTTCCTTCTTCTCTGGTAGTAGCAGGTCTTCCTCAACGTCGGCAGCAGCAAGAGGTCCTCCCCACCATTGACAACAACAACAACACATTTCTTCTTTCAGTAGTAGCAGCCATTGCAACACCTTCTGACGCCTCTCCTGACCATCACAAACCACCATTACTAACGCTGCCCCCATCAACAGAACCAGCTCGACCTCCTCCGCATGCCATCAATTGCAGTAAGAGTGGAAGACAAGTCTATTCTACTCTTCCAGGCGAGGCGGGTCGCTCATCCTTCATCTCTCTATCCGAGGAGGGCAAAGGTCGGACATGTGTTCTATCTACTCCTCCCGGATTTGTCGGGTTATTCATCGATATCCGGGTAAGCCCAGCGCGATCACAGATGTAGAATCAATCTTCAGTATCTGTTGAAATCCCCGACCCCACGGAAAGGGACAAGCTAGCGAAGATAGAGCTGCTCAGTTCCACTTTCGGGCCCTCGCTTTTTGAACCTTCGGGTGGTACCCGCATGTAACAAGCAAAAAGCGGGGAGGGAATGGCTAAGACCGACGTTAGCAGCCGCGCTTCCCGAGCAAAGATATTGAAAGGATTTCGTGAAGGCTTAATTACACTATCGATCTCCCGAAGCGTGAATCACGGCAGATGACATTGCGAACACTCACGGAGTGCGCAGCGTGGGATGCAAATCAGCTTGAACTATTTGACAGAATAGCTAAAAGGGATTTGATTAGAAAGGTTTCTCTCAAGATAGTGGACTGTCTTTCTATCTACTCTTTCTCGACGTACCCCTCATTTTCCTCTATTAGTTATTGTTCACTTGAATGTGAATAGTAGGTAGTGCTAGACATTTTGTTTGAATTTAAATTTTTTTTTATAAAAAATGCATTTTTTAAGAAAAAAATTAAAAAAGTAATTGTTTTCATGCATACAGATGAATTCTAATTTTTTTGTAAACATATTTTCCGTTAAAAAAATTGCACAATTTCTCATATTTTTAAAATGAAAATGGGTTATTGTAATTAGTTTGTGATTAATCATTAGATTTCAGCTAAAATATCAATAATCTTTCAAAAAAGCTTTTTGTTTATTTTAGTCGTAAACTTTAATTATCGGGGGTGTAAAAAAGAAATTACATTGTAAAGTACACTAATATATTAAAGAACAATAAATGCGGTGTTAAATTCGGACCCTAGAACGGATAGGTTTTGACTCAATGAGGTATAGACTTTCTCACAAAAAGAAATCTATTTTGAACCTTAGAAAACAACAATGAATAAAAAACAATGACTTAGAACAATAGTCAAACAACAATGCAACTTACCTTAGGTAGGGCGCATTGAGGGTGATGCGTCTTTTCTTGCATAACAGGTCCCTTTTTCAAGACTCTCATAGACCATTAGGTTTTCTAGTGACTTTAATACTAGGTGCAAACTTCTAAGAATTATAGTCATAACTTTACAATTATAAAACCTCTTTTTCCACGAGTCGTCTCCCCTTTATAGGAATGGAAAAGCGCGAAGTATGAAAAAAACATTGTTACGACGGTAGTTATGATGAATATGTTGTTTGATGTCATAATATCATAGGTTTTCATTCGTCTCTTCTTCGACTTAGCAACAATGTGTTAGAGAATTTATATTTTAATACTGTTTTTTATCAAAATATAAGTAGATAGATAGATCAAAGCAACAAAGCTGGAGACCAACAAAAACAACAAGATTAGAAGACCTAAACAAATTAAAAAAAACTTCCAACAAAGGGAACAAGCTCCTTTGGACAAGTTGGAGACCCTAAAAAGATTTATATAAAGATCTTATACAAAGTAACAAAAACCCAAAACAGCCATGCACTGATGAATGAAGCAAAAAAAACAAGCACATTTATGGGCTATAATATCATCGCCAGCATAATTAGAGTAAAAAATGCCAAGCATATTACCATGCACAGTAGGAAGCTGGGGCAGAAAAGCCCCAAACCTACAAACAGAATCAATTAATCCAGGAGCATAAGATACCATAGATTACGCAGGGTGATAAGTCAAGCATCCATTTGCAAAAATCACAAGAGAGTTGCCTCCATTTGCAAAAATCAGAAGAGGGTTGACTTCATAGATTGGCAATAGTAGTAGACCGGCATCAAACAATAAGATATTGGAGCCAAAACCACCTATTTGATTTAAGACCTAAACCCTATACTACTTATCCAACATTTATGATAAGGTGATCAGCCACATGGAAATTTAGGATCATGTCGAACATCACTTGGTAATTATGAAAAATGGCATCAACTGTGTCATGGTGTCATTTTTTTTCACGCTTCGCGGCCCACCATCCCTGGATTGGGGAGACAACGACACGCAGTGAAAATGGAGGTTTGTTTTATAGCCGTGAAAATTACGACTATAATTATCAGTAGTCGTCACCTAGTATTAAGGTTACTAGGAAATCTAAGTCTAGGTAAAGGGACTTGTTGTGCAAGGAGAAGATGCATCACCCCTAGTTCACCCTACCTAAAGTAAGCTGCATTGTTGTTTGATTGTTTTTCTAAATTAATTTTTTTTTACACTGCATTTTCAAAAAAACCATTTTTTTTGTGGGTGTACTTTACAATGTAATTTTACACCGGAGTTGACAAACTTTTTTCATATCTACAAATGTACTTTACAATGTAGTTTACACCGTAGTTAAAAACTTTTTTATCTACGGATGTACTTTACAATGTAATTTTGCACCCTAATAGATAAAAAAATAATTATATATTTTTTTTTGATATTTTGGCCAAATTCCAATGGATAATCATAAACTGGTTACGATATCCAATTTTTGTTTCAAAATATGAGAAAGATACAACATATTTTTTTACAAAAAAATATGATGGAAAAAACCTTGGAATCTGGTCGTATGCATGAAAATAACAATTTTTTTTTAAATGCCATTTTTCATTTTTTCTCAAAAATATAAATAAAAAATAAAACAATTTGGGTCGGGCTTGACCCAGCTATATGGGTTGACCTAGCCCAGCTAACCAGGGTGGGCCGAGAGCAGCCCAACCCAAAAATTAAAACAGTAGGAAAAAAAAGGATTAGGCTGTTGAAGACACGTGAATAGTAAGTGAATTAACATTGTTCACGTGTTATATGAATAGTAAAATGAAGGGTGGTTGATGGTGACTAGAGGCTCACCTGCCACTACTGCTGAGTAGAGGAAGCCGAGGTGGTTGTCCCTATGGTGGTGACGTTGAAAATGGCACTTGTGATGGTCGGGAGGAGCAACAAAAGGGGCTGGTTCATGCTGCTGTGGTTGCTGGTCTTCGTCACTAGAGCTAGAGAAGAAGGCTGGGTGGTGGCTGGCTGCTGCTAGAGCTAGCGAGGAGAGAGGTGGTTGCTACTGATTTTAGAGAGAAAGAGTTGTTGATCGAGATTGTAAGAGAAAGAGAACTGCGGCAACGGGAGGCTGGCTATTGCTACTAGCAACTGCCGCCGTGGGTACCGAGGAACTGAGTTGCTGGAGCTGCTTAGGGAGATAATGGGTTGTTGTTGCCAAGGCTGGTGGCTATGCTGGTGGAGGAGAGATAGATGTTTGTCGAGGTTGCCAAAGGGAGAGAGAGGTGCTGACGGTGAGCCGAGGAAGGGGAATAGTGATCAATCTTCTCCCTCTCGTCCCTGTCTGTTATTCTCATTTGTGTTTTTTTGTAACATCGTCTGTCTGCTCACCCGTTCTCCCTTTCTTCTGTTTTTTTCTTCTCTAACTTGATCACTATCCCCTCTATTACGTAAATGTTTCTCTGGTTCTCCTCTTTTGCGTGGTTTCTTTCTTTCTATTTATAGACAAAGAAAGTAACAACGTGTTATGGTGGTGAACTCCGGTAGCAGCAGCATGAGTGCAACTACGGCTGTTGGCGGCCGTGTGCTGGCTGTCAGTAGTGGCGTGCCTACTAAGGTGGCTTGTCAGCAATGGGGTTCCTGTAGTGGTAGGTCAAAAGCGGCACTGCGAGTAAAGGCATGTGGCGGACTGCAGTTTTTGGAGAAGGTGGAAGTGCAATTTGGTCCTCAATTTGTAATTGTTCTAATTGCACACCCAATTGGCTTTGAACTTTCAATTTTGTGCAACTATATCCCCGTCAGAATTTCAACAGCAACCTTGGCTTTGAGTGCCTTTTATTTTTGGTCCTTGGTTTTTGATTTATGTGATTTAACACTTAATTGACCATTAAACTCTTAATTGTTTGCAATTTGACCCCTAACTTTGCACAATTGGCCTGGAAAGGGTTTTCAAAAAATTTAATCTTCTCAACTGAACCCAAATTAAGCTCAAGAACTTGATTTTTCATCAATTAAGCTCTTAATAAAATTAATATGACTAATTTAAAGTATAATTAAGTCCTTGCACTTAATTAAATCCTTCAATTAGACCCTAAATTAATTCCCAATCATAATTATACTTTAAATTGGTCGATGATTAAATCAAATCAACCCATAAAAATATAATTATGTTGTTCGACTAAATTTTCACACAGATTTATCCAATGATAAGTTATTTTTGCCTTAAATCTGTAGTTTCCTCTATTTTTAAGGACAAAAGAGATACGATCAGAAATTCTAAAACAACCAAAAATTTTACATTGATTTTTCTATCGACACCAACCCCCTTTTATTTTATTTATTTTATTTTTGTTTTGTTTTGGGTAAATCTTTTGGGAATAACCCAGAATTGGGTTATGACAAACTGCATGAGAGGTTCTGTCAAAAATTCTTTTGTTCCTCTCTTCCCATATCAAGTATACCACAGTCTTCTTATTCTAGTTACAAGATTCCTCTTCCTTTCGGTTAGCCCTTGAATGGAACTGTTTATAGTTCACAAACTCCTATTTATCTTGAACCATGCCTTAATATCCCCCCATAATTGGGAAGTCTAGTTACAAGCAAAGAAAAGGTGGCTTTGAGATTCCTCCTCCTACCTACAAAAAACACAAAGGGTGTCTATTAAGATAAATCAAAGTCTATCCTTTGTTCTAAGCTTGTCCATTATAGCCATCTATATAGTAAAAGCATGTTTGGGTAGTGAAAGAGTAGAGAAAGTATTGCAGAGGAATAGAAAAGGAGAAGAAAGTGTTGCAGAAGAATATCTCAACCTTTAAGGGTTGGATTTGATTGTATTTATAATACAGTGTCATGCAAATATAAAATATGTTATACATATCAATTGCCTAATTTATAGCCTAAACATTAGCTATGAGATATATTCTACTGCCTTGATTATAGCTATACAATTTGTCAATATCTTGAATCCTATCATCCCCCCGCAAGGTGATGGGGAGGATGCCACATCAACTTGTCACGAAAGTAGGAAAATTGGGACGTCGGTAATCCTTTGGTAAAAATGTCAGCAAGTTGATTGCTGCAGCGAACAAAGGAGACCTGAAGGAAGTCTTTGGAGACAAGTTCACGTATAAAGTGATAAGATAACTCAACATGTTTGGTTCTAGCATGGACGACAGGATTGTGAGCCAACTGAGTAGCACCCATATTATCCGAGAAGAGATGACAAGGTAGAGGTGCAGGAAAGCCAATGTCACGAAGGAGATAAGAAATCCATAAGAGATCTGCAGAAGCATGAGAGAGTGCTTTGTATTCAGACTCAGTACTAGAGAGCGCAACTGTAATCTGTTTCTTCGCACTCCAAGAGATGATATTTTGGCCAAGAAAGACACAATGACCCATAGTGGAGCGACGAGTATCAGGGCATCCTGCCTAATCAGCATCAACAAAATAAGATAAATTGGGAGGTGAATCAGCAGAGAGGTTGATGCCAAAGCCAAGCGTTCCTTTGAGGTAACGTAAAATGCGTTTGACAGCTTGCAGATGAGCATCACGTGGAGAGTGCATGAATTGGCAGACTTGTTGCATAGAATAAGAGATATCTGGCCTTGTGAATGTCAGATATTGAAGAGCTCCCACAAGTCGACGATATTCATGCGGATCAGATAACAACAGGCCAGCAGACATGGAGAGTTTGCGACCAGAGGTGACAGGAGTGGGCTGAGGTTTACAGTCAAGCATATTGGCAAAACTAAGTATAGACAGTAGATACTTAGTTTGTGTGAGTCGAAGGTGACTGGAAGTGCGACAAACCTCGAGGCCAAGGAAGTAATGTAGATCACCGAGGTCTTTCATATGGAAGCGCCGAGAGAGTTGATCGACAATGTGATTGATGAGAGAATCTGTGGAACCTCTAATAATAATATCGTCAACGTAAACAAGTAGTAAAACTGAACCAGCAGATGAGTGTAATGTGAAGAGGGAGTTATCAGCCTTGCTTGATTGAAAGCCAAGGGAAAGTAATGCTTGACTGAAGCTTTGAAACCAAACTCGTGGTGCTTGACGCAGGCCATAGATGGAACGGTGTAGTCTGCAGACATGGTCAGGACATGAAGAGTTTATGAACCCAGGCGGTTGTGACATATAAACCTCTTCAGCTAGAGCACCATGAAGGAAGGCGTTTTTGACGTCGAGCTGCCGAATACTCCATTGATGAGAAAGACCAATAGAGAGAAGAATGCGGACTGTTGTAGCTTTAGCAACTGGACTGAAGGTATTTGTGAAATCAATGCCTTGTTCTTGGTTGAACCCCTTTGCAACAAGGCGTGCCTTGTGACATTCAATGGAACCTTCAACCCGTTCTTTGAGTTTATAAACCCAACGACAACCAACAACATTCATAGAGGATGAACGGGGAACTAAGGACCATGTCTGATTATCAATGAGTGCACGATACTCATCCTTCATTGCAGCAACCCAGTGGGGATCAAGGTTGGCAACTTTGAAAGATGCAGGTTCACGGGAAATGGAAGATGCAAGCAGTGCTATATATTTGTGAGGTAATGGATAAATACTTGCACAAAGAGCACGAGGTTTGTGAATTCCATCCTTGGCCCGAGTGATCATAGGATGATTATTTGAAATAACTGGAGCTGGAGGAGGAATGGGAGTACAAGCAGGAGATGGAATTGTAGACTGATTAAGTGGAGCACAAGCACTAGATGAGGTAGCAGGGGAAAGAGCAGCAGCCGCGGTAGTTGGGGTAGCAGCAGATGACAGTTCCATTTGTTGTGTGGATGTAGTAGCAGGTTCACTCATTGATGATGAATGACTGAGCAGAGGTTCAAAGGCTATAGCCAACGGTGTCTTGGTTGCAGCAGGGGATTGAATTTCAGCAGATTGTGAAGCAACAGGCGAGATAACAGTCTTCAACCCATAAGGAAATTCAGCTTCATTAAATACCACATGCCGAGAGATGAATACACGGCCACTGGTGGAGTCTAGACAGCGATAGCCTCTACGTATAGTGCTATATCCAATAAAAATACAGCGACGGGACTTAGGAGTCAGCTTGTCTTGACCGTAATCACCAAGAAAAGGATAGCAGTAGCAACCAAAAGTCCTTAGCAATGTATAGTCTGGATGAGTACCAAATAAAGCCTCATAAAGGGATATTCCTGAAAGAACTGGAGTTGGCAGTCTATTAATTAGGAATATAGCAGTAGAAAAAGCTTCAAGCTAGAGAGTTTTTGGTAGAAATTCCTGATGCAAGAGAGACAAACCAATTTCCCGAATATGACGATGTTTTCTTTCGGCTATACCGTTTTGTTGAGAAGTATGAGGACAAGATACCCGTAGAGAAATACCATTAGCATCCAAAAAGGAACGAAATTGTCCTTCAACTAGTTCCTTAGCACCATCACATTGGAATAGTTTTAAACGCTGATTAAATTGATTCTCACCCATATTTTTGAAATTGGTGAAACAGGCAAGACTATCAGAGCATTGTTTCAAAGGGTAAAGCCAACAATATCTGCTGTAATCATCAACAAAAATAATATAATAGCGATAACCAGATGTAGTAATAACAGGAGAGGGACCCCAAATGTCACAATGCACCAATTCCAAAACATGAGTAGAAATTCTGCTGGATAAATGAAAGGGTAAATGTTTGCTTTTACCAGCTTTACAAGCATCACAAAACATCATAGAAGAAAATTTATCCGAAGTACAAATTAATTTATCTATAACCAACTATTGCAATATCTTTGAACCCGGATGTCCTAGACGACGGTGCCATGTTGAACACAGAGCAGTCTTAGTAGTGCGAGCAATTGCATTATAGCATGATAATTTGCGAAAGGCTGTAGACAATGCATGAGCTGGTATTGGATAAAGATTGTCTTTAACTGGACCCTTCAAAAGTATCACCCCGTTTGCCAAATCCTTTATAACATAGCCCCATGGAAAGCAAGCAAAAACACAGTAATTATCTTTGGTGAGTTTGGCAATAGAGATAAGATTTTCCTTTAATTGTGGTACCACTAGAATATCATTTAAATACAGCGATTTGGAGCCCAGATTGATGGAAGAGTTACCAATATGTGAAATAGAAAGAGATTCACCATTACCAACATACACACCTGAGGTGCCATTAAATGGATTTGGCTGCTGCACCAAATCAGTGTTTGATGCCATGTGATTCGTGGCGCCGGTATCGCCAAGCCAGTGAGGAGAAACACAATCAAGAGATCCTTCTGTTGGTGCTGTCAAGTCAGAAACATGTACACCATCAAACTAGGCAGATATATTATCAGAATTGTGTGAATCAGATCGGGTGTAATGATAATTGCAATTGGAAGCTGAATGCCCTTCCTGTTTGCATATTTGGCAACGACCACGATAACGTGATCTGCCAAATTGAGGATGATTCCCAAAATTGTTTCCAGTATGGAAACGATTTCTACCATGTGGCACATTGTTATTGAATGGCTTATTAGAGAGATCAGCAAAAGAGGGAGAGGTGTGCGTGGGGTACTGACCAAGTATGCTTGCAGTAGAAGAACCCCCAAAATTCTGAGTTACAGTACCTTGTCTTGGTCGATTTAAGCGACGAATAATTTCCATGATTTGGATTGTGAGATGGTTGATAATGCTGTTGTGTGACAAAAGCATGATGTGAGGGTGGAGCTGGACGTCCACGAATACGCTCAAGCTCTTGTTCATGAACAAGGAGTCGCGCACGAAGCTCTGTAAAGGAAATTGGAGTATTTCTGTTGGCGATACCTTGAGCAAAAGGTTGATATTCTAGTGTATGAGGAAGACCATGCAGGGTTCTTTTTACCAGTTCACTGTCTGGAACAGGCTGGCTGATGGCAGCAAGTTGATCTGCAATACCTTTGATTTTGGCAAGGTAAGTTTCAATGGACATATCATTCTTGTAAGTATCAAGAAGAGTGTCATGTAATATATCAGCACGAGAGAGAGTCTGCTAATGAAAGAGTGTTTCAAGTGTGTCCCAAACATCTTTGGCAACATGTTTACCCAGGACCTCCGCGCAAGCGGTTGAAGAAAGCGTATTCTTGATTCCTCCCACAACATGCTGGTCTATTTTGAACCAACAGGCATAGTCTGGATTTGGAGAAACAATGCTCTCATTAATAATGGTTTTTAGAGGAGGCGGATTAGTGCCATCAATATGGCCATAGAGATCATTGCAGATAAGGAGAGGAGTGATTTGATCTCGCCACAGCAAATAGTTATCAGCATTGAGATGGGTTGAAAAATTGTTCGTTAATGCAGCAAGAGAAATAGGGAGATTGGAAGAGGTGACAGAAACAGAGGAAGATGATGATGCAGGAGTGGTCATTGTGTAAGAGGGAGATTTTAATTTAAGAATACGCAGTCTTGCTCTGATACCATGAAAGAGTAGAGAAAGTATTGCAGAGGAATAGAAAAGGAGAAGATTGCAGAAGAATATCTCAACCTTTAAGGGTTGGATTTGATTGTATTTATAATACAGTGTCATGCAAATATAAAATACGTTATACATATCAATTGCCTAATTTATAGCCTAAACATTAGCTATGAGATATATTCTACTGCCTTGATTATAGCTATACAATCTGTCAATATCTTGAATCCTATCAGGTAGAGACCATTGTTCCAAAAAAATTTCTCCCAAAAGACGGGTGTAGTCTTGATCCTAAAGAATTCATAGGCATTGGTACACCTGGTCACCATGGTTTAACTTTGTTCATGGCAACTATAGTGCCCAAAGCGTCGACAAATTGATATTTATCTCTTCCAAAGTGCAAAAACTTGATCTCATCAAATTCTTTTGTGGGTTTAGATAGATGTTGTTGTTATGACTTTAATTTCTCATCCTTTGTCTGTTACTTTCATTTTACCTGACAAATAATAAACATTTAAACTTCAAAGACATCCAACTTTTTTATTTTAAATTTTAATACAACTTCTAATTCAAGATGAAAACTTCATATTCAACAGTATTATTAGTGCATTCAAAAAGCAGGTTTACTAATATACAATATTGTGTTTTTAGAAAAAAATATTCTTGCCCCACGCTCTTGCCATACATATTTACTACTCCGTCAAAGTACATCATCCACCAATCTGATTTCTCTTTTTCTACTATCACATCTTTATCTAGGAAATTGAAGTTCAAAGGCTCTATTGCTATCTTCCAAATGATTGGTGATAGTGCTACATTTCACAACCTTCCTTATCATCTATTTTCTGTCATATTTTTTTCTAGCAACACTTGTTATTTAGCTATTCTACTTTATAACTAGGATTTCTAACAAATGTATCTTGAAATTGTATTTCTTTAGTTTATAAAATCACTTAGAAAAAAAATCAAAAACAAATAACAACCAACTTTATGAGAAAATTTAGAAAGCCAGAAATTTAGAAAATTATCAAAATGAAACTACAATGAAAAATCACGAGTAGCAATTCAAATTTGTGATAATAAACTAAATGGAAGCAATAATACTAAAGAGATTTATTATCCAAGCTGGTAAATCAAATCAACAATGATAAAATCTGAAACAAAAAAAGATAAAGAGCAACACAAATTCCCAATGACCAATTTTATTTCCCTAACTCTCGGCTAAATTCTTGGCTTAATCATTTATAGACAAAATATTAGGATACCACATGTTAAAATGAATAGTCTATGACATTTAAGAAAATGTTGTAGAAACTTTGTCATATCGTCCAAGTTTTTATCATCATTAAAAACCTTAGAGTTTGAAACTTGATGAATATTTTTCTACTAGGTGAAATGTTATATTCTACCAAAAAAACCCAAACACCAGCACCATTTTTATTTCATCTTGAACATCATGTTTCTCAAAACACAATAACTTCAAGTTATAAAAGAAAATACCTTGAACAATCATCTTCCTTCTTACATCCACTAATCAATATTTATAATTCCTTATAAATGCTTGTTGTATAATACATTGACCATTTGAACCCATCCAACCTCCTTTACCTATATGGTATAATAAAAATGCTAAATTTAAATATCATAAAATAGCCAAGGGTTATTTCATTTATCAATCTCAATATTTTACAAAAGGATATATAATTTGATTCACTATAGATGGTCATCACTTTTTGAGAAAAAATAATGAATACAATATAATCCAAAGCAATTAGGGATAAATTAAGAGTACCAAGATATGATGTTAGTGGATCATGTAGTTAATAGGTGAATAGAGAGGTGAAATTTTCCATTTCATGAAGTAAATAAAATAAACCATGATTATTGAGAAATAAGTGTTTGAAGCTTGTGAATGGAGTTATATTACCCTTGTTGTACATATTTAAATCGTTATTGTTTTGGGATTACATTGCATCTTGTAATGAATTATGCTTTTTTTTCTTATTGTTATTTTGAAACTAATATATGTTTAGGTGAAAGTAATATTTTACTTTTTTATTTTCATATATGATTGAAAGTACAATGGGAAATTCATTATAAAAGCTTTCAAAATTGGTCATATTCCAAGCCATGTCATGAAAATGCTAAGGGAAATCCCAGTTTTTCAATCCTAAAATGTCATTTTCTGTTCGCAATAAACCTAAAATGCTAAAGCCTCACTCCTATATTTTTTAAGATTCAAAATATTCTTTTCATTCCAAACAAAACTCAAAAATAAAAATGTTCCCTAAATAATATAGTTATGTTTAAAATAAAATCAAATGATTTCATGACATAAATACTGATAAACAATATAAATTCAGGTTATGATCCCACACATCTTATCGCTTCTTCTTTGAGGTTAACCTCATTATATTTGTAATTAAGGATGAGTTTTTAATAAGGCTAAGATTTATCAATAAGATCATATTTGGATCCAAATGAAGAAAGTCAACTTTGGTGTACCCTTCATAACTAAAACATTCACTTGATGTCCCATTTTGTGCCTTAAATATCTTTTTGTTAATACATTAGACTATGGTTACCCCTTAAATTAGGGTATGTTTTGGTTGTTAGATAAGTAGTAAAATTCTCTAAATATAAAGAAATAAGAAAAAAATTAAAAGGGATAACATTTTTAGAAAAGAGAGCTAGAATACAAAACAATAAAAAAAAAGGAAGACAAAAATTTCTCCAAGCATCCCCATTGATGGTGAAAAGTTAAAATTATAAACCAAATGTCAATGACAAAGCATAAAATAAAACTTAGAAAATTAAGATTGTAGTAAGATCAATCATGAAAATATTAAAATCAAGGCAACAAAAATAAAAGTTTTTTGCATATGAAAAAGCTATCATATATATTTGCATATTTTAACACTTTTTGAACCTTATAAATCATATATTCATTGACATGAACCTTAGCCAATATCATGTACTCTTAAAAACCTCTTTTTGTTAAAAAAAATACAATTTGACTTTTGTGGTTAAGTTTTAAACCCTTAAAAAGAGAAGAAAAATGTTTAAGCAAAATCATAACTTGCATATATGTTTTATATTGTTTCATAAAAAATGAGTAAGATCGTATAATGTATGTAAGACAGACACTATTTGATTTAAAAAAAAACTCTTCTATTGGAATCTCAAAATTTTCTTTCTAAAATACTAATCCATTTACTAGAGAAATCATTTGATCCATTAATAGATAAAATTTTGAGATAACCATTCTTTTTCACTATTTCAAAACACTTATTTTGTCATGTGCCATAAACTATCCAAGATTTTACTTTGACATTGGAATGGAATGTTTTGGGTTATTGATCAAAGAAATGTTAATTCTCATTTGATGAAAATATTTCAAATTTACATCTCAATCATTTCATTTTAATAATTGGATTTTAAGATTTATAAATTTGTCCTAAAATAAGTAAAATTATTTCTTACATACATTTAGGGGTAAGGTCAAATATTAGGATCAAATTGTCATTCACCAAGTAGTAAATGGTACAAGGTTTCTCAATAGAGTTACGAACAAGGTTATTAAGACTCTACAATGCAAATGTTTTATAAGGCTTTAATGGCATGGTTTTTTAAAGCTACCATAACATAACAAGCATCCATGCATATAATGTTCTTAAGAAAACTTGCGCAGGCTAGTGGTTTAAATGTCATAATATTAGCAAAGATGAGATCAATTGATTTTAATTGCTAATGGGATAAGTTGAATGTCAAAAGGATGACATTACTCATATGAAAGGACACTATTTCTTATCTATCTATCTATCTATCTATCTATCTATCTATCTATATATATATATATATATATATATATATATATATAAACAACTAATTTGATCCATATAAGATTCTTGTAATTTTCTTTTTCTTTTTAAGCCCTACAAGTCTCTAACAAATTTGAGTCCAGTAAGACTTTTGTAAATTTAGAACTAGTAAGCTTCCTTTTTTAAGCTTAAAAAGGCTCTTGCAAGCTTTTGTTTAAGCTTATCAATGCTCCAATAAATTTGAGTCTAGCTAGACTGTGGTAAATTTAAACTTATCAAGGTCTCTTTTTATTTTAAGCCCAATAAAACTTTTTCATACTTTTCTTATTATAAAGTGAAAGAAGACTCTCATAAATGTTTATTTACTTTTTAATTTTAGAAGACTCTTGTGAATTTGATCCAAACCTTACCATCTTGAGACTCTTACAATTAAATCTCATTAATTTTTAGTTTTAGAGGACTCCAACAATCTCATATGCAATTAAGTCCCAAAAGGCTCTCACAAATATTTCTTTAATTTTAATTCTTATAGGACTCCTGTATTATCTTTTATGATTGAGTCGCCTCCGAGGACTCTCACAAAACGTTTTACTTTTAAGTCTTAAAAGACTCTAGCAAATCTTTCAATAATATTGAGCCTATAAGGGTTATTGTAATTTTTTTTACTTTTAAGTCCTAGAGAGATTGTGTAAATATTTTTGTAATATTGATCGTATGTGGGCTCTTCTAATTTGTTTTTTACTTTTGAGTTTCAGAGGACTTCTGCATTTTTTTTCTTTAACTTAAGTCAAAATCATTGCTCTTGCGAATTTCAATCATGTGAGATCTTTTAATATTAATTCTTCAAACTAGTTATCTATTAACTTGACAACCCTCTAAATTTTACCATATTTTTTATCTCCCGTTCACAAGCTTGATAATAAAACCTAGAAGATAACTCTTCATAGCCTTCGTACTTAAACATCATAAAGAGGGAGAAACGGATGTGGTAACTCAATTTTGATTCCTTTATTTTGATAATTTTTTTCTATTTTATTTTAAAATAGAGTTAAAAAAATACAAATTTTCTATGAAAAATGCATTCTACACAAAAATTCAAAGGAAGTGGAAGGATACATGATGCCATTTTTTTTTTCTTTTTTATACCCGTGTCTATAACACAATGCCATATTTTCTCCATTTTTTGTTCTCTTAACTGAACAAGCCATAAAAACACATATTAGCCTCTAGGTTTTTGCTAGCAAATAGATCTAAAGAAGATGCTCTCATTCTTTAATACCAATATTACAAAATTGTCATAAACAAATCCTTGTACCTCTTGCTTTTTGCTAGAATCCCCATCCTATTTTTATGGCTGCAAACTTTGTACAAACATTCATCCTTACACCTTTTATTTTATTACTTAAACTAGCAATACAGATCACAATGCTTTTATCCTATTTTATAGCTCCAAAAGCACACTTCATAACCTTTCATTTGTGATAAAACAATAGCAAGAAAGACATTGCAGATAATAACAAAAAACCCTATTCATCGCAAGCTTCTTTTTATATCTACAATAACAATCTTTGATCCAAATTTCTTGCTGATAAATCAAGCTTAAAAGACCTTCACATTTATGAGATAACCGCATTATCAAATGTTCATTTGCTTGATTTGGAAAGGTAAGACATAGACCCAAAATAAATTTGACAGCCTGATTCCTAATCTTGTTTTTTTTTTTTAAGTTAAAAACATAGCATAACCAAGAAGTTTGGAATTGTCTATAAGCTCACTGTAGCTTAGGCCCTATTTTGGTCTTTAACCTTTATTTGGAGTTATAGAAGTCAAAATAAAGCTAGAATAGGTGGATTGGGATTATGAGGGTGACATCTAAAATCTTTATGAAAGGATATCACATCATTTTTTTTGAAAAAAAAAATATGATATTGGGATTTCATGTGCAAGAAAATTTGAGTTGCATATATTTTATCAAATTTTAATATCCTGAAATAATTGTATACCAATATTTTCTACTTTTTTCACTAATAAGATACCCTATTTTTTAAAATAAATAAACCTAAAAAACATGATGTTCTGGGATTAAACTGATAGGCACATGTTTGAATCTTTGTTCATGAAACCATCACTTGATAAATTATGATGTTTTAATGCTCCAAATCCAAAAAGAATCGCATCCCTTTTGCAATACTAGTAGCAACCTTCATCAAGGTATAAATTCATGTTCTCTTTAAAATATTTTTTTTGGTTTGTGTCAAACCTTTCATTTAAGTCTTTTCTAGTTGTTTTTGCTTCATGTTTCACCTATATATATATATATAGATATCATAAAACTAGGGTTTTAAATAACACGAGTCTTGGTGAAACATAATAAATTTTCCCTTTATTGTTTATGTTTTGGTTTTCCTCTTTATTATTCTTTGTTTAAACTTTCAAAGTGATTAGGTTGATGAGTCTTTTAGTTTTAGGGAACAAAATAGACATAACACATGGTTTTAGCCTTAAAATGAGTTGAAAATGCCTCCATAAGTTTCATCAAGTCGGTAATGTTTTGATTAAAAAACATTAACATTCAATTCAATAATTCTTCATAAGACAGCCCAATTTTTGAATCTGAATCGTTTTTGCAGATTGAGATTACCAGTTGCAGAATTAGATTCCTGAGGTCAGGAGGAGGGAGGTAGGTTGAGTGATGAAAATAGTGGGTGTTAGAGGGAGAAATAAAACTGAGGAGGAGGTTTTGACGATAAAAATGTTATTTTCAGGAGTCAAGTGCCAATGAAAGGGACTGCGATGGTGGTTGTTCCCGAAAATATTGATCAGGAAAGGTAGTGGGGGGAGCAAGGGAGGTCGTTATTTTGGAAGGTTGCTCTTAAATTAGTGCACATGCTAACAAGGCTGTCTATTCTATTCTAGGGTTTCTTTTTGTGCTCTAGGTAGGGAAATATGCTCCCGTTGACCAAACATCCCAGAGCTTATCCTGTCTTAATAAACCCTAGACATGCTGCCCCCACCTGCCCCTTCCCGGTCCTACAAAATTAAAACCATCAATACAGTTACAAAATTGCATTTCTGAATGAAAAACACTTTTAAAAACAACGTTAACCACACTTTTAAACAGACACTCAATGTACAATTTTGTTGCTAATAAATGTTATAATTTTATTTGAGAAGACTTGGATGTATGGAAACATAAGTAATTCTAATTATATTATTTATTGATTAATGATTGATTGATTTATATGGATTATTAAATATTTGATGGGCAAGTGTTTTTAATTTTTTTAAGTGAATGTATGAAATTTTATTTTTTTAATTTAAGGATGCAAAATTTTAAATTATTTCTATTTTTGTTAGATTATGTCTAGCACATTAACATAATAAGTATGTCAAGAATAAAATGCATGATAATCTTAGAAATATATTATTATCATCAAATATTCATAAATAAGTATTTTAAAGTCAAGTACTTAATCTCAAGTTCTTTCAAATAATTAAAAAAAGCAAAGAAAAGATCTATCTTATTATTGAGAAAACATAAATTAAATAATAACCGAGCATATAATTACCCTGTTTTATATTTTTTTTAAAACAAGGAATTTAAGAGGAAAGAAAAAAGGCGAGGCAAAAGGCTGGACAGGCACTCCCAAGGGTCGCCGAACCTGGTCTGTCTTGGTGATAAAAATGGGCCAAAACGAAAACTCAAAAACCGTCGAACCCACACACGAGGCCCTGATTGGAGCGGACTGAGGAGAGAAGAGTCTTGTATCCCTCAACCACCATAGTTTCAATACCTCATGCCACGTATGCATTTAACTTTCCTCCTGCCCATGCTCCTCCTATGATATATTTTACATTGAGTTTTAAAAATATTATTGAAATTTTTTTTTATTAATTATTTTTTATATTTTTAGATCAATTTTATGTGCTGGTATCAAAAATAATTTTTTAAAAATAAAAAATATATTATTTTGATATATTTATGAATGAAAAGCAGTTTCAAAATCAATTTCAATCACACTCCTAAACAGTTTCATCCCCTAATTTCTGCTCCATGTTGTTGTTAGAAAATAATTTTTTTTTTTTAATTTGATAACCACCTATTTCTTTTGTGTTGCTTGGATCTATCCATTAATTTTTCTAATTTAGGGATTTATTGTTGATTTACAAAATTTTAGGCAATTATCTATGTTATTTTTATTAAATTAGGATTAATTGAATATGATGCAATTCAGAATATTTAATTTTGTTTCAACGTGCTATAAAAGGTTTTAATTTAGTTCTGTGATTTTTTTTTCTTGCATGAAATTGGGCATGAGGAGACTTGATATGGATTATGTGATATTCCATGCTTAGAAGGTATTTTATTCAAGTCTTATTTTATTTTTATTGATAAATGCATTTAAAAAATAAAATAATCATATTTTGATTTTATCTTTTTAGTATAACTTTTTAATTGATAATGAAGGTAGTGTCCGACTAGCTCACATTTTTGTTAATGCATTAATGGCAGGCCAACACACACACACACACACACACACACACACACACACACATATATATATATATATATATATATATATATATATATATATATATATATATATATTACCCGAGAGATTAATCGAGGTACACGCAAGCTAGCCCGGACATCCACGTTAATAAAAAAAAATATTTTTGTGTGCTCATGTGTTTATTGTTTGTTATTTGCAATCATCACTGTAGTTAGATTTGTTTTTAGACATAACTAGATTTTTGTGCCCATGCTTCATGGGGCATGTTAATTTCTTTTAATTGATTTTAGATATACTATTTTTAATTATGAATTGAATCTTAAACTCATATACCAATTTCAATAAACTTTATACAAGCTTTAATATCATTTTTTTATATAAATTGTAAAAATGAAAAAAGAAATTCAAGACAATATGAACATCATAACATTGATTCTCTCCTTTTTGTCATCAATTAATAAGAAAGCAAATTAGGAACACGTAAATGTCATTCCAGTTAAGTTATTACATATCAAAATAATTCTAAATAAAATCGAAGAGACTAACAAATAAAGAAATATAATATGATGCATGAGAGTCCGAAAAGGCTAGTTATGAATGCAAATGCATTTTTATCTTGCTTATCCATATGAAGAAGTAAATGATAAATATTTCTTTATCTAGCAAAACATGTCATTCATGTATTCTTGACTTCACAAACTTGTTCACAAACATAGATGTTAAGACCTTGAATTTGCTCCTTCAGGTGAGAGGATTCATCATTGTAGATGAATAAGAAAAAATATTTTATATGTTCTATTATCACATGCAAGATGTTGAATGTCATATCTATCTATTTAATTTAAAGGTTCTCTGTTTAACTTTAAAATTATGATTTGAGGGAGTCACCACCACCCAGTGTCATAATTACTAGGGAACCTATAGTTTGTGAAAGTCTAGGTAAGTGGACTAGTTGTGGAAGGGAAAGTCATATTACCCCTAGTACACCTTACCTATGGTAAACTTTATTATTCATTGATTGTTTTCTAAGTTGTATTTCTATTTATTGGTCTCATTTTATGTCCAAGATAGTTCTCTCTTCATGAGAAAATCTCTACATTACCAGGTTAAATTATAACTACTACAAGGGAAAATTTATAGCATTGAACTCCTTTTCTACTTTGTATCTTTAATACCCGATGATATAATTTATAGTATAATTTTATACCCTCAAATAATAAAGTGTATAAAAATTTCCTAGCACTATTGTTATTAATTCATTTAATTTAATACCATGAATATTAATTAAACAAATTATTTTTTTGTGACATTTTTAAAATCTTGGCCAAATCTTGAAGGATATAATAAACTAGCTACAATATCTATTTTGGTATTTTTAAAATATGATAGAGAATATATTTATTTATTTAGAAAATATGCTTGAAATCCCTTTAGAATCTGATTGTATACACAAAAATAAAATATATATTTTTATTTTTGGAGTGAGATAATGTTTTGGATTTGTTTTAGGATTTTAAAAAATTTCAAGGAAAACCATGTATTTTAACACTTGGTTTGTATGTTGTGGTTTAAGTCTATAAACAAATATTAAGCAAAATACTTGAAGAAAGAAAATGTATTTTTAAAAAATAAGGGAGTTTTGTTTTTGGACTTTTGAAAAATTCTTGAAATTCTGGTTAAAAATCAGATATTTTTATCGAGTGTGTAAGTTTATAACCCGATATTAAGAAAAATTACTAGAAACAAATGTCAGGGATCTATAAATAATTTCAAAATTTTCTCTAAATTTGTTAAGAATGCTTTTGAACTTGTTTTGGGATTGTTTGACTAGATACTATAATAAGAACAAATTAAATCAAAAAGGGAATACAATATGGCATCATTTCCAAACATGCCATAAAGCCAAAATATGACAATTTTCCTTAAATAGAAATAGGGTGTGCCAAACATTCCTATAGGTTTGATTGGGCCTCACTTAGCCATATGTGTTAGGCTTATTAGGCCAGTAGACGACCTAACAAGCATTATATATATATATATATATATATATATATATATATATAGCTAGCTTAACCACGTGGGTTGAGATAGAATAGAGGTTCCACTTTTTTTTCCACCACTAGTCCAACCTAGTGGTTGAAAGTTAAAAAGAAATTGCCAACAGATGAATTAATTAAATCTCCAAGTATTTTCATGCAATACCTTTGAGGAAGGAAAGTAAGAATAATTTACATGGTTTAGGGTTGACGGTTTGGTGGTGGTGGTGGTGTTAAGGGAAACACAATTGCATGATCTGATTGAGAGTGATTGGATCTTCTAAATTGGCACCTCTTGTGATAGAGTGATTATAGGATGTGATTGTTATTAGCTTTTATTTTAAGATTTGTTTACTTTAAATAGCATATAGTATCTGTATAAAACCTTATCTTGTACACTAGTATGAACATCAATACAATATACAGATCTCACAATTGTTTATGGCAGTAAAGTATCGATCTTGGTGACTCTATCATGCTTCTGCCATAAACACCATAAATCCCAACCAAAACCATGAAAACAAATGAGAATTCCATGGAGAACTCAGACTCATATGTCATATAGAACTCAAATCATACTGGTCTTTGCTTGCTACCAAACCACTTTATGGGAACAATTATGGGCAATAGAGTCGTGTCATTTCTATGGGTCTCAGCGCAAAGAACAAAATTGGATTCGTCGATGGAACCATTAAAGCTCCATCATCCTAGGATGCAAAATATGGAGCTTGGAAAAGATGCAATGACATGGTTACGTAGTGGATCGTGAACTCAGTCCACCCAGACATTCCCAGCAGCATCATGTATACTGAATTTGCTGATGCAGTTTGGAGTGATCTCAGGGATAGGTTTTCACATAATAGTGACTCAAGGATCTATCAAATTTCTTCTATTACACTAAAATGAAAACCTTGTGAGATGAGATAGCATCCTACCATGACCCACTCATTTGAACTTGTGCAGGCTTGAAAGGGCTCATTAAACGAGATGAAAAGGAAAGAGTTATGTAGTTTTTGATGTGATTGAATGACTCTTACTCAACTATAAAAGGCTCTATTTTGATGATGAACCTGCTCCCTAACACATTCATGGACTCATTTTTTAACATGAACAATAGATGGATGTGGCCAATCGCCGAGATATGGGGACAAACTCTCACACAATGCAGGTGCAATGAACCTTAGCAAACACCAACATTCAACAAGTAGCCATACAAGGCATCTTCACACAGGTCACTTAAATACACCTACTATGACAGAGATGGACACTTGGTGGACCATTGCTACTACATCATTGGGTTTCTGAAGGGACACAAATGGCATGGAAAAAATGTGAAGCCCAAGAACAAGAGAACAACAACTTACAATATTGAAGCTAGCAACTCTGATGCACATGCCAAACCTAATGCTTCTAAAGGTCTTATGTTCACTACTGAGGAGTACAACCAAATCATTGTCATGCTTTATAATGGTAATGGGCAATCACTTGCAAATGCAACAGGTATCGTCTCACCTAAATACAATGTAGCACAAACAAGTCCACACTCGACACTATATTGGATTGTTGATAGCGGAGCAACCGATCATATATCGCATTCACCACCAACACACAATATTATGGATGCTCAATATGACACCGTTTGCTTGCCAGATAGGGGTAGAAAAAAATAAAAAATATTGTCTCTATAAAATTGTCCCATGACTTATCTCTTGATAAAGTTCTTTATGTCCCAAAATTTTGTGTCAATTTATTGTCCATTGGTAAATTGACAGGGGCTTTGCACTTTATAGTGACATTTCATCCAAATTTTTGTGTTGTGCAGGATATGGATACGAGAAGGGTGATTGGCTTGGGCAAGTATTTTGATAGGCTCTACTACCTTACACCAAGATAAAAACCTAACTTTGCCAACCATATCCATCGTACCTCTAGCCTCTAACATCGGCTCCTTGGAAACCCATCATTCACACCTTTACTTTATTTAGCCAAGAATAATGTTGAAATAATGCTTGATCCCAAACACATTTATGAAGTTTGTCTAGCAAAGCAAACTCGTTTACCCTTTTCACATAGTGAAATTAAATCTTCCGCATCTTTTGACTTAATTTATTGTGACATTTGGGGACCTCACAGAAACCCAACTCACTCTGAAGCATGATATTTTTTAATCATCATGGATGATTCCACTCGTTTTACTTGGGTGCATGTTATGAGTTTTAAATTTGATACACAAACAATTTTGAAATCATTTTTCTCTTGGGTCAAAACACAATTTCAATGTGACATTAAAACTCTATGTGGTGATAATGGTAGTGAATTTCTTTCCCTGCATCCTTATCTAGACTTATGTGGCACCGCTTTTCAACATTCTTGTCCTTACACACCACAACAAAATGGAGTGGTTGAACATAAACATCAATACCTTTTAAATGTTGGTCGTGCTTTTAGGTTTCAGACCAACTTGCCTTTAAAATTTTAGGGGGAGAGTATCCAAACTGCTTGTTATCTCATCAATCGTGTACCCATACCTTTTCTATCTCATAAATCTCTATACAAACTTTTGCACAATACAACCAACTTATATGCATTTACACATTTTTGAGTGCCTTAGTTATGCCACCAATCTCACACCTACCAATAAGTTTGACACCCGTGCTCGTCGTTATGTTTTACTTGGATACCTTCTTGGCCAAAAAGGTTATAAGGTCAATGATCTAGCCTCACATAAATATTTTACCTCACGAGATGTCATCTTTTATGAATATAGTTTTCCCTACACCACCTCATCACTTATAGACCAAACCAACCTGCCTATTCACCCTATTATCCATCAATCACCCGACTCCCCCTCGCTTAACCATCCCACCTTAACTCTTGACCCACATCAACTGGTGTCAGATTCACCACATCACACGGCACTTGATTCATCACAACCCACAATGCTCATTTCCCAAACCCATCATGAGCCTTCATCATCTATCCCTACAACCCTCGCACCTTCCTCACCTACCTCAAGCCTGCCACCTGAACCAGTCATCTCTACCCCTTGCCTTCCTCAACCTTTTGACTCACCCATTTCCCATCAACCACCACCTCATCAGTCTACTTGTCTCACCCAACCCCCTGTTCACTTCAAAGATTATGTCGCTCATCACTTAACCTTGCTCACAATCACGACAACCTCCTCGTAGTCTATGTTCAGCAAGTGTTAACCATTGCATCGGTATGTTTCCTATTCCTGCTTATCTCCTGGATATCAATGTTTTGTCTCTCATATCTCCCACATGGTGGAGCCTATTACCTATGCTCAAGCTTGTTAAAATCCCCACTAGATTACAGCGATGCAGGCTGAACTCACGGCCTTAGAAGTCAATAAAATCAGGAGTTTTGTTCCTTTCTTGCCTGGCTAATGACCCGTCAACTGTAAATGGGTTTTAAAACTTAAGTATCACTTTGATGGTACCCTTGACCGCTACAAATAAACTTAAGTATTGTTGCCAAAGGTTTCAATCAACGTGATGGTATTGATTACAAGGGACCTTCGCACCGGTGGCCAAAATCCTTACTGTGCATTGCCTATTGACTATGGTTGTTGTCCGTAATCAGCCCTTACATAAAATGGAGGTCCAAAACACTTTCCTTCATGCACTCTTCAAAAAGAGGTCTATATGTTGCCTCCACCGGGTTGTCGTTGATAGGGGGAAAACATTGTGTCACCTTTATAAATATGTATATGGCCTTAAACAGATATCCAGAAGTTGGTTTCAAGAATTATCTTTAGCAATACATATCATTAATTTATGTCAATCTAAGGCAGATTACTCCTTATTCACTCAAGTTAAGGGTACATCACTCACCATTGTATTATTGTATATTGATGACATGGTGATCATAGGGAACAATGAGGTAGAGATCAAGAACCTGAATACTTTCCTAAACAGTCAATTTTAAATTAAAGACCTCAGACCTCTAAAGTATTTTCTTGGAGTCGAGGTTGCACGTTCACAAGTTGGAATCACAATTTGCCAGCGGTTATACATTAAACATATTAGAAGAGGCTGGATTACTTGGTGTTAAACCTATGAAGGTTGGGAGACAGATTTGGTACTAACACTTGCAGGTAGCAGTTCACTTCATGAAACTGCGAGGTATAGACGCTTGGTAGGAAAATTAATTTATTTGACCATCATAAGGCCAAAAATAGCATATATTATCAACACTATAAGTCAATCCATACAAGACCCATAACGACATCATCTTGATGCAGCATATCGACTTCTCTGATACCTCAAAGGAGCTTTTGGACAGGGTTTGATGTTCTCTTCCCAAAGTGAATTACGTTTAATTGGTTACTCTGACACAGATTGGGCTCGTTGCCCTATTACACAATGATTAGTGACTGGTTATTGTATTTTCCTTGGAGACTCGTTGGTACCTAGAAAAGAAAGAAATAAGTGACAATAGCTTGTTCATCCACAGAAGCGGAATACCGATCTATGCCAGTAGCTACTTGTGAGTTTAGTTTGTTATGATATTTACTGGAAGATTTATGTGTTAAGCATCCTTAACCAGCAAGATTATTTTATGACAACCAAGCTGCCTTACACATAGTTGCAAATCTTATGTATCATGAAACGTACAAAGCACATTGAGATCAATTGCCACATTATGCGTGAGAGGGTTCAAAAGGGAGAAATCAAAACTTTCTACGTTAGAACAGGGGAACAAGTCACAAACTTATTTAACAAGCCATTATGTGCACCTATTTTTCATACACTCCTAAGCAAGTTGGACGTCTTTGACATCCACACTCCAACTTGAGGGGGAGTGTTAAAGAAAACACAATCACATGATCTTATTGAGAGTGATTGGATCTTCTGAAATTGACAACTCTTGTGATAGAGTGATTATAAGGCGTGATTGTTATTAGCTTTTATTTTAGGATTTGTTTACTTTAAATAGCACATAGTATTTGTATAAAACCTTGCCTTGTACATCAGTATGGACATCAATACAATATACAAATTTCTCAATTGTTTAGGTGGAATTGTTGCTGAGAGGAGATGTATGTTGTTGTGTTGATAGTTGAGCCACTACTGAAGCAAGTTGATGTTGTTATGCTTAGGATGATGAAGCTTTGCTACTATTGTAACTGGGAATAACCACCTCTATTATTGTTAAAAGAGGATGGTCTGCCAAGAGGTAACAATAGGTGTTATGTTATTGCTAGTGTGGTGGAGTTGCCAACATAAGGGGGCTCGGTGTTGCTGTTAGAGAAATTAGAGATGAAAGGTGGGTATTCATGACTCTTTCCTCTAGTTTTAATAGGAATAAGAAAATCAATATTGAAATTATGATATTTTTAAATTTGGTTCTTAAACCATTAGAGCTTTTTAATGGAATCCCAATTAACTCTATTTTTTGGATTCCTTGCATTTTTACCCTTGACCTTCTTTGATTAGACCCTTAGATTTTTTTATTTTTTACAAAGTGATTCTTAGTCTTAAATTTCTTCAATTTAGCCCTTAATCAACCTTCAATTAGGCTCATCAAATGTTCAATTAATTCCCTAAACTTAATTATTTTGCATGTTTGTTCCAATCTTTAATATTTTTCCTTAATTTGATCCTAATTTTTCATTATTCTCTTTAATTAGACCTTCTATGGTTGTAATTAGGCTCCTAACCTTGGCCACTTGGTTGAATTTGGTCCTTCAACCTTCGATTAAGTTCCCCTTGTCCATTTTTTTATCTTTTATTTTATTTTATTTTTGAAATAGTCAACGTCAACATTGACTCGATAAGAAAAATTAATCAACAATTTTTAATTGTGCGTGTTACTAGCTAAACCCATTGAAAATGATTTTTTTTTATTTTTATTTTTTAAAAACTTATATATATATTATGTCTTGTATTTTGAAAATATTAGAAAAACAAGGGATCAAAAATTAGGTTATGACATGTTATCAAATAGTATTGGTTGTAAATTTTTATGCCATGTGAAACAAAATTTGAAAAGAGTCAAAGAATCAATAACTGTGGTGTGGAGAACAACCATGACTTGACTGAGTAAACCTACTTAATGCTATAATATTTAAATCAGAACATTGTTGATCAAGGGAAATTGTAAGACCTATGTGATTTATTCCACAGGGAAATAACTGGTACGATCAGATTTCTATATTCTCTTCGGAGTGGAACATTTTCATCAATAGTTGTGTATACAAACGCCATCTGATCAATCAGTAGTATATATTTTTGCTGTACGTATCCACAGAGGCATTAACCTTAAGCTGTAATCCTAAAGTAGATAACATGAAAACTTAAGATCGAATAAGTAGCAACATCTTACATATGCCGTCTAGGAGCTATCGTGCAGAAAGAACAGACATATCGAATGAGTAAGTGGATGTGGTAGGAAGGGTGTCGTCTACTGGTTCTGTCCGAATCGCAGTCATAGGAGCCATTTTATGTCCATCAGGTAAGTCTTCATCAATGGACAACAAATCAACAATGATCATCTGGGTTTCAGGTGGCTCCTCCACCGGTACATGGCCTTCAAGCATCTCGACGACTCGCAGCATGCTAGGTCTTAGCCGAGCCTTCTCTTGTATGCACCATAGAGCCACAAACACCAATCTCCTCACCTCCTTCTCGTCAACGCCTCCACTTTCTGCTAGCCTCTCATCAACCACTTCCATCAGCCTACCTTCTCTCATCTTCTGGCTGACAATTTTCGGGAAGTACTGCCATTTCCTTTGAGATTTATCATTGCCATTTTGGACCAAGCAAACATTTCTCCGACCTCCGATCATCTCCAGAACTACCATCCCATAACTGTAGACATCAGATCTCTCAGAAACTCCTTGCTCCAAGAGCCATTCTGGAGCTAAGTAGCCTCTAGTACCTCTGATATTTGTCATGACTTTACTCTCATCTCGTCCCATCAACTTTGAAAGTCCAAAATCTGCCACAATCGCTCGATAATTCTCATTCAGAAGTATATTTTCTGGCTTGATGTCCAGGTGCAGGATCCTTGATCGACAATCATGATGAAGGTAACGAAGCGCCTTGGCGACATCAATGGCAACTCTGTACCTTAAGCCCCCATGATAAACACCCTCCTCGCTGGTTCCGGCTTGCTCTTCCCCGGAAAATCCACCAATCCAGTGATCCATTGCAGATAAACTCATAAACGAGGAAACGAGGCCCTCCGGCAATTATACAATATCCCAGAAGGCGCAAGAGATGGACATGCTGCACACTAGCGATTGCTGAAACCTCCGCTTGAAATTCCTTCTCTCCATGCTTCTCTCCTTCAATCCGCTTCACAGCAACAGATGTTCCATCATTCAGGATACCCTTGAAAACTGAAGCTGATGATCCCTGGCCAAGCAAAGCCTGAAAATTGTCGGTCGCTTCCTCGAGCTCCTTGTATCGAAACTTCGTAGGAACACCAGCAACTTTTCTAAGAAAACTGTATTCAATCCGAAGCTCTCTGCCTTGAGAAACCAATTGACTCTCTAGCAACTTCCTTCTACGTTTGTATTGGCTTCTGATAATAAGGTGTGCGAAGATTGCGAGGATCACTGAACTACTTGCCCCTGCAATAAGGAAAAAAGGCTTGGAAAGTTTTAGTGATACACGAGCAATGATGATAAAGATGGATAGGACAATAATGATTGAAACTGCGATTATATTTGCTTTCTTGTCCTCCATATCACAGCTTCATTTCTATTCTCGAGAAATACTGTCTTCCTTTTGCTTACTGAAAACTAGATGATCATGAGTTGTTTACTTTCAGAGGGTAGACAGAAGAACCCCCAGATCAATGTTGACCATTTCCAGAGTTGAGAAGTGCTTTCAGACAAACATGGTATGGTTTAAATGGATATTTTTTATGGTAATTAATTATATGCCTAAAACAAAACCCTACCAGCTAGAAGAAGACTTCTTCTTTCCATATTTTTTTATTTTTATTTTCTTTCCTAGAAAAAACACACTTTCTTTCTTTCAAGTCCTTAATTGGTTGTGGAGAAAAAAGAAAAAAAAAGAAAAAGGGGGGGTTGAACGAGCATCACTTCGTTGGAATTACGTGCGTTGTCGATGAACACGAAGCTTCCGTACTTCCACATAGCAGCTGAAGGACGGAATTAGGTCATAATTTAACCTTCACGCAGGACTGTGGCTACATTTCCCAGAAAAATAAAATAGGTCAATGGCCACCAGGAAAATTAATACCTGATTTTACATGACTCTTCTCTAATTTCGCAATCTTTACCTCATATACTGACACCAACGTTCTATTTGACATATACTTTGGAATTAGGACGGCTTTCTTGTTGCTGTCAAATGAAACACGTGTGTGTGCTCGATTGGCTGCAGGTTTTAGGCCATGGTAAGATCTAGATATCATTCTGCTTGTAAATCCTGCCGTGGAACCATTCTTTACCCCTTTTTTTTATCTGGGAAAGGAAAATCTGACACTTGTAATATTATATACGCATCCTCGATCATCATTTACCTTTAGAAATAATAGCAATTCACCAGCGTGAACTCATGCAGTGCTTGAATGATTCAGATTATCATCGTCTTTGATAATATTTTAAGCCCAAGTCAAGACAACTCGACAGCATAATCAAATCAGGGTGGTTGTTCCTTCACGATCCTCACCCCTAATCAGTTATAATATGATTGATGGTAAGGCCCGATAACTAATTTAATACTAAAATATATTTTCTTCTAATAATTTGACCAGGGCCTCTACTTCAAATTTAATACTAAAATATATTTTCTTCAATAATTTGACCAGGGCCTCTGCTTCAAATACAGATAGATTACTAAGGCTTGTATAAGAACCACTCGCAAGTTAACTCTTAAAATCTTATGATTTTACGAGTTAACATGTATTTCATGTAAAATCAGACTAAATTAGAAAACTAGTAAAATCATACTTGACATATGCAAAATTGATAAAATCGATCTGATTTAACAAGTTTATGAAATTTGTGATATGAACCACCAAGTTAGTTTGAATTTGGTCTTATAATATTTGTTGACAATTTTGTGATATCAAACATATCTTTCAAATTATCCATTGAATTTGGTTGAAATTTATAAGAAAATATTAGATACATGAAAATATATTTTGTTAAATTATTAAATTAAATAAAATTCAGAAACATATTATTTCAGAGAGTCAAAGTTACTAGATGAATCTTATCAAATTTGTCAAACTAGACATTCATATATTGTGATACATCTGGAGTTACAGATAAAAATTTATTGCGATTCTAGATTAGAGAGAAAATAGATATCTCAATATTCTCAAATATATATATATATATATATATATGATAAACTCAGTAATTTATTCATATGAGAGAGAAGCATATGTTTGAAATCATGACTGAAATCTACCAGGATTTGTCAAAAATAGAGATTTGGACTACATGGAAGAATTTTAGAATGAAGACTTTGTTTTTATTATCATATTTTATATATTTATTTAATATCAAAAAATTATTTCTAATTTAATTATTTTATGGCGCATTAAACATTGCTTAATAGTTTATTTTAATTATTATACTTATGCTAGTTAATTACTAATTTAGACTTATTAGCTTGCAACCTAAAAGAGGTTCATGATGACTTGTTATGATGAGAACAACCAAGTTATCACGGGGATTCTTGTTTACTTACTATCATTTAGTAATTTTCCAATATTGAAAATTTTGATTTTGAGTTTTTTTATTATTGATTTCTTGATTTGTACTATTTATCTTTCTTATTTATTTAGATCAGTAATTGATTATAATATTGTTGATTCTCTTAATTAGATTTTAATGTAATTTAATTTATTGGCTAAAACTATCAATATATAGTAAAAAAATATACTTGTGATTTGACAATTTGATTTTACATTATATTTTTCGTGTCATGTCAAAAAAAAAATTCACAACCTTGATAAATACTACTATCAATGAACAAGCCAAAATCAACCTCAGTCGGCTTCACGGGTAATGATTTTGTAAATCAAGATATGATTTCAGAATTAAGGGCAAGCAACTACTATACCATCAAAATATTAATTTAATTTTTTATATTAAAAGTCATTCTGTTGGTTTTTTTAACTCTAATTTTATAATCTGTTAATAGGTTAAAATATTATTTTAGCCTAATTGCATAAAAATAAGTATTCACATGCAAATCAAATAAAAACAATTATATTAATAAAGCTGAAATTAATCGAGTATATGATATTATACACACACACACATTTATACATGTGGAAGTAGATAATTATCTTTTTTTAATCCTAATAAGTGTTTCTTAATAGACTTTATGTAATACGTACAATACTTATAATATAATAAACAACTAGACTAGGGTCAAAAATTATATTTGATCTAATTGTCTCAATTATATTTGACATATTAAAATGAAATCAAAGATAATAAAGGTTTGACTAAATATAAAAAACTAGCTTTAATTCAATTAGACAAAAAAGAAAGTAAATGATACTAGATGAATCAAATTTTAAAAGAAAAGTATTTTTTTAGAAAGGGAGTAAACAATGTATCTCAATTCTTAACCCATTAAAAATGGAAGAACAAAACAGGGCCAAATTGGCATAAAAAATTGATCTTGGTTAACCTGAGTTAGCATAAACAAGTTTGTAAAATCCAGTAATCAAGATTAAGTCAACCCGAAATACACTACCAAACTTGTGGTCTAGATTATGAGACTGAAATAACTCGATAAAAATATAAAAAAAATTATAAAACTTTTTTCTTATAAAAAAAATGATAACTTCTCAAACTCATGACCTAAATTAGTAGATATAAAGAACTCTATCAGAAAAAAAAACCGTGAAATGTAATTCCTAATCAATTAAATATCAAAGGATATAATTAAAAAATAAATTTCAATTATACAAAATGATTTTAAAAAATAGAAATTAAAATAATGAGGATCAAAACTCAAATACCAAATAGTTTTTTCAAAGGTGAAATTAAAAAGAAAACTAATTTAGAAAAAAAAATAAAAAATCAAAAGAATGAGGATCACAATTGAAATAAAAAGGAACACATTAGGATTGAAGGGTAAAATTGAAAAGAGTAATAATTTTTCCAAAAAGGCTAAGAAGAAAATTAGAAATCAAAATAATGAGAATCAAATTAGAAAATATAATACTATCAATTTGGATTGAAAGATAAAATTGAAAAAAAAAACCTCACATAAAGGCCAAGGAAAAAAAAATTAAAACCAAGAGAATGAAGACCAGATTGGAAAATATAATATTTTAAGGAATGATGAAATTAAAATAAATGAGACTTTTACAAAATGACCAAGAAAAAAAATTAGAAATCAAAATAATAAAAGCTCAAGTTGAAATACCAATAACAAAAAAGGCAAAGTGGTAATTATGAGAAGACGAGAGAAAGAAGGAGAAAGACTTATTAACGATAAATCGGATCACCAACATGACAATGCTTCCAAATACAAGATATAAAGGTATTTTTGGAATCTATAAAGTGTTGCATCAGCCGCTCATGGTGCACAGGCAACTCCCGTGCTCCTCCAGGTTCCATACATACGCTCATATTTTTGTAGTCAAAATACAAAATTACTCCTAAGTTGATTTAATAATAACAAAAAATCATTGTGAAAAAAAAAGAGCATCATTTCACTGTAGGATTATTTTTTATTTATTTAAGGACATTTTGATTGTATCACCATATATTTTAATTGTTTATCGTTTTTATATTTTTCAAAAATACCAAATTATCTCTTAACTTACATAGCTAAAAAACCATTGTAAAAACACAAAAACATCTCTTCATGACGAGTTTTTGAAAGATATTTATTTATTTATTGTACAATTAATATGAAAAAAAACTCTTATTTTCTTCACTTAGTTTAGTATGGTGATGACAAATGAGTCAAGTAAAAAGACCTTATTAAGTTTTTTTTGGGTAACATTGTGAACAATGTTCTTGAGTGTGGAGCTATAAGAGTTTTTGAAAATAACTTCTTTTAATTTTATATTTTTGTGTTATATAAAAATTCTAGCAATGCTAATTTTATTTATACAGAATATACAATTATCTATCACTATGTGTAATAAATAAATAAATATTAAATAAATATTAACTTTTTCTTATACATATATATTCGTGTAAAATTACGCGAGGCGTAAAACTGACGGGACAAGAAAATTAAGGACGAGAAAGAGCAAAGATAATAAATACACGTGTAGTGTATGTATATAAAAGGAGTTGATGGTAGCCACTCCCTTCTTCTGTTGTGCTTAACTTGTAAACATTTGTTGGGTGGCTGTTGCCTTGGCCTTGGAGCCTCGAAAATCAGAGGCAATTATTTTCTCTTCTTCGGGTAAGATTCACCGAGCCCTAACCTAGCTAAATCCACTTTTGATTCGTCTTGTAACCATCAACAGTTAGGTGCGTTTCATTTTTAATAATTATCAGATTCATCATTTCCATTTTCTACCACAATATTATCCCCTTTTGTTTTGTTTGATTTTTTTTTGCAACATTATAAATTGGTTGGAATCAAGGTCTACGGCAATTTCTGCTTGTAAAAAATAGTCCCATTTACTTTTTCCTTGGTTTTGCTTTTCGATTTTGAAGCTGGTCCTATCTTTCTTGATTGCAGGTTGTGTGCTTTTCTCAGTCATTGCAATAAGCATTTTGGCATTGGCTATCTCTCTGGGGGATAACATGAGTTTTGCTGGTCCTTCCTTGGCTTCTGGTTAGTTTTATTTCCTTGGCTTCTCCTTTTCATAGCAATGTAAGAAAATTACACAATGTTTGTCAGGAAGGATGGAAAAGAGAGTAGGGGTTGGAAAGGAGGGACTGATTGCATCTATTTTCTTGGAAAGAAGGATAAAGAATCGAGGTGGGATTGGAGGGATCCCTCCAATCCCTCCTCTTAATTTCTTAACCTCCCAATTTGGGTGGATTTTAACTGAGAGGGATTGACTCCCTATCCTTCCAATCCCTTTTTAATTTTTAATGCTTTAAATTTTGGATGAATGGACTCTCATCCTTCCCCTCCCGTGTTAACCAAACAACTGGATGGATAATAAGTCATCCATCATATCTCCTCTCTATCCTTCCACCTTATTTATTCCATCCTTCCTCTTATCCATCCCTCTTGACAAATATAGCCTTAATGTCTTTTATCCTGCATGGATGGCCACCAACAAGAGGCACTAACAAACACGTACTGATTGAATGATCTCTGCATTATACTGATCTTCTACTAATTTACCTTTTATTATGCAATTGAACTCTATTTTAACATCATTTTAGGTGGTAAAACTGTTAGAAGAGCTATAGAATTTGGAAGGACTTACGTGGTTAAGCCCAAAGGTAAACACCTAGCCACTGTTGTTTGGCTACATGGGCTTGGCGATAATGGATCAAGGTAAATATCAATTTCCTATTGGTTTGTCATAGCAAATTTTTTGGTAGGTATCTTCTACAAAATGAAGGGATCTTCTTTGATCTGTTGATCCCATATGAATATGTAAATGGAAGTGTTCTTACATTGTTTTTTCTACCATACCTTATTCATTTAGTTAGCTGCATAGAGATTCTTTGAAACTTAATCTAGTGAAGTGGCTGCACAGATGACTAAGGTGGAGGCGGCATTCTGCACTAGATAAACACATCCTTGATTTTATTTTCGTAATGAAAAAATAGTATCTTTGCATATTCATTGTGGCATATTTCTGTGTATTAGGTTGTCCCAACTTGAACTTTGTTTTTTGCTTCTGCAATGTATTCTCTTGTAATAACCAAGTTACTTCTCATATTCTTTTATGGCCTTAGGATTAGTGTTTTTCTCATCATGACACAGATTGGTTGCATGTCCAAAAAGGAGGGAGGGAGTGAAGGAGGGAGGGAGTGAGGGAGGGAGGAAGAGAGGGGGAAGGAGGGGTTTTACCAAACTGACTAAATATTATCCTGTGTGAGTTTGTTCTTTATTTATTTATTTTTAAAAAATCATCTATTGTTTGATCTTGTTTGGCAGCTGGTCACAGCTCTTGGAGACTCTTCCTCTTCCAAATGTAAGCACAAGTACACTAAAAAACTTAGCAATACTTGTTTGAAGTATGAACTGTTTTGCATATGTTTGAATGATTGGAATTTTAATCACTAATAACTATATACTAATTCTTATTATCTGGTATAGATTAAATGGATATGCCCAACTGCACCGACTCAACCTATAACTGTATTTGGGGGTTTCCCATCAACAGCTTGTAAGTTTTCATGTTCTTCCATATTTGATCCTTCTTAATTGTAATAAAATCACCGTAAAAACTGGATATACCAGTCATATGACTCTTCCAAGATTTTTCAAGGAAATAATGTTTTAAAGAGGAATTGTTTTGAGAATAGGGGTGAAACTTAATTCGGTTGCATAAATTAGTCATTTTTAAAAACGATAAAAAACTTTTTGTTGATTACTGGAGTAATTATTAGATGAATGAATCTGAAGTGTGCAAATATGGGTATAAAAGTTAGATTTTAAGATTGTTTGGTTGTAGGTTCAACACCAAGTGTAACAGGTAGATTCAATATTTCTTTGAACCCGTGAAAATATATAGTGTCTAAGTTACAAGTGGAAGAATTAAAAGGAATAAAAAAAACAGATAGATAGATTGAGAGAGAGAGTAATAGGTATTCTGTAAAGCAGAATTTTCAACAAAGGTTTTCACATAGTAATCCTTTCTGCATATTTAGTTTTGGGTTGTTTGTCAAATTATCTGGAAAAAAATCTTTTTAGTGCTTTAGTGGAATTTAAATTGTTGGATGCTTTGGTGGGGACACATATTTTTGACGGGTGTTTAGGATATAAGATTATTTTTATAAGGTGTTTTTTATGGTTCCTATTTTTTTGAAGCTAGTAGTCTGAATTAAAAAGATGATTCAAATCAGGGTTTGATGTTGGAGACCTTTCAGAAGATGCTCCTGATGATATAGAGGGTCTGGATGCTGCAGCAGCACATGTGGCAAATTTGCTATCAACAGAGCCCATTGACAGTAGGTTTTCTTTTTCAGATATTTCTTATGTGATGAGAGTGTTACAAGGAAATTATTTTGACTATTTTTGTACATATCTGATGTTTCTTAGTTTTGGAAAATAACTTCAGTCTGGTTCAGGAAACAACTTGAGAGACTAGTTCATACCTTTTCATTAGCATAATGGATCGATTGACAATCATGCAAAATCATAATACCCTCTTGAAACTGCTTACTGTTTTTTCACAATTTTGATATCAAATATATCTATGTGACAGTTAGACTTGGAATTGGAGGTTTCAGCATGGGTGCTGCAACTGCTATGTATTCTGCTACTTGCTTTGCTGCCAGGAAGTACTCAGATGGCAGCGCATACCCAGCCAATTTGAGTGCAATTGTTGGATTAAGTGGCTGGCTTCCATGTTCAAAGTTTGTTTTTTCCTCTCTGTTTTTTCTTTTTTGTAATGTACTCTTTGCATATAATTTTATGCTCTGTTACTTCGCAGGACCCTGAGTAAGAAAATAGGAGTGGATGAAGCTGTAAGGCGTGCTGCTTCCTTGCCTATATTGCTCTGTCATGGAAAAGGTATTCAGAACTTTCTCTTATATGCAAATCTTATTCCGAGATCTAGCTATGTTCTCTTATTTACAAGAGGTTGGAGTTCTACCATTTTTTTCTCATTTATTTTAATTGCGAATTCATTTTTGGAGAGAAAAAGAGTCAGATTATTCTGCTTAGCTTCTGCCTAAATTTATTTCCTGCTACCTAAAGATCTAGGCATGAGCAGTTTTTACTCAATTGCAATCAGGCTGTAATATTGTAATTGATAGGTGGGTCAATTATTACATAATAAATGTGTGTTTACCCAAAACCAATATACTTGTGCGAAATCCATGATTGGAAGGCCCTGGAGTTAACAAGATTATTTGTGCAATGACTTATATTTTATAATTTACTTTCCTGGCACCGTCACTTGGTATCTGCATGATGCTATATGTCTTTGTTGTTTGAGGCCATATTTTCTGCAATGTTTGATACCTTTAAGCTCACACCTTACATTCTTTAGATGTCAATAAAAGGAGGTATATTATTGAAAGTAACTCTTATGTAAACTGTTACTGAAGATGTAGAAGTTCAATTTTAGTCATATTTGCTAATATCATCATTGAGTGGTTAATTGTTGGTTGCAAGAGATAATAAGAGTAATGAATTGTTTGAGGTACAGAATTGGCATCTGTGTCCCGTGAAAGGTTTTTGTTGAGCTAGGGTTTATTACTTACTGAATTAGAGTTGAATAGAGCTTGTTTGGGGAGACATAAGGAGAAATTGGACTACGAGCATTTGCTGGCAGCACCATAACAGCAGAATATTAAAGCAAGAGGAAGAGTTTTGAGAAAATAGATGGACAAGAGATTGAAGAAGAAACTTTAGGCACCACGTTCAAAATAAAATAACTCAACTCTTACTTGAATGGAAAGAAACTAATTAGGAATAAACTGTTAAGACTACGTGATGTTGGCCCACATTATAGATATTTTAGGACTACTTATTTTAGAAAGAAATGTGGGGTTTTATTTCAATTTTTTAGATTTCTTATTTTCCCACTTTTATCAGGACTTTAATTTTATATAAATCAAAGTGAAAACTTGAATTTTACTCGAGACAAGTCTCTCTCTTGTTCGGTTACCTTAAGATTGAGTGTCTTTTGATATGGTGATCTATTTGTGGTTCTACATCAGTATGCTAGACCTTCAAGAAATTCAGAAAGCTGATTGAACACCCCTGATTCATTGGAACATGCAAAAGCTATTATTCTGCCCTTCTTACAAAATAACCCAGGACTGAAATTCAATCCTTTAAACTAAGAAACCTATCATTGTAGCTTATTCTTAGACTAGAAACCTCCTTTTTGAAGAATCACACCTTGATTTTGGTTTTCCATTGTTGATAAATCATCTTTAACTTAAGTGTGTCATTGATGTTCCCCTTCAGAAAAATTGGACCTTGAGTTTTGAAATGTTGGAAGTATGAAAATTCATAGAACTTGCACATGTAGGAAAACTTGGAGGTTGCTTTGCTTGACTTCTTGTAGAAAACTTGCACAAAGCCAAAGAGTGATTCAAGGTAAATCGATTTGTCTTTGGCATTATAAAATCAATAGTGGACACAAATGACACTGTTTCCTTGGTAACATGCTTGATGTCAATTCTTGTTATCTTCAACTCTCATAAGTCTGCTCTTATCTGCTTGCTATAGAACAGCTCCCTCAAATTTCTAGCACCATTAAATTGATCAACTTCGATATCACAACCCTTTAATGTATGACAACAAATATTTGTGATTCTGGTACTTGAGAAATATAAGTTGAAAAGCTAGCATGATTAAAAGAAGCATATGGGTAGATTTTAAACCTAATTTAGGCACAGTTCATATACTTTTATGGTAGCTGATTCAACGATTCTTTTTCTTTTGATCATTTGATGTTAAAGTATGGAACATATCCTTGATCTCATCCAATGTTGATGCTATTAATGCTATTCTGTTTTTAGTCTATAAATTGTTTTTGAAAAGTCCCGAAATCCTTTGAATGACCCAAACTTTGATCAAACTTCAGTGTTGCCAACCTTTGCAGGAAGAGTTTGGGGAGAAGTAAGTAGTTTGTGAGAAAGCAACTCAGAAAAGAGAAGGATCTAATTGTGTTTTGATACCAAATTGATGTCTAGATAGTTTTAATATTTGTGTCCTAAGGTTTGTGGTTTGTTATTTCCAGAATTAGGTTTGAACAGAACTTGTTTAGGAAGAAATGAAGATAAATCAGGCTGTGAACAGTAGTAGCTGGCAGTGCTGTAGCAAGAAAACATTGAATTAAGGAAGAATTTTGAGAAAATAGAATGACAGTATATAGAAAAAGAAACTGATGTGGTGTTTCACAAGGCACAAAATCAAACAAGTAGTATGAGTGATGAGAAAGAGGGTCGAACCAATAGAGATTGATGAATCCTATTAAGTGCTAAACTTGATTAAATTCAATTATATCTAAGTAAATTATCATTTGAGTAATTGAATTCATGACAAAATAAATAACAAAATAGCAAACTAACAACTTGGCAAATTATCAATCAATTGAAACACTTGAGTATCCAATTTTACCATAACCAATCTATAATAAATCCTTAAACAATGCTAATCATGGAAAAAAGACATGAATTTAATCCCTTTTTATTAAGGATTTTGTTTACTAACTGGATTTCAACTTCAATGCACTTCTCTAGTCCAAACCGAACCTCCAATATCCAGGTATTATAAATTAAATACAATATCCAGGTATCCCCTAATTACTCTAGATGTTTGGATGCTTTCTTACCAAGAAGTTATGCTGTTGAAGTTGAAAATCGCACATAACTCTAGTGCTGGACACTAATACTAAAATGAATGAAATTTCTTACAGAGAACTTGAAACTGTGAACTGCAAAATTCTCTAGAAACTAGTTTTCTGAAGCTTTCCAAGTTTTCTCTTCGAGGTAGGATGATCTTGGTCAAAGTAATAAACATAAGAACTGTAGTCCCTTAAGTTAGTTTTTAATGATGCCAAAATCATCTGATTTCCCAATTAGAAAGAAAGTTATGTCCAAAATGCTGAGGCATCTTCTAAAGAATTTGAGGACTTCCCTTTTTGCTATCATGCACTGGAACCTAACACAAAGAAAGCCTAAAAATATAAAAAAAATGAAAAAGTAACAATCATACAAACTTCAATAAAATTAAGCCTAAAACATAAAATATTGAAAAAGTAACAACTAAACAAAGTTAAATGTGGTACAATATATGTATATATTTTGAACTCACCAAAAACCTTGTGCATCAAACCTTCAAAATAACTAAACTTGAAAAAAAACAAAGCGCATCATCTCTATTAATAGGGTTCCATAAAAGACTAGGATTGCTAATCCTTACTTGACCACATAAGAAACTGAACAGGGACTATTAAAGACTTAGATACCAATTTCCAAATAAGATTTGACCAAGTAATTCAGAAAGTTACTAGAATAAAGCTGATACCAACTAACGAGTTGAGCTTTGATACCAACTAACGTAAACAAGTTTAGCTCAACAATTCCTAGTAGTTAGTGTCAATTGACGAGTTATTTCTGTAATTTATCTCCACATGTCATTTATCAACAGTTCTTGAATGTCTCTTTTTCAATGAAGAACTTTCTTACCCCCCCTCTGCATTAGCACTTCCTGTTCTGCGACCTCTTCCAGGCATGGTTATTCAAGCATACAACACTAACTACTAGCAATTGTTGAGCTTTGATACCATCTAACGTAAACAAGAACACACACAAAAAAAGCACAAGAACTCGAAATTCAGCCAAATAGGGTCATCATACAGAAATCCTAATTTGAAGTTTTATTCATTAATTTTTTTTTAAGTAGTCTTCTAAAATACAAGATAAACAACCTTATTTAAACTAGTCCTAGATTCATCTTGAAAAAGAGAAGAGTCTCAATCAATAATTATAGAGTTAAATAAGGATTCCTAAATTATATAGGAAAAAATAAAAACACTATAAAAGAACATATTTTCCTAAAAGAATAACTAAGAAAATAATGTTTTTCTCGTAAAATCCCGCATCATTATTATCTTATCAATTAGGTGCTAAAACTTCTGATTTTGTTAATTTTGTCTCAAAAGTAATTGATATCTAACAATTCACCTCTCCATTCATCCACTGTTGATGACAGTCAAAAGATTCTTCACAATTTTCATGTGTGCATTAAGTTTTTCCATGCAAAGTGTTAGAATGCTGAGGAAAACATAATCATGAAATGATAGTAATCTCTCCATACAAGCTAGTGAATCTGAGGAGATAAACGGTAAATTTATCATTGATTGATGTTCATATTGTTATTTATTCTAGGTTAGGTCTTATTTTGGCGCTTTCAATGAAATTTTCTTATACTTAACAAGCACCTGCAAGCAAATTGGATTATTTTAAAGTTATGAATGGTGGAGGGATTATAGTTTCTAATATCAATTCCGTTTGAAAAAAGAGAAGAGGTTTGGGACTAAATTGAGGTTTCTCCAAATAATAAACAATAAAATTCCTCAATAATACTAAAAATCTTGAATTATATAATATCTAGTTAAAATTCCTATACAATCATATATTAGTCAGGTGGTCTCTTAACAATTTGTGTGAACATCATTAATTGCTTTATAATTTTTTCGTTGAAAAAAACCTTTTTTCTTTCACTATGACTATATTAGCTGACTCCTTATTAATGGTTATTAAAAGGGAAACTTATGATTTGTACATCAATGCTCTTAATTCCTTGAGTATTTAAGAAGCAATAAATGGTGTCCAACTCGTGGTGACCTGAGAGACTGCCACACATTGGATAGTAGTGCCTCCTCCAGCAAGGTTGCGGGAAATTTATGTTCAAATGTTATCTTGTAATTTTGTGCATTTGGAATGTTCATCAAGCATTTTTGTGTATCATCTAATATATGTATGCTGTGCACAAGGTGTGTTCTGTACGAGACATGTATTAATTGGAATCACAATATCAACACATCAGATAACTATTAGAGAGATTCTGTAGCTTTCCATCAATAATGGTCATTTTCAGTAACAGTAAATGGTCATTTTCAGTAACAGGAAATGGTCAACCCCATTAGTGTGTGGCTTCCACTACCGCATCCCCAAATACCTGTCTGCTTATGTGTGAGAAATGCTTTGAACATCTTGATTTTGGACTTTAATTGACTACAGGTGATGATGTGGTTCCTTACAAATTTGGTGAGAAATCCTCACGGGTTATGGTTTCAACTGGATTCCAGGATACAACATTCAAAGCATACAATGGGTATGTATCTTGTTTCAATTCTGTGACAGAGAGTGTCAACTTTTGATTATTTTTGTTCCACTATACAGGCTTGGTCACCACACGATCCCCGAAGAGATGGATGAGGTTTGTGCTTGGCTTACTTCTAAATTGGGGCTTGGGAGGGCGTTCTTCATGATTTGACGCTGTGTGCATATATGAAGGATTTGCTTGGGCGAGAAAAAAATGAAGCAGAAAATATTCAGAGGCAGGCACAAACAAATTAAAGTTGCCAAAAGTGATTCCGGGCTTGCTATACATGCAATGCAAATTACTCTCAAGTCGGTACTCGTTTACCAAGGAGTTGGGTTGAACTGTATTTCATTTGAGTCATTAATGTGTTTTTCCGCAGTTTAGCATGGAAAAAAAGTTGAAACGTTCATATTAATCGCCACATTCGAGGCTTGATATTGTGTTATCTGCCGTCAGAGGGGTCTTAATACATGATCTGGAACTCGTAATTAAGGCTCTTTTCAGAAGTTATTGGGTATTGCATGGTGCTTGATAAACCTGATAGAACACCCCTCATGTTGCTGTCTGAGTCCTCCCTGTTGGTTTCGTGTTTGGACTTCCTGAAATTATTGTACTTGGGTTCATGAATCTTGTCTCGAAGCAAAGCAAGGTTTCAAAATTTGTTTTGCCACCATTAGGTTTATCCATCAAGAGTTTAATTTTCTGTATATTTTTCATTCCTCCTGTGTTCCGGGCTTACAGTCAATTGAATATAAGCTACAGGTAACTTTAGATTTGTTTGTCTCAATTCTCCATGCCAACACCAACTGCTTCTCCTGAATGATTTTCCCCTTTATTCAATTTTTGATTAGTTAATTCCCATTGTAGTCAATGATTCATTAATTTCCAATAAATAGAAATGATAGGTGATATAGTGATAAAACCTCAACTTATGATGGAGCTTCTAACAAGGGTGATGTGGGTTGAGTTCTTGAGTGAATGCGGATTATGAATGTTCTGCAAAATAAAATAAAAAATTCTCCAGGTAAAGTAGGATTCTTCAATATTTAAGTTAATAAAGATGAAAACAATATGTTGTTAAAGCTAGGTTTTAAAGAGAAGTTTTGAGATTGAAAAACAAAGAACTTTTACCTTGAGCTCAAAGGTGGTTTTATTTACATTGATGTTACATGGTATTTTGTGGTGGTTAATATTATTTTTTTACCATTTTAAATTTAAGAATGGACCAAAGGCCAACCTAGGCCTCTAGAAGTTATTTTGGATAAATACACTCGCTAAAAGATAAGAAACGTTGTCAAGTATGACTTGGCGACCGGTCTAAATTCAAGGTTATATGGAGATATAGAAGGACTCACTTTTATTCATGTGTAACCTCATCAATTAGTTTTCCTTCCAAGTTTTTATGGCATTGGTGATATGAAGATTAAATCCTTCTTATTTGTCCGTGGATTCATTCTAAATCCTAGGATTAATAGTGCAAGTCTCAAGCGTGAATAACTAGTAAATATGAGGAATTTATATGAAAAATAATATGAATCCCCTATTTTATTTTGTAAACCACAATCCAATTAGTGTATACCTAGAAACAAATGGAGGAACTAAGGATAAAATAGTGATTGATGAAAAAAGTAGACAATTTCATATAAACATCATATGGCCAATGATTTAGAGAGAGAGAAATTAAGAGGGGAGGTTTCAACTTCCTTTCATTCTCTAAGGGATTTCAAATGGGGTTTTAAGGTGTGATTTCTAACTTGAAATTAAATAAAAAAAACTTGTGGAAATTGAAGAGGATTGAGTGTTTGTAATGTTTAGTTTGGGTTGTGAAATTGTAATTGTGGGTGGAAAGGAAAAGATGAGCTTTTTTATTTTCTCACCAAAACTTTATTCAATTGGTGTTGTTTGAGGGTTTAGAACGGTTCACATTCCTTTAATTTATTGTTATGTTGTGTATTTTGATTTTCTGTAAATTATAGTAAAGGTTATGATAATGTTAAGGCATGTAAACTTAAAAATTGATTAGAGAGATTTTTATTCGTTAAAATTCTTAGGATTTTATGTTAGAAATGGTATAATTAGTAGATAAATTGATGAATTTGAAGCCAACCATGGGTGGCCAACCATGTTAGTGAGATTTAAGGAGTTTTGGGTTTGGGTATGATTTGAGGGTTAATTGTGTGTTAAATTTTGATTATATGCTAAGATTAGGACTTGTATGTTTTGGTTTGGATTGTGACCAATTAATTTGAGTTATGATGTATAAATTCTTGTTAGTGCAATTAGAGAGGACAAGTAAATGAAATTTCTATGAAAATAATAGGTTGAACTAATGTTAACTAATGATTGTTAAAATGTTAGATATTGAATATTATTGATTGAATGAGTTATGGAAATGGTTGGTGAAAAGGCTTGGACATTAAATTGAGTTGTTATGTTTTGAACTTAAATGTGAGTTATTGTGGGTGAATTAGTTTGGTATATAATTAAGGGAAAGGAAACCTTGGTTTTGGTTGAACAATTAGAGGTTAGTTGTGTGCACTAAATGTGCATATATGTGTGGTAGATGAATGAGCCAAAGATGAGTAAATGTGTTATATATCATCTTATTATCAACCATATATTAGATATTTCTGAGATGTTATGACAATCTAGGTTCAAGAAAATATGGTTTGTTATAAGAACCCGAATATGTAAAATTGAGGGGAATTACTCGAAAGTAAATTAAAGATTGTTTATGATTTGTAAAGCACGCATAGTAAGAACTCCAAGTAAAGGTTCACCCTTTAACTTTTAATATTCAAGTTATTCTCTTAAATGTTAGAATATAAGTTGTCCATTTATATGTGTGTATGTGTGTAAACACACATACTTGTATACAAATGTTTATCATCAAGAAAATAATATGTTATAAAATATGACTTCAAGTTGGGAAAAATGATAACATATGAAATATACCTTCGGGGTGGAAAAATGATATCAAGTGAAAATATCATTTCTGGGTGGGGAAATGATATATAGAAGGAATGCTTTGTCGTGGCAATGACTTTTAAATGATGGCATAATTGAGCCTTAGAGACGAGATTGAGATATGAAAAGTTGGTCGTATTGTTGGAGGCTAAAGCATATGATTAATAAAAATTATGTTGCAAAAGTGAATTGATTGGTATATATTCAAAAGTGTAAAGAAAAAAAAAGGTGCATTGATATAAATGAATTACCATGTATGGATATAGTAAACAAGTATGGATATGGTAATGTGATTAAGAAATTGGGTTATTGCATTCAATATATATATATATATATATATATATATATATATATATATATATATATGCATGTATGTATGTATGTAATAATGGTAAAAAAACAAAAGTAGTTATAAGAGTTAAGAGTGTATTTACATGAAAATGAATGTGACTATTGCATATTCATGATATAGATTAATGATTGTGTTAATTAGCTTTATTTAAGTACCAAAGTTGAATTATAACCTTCAATATTATTAATGCATTTTATACTCTACATTTCATGTGTGTCATGCAAGTACTTATTGTCAGCCACCTCAATCTTGACAAATTACACCATAACTTTTTGTTACATTATTGTGTTTCTAAGACTATAATGAATTTAATATGTAAATTTTGGTTCTGCACATTTTAAGTTAAGATAATATTATGTTGTATTAAAAAATATGGCTACCTTAATGAATGGATAACTTTATGCGAGTATTGGTTGCATTATCCCATAAATATATGTGTGTGTGTGTGTGTAATGCTAACATTTATTTTAAAACAAAATCTAATTATCGTCCTTTGTGAAAAATAAAACTAAGAGTATCTTTAGTCAATACAAGTAATAAAGTAGAATCTAAGTAATAAAAATAGATTATGAAGGGCAGTAAACAAACCATGAAGTCGTGGGAATAACATCATTCTATTCAATAAAGCTATTTTTGTTTTTATAATAAATGAGGGAGAATAAAAGTTGAGAAGTGGGAAGAGCACATGCAAAATAAAAAAGTAATTGAGTTACAACAATTGGATGAACAATGTGTTCCGCTTGCACACTATCAATCGGTGCCTCACGATTTTCAGCCTCTTCAAATAAACAAAAGCACGTCTTTTAATCAAATTCCACGTTGAGGCATCTTTAAACCATATTCCCAGCACACAAACAACTTTGTGAGACAATTTTCTCTTTTCATCTAAAAGACAGCTTCATTTGGGAGCCTCCTTAACAAAAGTCACATCCCCACTTACAGTACCTGGTGACAGCAAGTGCTTCTCTTGATCAGTATCATCAATTTCGGTTGACTCGTAGGGGGGGGTGGTTGCCAGAGAATCACTTCCATCTTCTTCTGAAGATTATTACCCACGAAATGAAACAACAACGTCAAGAATGCAACGAGTACAGTCAAGTTTACTGGATTACATGTCAGATTGCAGAAAAAGAAGAAAAGGTTATATTCAACAAACAAATTACTCACCTAAGTACTCATAGTGTTCGGGTAGCTGTTTAACAGTAGTTACTTGAAGGCTCTCAGGAAGCAGACAACTACAGAGAGCACCTGACATTTTGACCAATAGCTAAATTAGTTTTCTTTGTCAAAAAATGATGAATCATTTGTAAGTAAACTCAGTAGACGACACTCCGGTAAAGAAAACAAGCAAAACAACTTATTTTGAGAATATCTTTTGCACGAACACCACTTAATCTGCTTGACCAGCCAGATAGATAACTTAGAAGTAAACACCGAGCTAAATGTATATTGCAAAGCATAGCAATGAAGTCCACTGCAGCTGACTCTCTTCCATTCACGGTGGAAATTCAGGAAAGAATGACATAGATTATGTAGGGAAAAACATAAATTACAGCTGAATTATGGCCAAAACTAGGATGAAATGGAAGTTAGAACAAGAAAATAGAACTTGGGGTTTATAAGAAATCTCTGGAATCTGAATGGATTCATAAAATAATGAAAAACAAGTATAATATAACTCTAGCAGCCTATTTATATAATATAACCTTAACATCCTTAAGAAAAGGGTTCTAAATCTTAGACCCCTAGTTAACCTCTAAGGAAACACCTTAAACAGTAGATCAACTAAATAACCATGTCGGAAATCAAATGAAATAAATTGTTGAGAAAGCTCCAGCGGCAAAGAATAATTAAAAACTAAAAAAAAAAAAACTTGATGGAAGAATTCTCCATACCTAGCCGAGCAAGCCGATTCACCCATCCTGGTATATGCTTGCCTATCAATCTACACGAGATGTCATCTGTAAAATGGTTGCAATTCTTAGAGATGAGGTGATAGGTATCCCCATGATACTCAGAAGCAGCACTCTCTATGAATGTGCGGAATTCAGAGGGAGGCATGGTTATCCTGCCTAAAAGGATGGAACATCTGTAAATAAAACCAGGGCAATTCCTTGGTTCCACTTCAAAAACTCCACTGACAGGGAAATTCATGGGCTCCAAATCCGTACTCCTTGCCATGGACTGTTCATACACGTAGAGAAAGTCAATGCAATTCATTAGAGATTCAAGGGAATGGCTATGGACATTGAGATTCTAATGCTAAATTCACGTCTTTTAAAACAGACTATAGATGAATGATGACTTGACCATAGCTATTCCCACTCCCAAAAACATCACAAGCTAAGGGTATTGGATACCATTAAAAAAAGAAGAAAAAACTCTCCCACCAAATCAGAACCCTCTACGGCTTAGAAACATCGATGCTATAAGCGATAAGCTCCGGGCCATAAAAATTTCATCTTTCAGGCAGACCATAAGAATTTTGTTATTAAAATAGTGATAAAATCAAAGCACGTATAGAGTATATTGGATGGGATTAACACAATAAGCTTCACAAATCGAAATCATCAAATCAAGAAACCAACAAAAAAGGGAGAGAAGAGACACACACCTTCAATGCCTGAATGAAAAATCCCAAAACCGAACCAGAAGGTGTACTGGTTTAAAGGGGTGAGGTCGTAAACATTCAAAACCACCTGCGTTTCACTGTTATTCAAATTATCATTATCAGAGCTCGGACTCGGTATATCCTCTGCCGCCCCCATTTCTAACCCAGATCCAAAATTCAGCTTTACAAAAGGCCACTTGATTCGCCTCTCACATATCCACCGCTAGCAATATATATTTAAAAAAAAAAAAAAAAACAAATATGTTCATCTCTTTCTGTTGAAAATGTTATAATAGTGATGAGATTTCAGACACTCAGAAACTAATGTTTATATATATATATATATATATATATATATAAAGATTTCTCGTCGGTCAGAAAAATAAAGGAGGGTAGGGCCGCTGCCACCTTTTCTTTTCTATTTTTGCCCCGTTTATTTGTATATAATATATATTTCTCTTGAAACTTTTCGTTTCTTTCAATTATTTTATTTTATTTGATTCCAATCTGTCCCTTTCCTTCGTATCTGCCCATTTATGTCCGGAGTAGTAACGACAATTAGCGTTGTAAGATATCAATTTCAAAGTTTATAAAAATATCGCAATAATATTTAAGAAGTAAAAGAAACATAAAGGAATCGAAATTACAAAAAAAAATAGAAAAATCAATAGAAATAAATCTCTCTCTCTCTCTCTCCATCCAAAATTGTTTCACCATTTTCATCTCTCTGTATTCCTTCCTTCCTTTCTTTCATGATCTCATCATTCATGATAATAGAGGTGGACCTTTGCAAATAAACACTCTCCAAGTGATATAGAGTTATCCTAAGTCCTAACATGAAGTTATCATTCCATTTATTTAGGATTTTAATTTGTTTCTTTTTTTTTCCCTATAATTCTTGTTCTGAAATTGGTTTGCTAATCTTAATGGAGAATTGGATATAATTGTAAAAAGTAGGAAGACAACAACAACAGTGATTTATGTTGTTGACTAAAACAAAAACAAAAACTTTTTTTTATAAATATGCAAAATTTTGGTAGATAGTATTGACGAAAAAAAATATTATATATATTTTAATAAAAATGTTGCTCTTTATTTTTTTTTAATTTCAATTAGTTTACTGTTATCTTTCAAATTGTATTAGAATATTTAATAAGCTTAAAATAAAATAAAATAAAATATTAGACATAAACTACATAAAACAATGCATAAAAAATAAAGCTAAAGGCAAATACATTGTGCAATTTGATATTTTTAGACTTGTTTTACTATTTACTATGATAACGAATGATATTTTTATCTTTTCCAAAAACAAGACAAAATTGTAAAAAATATCCACTAATATAATTATATTCTTAATTTTTTTTAAGCATAGTAAATAATTTGTTTACCTTTAAGACCATAAAATATGAAAACTTGCGAAAAAGGATGTCAAGTATCTTTTTATTTACTCATATACAATAAATTGATAAGCATGTCATCTAAATAAATAATATTAAACCATAGGTTGAGGGGGTTTTGTGTCTTTTATTTTATTTTATTATATTATATTTACCATTGTACTAAAGAGCATTTAGGGTGTTTTAATATTGATTAAATATTAATTAATCCAAAAAGGTTAATGGTATATCTAGTACACGTGCTAGAGTGTGGGAGGCATGCGTGTAATTTGAATAGCACATGTGACGTGTAACAATCTCAATATATGAACAGCACACAAGTAATTGAGAATTCCAAGTTTTTTTTTGAATTGTACCGAGATTTCTACTAAAATATAGGTAGAATCTCCCCTAACTAGAAAGTCACAAGTTATCGACTAAATTAAATTATATTTCTAATTTTCTTATTTTATGAATTAATCCAATCATCCTGGATCATGAACAACTCATCATCATCAACTCAACACATTACATTTGATACCAGAATCTAATTAAATTAGGTAATAACAAGGCATCATATACGTTTCATAAAATTTAATCACAAAGACTAACTCAAATATAATAACATCAAATAGTACGATTCAACTAAAAAGTGTAAATTTTAGCAACTTGTATAGTTTGATGATTACTTAGAATTCTAAGCAATATAATAAGTTATACATTTGAATCTACAATTTATTATATACATATTCAAACTACAATTTATTGTATACTTAGAAAATAAATATCTTGAATTACTAAAATATTTTTCATGAAAAATAATAAAAGATGACTAATTAAGTTTACTAGTGGTGTGAGCTCGATGTACTTGAAATTAGAAATAAAATACATGTATGAATATAATGAAATAATGAAAATAATTCCTAATAATGAAAAACAATGACTTTTTGGCATTTCAGTTGACATACGAGACTCATCATATACCCTATTGCTATATATATATATATATATATATATATCCTAATTAATAATCAAGAGCAATTTGATTATGAAAGTCTCAATGTAATAATTTTTTTATACATAATTTCTCACTTTATACCAAGGTAATTTCTACCTAATAATATTAGCCTATCCAATTTCTTTAGAAATAATTATCATTATCAATGAATTCTCTTAGCACCATAATTTTTGTAATATCAATTTATACTAAGCAAGTCTACTAAAATATTGATAATATGACTAATTGATATAATTAACTATCTTTTCGCTAGAATAATTAATAAAATCTTATCCATAACTAGTTTACCAATTAAATTGTTGATGTCATAACCTATGACATCATCAATTTCTTTACCTGGAATAGTTAACCGAACTAAAAGTGGTTGTCAATAACAATGTGATCTATTGATATCATTAACTATTTCTAACATCATAATAGTTAATCAATTTATGTTTTTCCCCTTAACTAGGAGAAACCCTGTCGATGTTAAAAATCTTTGCAAACATCATTAGACACCCATATTATCTAGAATTCACTAATCAATTTAGAAAACTATTGGCACCAATGAAAATCTCGTCGATACCATTAGCTATCCAAAACCCAAATAGCTAATCAAATTTGTTTGAAATATTGAAAAACAATGGAACCCCATTAATACCAATAGTTAACCAAAACCCGAATAGATAATCATATTTGTTTGAATTTCTAGTAACAATAAAACCTCAATGATATCATTAGCTATCCAAAACCTGAAATAGCTAATGAATGTCATTCCACACAGATCAATTTGTTTTTACATAAACATAGGCTACCAAAATCAATTCATATACATAACTACCAAGTTCAATTACTAATATACTTAAAACTTTGATGATAAATATAACTCTTATTTAACCATGTTATTTATAACTATGCCTATTTCTTTAAATTTATGCTTCATCTTCACATAAAATCTTTTTTCTTATGTTCTTTGACAAAATACATCGAATTTGACAAGATTTTCTCATTTAAGCATTGTTTGGTGTTTCAGCCATTACTAATATTTTGTAGTTCCATTTAAAGTGTTGTTTAATCCCTTGAAATACTAATACCCAAGCATACAAGTATAATGTAGAGAGGAAAACACCATTATTCCCTTAAAGCCCTCAAAACTACCCAGTTTTGTGAGTGGGTGGTGACATCCTAGAGGGATATCTCGACCCTCTCTCGGTTATTTACCCATATAAGAAGTTATAAGGTTCCAAATCAAGTAAGTTCAATTTTCTTAGATAGCTAACATCTAAGGATATAAGTTTGATGAAAAGACCAAATCCAAATGCCCTCATTTTCATGTTTGAATCCCTATTTGAATGACAAGAGATTAATTATCCAGTTTCATCGATGAATTCATCCTACATCATCAATTTAATTTATCCTTAGAAAAAATAAATTATTTTTCTATTTTATATACAATACATTGCTTTCTCAATTATTCTACCCATTTTTTTATTACCTTATTAAACAATACCCTTCGCAACCTTCTAATCTTTTCTTGGTTACCCTTCGTGCATTTCCATCACTTTAAATTCATAAACACACATATTGACAGGTTAAGAATTCAAATAATATATTCTCCCTCAAATTACTTCAATGGCCGCCCACACATCCTAAAAGGAGGTACCATTTTTATTTCAAAATTACTTGATATTTCAATGTATTTCAATCCTATTCTATGTCATAAACATCAATTTAATTCAATTTCTAATTTTCCCCTAAAATTCATCATGAACCCTAATCTCCAATTTGATGAAAAATAATGGAAGCTTAACAGTTATTGTAAGAAATTGATAATTTAAATGTTAAGACACCTTACCAATGAAAAATCAACTTTCAAATGCTAACAAATCAAGAAATTTTCTAGAACACTCTGAATCTTAAAGGATTTTGTTATTTAAATCCTCTAGCATCACTAACTCTTTTTTTTCTCTTTTTTTATCTACGATTTTGAAGAAACAAATCAAGTTTTCCCTCTATATTTTCCCCCTCTAATATCCGACCTTAACTAGGCATATATATATATATATATGGACACAATTTGTAAAACTCTTATTATATCTCTTGAATGATAATTTTTATGATTATAGGGTATTATTTTCTCCATCTAGGTATATTCTTAATACCAAATTTTTAACTTGCGATATTGAAATTTAATAATTTATATTCCAATACCTTTTTTTCCTCATAATTTGTTTCCATTAAAATTTTATTCATGTTTTTTTATTAGGCTTTTCCCGCACTCATATTTATATAATAGTTATTTTATTTTATTTTATTTTATTTGAATTTTGAAGGTCAATATCCCTTTTACCATAATTATCAAATCCCATTTTTTTTGTATTTGCTTGTGAAGATCTCTTTATGTACTTTCTTTATAATTTTATGAAATTTCTTAATTGTACTGGTTTTACAAGTTCTTACCCCAAATATTTATAATTTATAGCTTTTAGGTCAATTTTCACATATGTATATATACACAAATATGTGTGTGCGGTCACATACACACACACAAATTTTTTTGTCTTATTTATCAATAATTTGTATATTGTTCATCTTATTTTTCACCTTAGTTTAAAATATTTTCTCAATTTCTATACTGAATTGCAACCCAGGGTTTGCATGATGTATCTTGGTAGCATAAAATACTTTTTAATTGTGTTGTTGGATTCTTCATCACGTCTTGTTTAACTCAGTGCCACAACTAATAACTATAAAAATACAAGATAAATAATTGTTTAGATGTAAAAATCCCATCTATATCATCACTTCTTTTTTAAAAACTAGATTAGAAAATTTTCTTGTTGTAATAATCCTAGTTTGCCAACACCTTTAGTATCCATGTTAGAGTAAGATTTTCCTTTCAATTAGATTCTGCTTATAGATTAGACTTTGTTTTCCCAAATATTTCATTATTTTCTTGTTGGATTAGGAAACAAAAAATACTTGACAAAACAAGCCTAATGATGTTAAAGTTATTTTCTTGATCAAAACCCATAGTCATTAAGCCCATCTTGAATATGAATTTATTGAGGCTTGTTCTTATTAGGTTGTTACTTTATTGTAGTCTATATTAGTCCATATGTCTAACAACATCTCATTGAAATCTTCTTTGAACTTCTTTGCTCCATCCTTTATGATTTGCCTATTGGAACCACAAATGGATCATTTGTTAGGGGTAGGATTGCATCAGTCCCTAGTAAAGGATTCCTCATACAGATCAAGATAAAGAGATGAGAAACCCATGTTTCAAAACATGTTTATTCAAGATACTAACAAACACATTTAGGGGGCACGTTAAGGCTAATGGACATTATCATGATTAAAAAGGAAATTGGTTCTTTTTTAATAGTTAGCAAAATAAAAGACTTATAGTAAACATACAAGAGGAAATAATTGTTATAAAAATACCAAGTTGTGTAACTTATGAACACTTAAGCATATAATTTATAGTGGCAAACTCAAACGGGTTAGTAGACAAAACAATCATAAAAGGCCAAATAAAAAATAACAACAAATACCATCAATAAAGGAGATAAATTGTAGAATTGTAAAGGGTTATATTCTCAACTAGATAAAAATGATTACATATCACTAAGACCTAAAATACTAGCATTGTGTAATGTTTTCTATAAGTGTTACAAGTAAAAACCCTTGGTGGAGTCTAACAAGATCCCAACGGATCCAATTCAATAAGGGTTCTACTAAAATTTCTTCTAACTTAGGTTTACATAAAAAGGTCTAACTTTATGATTAAGGGGTACCAAGATTTGATTCTTTCAATGGAATCCTATAAAAGAATTCAACATGTATGGGGAATTGTATTCTTTTAAAGAGGTAAATCTTGATTTCTTGGACTTCAAACCAATGTTGGAAGTTTGATCTTATGTTGATGGATTTCAAACCATCACCAAAAGTACTAAGAACTAGATCCTAAGTCATTAAACTTCATACTCATGCTAGAAGATTGATCCTTCATTTATGGATTTCAAACCATCACCAAAAGTATAAATAGGTAATTTATGATTCATTGGATTTCAAATCAGTACTAAGAAAAAGATCTTGTGTCGGTGGATTCTAAACCATCACCACAAGTTAAAAATAGTATCGAACATATCATCTTATGGTAGAATTTAACCTATACCAAGAAGAATCATATTTGTTCATCAAAATATTTCAATTCAATTAGCATGATAGCCATGAAAGTCATCATGGACAATAAATTAGGTCACATTTTTAAATTACTAAAACAATTCCTAGGTGAAGCCTCTTAGACTTTAGCATTCTTTCAAAATGTTTGTCGCAAACTTTCTTTAAAAGTTTACTATTTAAAGCTTTTTATACAACTTTGTATCATACGCATTGTAAAGGTCAAAACTATCATAGTATTTTCCCCCTTTATACATTTAAGAAAATATATAAATTCTAAATAGAAGAAATAAAGTTCACGGAATTTATTTACCTGAAAACAAATTGTTTAGATTTGAATTAAGAAGGACATACTTTTTTTAAGCAATACTTTGTGAAGTAGGAGGAATTTAAAGATCAAAGACTAAAATTTTCGAATTGGTAAAATATGAAAAGTCTTACTAATTCATTTAAGGGCATAACAAGATAGATTTCTAATTTTATGACTAATTTTGGCTCCAATTGAGAAGGTTTGCAAATCCAATGACTACTTTAAACAAAAATAAAATCAAATGGCTTTTTTAAGACTTGGTTGTGTACTCAATTGGAAGAATATAATTATTTATTTTGAGTGTTGAGCACAATTAAAAAATGAAGACTATAAATGTATTAAGGTAAAAAAAAATGCTAGCATTTAGGGACAATTCCAAGTCTTTTCCATTCCCAACAACACCATTTTATAGCCAAGGTATAAAAACCATGTTACCTCATTGTATCATTCCTCAATAAAAAAAAAAAAATAAAAAAAACTTAGTTGCTCTCCTTTTCATCCTCAGCTAAACAATTCACTATTATTTGTGCTACACAAAATAGTAACAATTGGTTTCTTACAAGTCAACCCCAAGACCAACCGAAATAGGTCTTATTAAATACCTATATTTCACCAAGTCCTACATTTTTAGATGTGTTTCCTTCAAAACTACATTTTGTCAATATACATATATTAGTTTCATCTTGTATTATAATGTGTTCTTAAGCATTGTTAGGCTACCCTAACTAAAATAAACATTTTGTCTCTTCCTATATTTCATTATGAATTTTGCAATACATGAATGTTGCCTCATTCAATTTTTCAACAAAAACAATAAAATCCTAGCATACATGCATTTGTAGGCTTTGGAACGAGTTTGAAAAGCCTAATAAGTCTCAACCCACATCCAAAATTCCTAAGTAGACTGACTTTCCAAACTAAAAGAAAAATCATCTTGTGTTTTCTAAAAATATATTTTAAAAAGTGTTTTGCTATTCACTCTTTGTATTTACGCTAAATGGACCCAAAATGGTCATTATTTTGAATATTAAGAGTATCTATCATTACCTTGTTTTAAAAATAAGGAAACAAAACACTTCAAAATAAGTTTTGTTATTTACTCTTATCATTTAGGATAAATGTACTCAACAATGTTATGTTACCTTGAATTTTAAAAAGAGTAGCTCATCCTTTTGATTTTCAAATGAAAATATGTCTTAAGAATGTAAAAGTCCAATATTCACCACACAATTAAGAGTATTGGCTACTTCAAAGAATTCTCATACATGCATGTTAATAAGAATCCAAAAAGTTATTCATTTGTTGTGTATGTAGATACACAATGGGCAAGTAAAGTTGGAATCATAAGAAGGTGATTGTTATATATTATACCTTAAAAACAAGTGAACCCCAAAAATGTTATTTGTCAAAACTTAGTCCATAAAAGACCTTCATGTCACTAAATACAATTCCAAGTAGATGACCAAATGATGGTCAATGTTTAGGTAGGATTGTGGCATACAGTCTTCATTCATTTCAACAAATAATATGAGTGAATTTTAGGTATTATATGAATAATAAACCTTAGCAAAGACATTATCTATAGACCCTTTCTAGAATTTGTACTAGGTTCAATGAGCCCAGTATGTGCTCATTGGTTTTTAATTGGCAAGTTTTATAGTCTAATTGGTTGTAGGTCATTATTAAGAATAACAAGGTGTAGACATGTTAATTCATCAAGCCTTTACAAAAGATAATAACTAGGATTGATATAGATGAACTACAACCTAGAACTGTTAGGCTTTAAACCAACCACCCAAGGTTTAACTCTTAGCATTAGACTCATTGCACCCATGAAGATAAACCAATGGTAGATTAGACATAAGAAATTATTAGGAATAAAAAACAAGAGTAATAATGCATCTTACTTCAAATAAATTACATTAAGGTGATGTTATTTTTTCTTTAGTATAATCAATTTTTTATCTTAAAACTTTGAACACTAATTATAATTTTATAGTGACTATAATAATAATTAGTGATTTTTTTAGCACAAAAGCTTTCCTTCTTGATAGAAAAGAGAGAGTGGGTCACGCATATTATTTAAAAGCTCAATTAGAGTCAAACCCTACCATCTTGTACATGGATGGAATTTGACCTTAAGAAAACAACTTGTTGCAGGAGGAAGTTAAGACACCCCTTAACTTTGCATTTGGAGGCTAAATAGTACTAACACTCCCTAACTACTAATTATCAACTATCAATGATGATCCTTTGATTACCTAACGACTTACCACAGACTAATAAAAGGTTCTCTTTATGTAAAAAAAGAAGAAAAAAGAATACAACAATAACAAAAATGTTGTCGATAAATAATTGATGGTTTAATTATCCATTTTTGTTTACAAAGATATAAAATCTTATTTCTCAAAATAATGTATTTTGAATATTGTTTCCCAAATAGTATATTTTTTACCTTGTAGGCTTCATATAAAAAATAAAAAATATGTGATTTTTTTTTAAATACATGTTATGTAACATAATTTTAATAAAAATGTAATTTGAAAAAAAATATATTTAAAGAATCAGAAACAAACCCCCACCTCCACTTTGATTACAATATTGAAAAATATGTTGTTTGTTTATTTTGCATAACATATTCCATAAAATATTATCTAGATTTTTGTGTGAAAATATTTCCCAAGTTTGTTTTCTTAGAGCATTTCCAACCAGAAAGCTATCAGAAGAGTCAAAGCTAAAATATTATCCTTTTAGCATTTTTGTTTAACTTTACCATCTCCAAAGCAGGAGTTATCCGAAGAGCCAAAATAGTTTTTTTACTAGTTATTCCTATTAAGCATGTAAAAATAGAAGATAAATCAATAAAATGATAAACAATTGATAAGCTATTTGTGAGAATTTATGAATTAAAAAAAAATGATATAATACCCTTTTATTTACTTTTGTATTTTTATTGATCATTGACTCTGTATCTTTCATAATTCATTCATCCTGAAATAAAATGTCAAACTTTATTTTTAAATTTTTTAAAGGCTTTATCCTAATTTTCAAATAAACCCTAAACCTTAATTTCAAATAATCAAGGCAAACATATAACATGAAAAGTGACATAAATAGGGTGATTCACAAACAATTACCAAAATAAAATGATAATAAATTTCGTAAAAAAAAACAAATATGTTTGTGTTTAAATAACATAGATAGTTTCCTTCATTAGTGCTTCACAAATAACTTGTCTAATTCCTATTGTTTCGAAAATCTGTTGAAATCATGAGAGATTGAGTGCCCCCAGATGCATTTACCGTATTATCGACATTTGTTTTTCAAATTAAGTTCAGAAATCATTCTATTTAGCTTTTCTTTTTTCTATTGTTTTAGAAAATACGAGCCGTAAACCCGCGCTTCGCCGCAGGGATTAAAATTTATCTAAATTTAACACATAATTTTGTATTTTATTTTTTATTCTTTTATTTTTTTAGTTTAGTTTTGATTCCTTGATTTTTTCAGTCCTTCTAAGATAGTTTTAAATTTTTTATTTGTATCTATACACCTTTGCTCTTTGTTTAGATTTGTAATTTTAATTGTTATTTTTATTTGTATTAAATGCAACTCTCCTTAAAAAACATAGTAAGTTTAACTTTGGTGGTGTAAAATAAGAGTGAAACTCTTTCCTATGCATGTATAGTTAAACGTGAAATATTTGAAACAATACCGCAAGTGACTCTTTCATTTTGTCTTATTTGAGGCAAAAAAAAGTTATTTTACTGTGCACTAAAAAAGTAAAATTATCGGGACACCCCCACTAACAATTCTTGATTTTTTATCTTATTTAAGGATATTATAATATATGTCAATAATTTTTAAAAATAATTTTAACCAAGTTTTTAAATAATTCTTTTAACCAACAGACGTAAATGTAAAAGCCAATCCAGAATAAAATTCAAGTATTCAAATTGACATACCTTAGGTTTTTATACTAAAAAAATCAAGGGGTCTTTCTATTAATATCTTTAAATAAATTAAATCAAATCAATTATTTCTCCATTTGATTTTTAAATTCAAAATTGTCCTGTGCCTCAGTTACCCATCAAACCCGTTCTTTATTTTTTTTTAAAAAAAAAATTATTATATTATTAATTCAATATATTTAATATAAAATAAGATAAAAAATAATATTTAATTGTTTTTTAATATGAAAGTTTACCAACCATGCTTTAAGTTGCATCAATCTGACAACACTAACCAAATGTTACTGAAAATACACACTTTCTGTTTATCTCTCCTCCAACTCCTAAATATATATAAATCGAAAAAGAAAAAAAATATTTCATGGGAAAATATGAAAAAAATAATTAGAAAAAACATAATAAAAAAAGGCAAGAAAAAAAAATAGGAAAAAAGTAATAAGAAAAAAAAAGCAAGAAACGAATAAAATGAAAAAAAGAAGAAAACTGTAACCCTGGGAGTAAAAAGCAAAAAAAATGAAATAGAAATAGAAATGAAAAATATAACCCGGAAGTAAAAAACAAAAGGCAAAAAGAAAAAAAAAAACAAAAACAAAGAGCACATGCACACGCGAAGCAGGGAGAGAAATGTCCAGTGAATAGTGATTTTACTCTTGGTGAACAGTTGGAGCGAGCTGTTTTAGCTATAAGGTAATGTTTGAGTTGTTATATTTATAGATGTAACGAAAAGAAAATCCATATACAAATTCATGTGTTTGTGCTTGCACACTTCCCATAGCAGTGCGGGAGACTAGGGAATGGGTCAAGTAAACTCCCCGAAAGATAACAGACGAAGCTTTACTTAGATAGGGCTATGATTGATATTGATTTAATCTTTTTTATTGGAAAGGACTCAAAGGAGGGCGTCTGGGTATGTTATAAAAAAGGAAGGCAGAGGTAGTATATCGAATGGCAAAGAGAGGTGGCTCGGCAGGAAAGAAATGGGAAATCTCGTCAAGGATGACTTATTTGTTCGCGAAACGAAGGGCGCCTTTAGCTTAAGCACCCGTTTGGCAACGTGGTGCGTTCCACGTTTGCCGTTCGGGATGCTATTATGGTGTTTGGTTTTTACCAAACACCGTTTTATTTTAGTAGGTCCCACCCCAAATTTGTGTTGAAACGTCGGTGCAAGAAAAGCAGCAATTTGCTGCTTTTCTTGCACCGGCGTTTCAAGATTGCACCGGCGTTTAAAGCAGCAAAGCAGCAATTTACCGTTGAAATTTTAATTCCAAATCAACCCTCGTCCCTCAATTCACAGTCTCGCCTTCAAGCTCAACATCGGATTCAATTTATATACACGATTCAAACTGATTTTTTTACCGTTGAAAATCTGCAACTCTCATCCTCTCGTCTTCAATTATCCTCTCGTCTGCAACCTCCCTTTTCTCTCCTCTGCAACTACCAACCGACGAGAGAGATCGGGGTGAGTGCAGGTGGAGAAGAAGAGAGATCCTTTGTGCTTTTCTCCCTTTCTCTTCTCTGCACTCTTCTCCTCCTCATCTTCTCCCTTTCTCCTCATCTTCTATGGCAAATCATCTCCATCGCCATCACAGAGGAAGAACACAAACATCCCGCCATGACCAAAACCAGTGCCTACTAGGACCATTTTGAACTCGCCATTGACAAGCTTGAAAGATGGTGTAGCTGGGGGTTTGGGTGCCAACAGAAATGGAGAGGATAAGGACATGATAAGGAGATGAGGAAGAGAGGAGACGAGGAGATGAGGAAGAGAGGAGCTGTGGACGTGAAGGACCCAGCTGAGAGCTTTCAAAGGGGGGGAGACGAAAGCAAATGGGTTTAGGGGATTGTTAGTAGATAAAAATACATTTTATCAACCTTAGTATTAAAATAATAATATTATCAACCTTAGTGTCGGCAGCAGCAAAAGATAATAATATTAAACTATTAATATTTTTTAATATTAAAATAAAATAATAATATAAAATATTAATATTAATATTTTAATATATAATAAATAATAATATTATATATATATATTATTATTATTATTATTATTATTATTATTAAAATTATGATTATTAATATAATATAAATATATATAAATAAATGTGTTATGCCTCTTTAAAGTAATTTCACAAGTTAAAAGCAGTTTGTAAAGTTTGGAAACCAAACACCAAAACTGTTTTTTCTTCAACCTTCAACTCAACCACAGTTTTAACCAAACACTTAACTGCTTTTTTTGAACCACAGTAAAAAGTGCTTTTTTTGAAACTCCATTTTTTCAACCTCAACCACAACCGCAACCGCAATACCAAACAGGCCCTAAGTGATTCTCTGACAAAAAAAAATATTATATTTAAAATAATATACAAAAAATTATTCTTTTAAATGGCTTTAAAGCTATATTTATATTATTCAAAAAGTTATTTTATCAATTTAGCTCTCTAAAATGGTTTTTGCCATTAGAGTTGCTCTTACAATATTTTATAAAAATAATATATCTTACAGTCAACTTTCAAACTCAATCCATTTGTTATTTTACTGTAAAAAAAACTTACACTATATTTAAAATGATATACAAAAAATAATTTTTTTAAATGGCTTTTACCATTAGAATACACATAAATAAAAAAATTATATTTACATTATTCAAAAGTTATTTTATCAATTTAACTCTACAAAATAATTTTTATCATTGGAATTGCTCTTACAATATTTTATAAGAATAATATATTTTACAGTCAACTTTCAAACTCAATTCATTTGTTATTTTACAGTCAATTTTTAAATCCAGTACATTTTTTAAAAAATATTTTCAGCTGATAAAATTTTGAAAATATTATCATCCAACTATTTCAACCATCAGCATAATTAAAAAAAAAAATACTTTTTAAACCATACACAGAAAACTAGTTTATGGAAAAAAAAATTTACATGCATATTAATACTTATCTGTAAAATATTTTACACAAAACAAATAAATCCTTGCTCTTCCAAAACCTCAAACCAAAATAATAAACTTAGTAAAAACTTTAATCACATGCTGTCTTCTCTCTCTGTCTTTTAATCTTTCCTTCTTCTTTTTTTTCTTTAATTAGAACTTCATCTTTTACCAAGACAAAAAATAATTCCAGAGGAAGAGGAAATATAAAAACTTGCAGATATATATCAGCTTCAAAAAATGGTAGAAAGCATTAAAAAGTTAAGAAACGTAAGAGTTATAAGAAAAATCCATGACACCAAGTTTTGATAAGACCCTAACAATGGAAGGATAGTAAAGGATGAATAGGGCAGGAAACAATTGATGATATGCTTATCTTCTTTTAATTAGAGAGATGGATTGAAGGTTTCAGAGGGGTATGAGATTATTAAAAAAAAAAAAAAAAACATGCAATGAGGTTCGAATTCCCCAACAAACCATTTTTCAGGTATCCTCTTCTCTCGTCTAACCATGTTAATTGACGTTTTACCGATCCTCTTCCCAACGAATAGAAACATTACAGCTGGCCTGCTGTCAAACGGTGAAACGAAACAACTGCCTTCTATAGTCAACAACCAGCAAATTTATTTGCAGCTTTCTAGTAATTGAAATATAGAATATTTGACATAACCCAAACAACAACAAATGCCAAGGATATAAATTATTTAATTCTCTTTTCATAAAGTTACAATATGCTCACTCTTCGGATAAACAATCAAGCAACTTCTGAGAGAAACCATGTGATACTTGGTGGAACTTCATCCGATGCCTGCCAAAGAACCTTGGTTCCTTTTGTTCCATCTGCAACACAACAAAGTTTAGATTCAACTTATATTATATAATTTCCAAACAATGAGCATATAAATCATTCAACAGAATAGTCCAAAAGCATGACTTGCAGTCGTAGCACCTTCTAAAAGCAACCAAAAAGATACCACAAATTTCCACAATCACAACTGGTCTGGCGTTGTCCTTCGCCTGATGCGCTCACTGCGCCTCCAAGGACCTGACCCACCATCTGACGAATCATTGTCATCCTCTCTGGAAGAAGATCCAGTTTCACCTTCATGATTCTCCCCCCAATGTCGGGTGGCTCTCCTTCTGATACCTAGTTGTCTGGCGGCTCTTGATGTACCAGACCAGCTACTACTCCTTGGACTAGATCCAGGTCTAAAAACTCTTATAAGAAAGAATACTGTAAGCCAACCACCATCATCTATGGTCAAATTCTCATCACCCCTCTCTTCTCCAAAAGAAGATTGGAGGGTGCTAAGCAAGTCACCAAGGTCCCTCTGACGCTCCAGCCTCCTCCAATTACGTTGCCGCTCTGGGTCTGCCTCTGATGGTCGAACAAGTGGGTGTTCAAGCCTAGCATGCTTCCTGAGATCCGAGTATGTGCCAGTAAAATAGCATGTCTCACAGGCACAGCCTCTTGGTTTCGCATTCATGAAACTTCGTGCAGGTTCCGTGACAATCCACTCTTTTACCTGCCCCCGACAGAGGGGGCATACTAGCTTTGGCTGCACCTTGTTCTCACAAGAAATGGTTTCAGCGGGTAAGAATCCTTCCTCAGATCGATCTTCTGGTGGAACTGTAACTATTGATACTGAGCTGACAACTGAAGGAGAATCCATGGTTCTGAGCCTACTTTCTTGTGGTTGTGTAGTTGTTGGAGTTGTTTCAGAAAATGACTTGCGAAACTGATCAAGACAATTAGAATGACGATAGCTTGTATCACACATGTAAGGACGGCAACCTTTATCATGTGAAGAACAAATAAGGAGAACAGCATTATGAGGATGTTCCATGCATACAGGGCACCTGGCCTCTTCCCATTCCTTCAAATTTTCCTCGGTATCTGAAGGGATTTTAGGTGAAGATAGTCTTGAACAACTGGAGCTGCATGTATAAGGAGATGACCTGCACCTATCAAAAGATATGGAACGATCTCTTCTATCCTTTGGCATGTTGAGAAAATATCAGGAGAAGGCTAAAGAAACCAGTGCTCCTAACACCACAGCAGCAAAATGAACAACGTTCTAAGAAAGTACATAAGGATCATTTATAAAAAAAAACTAATAAGTGAAATAGAGGCTAGCATTTCTAAGAAAGAATCATAATAACAGAAAATAGAAATCCTAATAGACTTTTAGAGTTGAACACACCCTGAAAATGCATGAAAACAAACCTCGAACAAAAGAATGGGAAAAAGATCAAGAAACCACAGCAAAAAGAAAAAATCTCTTTTTTAGAGGCAGACTTGCAAATTTATACACAAACAAGAAAAAGTTCCAATCCACAGCAGTTTAAAGGAGAATTACATAAACATAAGAAATACTTTACAAGAGAAAAAAAGGACCCTGGTCGACCATTCTCTATGAGAAAACAGATACTCCTATATAATTCCCTTGATGAAAATTTCAGACTTACAGATAGATTCAATACAGATTTTATGCATAAACTGAAACAACTATGGGGGAAAAATATAACAAACATGTCTCATTCGAGACAACCTATGTTCATAGACATAAGCTGTGCTTGCCGTAGCATACATGCTCCACAGCATTTTGAATAAACAAAGCATCAGTAGCAACAAAGAAATCAACATAAAACACAACCGTGTTTTATTTACTTATTAAAGAGGTAGGTGGGAGGGGATGACACAAATCATTCAATACTATTATTAAAGTGCTAGTATGTTTTGGAGATCCGGACACAGATTTCAAGGCATCAATTATGTAAATAAGATATGCACTTCACCTTAATAATATACCCAACCAAATCCATATTGTTTTTTACATCAGTATTGTTCTTATGAACTATCATTTGTAACGAGTTTAAAAAGTCCAGTCCCTGAATGATGGACAGCAAACAAGAGAAGCCATTCTCTGATCATACATCTATCAGCAGTGGCATAATATTGCCAAAAGAAGATGAAGAAGAGAACGAATGAGAGTTGCAAATGCAAGTTGACTGTATCCAACACCATGACAGTGCAATTATGTTTTAGAGCAACAGGCATCACCTTCATGGTATCAATTGTGCACCAAGATTCCCCCACATTGGTACTTTCACAGTCCATATTGCCCTCTGATATGAACAAAGATCATTCAAACTAGTATTCATAATGAGTTTATGGAATCCAAGTCCTGAATTAGCTATTGTCTGAAGCATAGGAATTGAATAGGAGGAGCAAAGCACAACCATCTTTACAAATCTCTGAACGCAACTAGCTATAGGTTGCAGGAGCCCTCTTAGCCTTCAACTTTACCCAAGGCCACAAAGGATGCCGCAAACTTGACCTTCCTTACACGTGACAACACATTGTCACTATTGGTTTTAATCATATTCATTGTTATTCCTAGGCCACAGAAGAGAGTTTGCATTGAAAACACAATTCTTCCCCACAAAAGTGATTATAGCCTTACTCCCTCATTGTTCTCTTTCTCCAGGGAGTCAAAACATACAGAATATCTTCGAATCACTTAAGTATGGCCAGTAGATGTTAATGTTTTCAAGATGATTGATCATGCATACAGTGCCTAAAAGAATCGGTTTTATATACTTTCCATCAACCAAATTATCCTCCCAAACACAAATGGTTTCAACAAAAAAAAAGGCACACGCAAACCTGCACCTCACTTAGGTTTGGTGTTTCAAAGAAACTTCAATTCTAATAAAAAAAACAATCACTAAGAAAATATAGTAGCCTTTACCAGCTTTCCTACAATGATAAACAGTTCTGAACATAACTAGGACATTCAAATTACCAAAAATCAAATAGAAAGATGCGAAATTTGTAAGAAAAGTTTTTTTTTAATTCCTCCAAAAGTTCAAGATAAATAATGAATATGTACAGAAATCGCCGATAAGAAATCAAACACTTTTCATTTCTTTTTAAATTAGTTTATATTTCCGCAATTTCAACCTCAAACACAGAAATTAGAACAAAAACAAATATAACCTAAGCCCTTCAAAAAACAAATTACCCATAAATCACAAGAAAAATGAATGAGTGATAGAAGATTCTGATTCCTACCTCTAAGAATTAACACATATAGTAGAGATTTGAATCCATAAAAGTCAGCCAAAAACAACAGAAAAATTTATAAGAGATATTACCAAGAGTTCTTTGAGAATTCGATTCCTCTTTAACAGATCGTGAGTATAAAAGAGATCGATTTTGAAGGAGGCTGCTTTTATTGGGTTTGTTCTAGGGCTCCTTTCAGTTCAAGACAGATGGAAAAGGAGAGAGAAAGTGAAAATGAACAATTTATCAGAAGAAAAAGAAAAGAAAAGGCTATATATATATATATGTATGTATGTATGTATGTATGTATGTATGTATGTATGTATGTATGTATATACAGAGAGAGAGAGAGAGATTCCGACGACAATTTAAGTCGCTTCGGTTGTTGTCCTTGCGATGAGGTCAGAGAGCCTCCCATCATATTATATTACAATCGGAAAATTTTAATTTGCCCCTTGAAGTTTGGGATAAGTCCATTTTTTCCCACGGAGGATAGTGCTATCTTATTAGATATTACGAGCGAACTTGTCCCAAGCGCTGTGTTAGGTTTTTTTTCTATATAAAAAATTAATTGATTATTTTAATATTTAATTAGTAAAATTATAATTATTAAAATCTATTAGAAATGGATTTTTTTCTCTTCTAAGAGTGAGTGAATGTTGTTACTACCAAAACTCTTTTAATAATTATTTAATCGGTAGATTATACAATTAAAATCGAAAAAACTTTGTTAAAATGAGCCTTGTGCCCCGTGTAACATATTGATTGATCATTGTGTATATTTTATTTGTTTCATTAATTATTTCATTAGCAAATAGTTGAATTACAATCGTTGAATTTTAGCAAAGATAAGTGATTTGTTTTGCCCAGCAAATAGTTTGATTGATGGTTTTGTTTAATTATATTGGTAATAATTTAATTGGTAGATAGCAAAACTGCAATTGATTAAATTGACTAAAAGATATATTATTTATTGTCTGCAACATATTAATGGTTTGTTGGCCATGTTTTAACTACTTGACGAATAATTTATTTGACAGATAGCAAAAACGCAACTCTTAAAATTTATCAAAGATTATTTTTTCTTCATATTATTATATTAAAAGTATTTTAGAAAACTGATATTAAATTAACGTGAGATTTCTAAAGAAAAGTCAACTTTATTTTTTTATATACATTTAAGACGTTAATATCAAAAAAATATCATAATATATAATTAGCCTCACCTATTTTCTACGGAAAAAGTTCTAAGAATAATTATTATCATTATTCTAAATGTCCTATCTATAGTAAAATAAATACATATAAAAACTACATAATCTTCAATTTTTTAAGTAGATTATTTAACTCAGATGTATAACATTTTTAAAAAAAATAGGACCATTAATAATTTTGTTACATATTCAAAATTTGGTGTTGGTTGTGGCGAAACGCAGGGCAATTTTTTATTATTATTTTAGATAGTTTGGCATATTTTTTCCACTTGTCTTGTCAATGTGTGGTTTCATTTTTTTTTACGTAATATGAGAGTTGAAATATCATAAATAAAAAAAAAGACACAAAAGTTATATTTCAAATAAATAGCATTGACCAATGAATTTTTGTTACAATTCTTATAGTTGTCATTATAAATATTATATACATAATTAATATTCTAATTATTATAGCTGCCCCGGACACCCAGGTTGTAAACAAAAAAAGAGGAAGCCAATTTTTTCTTTTAAAAAAAAACAGAAAGCACCTTCTCAAACAGTAATGAATAGTAAAAAAATCATGGCGCGCGTAACCTGACCCTAACACCCTGGTTATAAAAAAAAATATATAAGTGGAAAAAAAATAGGGAAAAAAATGTAAAAAAAAAGTTGGCCCTAGAGATTTGTTGTGGTGTGCATAAGCTGCCCTGAACACCCCGGTTATAAACAAAAAAAAAGAAGTTGGCTTTAAAAAAAATGAAAAGCACATTTTCAAAAAGTAATGAATAGTGAAAAATCAATGTTCATAACTGTTTAAATGGGCAATCTTTGTGCGCGTAAGCTGATCCGGACACCCTGGTTATCAAAAAAAAATGTATAAGTGAAAAAAACAGGGAAAAAATGAAAAAAAAAGTCCCGGAGATGAGTCGTGGTGCACGTAAGCTGCCCCGAACACCCTGATTATAAACAAAAAAAAATATTGTTTAAATGGGCAATCTTTGTGCGCGTAAGCTGATCTGGACACACTGGTTGTAAAAAAAATGTATAAGTGGAAAACAAAACCACGAAAAAACTGTAAAAAAAAAGGGCTCAAAGATTAGTTGTGGTGCACGTAAGTTGTCTCGGACACTTCGATTATAAACAAAAAAAAAAAGGGAAGCTGGTTAAAAAAAATGGAAAGCACATTTTCAGCAATAATGAATAGTGAAAAATCACTATTTATTCATTGTTTGAAAAAACATCATGGTACGACTAAGTTGACCCGGACACCCTAGTTATAAAAAAAATATATAAGTGGAAAAAAAAGTAAAAAAAATGTATAAGTGGAAAAAAAAAGGTAAAAAAAATAAAAGTAGACCCGGAGATTTGTCGTGGTGCGTAAGCTACCCGGACAGTCTGGTTATAAACAAAAAAAAATGGAAGTTAGCTTTAAAAAAAGAAGAAAAGAAAAGCATCTTTCCAAATAGTAATGAGCACTGAAAATAATTGTTCATAACTGTTTAAATGGGCGATCTTTGTGCGCCTAAATTGATCCGGACACCCTATTATTAAAAAAAAATATAAGTGGAAAAAAATAGGAAAAAAATGTAAAAACAAATGGGCCCGGAGATTAGTCGTGGTGCGCGTAAGCTGCCCCGGACACCCCTATTATAAACAAAAAAAATTATTGTTTAAATGGGCGCTCTCTGTGCGCGTAAGCTGATCTGGACACCCTAGTGATAAAAAAAATGCAGAGGTAGGAAAAAAAACAGGGAAAAAAATGTAAAAAAAAAAGGGTCCGGAGATTAGTCATGGTGTGTGTAAGTTGTTCCGGACACCTCGATTATAAACAAAAAAAAAGAAAGCTGGTTATATTTAAAAAAAAAACAGAAAGCACCTTTAAAATAGTAATGAACATTGTTTAAATGGGTGCTCTATGTGCACGTAAGCTAATCCGAACACCTGGATATAAAAAAAAAGTAGAAGTGGAAAAAAAACAAGGAAAAAAATGTAAAAAAAAAAATAGGCTCAGATATTAGTCATGGTGTGCGGGAGTTGTTACTGGACACCCCGATTATAAACAAAAAAAAAGGAAACTAATATTTATTAAAAAAACAGAAACCACCTTGAAAACACTAATAAACAGTGAGAATCATTGTTCATTCACTGTTTAAATGGACGATCTCTTTTAGCTATATACTAATTTGTGTCCACTATTAAAAAATAAAAATATACATGAACAATAAAGAAAATCAAATTTATAGCCCACAAAAAATGATAAAAATATTTGTTGTATGGATTCTCTTGCACTTCTAACTATTTTTTTTTTTTAAATGAAACCCAAGAAAACAACTAATATAATATCATTGGTTGCTCTAAGAATATATAAAATTACTTATATGTTAAAGTTAATAAAATTTAATATTTTACTTCTCAAAAAACCATTTATCATTTATATTTAGAAATAAATAAAATTATAATAATTATTTTCATAATCTCAATTTTTATCTTCTTTTCTAAATATTTTCCAAGAATTTTTTGAAAAAAATAAAACAAAAGAATGTATTATCAATACAATGTTGCATTTGTGTATCTATTTTGTGATTTTATCTTGTATGTCTTTTTAAAAAATCAAGAATCAAAAATGTGGTTTCCAATAAATTTGCATTTATTTTGTAATTCTTGTCATAACCCAATTTCTGGGTTACTCCCCAAAATCTACCCAAAAATAACAAAAAAAAATTAAAGGGGTCGTCGTTGGTAGAAAAATCAATGTGAAAATTTTTGAGGTTTTTTCGAGAGTCCAATTGTATCTCTTTTGTCACAAAAAAATAGAGGAAAATACAGATTTAAGGTCAAAAATAATTTATCATTGGATAAATCTGTGTAAAAATTAAGTTGTGCGACATAATTATATTTTTATGGTTGATTTGATTTAATAGTAGACCAATTTATAGTGTAATTATATTTAGGAATTAATTTAGGGTTCAATTGAAAATTTTTAATTAAGTGCAAGGACTTACTTATACTTTAAATTGGTCAAATTAATACTATTAAGGGTTTAATTGATGAAAAATCAAGTTCTTGAGCTTAATTCAGGCCCAATCGAGAAGATTGGAATTTTTGGAGACCAAATTGAATTTCTCCAAGCTAATTATGCAAAGTCGGGGGCCAAATTGAAAATAATCAAGAGTTTAATGGTCAATTAAGGATCAAATTGAAAGTCAATGACCAAAATAAAAAATGCACGCAAAGCTAAGGTTGTTGTTAAAATTCTGACGGGGATACAATTGCACAAAATTAAAACGTTCAAAACCAATTGGAGTGCAATTAGAACACTTACAAATTAAAGGACCAAAATGCACTTTTCACCTTCTCCCAAAAATCAGTCCCGCCGCATGCCTTTATCTGCACTGTCTCAGCGATAGCCACCTGTACCAACACTGACAAGCCACCACTGCAGGCACGTCGTTCCTAATAGCCACCATCATGTCGTCGACAGCCACAAAAGGTTGAGGCATCGTTGCACGCAAGTTGTCTCCTTCTTTAGCTATAAATAGTCGATCGCAGCATGCACCAGGGAAGGGGGAAAATCTATGTAACAGGGGAGGAAAAACAAGCAAAAATTTTATGCAGTGGGGGGGAAACATAGAGAAAGAGGGGAGAAAAATTTACGTAAAGGGGAGAAGGAGAGGAGAATTTACGTAGAGAGAACGGGGAAAAGGGATTGGACCAAGGGAGGAAAACCAAAGGAAAAAAAAGGAGAACAAGGGAAAAATTTACACAGAGAGGGATAAAATATCTTAGCAACTCCAGCAGCTTCTCCCTCGGCTTTTCTTCCCCATCTCCAGCAGGACTAGCATCGGCGTCCCTCTCTCTCTTCCTTGCAATATCACATCTCACTCCTTTCATCGGTAGCAAGCTTGACAACCCTTTCTCTCTCTAAAACCAGTTGCACCGTCAGCTCTCTCACTCCTCCGGCCAACTACCCAATACCAGCAGCTCTCTATGCTCCACGCAGAAGGTCCAGCTCTCCCTCCCCAGCTCTGGCGACGAACAACAGCTGCACCGACTCGAACTAGTAATATGACCCAGACAACTTCCAACGCCTCTTTGACCATCACAGGCCACTCATTTTCGACACCACCACCATCACAGGGACGACCTCCTCTACCCGAGCAGCAATGGCAGGTGAACCTCTCATTGTGGTCGGCCGATCACCAAGCTACTGTTCACGTGCTGAATTAATTAACGTGTATGTGTGTATTCTGCTTTGTTTTTGTTTTTGGGCCGGACTGCTCTCGGCCCAGCCCCAGGCCAACAGAGTTGGGCGGCCTATTTAGTCGGGCACGACCCGACCTGAAATTTTTTTAATTTTTATTTTTATTTTGAAAAAAAATGCATTTAAAAAAAAACAAAAAAAATGTGTTTTGTTTTCGAGCATATAGCTGGATTCCAAAGTTTTTCCCCATTATATTTTTTGTAACAAAATATGTTGCATCTTTCTCATATTTTAAAATGAAAATTGGATATTGTAACCAATTTATGATTATCCGTTGGAATTTGGCCAAACATATCAAAAAAAATTATTATTTTGTTTTAACTATCAAGGTGTAAAACTATATTGTAAAGTACACTCGCAGATAAAAAAAGATTTTTACTACGGTGTAAAATTATATTGTACAATACATCCGTAGATAAAAAAAAAGGTGGTTTTAACTACGGTGTAAAATTACATTGTAAAGTACATCCGTAGATAAGAAAAAACGTTTTTAACTGCGGTATAAAATTATATTGTAAAGTACACCCGCAAACAAAAATGGTTTTTGAAATGCAGTGTAAAAAAAAATTTAACTTAGAAAAACAATCAAATAACAATGCAGCTTACCTTAGGTAAGGGTGCACTGGGGGTGATGCGCCTTCTCCCTTGCACAATAGGTCCCTCTTATTCAGACTCGTGTAGATCAATAGGTTCCTAGTGACCTTAATATTAGGTGGCGACTCCTGATAATTATAGTCGTAATTTTTATGACTATAAAAACACACACCCATTTCACCGCGCGTCGTTGTCTCCCCAATCCGGGGGATGGCGGGGTGCAAGGCGCTACAATTCTCAAATACTTTTCTTATTGAATTGATTTTGATGTTGTTTTTTTAATATAGATAAATTAGAAAAAAAAATATTTCTATATATTCTCAAATACCAATGATTATAAAATCCTTGAGATAAGTGAAATAAGATTTGAAAAGTATTTCAAATATTATTAAAAAAAACAGTTATCATGTTGAGAATAAATATGATTTGGTATAATAGACACTTCATTCTTGAATCTTTAAATTGAAACATTCTAAAAGAAAGGATAATAGTTATATTGTGAAAATAGTCATTAAAAAGATAAGTCAAATAACATATTTTTTTTAATATTTGAAATATAACAAATTGATAGACATTGTACTTGATCTTGAAATATAAATCAATTAATTTATTAAATTGATAATAAGTTAGTTTTTTTACTTATTTAATTAGAATTATGATTTGTATTTAGGAAAACTTATTAGGAATATAAAAGGGTCACATACTATACAAATTCTCGATAAGAAATTAAAGTTGCATGTTAAATCAAGTATGGCTTGATTATAATTAAATTTAAAAAATTGATGACTTGAGTTTAATTAATATAGAAAAACTACAATTCTAGGCCTACAAAAATTAAGTATGGACTTGATTGAATATATTTTAATAATTATGTCAAATAAAATACGTGATATTTTTAAAGGGGGATGTGATATTTTTTTTCCATTAATGAGGATAGTATAATTTCAATAATAACTTAATGGTATGCTTCCTATTTTATTGAAGAAAAATATAATATAGAGTATTGTTGTGCATAATACAAAACAAAGAAAAATACAGAAAGAGTCAGCACTAAAGGCACAATAATCCAACTCTTCTTTAAAGATATTTGATATGGTGATTCATGTGAATTACTATTAGAGATTGAATAGTTATATGATTTGTAATTTATGATAATCCAACTTTAAAGAGTTACTTATATCTTAGAAAAAACAATTGATTTGTAGGTAATCCTCACTCAAACTCTAACCCTAAATTATCTAATGAGATCTATAAGACTGCTAAAAAAAATTTAAATTATCATTTGCACTATGTTCAATTTATTTCAAGAAATCACATATTTTATATATAGTTTCGATTCATTGAACCATAATTATTATGGAATACGTTTAGTCATAATAATGTCAACATCTTCTCCAATTCATGGTGATGACAAGGTAACAGTGTTAGTTAAGAAATTAGTTAAAACTTGGCCTTTAATTATTTGAATGGTATACAATGTAAACTAGACTTTAATAACATTAAAGTTCATTTACCAAGATGGCCTCACAAAAAAGAAATCAACAATATGTTTTATTAAATCTCATGCAAACTACATACATATCTACTAGAAAGACTTACTAGTATAACTTTATATAGGAAAAGGTATAAAGACAAATAAAGCTTTTCCATTGAAATGTAATGTTCTTCAACATTTATAAGAATATGACTTAGATAATAGACAACTAACCCATGTGCACCTTCATTATTTTATGCAACTAACTCATGTTCAACTTCATTATTTTATGATAACATGTTGTCAATTGATCCTTGTATAGCACAAATATATAGTAAAGGTTTTCCTAGTTTATATAGAGTCAATATTAGAAGTTTATCTAAATAAGTTTTTATGTCTTTAAAAATAATTTCTTGCTTTTCAATCCATTGGAACTCATCTATGCTTATTTTTTCAATAACTTAGTAAATGACTTGATCTTTTATATAGTATTTGATATGAATCTTTTTAGGAAATCAATTTTTCTAATAAGGTGTAGTTCCTTCTTATTCTATGGAGGCTATGATTTTATGATGGCCTTTTGTCTTCTTTTTTCGCCTGTATCCTACACCAACATACTACAAATTCATTTCTTGTACATTAAAGGTACATTTTAGTGGATTCATCTTGACATTATACACTCTTAAGATTTAAAAGGTGGAATGTAACTCATCCCTCATCCAAGTTGTTGTCTTTTAACTATATGCATGTTTGGGAAGTGTGGTTGAGATTGTTTTTTAAAGTACTTTTTGTTTACAAATGAATCAAAAATGATATTTTATTATTATTTTTTAAAAGTCATTTTTTATATCAATACATGAAAATGATCTAAAAAACAAAAAAAAATTAAAAATTAAAAAATAAAAAAAAAAAGAATTTTTTTTCAAAATCGCTTTTGAAACATAATACTACCTATTATTTAAACATGATGTCATCAATGTATACCATTATATTATGGTTAAATTCTATCATGAAAGGTCAAGCACGATTGATAGGAATTTTAATCAAGTTTTTTCTAAATAATTTTTGTTCATATGCTTAATATATTTATAGGCTTCATCAAAAGCTTTAAAAGATGCATATAAGTTATGAAGACTCATTTATTTCCATGTTTTGAATCTTTGTACATTGCCTTTCAATTGCAAGTTATTTGATCTAGAAAAGTCTACGGTTAGCCGCCCCGTTTATATTGTTTTATTGTTAAGTGAAAAGTTTACTAGGTGCCCATGTCACCACTCATAAGCCCTTGTTATCACTCATAAATTAGATGGTCTATCTCATCATTATAAAGTCATGCATATATCATTCTTATATTCACAGAAAATAGCTTGTCATCTATTTTTACTATCTCAGTTGATCCATGTGGTAGCCAAAACAACTAAGTTTGATGGAGGGATATGTTTACTCCAAAAATAAACATGGAGGTGATCAAATAAGAACAGTAATTCTTCATGTACAGAAATAAAGTTGAAATTGATCATAAATAATAAGATCAATCAAAATGATGTGCAAGAGAATACAGGCCATCAATAGATTAGGAGGAAACAATCAACCACAAGAAGGGAGTTCTCATAAAAACAAAACAGGATGAAGCAATGAACCACTAAAAAAAGATCCATGTGATCGACCAAATTACCCAAGCCTTTACTAGGGAATTGTCAATGTTTATAGGCATGTAGTTGGTGATACATAGCATGTTAAATTCATATATTTATCATGATTGCAGTTTGTATTAGGATTCAACAAGTAAACTTTTCATCTGATATGGAACTCCAATATATTATAGGATTAGGTTGAAGAAATTATATATATTATAACAATACAAATAGTAAAGTTTGTATTCATTTATTAATCATCTATAATCTTGACTGCTACACGAGACAAGACAATATTTCACTCTCTCTAAGCTCTTCAGAAACAAAAGTGAAAGATAGAATTAAATATAGCTGTACATAATGACAACAATCCGGACTCAACAGACTAAATAGAAAATTTTATTTGATTACACCCAATGGATGTTTTCCATGCAGCAGCGTCCCAGAAATTACAAAAGGTGTCGCTTACCTGATCAATGATTATTGCAGCATTTGTAACCCAGAAATCAAATACTGTCTCTAAGCTCTTCTCAGAAACAAAAGTGGAGAGATTTTCTACCTGTAAGAGTGAAGGTCGGGGAGCTACAAATTTGACGCTGAGCTATTCGGTAGTTGTTTCAATTGTGACCCTTGATTTGCCCAGGAAGTGATCAGGTGATGCGCTATTGCGAAGGGTCCAGGAAAAAACATTGGAGCAAGTTCCCCACTTTCTATATTAAAATCTGATGATGGACTCTGTCCTTTCTCAACTCCTTTGCACATATGTTCTACCTTGGCCGCTGCTGTTCTTTGTGCCTTCTTGTATTCCGCACACATTAATGCTTTTTGGACATCTTCTCTGCTGTGCCATTGAGCATCTAAAACGATTCAAAACAAAAAAAATTAGCCTCACGCTGGAAGTCATCCAACTGTGAGCTAAAGCAACCAAATTCTATTAAACACAAGCTAGCTAAAGTTGCTACGACGCCCAAAAGTGGAATGTAGCCAAATCCTCAAAAGGGATCTTGAGACACAGCTGCTTCCAAGAGTCTTGAACTATGATGTAAGAGAAACACTATTTTGTACCTTTTACTGTAGTCAAGTTCAAACATCTATTTATACGGAAGTAGCTTTACTTGATGAGGGTAAGCAGCATGAAATCTGAAAGTATCGGTTGGACAAAAAGGATGGTAAGAAAAAGGACTTTTAGCATCAAGCAAAACATGAGAAAACCACACATTATTGAATCAGTATGAAAATTGACAAGAAAAACATGGAATTAAAATTAATCCCGCGTTATTGAATTAGTCTAAAAAACAGCACCTTTTCCAGATGATCTAGTGCATAAATCTACTTCCAAAGTCCTCTTCTAGTTGTAACAATACTCGCAATTTTTTGACAAAGGAGGTACTTGATTGATTTCAAATCCACAAACAAAAAATAGAAAAACTCAAATACAAATTTTTCAAAACACTAAGTGCTTAAATTATGATTATAAAAAATTAAAACAAATCCTTCCACTACATTGTATAGAATAACCAATAAGATTAGCAAAACAACAACGGCTCAAACTCAAGTTTATTTTGTTAAATGTTAAACAATTATCTGAATATATGCATCAAGTGTTTAGTTATAAGAACCCAAACCAAAACAATAGGAGCCTAATAATAGTATTGACATGTTTTTGTTCTTATTACTATTTTTCTTATTCTAAAAATATTTTCCACAAAAAAATTAAAACTATTTATTAAATACAAATTATAGATAAATCATACAATTTATATTTAAAACTAGCTAACAACTCTCATTTTGCTTCAATAACCTCTACATTCTGTGTTCATTTTTAATTGAGTAATTTTTATTTTCAAAAACATTTTTTAACTAATTTTTCACATAAATCATAAAAAACCATTGAAAATAGATATAATTTAGTGAATAGTTAAAATAAATGAGATTAATTTGCATGATTGGTTGACATGGCCAAAACAATTATTATAAATATACTAAATGGTATTTGTGTTGATTAATGATATAGCAAAATAGGAAAAATTAAGATAATGTATTACAGGCAGTATCATTACACTGGATTTGTTTTTGCACACAGAAACATATATTCATCTATTTATAGTTAAATATTACATACCAAAATCACCTAATAGTTGAACATAATAATTCTGTTAATTATTAAATACATGCTTTGATATCTAAACACAAAATGCATTAGGTATCATAATTTTTTTATATAAACAGTTTTTTAAAATATTAGATATAAAATTCTTCACTTCGGCAATTATAATTTAAGATGAAATTCAATTTCATTTAGCAATGTAGTTTTCTTAGACAACCTCAGATTTATTTTGTTATTTATATCATTGAGGTTGTATATTGAGTTTAAGAAAAAAAAGCCAATTGTCAAAATTTAACTATGCATTAATCACCTTTATATCGTAAGAAAATTTTTAAACAAGTTCTTTCCAAAGTAAAAACATTAGTTAAAGAATAAATCAAAGCTCTAATTTGTTTATTTGACATTTCCAAGACCCAAATAACTAATATTAATAAATAAATAAATAAATAAATAAAACTCTTATTCCTAGTAACAAGGACTTCAAACCAACATGTTGATACAAAATTGTCAATTTCAATTATGGATCTTGTTATTGTATTTTTATATTACGCAATATAAAGAATACACAATGTGCACCTCCTAGGGCATTTACTTATTAGTTTATATACATTTAGTTTTAGTGAATTAAATGAAAGCCAATCTTCTATTATATCATCTAAATACTAGCCTTTTACAAGTTATGTAGGTTTGACAGATTAGGAAATGGGGAATAGGATGTATTTAGCTCAAATAAGCAAGGATCGAGGAAATAAGTAGGTTAAAGATAAAACAAACCTAGCATCACAATCCTAAGAATTCCTAGATCCCACACCTAGGATATGATGCATCACACCCCTAACCTTGAAAATTGAAAATCCAAGTTTCATTCACTAAAACCACCCATTAAAAGTGAGGATTGCAACCATCATCCACAGTTGATACTAGTAGCAAGTCACTTTCTTAATATTAAAGAAGTTGGCTAGTCAACTTTATAAAATTTACAAAATTATCCGACAAAGACAAACTACAAAACCATTCTTGGCAATTAGACCTCCTCAAATCCGACTCTATGAACTAGTAAGTTAATCTATGTTAGCTCCAACTAAAGAGCTGCATAGACATGCTTGTTGTAGCATTAGGTTTCCCCCTTTTTCAATAGACAATCCATGTTCCACATGCATCAAATCAGAAAAATTGGGGGAAATGTAGGACATTTCAGAAAACAATTTAAAAAAATAATAGTACGAAATATTTTTAAGAGGTGCAAAATAAAAGAGCAATACAAAAGGGGGAGATGTGTGGCAATAAAATTAAAAGCACGAGTTTCCCATTTTATCCTGCCAATCCTTTCTAATCATAAAAGAGAAAGACATGTCTTTATTTAGAAAGCTCAAAACTCTTCATATAGCATGCCCCATTATAACAACAATTGCTTCCTCAATCATATTCATGATATGTTATAGATTCCTAAATAGTTCCATCATTCACTCTTGGTTGGAAAAACTCAACCTTGAGTTTTGAAGAGTTGGAGTAACAAAAACTCAATGAACTTGCATGTACGAACCTCTAAAAACTTACATATGCTCCAAAGCTCGCTAAAACTTCTTCAGACAACAATTTGGCAATAAGATAGTCTTCTAATCTACAATACTGAATTTAGAGAAATATCAAAGTCAATGTGATCAACTTCAACTTTGAAGACTTGGAATCTTCAATTTGTAGCAGATAAATATTTTTCACAAAATCCATTGCATTAACTTCATCAGCCTTGAAACTTAAGCCCACCTTGGTTCTTCACATTCTCAATTTCCCTCAACAAGATTTCTCCAAGGATGACTTCATTGCATTCATCAACTAGTTCTAGAATTTGTTACCTCGTGCTTGATAGGACACTTATCATCTATCATTAGCTAGTCAATTTTAGCATTGATTTTGTCTAATTTTTCTCTAAGTTCATAATAATAGATTTATGAAGTTTGGACTTGGGAGCTTCTGGCCAATGGAATTTGATTAACCATTTCTTGTGATGACTTCAATTTCATTTTGAAGGATAGATGGAATCAATAAGACTCACATTATTTTACTACATTTATAACTTAAGCTTACATCTATGAGTCAAATATCCATCACACAACAATTTTCATAAACTCAAGTGCCATTATGTCCAAATAAAGCTAGAATAGCATGCCTTAAATATTGAAATTGAACTAAAGCAAATCCTTGAACATTAATATATCCACAAAATATCCATATTCACTAAATATTTCATGTAACACAACCTTTCAATGAGATAAAGAATATGAGAGAACCAAACCAAAAAAATTCAACTTGGATCACTTTTTCATTCCCCATGAATTCAATTCTCCAATCATAATTATATTTTCTATAATATTCCAAAGAATGATAAAGATCATAGACTACGAGATTATGGAGTGAAGATATGAAAGCTGCATAGACATCCCTTTTCTTCTCAAAACAGCTAAAATTTATTTTTGAAACCACTATAAATTTTATCAACAATCTAGAGTAGAAATAGCTTACCACAAATTATTTGATTTATGAGATTGCCTATATCCAATATTGTTTTAAATCCAAGTGGATTTAAGGACCCTTAATTCTTTGTTACAAGTGATGCAAAAGCTTTTTTAGGAAAATAGATATTTTTCAATTTTATTTTTCTATTATTTATTATTATGTTTTTCTAGTTTTTTTAATTTGAAGAAAATATTTTTCCTAGTTTATTTTTTTTCTATTCACTATCGTTAGGGTTTTTAGTTTTTTATAAATAAAAAGTTATAATAGCATTTTGGCTTGTGTAGGCATGAATGAATTAAAAAATATATGAGTCTCTATACTTATGGTGTTTTTAGTCTTTGAGGGTTTTGACATGTAACAAGCTCTTTTATCCTTCGCTATCATTTACATCAATTGGTATCAGAGTTTACCAATCCTTAGTGTTTTATGATCCTTGGTGTTTTGATGATAGGTCTGTATAAAAAAAAAGATGTTCTTGATGTAAGACAGTTTTAAACCAGAGATTGAACTCGATTACAGGTTATTTCCAAATCAGGGAAATTGATGCAAGAGCTTTTTAGAAAAATAAATATTTTTATATTCTATATTATGATGCTTTTCTTGACATTTTTGCTTATTTGAAGGGGATATTTTTCCTAGTTTATTTTTTTATATTCAGTATAATTAAAGTTTTTTAGTTTTTTCTATATAAGGGTTGTAATAGCTTTTTGGCAATTGGAACTAAATAAATAAAACAAAGATATTTTGAGGGTCTCCATGACAAATCCCTTTATCCTTCACTCTTGTTTGCATAAAAAAGACTCTTGATTGCAATAGCAATTTTATTTTTCTTATGAAATAAGAATAAACCTAGCCAAAACTCCATTGAATCCTTATAGAAATTCAAGGAAGAGATATGAGATTGAGGAGGAGAACAATCTTTGTTGAATTGCAATTGCAATGAAACCAAACTGATACAGAACTACCAGCAAGACCACCAAAATAAAAGTGGCACTCAAACACACTATTAGAAACCTCAGCTTTATTTTTATTCAATATTCAATGATCAAACAAAATGTCTACATAGAAATGTATTTATAGCCACCCAAAACAAATAAAATAGGAAAACATAATAATAGTATTTATATGATAAGAAAACTAAAATTCAATTACTAAATATTAAATGTTAATATCCTATAAATACCAAATATCTAGCACAATCATACATTACTAAAATTCTTACATGGTCAAATAATATTCTTGTTGTTGTTGTTTTGTTCCCCATCGCAAACTTATAACATAATTCAAAATCACGAGAACGAAAAATTCTTACATGGTCAAATAATATTCTTGTTGTTGTTGTTTTGTTCCCCATTGCAAACTTATAATTCAAAATTACGAGAACAAAAAACTCATTAAAAATTTCATAATGGCAACAATACAACTAAAAGCACTAGTAATAGGTATATATTACATTAATACAAAGAAAGGAAGGAGACCAATATAACTAGTAAAGTCTAATACATTCTCACCACCAAAAATCAAATCAACGAAGTGAAACTATAAATGAGGTTGCATTCAAGAGTTTAGGTGATTCTATTAGATTAGTTCTATTTGTTTGTAATTATTGTTATCCTTACTATTTTGTTTTCTATTAACTTTCTATAGTTGGGGTATCCAACCCTTTTCCACATCAAAATTTGAGATGTGAGGAAATTCAGCCAGCCTAAAGGTAACAAATTTGGCTGCTCTTATTTCTTTAGAGTTTGTCACAGGGAAATCTCTTATTTTGCCTATGATTTTTATCCATGCAACACGAACAGGTGATTGTGTGTGTGTGTGTGTGTGTTAAGAAAAAAATCATCATGAAAAAGAAGGGCCCAGCCATGAGCAACCAAATTTTAAATCTTCAAATACCTTCTAACTCTGCCTTGTCTACATTTATTTCAAATGATTTTGCATATGCAAAGAATCCGACCATCAGCTGGCATGGCATGCTACTTGGGCCAACTGAAAAGAAACCAGAACAGGTGCACAATAAGTTAGCAGAATTTGTGAATAAATAAATCAGAGAGTAACCAAAACTATAACAGTTTTGCATGAAAAGACAAAATTGAAGACACAAAAAAACTACACTCTGATCAATCTACAAAACAAAGTCACAAAAAGAAGCCAATTGATAGGTTAGGCCAAATCGAGCTTTATACAAATAATTGAGTCAAACAACCTTAATCCATGAAACCTTCCATCCAACTCCATGAGTGATGGAGCACAAACAAAATGTAAAATAATATAATATTTTTAGTTTGGTTATTGATTAGTTTAGCTTTACACTAGTTTTTCTTTTTGATACAATCTCAATTCCTTCTTTTTTTTCTATTCATAAAAAAATTCATATGTATTTAGGGGGGGGGATTTCAAATCTCCCTAAAATGGAAACACATTGATTCAGTTAGACCAATTACTGATGTGACCAAATGTCTGAAGAAGTAGATGAGCAATTGATGAATTTTAGACTGCAACATTATTAGATTCAGGGAGAAAAAAAAACAAGTTGTCTAATTTTAGACCAATTAGTGATGTGACCAAATGTCTGAAGTAGATGAACAATTGATGAATTTTAGACTGCAACATTATTAGTATCAAATAATTATCAATGAACACATTTGTCAAAGAACCATGTAGCTCACCAGGAGAGAGTAAGATGGTTTGGGCATGGTGGCCTTGATTCAAAGAATTGAGAGGCTAATAGTGGAAAGAGGTAAAGGAAAACCAAAAGAATGTGGATGGAAGTGGTATTGAATGATTAAGACTCTTGATATTGAGACAAATTTGGATTATGATCGCACAAATTGGCACAAAAGCATCTATATAACTTCCAACTAGTTTGGGATTGTGGCTTGGATGTTGTAGCAATATCAATGGGGAATATTGTGACTGAAGAATCACAGATTACTTGAAGTTATAATGAAGGCAAAATAATCTAACTTTTGCACTTTTGTGGAATTACAAGCACCAAAATTAGATGAAAATCCTAGTTCTCATGCATTATACAGACATTGTGAATTCATTTGCTCAAAGAATTGTTATACTTTTTTTTCTTTCCTTACAAAAAGAAAACATATATATGATTTGGGAAATCATGTTTTGAGTTTTTCTACAGCTTAGAAAACTGAATTAATAGTTTTCCAAATTTTTCAAACTTCAGAAAACTGTTTTACTAGTAGTTTTTTTTCATTTATCCCTTATATTCCAATTACATTCGGGGAGACAAAAAACAAGTTTTCTAATTTTTCAATTTAGAAAAACCTTTGCTAAGATTTCACTTTTCAATGGACAAAATTCCAAAGTAAATGCAGTGTATTGTTACACTCATCATAATAGCACAAGGTTGGCATTTAGAATTTCAGCATCTTGTTGTACCCAAAAAGCAGTGTATTGTTACGCTCTTCGTTACTAATGAAATGTTAACATTGTTAGTTTTGTTAATAAAAAAAAAAAAAAACACCTTCGAAACAAGTTTTCTAAATTTTCCATTTTGAAAGAGCTTTGCTATTTTTCTATGGACAAAATTCCAAAGTAAATGTATTGTATTGTTACACTCATCGTAATAGGACAATGTTGGCATTTAGAATTTCTGCATTTTGTCCCCACTAATCCTATATCCAGTGAAATGATTACACCAAAGATGATGAATTATAGTATGTGTTTGGGTATGGATATACTTTAACCTTTAAGGTGCTAAAAGCCTAAAACTACCAAAAATAAAAGATTTGCTGATCTTTGCTCCCCGCTATAAGACTGATGAAATGTTAATGTTGTTGATAGTTTTGTTGATTAAAGACCAAATGACCAAAATACCTTGCTTTGTTTCTTTTCCAGTAAGATAAATCAATTGACATACAAGTGAAAAGTTGAAGAAATATGCAGTCATAAGAGAGCAGTAAAGGTAATACCAGGCCATGGTTGAGAACTATGATATGTTACTTCTCCTACTTCTATAGCAGTCTCTTCCCATGTTTCTCTCCTCACTGCCTCTTCTAAGCTTTCTCCAGGCTAGGGACAATAAAAGATTTCGAAAATTATAATTTCATTACAGGAAAGAGAATATAATTATTGGCAACTAGATGTGTTCTTCTGATGGAATCATGAGGTTCATCTCATATATATTAAATGCTTTTATACATTTTGGATTTTTCAGCATACAAAAACTGCTTCTAGCTTTGCAAACAGTTGAAATTGCCAAGAAAAATACCTCTATGAAACCAGCTAAGCAACTCCACATTCGGGGTACAAATCTTGACTGTCTGCCTAAAAGGACACGGTCATTTTCTCGGTCAATAACTAACATGATGACGACCTGCAGTAAGAGAACAGAAATTCTTGCATTTAATGCACCACTAGCATTTTAAACAACATTTACAGCAGAGAGGCATAAGAATCACTGTACTGGATCCACACGAGGATAAATTTTCCTTCTGCACAATTCATTTGAGCATTGTTTCTGGCTCCTAGATTCCATGGTGATAGTTTTCTCTCCACAATATCCACAAAAACGTGAGATGCTATGCCACTCCAGCAATGCTTTGGCCTAATAAATATAAAGAATAAAATTGTAAATAAGAGCTCTTACTGTATGGAACCAAATTACTAACTAAATAGAATTAAATTCATAAGAAAATATTAATTCAATTCATATCCTATTACAATTTTTATGATTGGAATAAAATATTAAATCACATGATTGAATTCAATTAATCTTTTTGAAATACTTGTGAAAATGAATTGAATTAGCAATCTTGAATATTTTAACCTTAATTTAAAATTTATTTTTGTTACAGAAATCATTTCTTTTTGTTAAGATAAGCAGCACCTACAGCTAAACCAAAAACCATAACTCAATAACCTCCATGGAACTTTGACCCAACAATGATTCGGTAAACCAGCTCTAATATGAGACAAGTTAAATGGAGCTGGTGAACCAGGATCAAATTCTATTACTCTTCTCCAATCCCATTAAATCATTAACTTTATTATCTTCCTCACCATATGCAACCCCATTCAGACCAGACCACTCACTTTAGGCCCCCAATTCCTCTCCCTAAAACACCCTACTGAAAACTTATCGAAAGGAGTGAGTTTATTCTCTCCATCTAAGCTTTCAAAGATGTACCGACTATATTGATCGGTCTTGGTTTGCATGGTTTACAGAGTCTTTTTATTTCTGTGAGTGTCTTGTTGGTGTAAAAAATATCTTGTTTTTGAAGGGTTATTGTGAGAGATAATTCCAGTTCTAGGTCTAGGCAAAATTTGAGGGGGGGGCTTTAAGCCACAAAAGTTAGTATTCATATCACCATTTAACTTGAGGCACTTAAATGATAGGAAACGCATTCTTAGAATGAAGCACATAAGTTTAAGGAATTAACCAATTGAAAACCAAAACCAACTTACATGACCAGCAACAGCCAAATCAGACATGGCCCGCTCATCAGCCCAGTCTGTAGCCACCATTAGTGTCCTTAACTCTACAAAGCAAAACTGCTTGTTAAAAAAATCAGTTACCAAACTATCTTCTCCAGAGACATCAATTGCCCAGTAAACCAAATCCTCCTCGGACCTAGAACCCAGATAAACCATGCTGTCTCCGCTCAATTCAACCCCAGAATCAGAAAATAAACCTTTACAATCATCCAAACTGATTAAACCCAGATGCCACTTGGGCCCCAAATCACCATCTGTGCTACTGGACGATGCCAAAGGCCTGCCCTTCCTAAAGGGTAGAACCTTGAAATTTAGAGAAGATAGTTGGTGGGTATTGCCTAAGAGTTGAGTTTTGAGGGTTTCAAAAGCAAGGGGAGGTGATAATGGGTCGGTTGATTTCGGTGTTTTAGATCTTAGAGGATTGCCTGCAAAGGCATGGGATTGTAGATTTGCGGACATGGTAGTTTTGGTACCGAAATAGGATACAGCTTTTCTTGTGAAGAAGAAAGTTATTGCTTCTGGAGAGAGGATGAACTTTTTAGAGAGAGAACAACACAGAGTAAACGTAGACGATGAAGAGAGGAGTGAGGGCATTGCTCTCTTCTTCCATTGGGGTCTTCGGCTTTTTATTTGTACTGTTTCAATCAAGAATGCCGTCTGGTTGCGTGGCTCAGATTAAGATTTGTGTTCCTATTTCTTGACACATGTCCGTGTCTGCATTCTGGTCAAGAAAATAAACTAGAACCAGGCCCGCGTTGCTTTGCCTGTCATCTCTTTTTAATTATAAATAACTTTAATTTACATCGTTTCCGAACATTTTATTTTTTATTTTTTAAATTTAAATTATTTAATATGTCTATATTAATAATAAATCTTAAAAAATAAAAATATATTATTAAGATGCATTTCTAAGTAAAAAAGAATCGTTATCACAGTATCAATACCAATAATATGATAGAAAATTACTTTAAAAAGTGTTTTATTACTTGTAAATACATTAAGATATTTTTTATTTTTTATATTAATATATTAAAATAATCATAAAAATCTAACTAAATATTAATTTGAAGATAAAAAAAAATCAAAACACGAATAAAACAACAATGTCAAATGATCATTTAAATAATCTATTAGCTTCCCACATTAGATTAGAAATATTAAACTTATGAAAATAATATTTAATCTATTAAAAAGATTTTAACTTTGTTTTTAAATTTGTATAGCAGTTGAAACTCAAAAAATATTGATCTAATTATTTTTTTAGCTTGAGTATTATATGAGAGTTGTCTCGTGTGATCTTATTTATTGGGTAAATTCAAAGAAAAAAAATCAATCAAATACCTAAGGATAAGATTAAATAAAAATCTCATTTTAAATTATAAAATTCAAATATCTCAAAAGAATATAAAAATCACATATGGAATTATAAAAGTAAAATTAAAAGATAAAAAAGGGGCAAGAAAGATTTTATTATATGATAAAAAAACATATAAATTAAATTTTCAATATTAAAGGATAAAATTACATAAAATTTTATATTAAAAGATAAAATTAAACAAAAATAGAGGTGGAGCCAAAAAAATCCAAAGAAAATAAAAAACCTCATATTAATTAAGAGTACATATATATATATATATATATATATATATATATATATATATATATATATATATTCAAAAATATCATAAGTCGTCTATTATAAAACAACCCAAGCAAGTATGCCAAAGTTAGCCCATACATCTAGGCCTTTATTATTATTTTTTCTTGCATTTTATATGGATGAATGATTTGTCATCTATCACATAATACAAAGTATTAGAATTTCTTTTACTCCAACCCATAATCTCCATTAAACTAGCTCCACACGTTCATCACTCAGCTACAACATGATGTTAATAATAAAATGATTAAGAAAATCTTTCAATTTGGTTTGTTATTCATACAAACAATGAAACAATCATGTCATGTCTTTTTAATATTTAGTATAAAGAGCTACACCATAAACCTAATTTGTTTTCATAAAATATGATACTTAGGTGTTACCAACGCGTTTAAAAAAAAAGGAAAAAAAAATTCATGATTCGAGTTATAGACTCGATTTGTTAAATAAAATGGTTTTAATTTAATTAGACTATTTACAAAACTGGAAAACACAACATATGAACCAAAGTTTTTTTAAAAAAGAAATGGTCACAATAGTATGAAAAAAAATGACTCTCTAACATATGGAAGGCTATCTTTGAAAGGAGAGTTTTATCTTAAAAAATGGAGCATTTGTTTCTTGTTCATTTCTTGCTTCTTGTCCATTTAGTGGTGAAAACACATGATTTAATGATATTTAATTTTTTTCTTTTAAAAGGTTAGAAACTTATTAACACAAATAAATTGGTTTTGAGTAGAAATAGCTTTCAAAAACACATAATGTAGGTTATACTTCATGTTTATGAAGGAATGACATATGCATGAGGTTTAAAAGGTGCTTAGAGGGTTTAAATATATATGATCACTTATTCAATTATGATATATTTTAGGTTTTGTAGACTTGATTTCATCATTTTAATGGTTGATCTCATTTCAATCATAATTCTTTAAATTACACCTCATGTTTTGTGTTGACATTATATCATCAATTTTATACTTTGCACTATCATCAAAGAGCTCTTCATATATTTTTTTTTTCTTTTTATTTCACTTGATGTTTTGATAGGTCTATTTTGTATCCCATTTTATCCCTTTCACATTTTTTTTTCTATTTGGAGAATTTCATCATTTATCTCAAAACTTTTAAAACATGCCCTCATCATGAGGGGTGATTTTAGTTTTGATTATTATTAAAATAAAAATTAAGGCTAAAAAAAAAGGTAAATAGGGGGAAAATTGAGGATAAGAAGAAATAGCGAGATCATAACCCAAATGTATGTTATTTATCATCATATCCCTTGCTTTCATTCACAACTTAGTTTAAGCAAGATCTTTAAGGTTTTTTTTTTTGGTATAACCATCCAGTATCCTCCCACTGCCGACTAATCTGGATTCTAGCCGGGTGAGACTCTTAAGGGCGGCAAAGCTCTTCCACATAGCGTCGCTGCATATCTAAGGTCTCGAACTCCAAACCTTGGTTAAGCCAGGACAGCTCTCTGCCAGCTGACCTAGGCATTGAACAAGTGATTTTAAGAGTTAAAAGGAAGATTTAAAGCAAGACTTCATTGTTTTATAGTTTATCGAGGACATCAAATTATTTCAGGATAAGGTTTATCATGATTGGAAAAGGTAATTCTAGGGATTTAGAAAAACAAAAGTAAGATTGTCCCTAGTATTTGTATGACTTATCTTGGATGTTTGACCATTTTTTATAGTTTTTAAATGAAATTAATATTTTGATTTTAATTTAAGAGAAGATTAAATATATCATTGAAAATAATTTTAAGATTAAAAGCATTTTTAGGAAACATGCTTTTCAAATTATTCACTTTTTAATTATAGTTTATTTCAAGTATAACAATACAAACTCGATTTGTGTTAAGAATTCCTTTTTTTTTATCTATTAGCTATCTATTTTTTAATTTATTTTATTAATATAAATAATGATTTTTTTTTATTCATTAACCCAATTAATTTTAACAACTTTTTTTTTATCTAATAGTTCATATATTTTTTAATATTAAATATGAATAATGTTTTTTTATTCGTCAATTTGGAAAAATCATCATGCATAAATTATGTTGGCACATTTTTCTCTTTTATTAGAAATTAACATGAAACTTTATCCAATGGGATACAAACTAATTTTTAAACTATAATATTCCATATTTGTTTTATAAAATATCCTATAATATTAAACTATATACTAAAAACAAATAGTGTTTTTACTATAGATGGTTTACTATCCACATAGACACATTTTACTATTTTATGATTATAGCTCACAAATACATAACTTGAAAGAGATATAATCAAAACATTTGAAAGAGAGAAAGATTCATTTGAACCTAAAATAATTTTTGATTTTCTAAACCCTTATAGAATTTCAAGGTAGATTTAAATTGGTTTTAGAGTTGAAAAAAGATTTATGAAGGTTGTGAGGATACATTTGAGTTTTTTTTAGAAAGAAAATGTGAGAGTTTAGTTTTTTAATGATGAGAAATCATAAAAAAAAATAGAATTTACATCATTTAACTCTTTTTTTCCTTTCATACATACATATATACAAACTTTATTTCCTAAAAGAAGAAAAACTAAATCATAAAATTTTAATATAAGTGACTTTTGTAATAGTTAATTTCATTGAATCATTATTGAAAATTTTCTTCTAAAAAGATTCTTCATTCTTGGATTTTAGATTAATTTTGAAGTTTTAGTAATAAAAACTTTATATACATTTTAGTCACATTTATGTCAGAAGATTTTTTTAAGTATTTATTGAGCCATAGATTGTTAGATATTAAAATTTTTTCTAAAATAATCTTAGGATAAAAAATGGTTAAAAATTTAAACTTTGATTCATAAAATTATTGGAGACATTGGATGGAGAAGTTCTTCTTTAATGAATTCTCAAAATGCATTTTGAGTCAACTCATGAAAGATTAAAGTGCTTGTGTTGCGAGTGTAGTTGAAGTTGTGTTTTGAAAGTGATTTTTTGTTTAGAAATGCATCAAAATAATATATTTTTTTTATTTTTTTAAAAAATAAATTTTTGACATTAGCATATGAAAATAATCTAAAATACACCAATTTGTTTTTAAAGTAAAAAAAAATAAAAAATAAAATTTTTTTTTATTTTTTTTCAAAAATACTTTTTGAAACGCAGTGTCAAACAAAGTCTAATCCAAGTTTTGACACATTATAGTAAGGAGAAAAATCTTCATGAAGCCATAAAACTTTGGTTGTTAAGAAAATCAAATTTTAACCTGAAAATGAGAAAGGAAATAGTCCATAGCTAAAATTTAGAGTGACAAGTTTCTTCGATACATATAACATGAAATTCTAAGAATTGATTTTAGTAAATCATCATTGGAATTTTGTTAGAGATGAAAGTTTCCATCAATTAACTAAATGTTTTTACTCATTGAGATAGAGGGCAAATATTCATTTAAAACTTTGTTGTATTTTAAAAATTTAAGGATTGATAAATCAACTTCTCTCTTTAAATTAGGAAAGATTTTCCATATTTATGATTTTCAACAATATGTATAGTATAAAATTTATGAAATCAAATTTTTGGAAGATAAATTTGTATCAAATAGGTTATTTAGGATATATTATCCTAATAATATAATGAAAATTCAATATCTACAACATTTATGTTTCAACATAGGTTAACTAAAAAAAATAACACACATTTTATAAGGAAACTTGTAGTTATTAGTTGGATTGCTTTCTCGTGTCATCTAATTAGATCCTCAAGGGGCGTGACATGATGATAAAAAGTTTGACATCTTTCTTATAGATCTTGAGGTTCGAGTTAGAGTATGCTCATCTTGTAATAATAGTTTAAGATAGTTAAAATTTTATTCACTTAACTCGAGCCCACATAGAATGCCTAAAAGGAAAGATAAGATTTCCTTGAATTCAAAAAAAATCATCTAATTAGATTAACACACATTTTATAACAAAGCATGTAATGATTCGTGATCCATTAGATGACACTCTTCTCATCTAATTCTAATACTCTAGAACCACTTTGGTTGTTTTATTAGAAATATGAATATGATTATTTCTGTATACAAATAATTTAATCTAAAAACTATTTTACAATAATAATACTATTTTATTTATCATTGTTTTTTTTATGTTAATAAAAATTACTTAAAAATATTTTTTTTTTGTATTTGATGTAACTTTGCCAGTTTCATAAAATATTTTGATTCTTAAGCACCATAAATTGTTTTCCTCTTTTTAAATTTTTATTATAACTAAAAAATAATTTTTTATTGTAAAATATTTTATACTGATAAAGTTTTCCCTAAATAAATTAAACATGATAAATAAAGAAAATATTATACGCGGACATATTTTGTAGCATTAATATGTTTGGCTAGAGAAGGCAGATGGGAATAAATGGAAAGTGAACAAGTGTATTGACTATTGTGGGGTACTAATGGGCCAGTGGCCCAGAAAACCTTGCTACGGACGTCCACAACAACAGCTGAGAGGCTAAAAACGTCATTTCGTTCATTATAGATGAATATTGACGGTTGACACGCTAGGGTTTCCCCCCCCTTACTTGTGCCAATATAAGTGGAAGCTCTGCCTCAGGTAGCCCTCTCTCCCAAACCGCTGCCTTCTTTCAAACAGTAAGGTTTCTCTCTGTTTCTCTCTCACAGTTGAGTTATTTTGTTTATTATTGATTCTTACAAATCTGCAATGCAGGCAGCTCAATTAAGACATTGAAGGGAAAGTTCAAAATGGTGGAGAAAACAAAGGGGAGAAAAGAGGAGGTGGTCTCTAGAGAATATACCATTAACCTCCACAAGCGTTTACATGGCTGGTATTTATTTTCTTTTCTTTTTGGCTATGAATTGTTTTCTTACTGTTCTTACATTAATTTTGCTGCTTCAAGGCTCGAAGTTTATTACTTTGGCTATATTCTTTGCCGATTGTAAATAAAGTAGGTTCTATAAAAATGGTTATTTGTAGGTAATGATGGTGCGTTAGTTTTTTCCACCGGATATATTGCAGGCTTTGGAATAGCTATGTACTCGCATTTTGAGAAGGAAGTGTAATTCCGTTTATGATTCTGAACAGGGAGAGGTTTAAGATATTTTTTTGGGATAAAATGATCACTTTTCGAATAGATTTGCTGTAACCATTTACAAAATACAAAATCTAAAGGTCTTTTTATCTGTTAAATGATTGCTTAGAGGACAATGGCAAGTTTAGAAAGTTAAGAACTATTGATATTTCCGTTGACTGGTAACCTTACCTCCCTTTTGGGTTACAAAGGAGAGTTTCTAACCTCAGACCACATGGGAGGAGGGAGGAAATTAATGCCAGTTTTGTCACAGCTCATTCATGGTTATAGAATAGTCTACTTTATGGTATCTCCTTTGATTACTATTTCAGGGTTTTTTCAATAGTTTCTTAGATGGACACTCAGCTTGATCTAAAACCACCACTTCAAATAATTTTCCCCTTCCTTTTGTTTTTTGCTTATTAACATGCCTAGTTCACCATGTTGTATCTTCTTTCTTCGAGTAACTCTTGGAGAATAGAATTTAAGCAATCATGGGTTAGGAGCCTCATCAATTCTTTTTGTAACCTGGTTCCTTGTGTGCATGGGGCTGCTGATGATTTGTGTGGGAACAATAATTATTGTACTCTCATTGGAACAAGAAAATTGTTTTGTTACTTTGTTGGGTGTGCATAATTTTTCCTTCACCAAAGCTAGGTATTGATCTTTGCGGATACGTGTTTCTTGCACACATTCTGCTATTAGATATCATTAGGATGTTTCTGCATGGATTCGGTTGGTTTTTTACTCCCATTGTCAATTGCTGCCTTCAAACCTAGTGGATAGGAATATGTGGATGCTTTAGTTCATTGCAATTTTCTAATGCGACATCAATAACTATTTATTAAGCATAGCGTCTGATTTTGTGTAACAGCACCTTCAAGAAGAAGGCTCCCAATGCCATAAAAGAGATTAGGAAGTTTGCTCTGAAGGCTATGGGAACTAAGGATGTGAGAGTGGATGTGAAGCTGAACAAACACATCTGGAGCAGAGGGATTCGAAGTGTTCCAAGGAGGATCAGGGTTCGCATTGCTCGCAGGAGAAACGACGATGAAGATGCAAAGGAAGAGCTCTACTCCCTTGTAACTGTTGCAGAACTCCCACCAGAAGGAATGAAGGGGCTAGGCACCAAGGTTATTGAAGAGGATGATTGATTCTTGTACTGGTGTCTCAAGAAACACCTTTCGTAGGCAAAAGGTTTAATGGGAGTTTGGTCAACGTTGAGTGTTTTCAGACAGATCAGTTTTATTCAGATAATTAGTGTCGTTATTATTTACCATCTGGATTGCTAGACTTTGTCACTTATGGTTCTGGCTACTGAAGTTAATGCCCAGTGCTCTTTGCCATGATTTTTTTTCCTGGAACATATAGAGCGTTGGCATTCCATCGTACCATGCGTCCTTGACATTCCATTGATCCTGATCCACTGTTTGACATTGCAGTGGTCTGCTGCACTTGAGATAATGCATTCACGATAGGTATTGAGATTACAAAATCATTCATAAAAGGTGAAGAATTGTTATATCATTCGCCAAGTGGTAGAAAAATGTCGATATTGGCTTTTCGTAAGACAGAATTTTAATTACATGAGATATAAAATTGTTTCTTGCATCACAACCTTCATTATCTTTGCTCTATTCTATGCTCATAGAAACTCATTTCAAACAACATTTTCAAAAACCCTAGAATTACACCATTGGAGGTTTTTCAATTATCCTTTACTAGCTATGAAATCAAAGAGGAAAACTAAAGAGCATTTTTATTAATAATTTGAAGTTCAGATTGAAGAGTTCTTCCCATTTTCTTCAATTGCTCATCCTCTTAATCAACCCATTATTGTCCCTAAAGTTCCTCCCCTCCAACCAAGCTTGAGGTGTCTCCTTACAAACCTATTTGCAAGCTTCGATCTCATAATATGAAACGATTTCTTAAATATTTTTTTCAAAGAGATGCAAGAGAGAAGTCTCCTACCTTTTAGCTGCTGTCCAACATGAACAGTAGCAACTACCACAGTCACATTAGGATTTTTTTTGGGTCAATTACTATCATCCCTCAACTTATCCCCTAATTTTGGTTTATTGCACTGACCAGCCACTGTTTTTTTATTTTTAAGATCTTGAATTTTGATTGACTTTCAATTTTAATCTAGGGTAAAACAGTTTATCTTAAGACCTCAATTTTTTGCCTGATCCAACAAACATTTTGGGAGATACATTAAATATTGTAAAATTAGAAGATCAGAAGTTTCACGCCAAAAAAATTAATTTACTTAAATCATATTGGGTCTTAAACTAATTCTTTGGAGATTCCTATTCATAATCTTCATAAAAATTTCCTCGGAGTTTCTTACCACTTTTACAAGGTGTTTGAGATTGCGATCGGAAAGCATTTTTGAAAAAAAAATTAATTATTATTTTTTTATTTTAAATTAATTTTTTTGGTGTTTTTAGATCATTTTGATGTGCCGATGTTAATAATGATTTAAAAAAAACAAAAAAAACATTATTTTAATGCATTTCTAAACAAAAAATATTTTCAAAGTAATCCCAATCACTCTCTTAAACAGACAATTAGTCCCAATAGTGCAATTGTATGTGGGGATTATATTGAAATTCAACGTTTCTCACGCAAAGGGTCATGCATTGATTTATTTAATATTTCCTTCTATTTTACACATAATATCACCTAATTTTAAAGAGCTTTCCTTAAAAAGAGGTGAGACCAAGATTGTTATACTTGTTTTTTTGACAAAATATGAAATTGTAATTTGAACTAAGATCATTAAATTGGATTATAAAATCATAAGTAAAATATTTCCGTACAAAAATAATAAAATCGCATAGTAAATTTGTTCTAGTAGAAAAATCATAAAATCATAAGTAAAATATTTCTGAATACAAATACAACATCATTATAGTCATAAAACTTCATTAATTGAGGTTCATACATGATTTAAAATAACTTAAAAATACAATACAAAACAATTATGTCCATAGAACTTCATTCGGTAAAAACTATCAAATTTAAGTGTTAACATAGCCTTTAACTGCTGCTTTTACAAGTATTAAAGTTGTTGCACTGGAAAAAAGAAAAGAAGCAAAGGGTTTTTGACTTCAGTAATAGGATGAATCTAAAACCATTCAGGTCTTTTCCAAAAGCACAGATGTTTAGGGACAATAGCATCTCTTAATAGAAGTATGTGAGCTTTATGATGCATATATATGGACTAGAAAATGTTCATCGCAGAAAGTTATATTACCAAAAATTGGAGTACAAAATGCCATACAACAACACATCAGTAGCTGAAAATAATGTCCTTTAGCTCTGATGTAATCCTCTGAAAGATTGATACCGAGCTATTTTTTGCTCACAAGAAGATGGTTGCTTTTCTATTTAATGCCCGTTTGGTTTTGTGGTGTTAATCACGTTTAAAAAAAAGCTAACACATGACCGCACATGACCGTTTGGTAATGCAGGAAACGAGCACCAAACCATGTAAATAGTTCCTATGGCCCACCATGAAACGCGTTCCAACCACCGTTTTATTTGAAGCAACTTCAAGTAGCTTTTTTCATTCCACCGTTTCATTCCACCGACAAAAAGCTAGCCACGAATTCTTTTTTCAACTTCTACGCCCTTGTGACTTCTCAAACCTATCTTCCCCAAATTGCAAACCCATCTGCTCCCTTGCAAACTCGATAAAAATACTCAAATCCCTCAGCATCCCGGCTCCCCTCTTCTCCCCTCTGCTCCCTCACTTCTCCTCACCGTCGTTTGGCCAAGACCCATCTGCTCTCAAAATTGCAAAGCCAAAAGACTCGATTTTCAAAGGTGGAAAATTTGGAGTATGGAAGCAAAGGTGGAAAATTTTACAAAGCATGCCACCTTATCAATACAAACGCAAGTTCAAATTTTTGTTGTGTCGATAACACTACATAACTTTATTAGAAGGAGATCGCAACATGACGTTGATTTTGTTCAATATGATTGTAATCCTAGTTATATATCAGATGATTTTTTATCAGATATTGTAGCGCGAGAAAATAGTCAGGGATTGCAAAAGCCCTCACGTATGGATATTGTTCGTGATAACATTACAAATAGTTTGATGAACAAATAAAAAGAAGTGTCAATTTTACTTGACCTATTCCTTACATTATGAAAATATGATTATTAAGACAATATATATATATATATATATATATATATATATATATATATATATATATATATATATATATATATATATCGCATGGTAGTGTGGGTGGGTGGGATGCTGCTTCTTTCATAGTAATTTCACAAGTAAAAAGCTACATGCAAAGCTTGGAAACCAAACACACAAAATGATTTTTTTTGAAGCTCAAACTCAACCATAATTTTAACCAAACACTCACTGCTTATTTTGAACCGCAGTAAAAGCTTTTTTTTTTAAACTGCTTTTTTTCAACCTCAACCTTGATCAATTTGAAACACACTCTTAAAAGTTGAGCTCAATCAAATACAATAATGAATTGGGAACTCGAAACGTCTAAATGAGCATTTGACTTATCACGATCATTTCATATAGAGTTGATTGACCCAGTCAAACACAGTTAAGATCTGACTAGATCTATTTTAAAATATATTTTTAATACATATACAGAGTTCTTTTTTATAAAAAAAGTGACATCAACTTTGAAACAGAACCAAGATGCCCTGTCATCCCATGAATAACCCTACAAACCTAGGATACAAGCTTGGACTAGATCATGTTTGAGGATCAAACCCTGGATAAGGTTTGATAAGTTTGACAAGCATGGTACCGCCACCAACACTTTCCAAAACATTCTTCGAGTCCTTGGATGTTGAAAATACAAAGGACATTTTTTATTTTTTTTTGTAAATGCAAACCTTTCCTCCCACTCCGACTTTGGAACCAAATAACCATATAGCTCGATACGAAGCCAAGATGGAAGGCAACGCCAATGATCAAACGATGACTTTGTTTGAATCTAAAATAGCACGTAAAGATAAATCATCGTTGGCCATATTAGCATATATCATAAACAGACGTTATACAAAACAAGAAACTTCACCTATGATTTGCAACTGAGGTTTGAATCTAAAACAAACAATTTAAACTGGGAACTAGAGCAGAGCAGAGCAGACTTGAATTCTATAGGCAAAGTGAAGATTAAACTGTATCCTATCAACTAAAACATCACAGATCTGCTCTGCCCGGGTATCTGGGGAACGGGATGACATCTCTAATATTGTCAATTCCAGTGGCAAAAAGTACCATCCTCTCAAAGCCCAAGCCAAATCCACAGTGTTTTACCGTCCCGTATCGTCGCAGGTCAAGGTACCACTCATATGGCTCAAGAGGCAGTCCCATCTCAGCAATTCTGCAATGTCGAGTGCCCCGACAAAAATGCACCCATCAGTACATAAATTACAGTTAAACGAAAACAACAGAACATGCAACTCTGCATGATATAATATTTGACACCATTCACGCAGACTCCTCGTACCTCCGCTGAATAACCTCATAGCGCTCCTCCCTTTGGCTTCCACCAATCAGTTCTCCCACCTGCAATAAACCACAGCGCCAATTTGAATGGGAAAAAAGGTAGGAAAATAACACCAGCTTAAATGTAAGAGTTGAGCACATGGTGTACAAACTTTAAAATGTGTGCAGGGAAAGCTTTACCTTTGGTACAAGGATATCCATAGCAGCCACTGTCTTTAAATCATCATTGAGCCTCATGTAGAAAGCTTTTATTCCTTTTGGATAGTTGTACACAATTACAGGCTTCTTAAATATATCCTCTGTCAAGTATCTGTATGAATAGACAAACCAAGCCATTGGTGCATGCAAATCAAATGGACATGATGTGATATGGCAGCAGATTTCCATACCTTTCATGCTCAGATGCCAGATCAATCCCCCATTCCACATTCTTCTCAAATTCCTTGCCACCCCTTCACTGCCTCCTCTAGCAGTCGCACTGCTTCTGTGTAAGAAATACGCTCAAAAGGGGTAGAAGAAACCATTCTTAGACGATCAATGCAACCTTTATCATAAAGCTTTGCCATAAGTTCCATGTCATCAAAGCACTTGTCGAGTAGCCATCCACACATATATTTCACATATGCCTCCGCACAGTTCATGTCATCCTACAAAAAATATGCAAAATCTGCTCACAACTAAAATATATCTCACATACCATGTATACATATCAAAGAGTGAAGGGAGCATCCAAATCCATGTCAAGCACGAATGATTCCATCCCCGCGGTAAAATCCAGAGAGACATTAAAAGAGTAGCCTTTGCTTCATACATTAGATGTTGGTCTTTGTTCACAAATAATGTTTTTATAAACACAAAAAAGAAGTTTTGACCTCCCAACGCCATAATTTATGAGACAGCTGAGCAGGTCCATATCATATAATATAAATCATGCAGTCATGTAAATTCGTTGATAAACAGCACATCACTAACAATTTGGTTGAATGAAAACCAAACCCTGCAATTACAGGCACAAACTCTAGAGATCTAGGGTCTTAAGAGTGTACAAGAGCCAGATAAATCGATTAGAATAGCACACAGTAATATACCTGAAGATCAGCAAATGCTATTTCAGGCTCCACCATCCAAAACTCAGCCAAATGCCTTGAAGTGTGAGAGTTCTCAGCTCTAAAAGTTGGTCCGAATGTATAGACACTAGTAACAGCACAGGCATATGTTTCAACTTGAAGTTGGCCAGAGACAGTCAAAAAAGCTTGACGGGCAAAGAAATCTTGAGTATAATCAATCTTGCCATCTTTTTTAGGGATACCAGGTTTAAGCTTAGCTCTTTCCACCAGCCTTGAGAGATTCTCTTTGGCTATTTTTAGTTCTGCAACTGAAGCACTAATATCGTCCCTGGTTGCCTTGGCAGCTTTGAGTTGAGCAACAATCTCACCTCTCTGCGTAACAGTAAGCCTTGCCGCTTCCACGTCAGCCTCTGTAGGAGGAGGGTTCTCAATCAGCTCCTTCTCGAGCTTTTCAGCCTCGTTAATCAGGGTAGTAGCTTGAAACATTTCACCGGCACCTTCACAGTCACTTGTGGTGATAATTGGGGTGTGAACGTATAGAAAACCATGCTCTTGAAAGAAAGAGTGCGTGGCAAAAGCAAGTGCATTGCGAATTCGAGCCACTGCAGAAATCTGCAAAGAAACATTTGTCAACAACATAATGAAAAAAAATGCTAAAACATATACATATATACACAATATGCCTGTGCTTTCAGAACAGGAATTGGCAGGATTCAATAACACAAACTATAATTAGCAAACAAGCAAGAGCTACCGTGTTAGTTCTGGGCCGAAGGTGAACATGATCCCTCAAAAACTCAAGAGAGAGCTTCGTTTTGGGAATCGGGTATTTTGCAGGGTCGGTGGGGCCTACATGGAGCACCCTTTCAACACGGAGCTCAATCTTCTGCTTCGCACCCTCAGGAGGGACCTTAAGCACGCCCTCAACGGACACGCAAGTCCCGGTCTGCACAAGCGTGCTCAGCTCTTCTACACCAGCATCCACGATAACCTGAAGGTTGGCTGGACACGACCCGTCGTTCACCTCCAAGAATGCGAAGGAACCCTTACCTTGCTCTCTCCCGGTCTTCACCCACCCACCAGCGCGGACACGATTCCCGGCCAGTCCAGCTCCGCCATCGGGACGACACACGATGGATCGGACCGGGACTCTGTCCGAAAATGGGTGCTTAAGAGATGCTCCATCGACTATGGCCATCGCTGCGAGTTCTGATGATGGCGGCGTGGCCGGGTCTCCCATTGGTTGGCTTAGGTTTTGGGCTAGGGAGAGAACTGATAAAACTGTTATAATGCCCTCTATCAAGTTTTTCTTGCACTAAATTAGTGACTGTTGTTGGAGAGTGTTGTTGATCCTTTTTTTCGTTTTTAATGTTAATATATAAAAATATTATTTTTTTTTATTTTTTTTAAAAGCTTTTTTATAATGCAATGTAAATCAATGTGACTGATAAAAAAACAAAAGCAAAAGACAATTTTTTTTAGTTTTTAATCAATATGACAGCTAAGAAAAATCAAAAGGAAAAGACAAAAAGATTTATTTTTCATTTTTTATTTTCATAGCTCTAAATGAAGAGTTATATTAAATAGTTAAAAATTAAAATATCATTTTTAAGTTTTATGATTAAGAAAAACCAAAAATTGTTTAATATATTTTTATGCAAAAAAAATAGTTTTGATTTGTACTTGTATTAATTATTTATTATTAATAAATAATTATATTAATATATATATATTAAAATAGAATTTGCTACTCTAGATGTTTTTTTTTCATTGGAGTGCAAATATAAAGAGTATTATATTTATATTATTTAAAAAATCATATTATTAATTTGATTTTTTTTCTAAATAGTTTCTTTTTTTGGAGATGCTATAAATGACAGTAAGGACCGTGGTAAATTATATACGTGTCATCATGTTCTGTGGTCTGACTTATTAACATGCTGAACATAACATTTGATTGGTTCTTTTCTTGTCCGTTGACGATGAGGGAATAAATGCTCCTACATTTAAGGGTTGGATTCTTAACGCGTGGTATCTTCTGATTCTCCAAGGAGCTCTGCAGAAAATGGATGCGCGGAAGCTTCTTATATGTTTTACGAAATTAAACAAGAATAATTGAAAAGTTAACACATTAATGTATATATTTAGTTAAATAAATATTAATTAAAAATTAAATTAAAATATAAATATATATCAAGATGTATGATATCACAAAAAATCCAGTTGTTTTAAAAAAAACAATTTAACTATTTTTTTATTAAATAAAACAGTAATTAAAATAAATACAAATAGAAAAGTAATTAATTAAGATTTAAAGAGAAAAAAATATTATGTAGAGTTTCATAGAAACAAAGCCTATTGAGATTAAAAAATATATATAACACTTTTTTATAATTCATCTACTTCAATCAGTTTTAATTAAAATTTAATATTTACAAGGATGAGAATCAAAAACATGCATTTAGTCAATTCATTTAAATTAATTTAAAATCAAATTAGAGGGGAAAATTAAATACTATAGCTAAAATTCACTGGAAAAGAATTGGTATTCCACCCAAGGTTACCTTTGCAAAGACTTGTTATTGATATTTTTGCGGCAGATATTTCCTATTGCTTGAACTATTTATGATATTTGGTTAGTTTAGTTAACAAATGATATTTGCAAGGACTACTTTCTTTATTGCAAAATTGTCAAAATAACCTATTAAGTCCTTGTATTTATGATATTTTCTATTTTATACGGAGTTGTCCTCTCAACTTGTTTGTTATTAGTAAAAATAAACTCTCATGCTCTTTACAAAAAGACTAGAATTTGAAATTTTAAGATACTATAAGATAAAAAAGAAAGTTAGACTAACAATGTATTTTTTCAATGTAATTAAATACTATGTATATGTTGTTGTAGAATTAGGTGTTCCACTAATAATAATAGAAACATTACATTTAAACACAATAAACATAATTAATCAGTAATATAATTAAAGTATTTGAAGTAAATAGTATAAAAATATAAAATGCAAACTCGGTTTTTAACATGGTTTAACAAGTTTATATTCACATCTTAAGCATCAAACCAGTCTTCAGTATTGTATTGTTTACTAATTCAAGCTAAAGATTACAATGTCTTTGATGAATACTCACCAAAATCTTTTTCACCACTTGAAAAAATACACTCATGAAGATTTGTCATCTTGGTGATGTACCTCACCATTGACTAAGAGTTTTTCACTTAAATTCTCAAAGGAATATAATTGTTTGAAATACAACAATATTATCTCAAATAGTAGATAATACAATTGAAACTTATAGGTTTATAGCTTTACTCAATAGCACGTAGAATATATGAAACTGTAATGAATGAAAATTTATACTTTTGTGCAAAAATATGAATGTTTTAATACATATATGAGTATGATTTAAGATTGATATTTTGAAGTTGTTTTTGCTTTCTGAAATAACTTATATATGTATATATATATATATATGTGTGTGTGTGTGTGTGTGTAAAACTTCAAACACCTGATGTTATTACACTTTGAGAATGATCTTAAGATCTAGTCACATGACTCCAGCTGATATACTTGAACTTAAAACATAATATAAATGAAGCATAAGTTTCTGATGTAAGTGAAAAGGCAAGTCAAATACATGATATGATCCTTTAACAAACACAAAGCATACTTATTTTTTCATAAATGAAAAGGCAAGATAGATAAACAAAATTGGAAACGTATATAAGAGATAAATGGTTTAATTCAAAAAATATGGATCCAATTATAAGATGAAGAATGGTGATATAAAAGGTTACAAGAAAATATAAAGAAGGATTTGATACATTTTGCTAAGAAGTTCTTTTATGAAGTTACTCCTCTCAAGTTTAGGAGTAGGCTCGTTATATAGAAAATGTTAAGATGTTCTTTTTTGGAAATTTTCATGGAGCAAACAATGTGTTTTTTGAAAACTTTGAAAAGTTGTCTACTATACTACAAGTTGTTTGTCATTCTTACAAATGAAGGATCAAGTTTTTAAAACATTATATTTTTGCTATTTTAACCTCTTGAGTTGATAGGAGTTAGACTTGCAAGTTTGAAGGATTTTGAAAACAAGTCAAAAAAAAATTCTAGGTTTAATAGTATTTTTTTCACACAAGTAGAGGGTCCTATAATTTTTTATGGGAGGAAACATTCCATAACAATCATCTTTATTGTCATTTGTAAGGACTACTACTGGAATCTAAGGATGGTGAAGATGTAGATGAATCATTTTCTTTTATGCTTTATACGAGTTACATGATTTTGAAATGTTTTTTTTTCTCTAGATTGTGATGAGCCAAGAAGAGAAAACATGAGATATTCGAGCTAGAAATTTGGGTTGGAGATTTAGGGTCTGTAATTTAAGCCTTCTAGTGTTGTTGAAGTCATTCCATTATATAAGGTTTTGGATTTTTGCTCTTTACTAGAAAGGAGTCCCATCACTTTACTTTGTATCTTCGAATGAGAATGAGAAACCCATGTTGACTATTATAGTCAAAAATACCATGAGCACACACATGGAAATTGTTTTTTGGAATAGAACATAAGCATTGATAGGAATTTTTTTTTCTCTAAGGGTTTAAATTTTTTTTTGAAGTAAATGTAACCATTTTTAACTAAAAGGTGTGGTTTTATTACTTTTTAAAATACAACAAGAGTAGTCGACCATTGAAGAAACTAGTTGGTAAGTTTGAAGTTGTTGTTATGTCACAGTCACATAAAATAATTATTGTAGCTTAAAACACAACACATAAGATATTATAGAGCAAACAGGGGATCAATCCAACAAGAAAAGCTCAAGTCCGATTTTTATGCTATATGACATGCAATTTGGAGGGAGGGGTTGAAAGTTGCATAGGCTAAAGCAAAAGAAAACATAAAACTATCAAGCGAAAATTAAATAAACTGAAATTCATCAAGAAAACAAACCTTGATCGCCAAGTAAACATCCACCTATAGAAATTAGAATTGATCATGGAAACAAAACATTAATTTATATTATAAATATTTATCTATTCTTAACACTTTTAGAATTATTGTTGGCTTGAGTTTCATAACATACAGATGGAATATTCCTTTAGCATTTACAAATTTTCTAGAAGTGGTTCTGCCTATAAAGTTCTCTCGTGCATGTCATTGGTTTTGCTTGTTTCAGTTTTGTCATTGGTTTTTGAGAGAACCTTGGGTGGGGAATTGATCAGGGTTTCAGTTCCCGTTAGTGGTTTTGGTAGTCAAGCGAAAAAAGCATAATGGAGCACATGGCGAGTGATGGAATTCATTATTGAGTGGGTTCGCGCCTAGGTGAAGTGGATAATTCACGACAATGTGTAAAACTTCAAGCTTATTCATACACTTGTATTCATATTCTAATTTAATAAAAACAAAATATACACATATATTGTTACCCGTACAACTTACCCTAACCATCAAACAACGACAGTGTCCACACTAGTAATTTAATTCAATGGCAACCATAAGAACTAGATAGATTGATTAATCAAGAAAACATAATTGTTTGCAATCTATGTTTCATTTGATTGAATGTTCTCCCTAAGATTAAAAATATAGATTTATCATAATTATTAAGCTTAGTTGCTACACAAGTTCATATACCACAACTTTAGTTTTTATATCAAACTTAGCAATCTACAATAATAACTTATAGTTTGTTCTAAAAATTAAAAATAAAAGCAATTATAGGAAAAATAAGCATATGAGAACAAATATATTCATCACATGAACTAAAAAAAGACCTAAATATATCTCATATTTCTTGAAATCTGAAGATTTATGTGTCTTTGCAATCAAGAAAAAAAGATTTAGCCTTGTATATTTATTGAACAACTAATCAAAAAGAAAAAAGAAAACATGAATTTGGCTTGTTGGAGGAGAAGGGCATTTTTTTTATCTTCTGTTGGTCAGCCACCTTCCATTCTTTTCTTTCTCTCTTTCTATAGAAAACCCTAGTTCCTATTTTAGAAAATAATCCTCATTTAAATTGACAATTTTACATTTAAACACTTCAATAACTATTTTACTAAAATGAGAAATAACCCTGTATGTAATCTTTAAAATTTGACTTAGAGGAGCTAAATTGCTGAAATAAAAGGGTTTGATGTTGGTTTGGATGTTTCAGAACATAATTTGGACATGTTTCTTCAAGAAACCTGTTTGCTGATATAATTCAGTTGTCTTCTTTGAAAACTCATATCACCGTCCTATGACATTTTTTGGGCTGAAATTTATTGAGTTGATAGTTCTTTGAGTTCAGAATCCATCAAACTTGAGTTTGCATCAATTGTACTTATGTAGCTCAAGATATGCAAGTCCAAATTGTTTAAAGTCAACACTAGTATAATGCAAGATTTGACTTTAAAGGCTACGATTTCCATGCTCTTTCTTTTCTTTATTTTTCTTGCCATATATTTCCATAAAGGTAGGGATGTTTTCTTTTTAATGCCACTGGAATAACTTTATTTTGACCTCTAAAGCTCACGCTATGCACAAATCATTGATTAACGGTCAAATCAATATTTAAGGACTAAAATGTAAAATAAATGCTTATAACAAAAAGTAAAAAGAAAACACTATAAGGAATTATATTAAAATTGATCCATGTTATTTTATTTTTTTTATAACTTAACCCCGATAATATCAATTTTTAATGTAATGTATTAACAATCTTTGCCACATCACATACAATGTGAAACACAACTCAACACATAAACAATGACAACATAAATTAAAAGGACTACAATAAATAAATAAAAAGTTTAATGCTTGAAGTGCAAATAATAAAAATATTCAACTGAATATGAGCAATGGAGTGAAGAAATTAATACGAGAACATAAACAATGTTGTTATAAGGTCTCTTTTAGTTTATAGTTAACAATGTGATAAAATCATAAAAACATACCTCTAAAAGACTAAAATAGAAAGAAAATAAGCTTTAATGAAAAAATATCAATTAATAATAAAATCTTTAGGGACACAAAAGAAAAAAAAATTGCATGAATAACTTAATGTTAGAGTATGAACAATGGTATAATGGCAAAACTCATTCTCTTTTTATATCTAACAATGTGAACTAACACCCCATATCAAATTAAGAAAACATAACTTACAAGGATTAAAATAAAAAGAATAAAAGTTTAATGATAGAAATACAAATAATTTTTAAAATTACTCAAACATAACTTATAAGGGATTGAAGAGACTTTCACGTATGAATCTTGTTCATGATGACATTGCAAGTAGTTTGCTAGGAGAATAAAAAGAAGTGTTCATTTTACTTAAATTATTAATTACATTATGCTATTATGATTATTAAATCTACAATATTTAAAAAATAATATATATATATATGTGTGTGTGTGTGTGTGTGTGTGTGTGTGTGTGTGTGTGTAACCAAACACATGAAATTGCTTTTCATGAAACCTCAAACTCGACCATAATTTTAACCAAACACTTCAATTTCAGTTATGAACTGCAACTAAAAGTGTTTTTCATGAAACTGTTTTTTTATAAATCTCAACCACAACAACAATTACAATATCAAACACAATCTTTGTGAGAGCATGAACTTAAGAAAACATAACTTCCAGGGGTTAAAATAGAAAGAAATAATAATATGCTTGTTTATTAGTTTTAAAAGTGTTTTAGAAAAATATTGATTTTTTTTCAATTTTTTTTTAATGTTTTAATATCATTTTGTTGTGCTAATGTTATTTTTTTAAAAATAAAAATATATAATTTTAAGTATTTTTAAACAAAAGAAAATACTTTGAAAACTACCTCTACGATATTTCTAATTACACTAAAAGCTAAATAAGGAAATCACTGTAGCTCTAGACTCATTTTATTATGGATTCTAATAGTGAAATTAATAGTTTTGGTTAATACTTTAAACATTCTCAAACTGAACATTAGCGAAGAAGCAACTAAATTGGTAAGCCAGTTGGCATGCAAGCGAGAGGTGCATGGGATCCCCTGCATCTCCAAGGATCCATATGTATTTTTTTTATCATTTCAGCTACTTTTTAACAATCTTCTCGCCGGTGTATATACGAGGGTGCTAGTTATTGCATTTCAAAAGTGTTTTTGAAAAAAAACAAGATTTTTACTTTATTTTTTACTTTAAATTAAAAAAAGTGTTTTAGTTCATTTTCATGTGCTGATATCAAAAATAATTTTTCAAAAAATAAAAAAAATATCATTTTGATGCATTTATGAATGACAAACACTTTCAAAAGCAACCGCAATCATAATCACACTCCCAAACTGGCACATAATTAGTCCATTAAACCCGAGAAGTAGATTTTAATCATTACTAGCTTGGGGATATTTTAGCTATAAAAATAAATAAAATAGCAGTAAATTATTATTTAACAAAATTTGTGAAATTGTGCAATTACACTAAAAGCTAAATGAGATCGTTCTTTTACTGTAGCAAAATTACTATAGCTCTAGACTCAGATTACAATGGATTATAATAGTGAAATTATTATTTTATCTATCTGTACACATTGATTTTAGCTCTGAATCGGGGGTATTTTTGCTTTTTCGCGTATCTGGACACAATAAAATAACCATAATACCCTCACATAAGATAAAATCAGAAGTTTCCGCCGGAGAAATTAATGATATTGTATAGTTTTTTTTTAATATGTATAGATACAAATATACTCCATATAAGACAAAACAAAACAATTATGGTCAAGATTAGTAAGGTAATTGCACAATTTTTTAAAAAAATATATAAATACGGATATACAATGAGAATAATAATCAAGATAATTCATTAATCAATGTTGTTTTTGTTAAAACTTGACTCCTGTAACTTTTTTATGTATGATATTTCAGATCTAATATCATGTTAATAAAAAATATACACAGCTACACATAAACAAAACATGTGAAAAATTGGGTTAAATTATCTACAAATAAAAAATATATGAGTCACTTGTCCCTACGCTTCACCAGAGATAAAATTAAATTTTTTAACATGTCAAAAAATAGGAATGGTTCTTGATTTTTTTTAATAATGCTATACATTTGAGGGAAATAAACAGTCTACAAGACTTTTAGTTATTTAGTTTTTTTAATATATTCATTTTATTATAAATAATGCGTTTAAAATAATAAAAAAAGATTATTTTCAAGGTTTTTTCTCGTAAAAATAATTATATATTTATTTAATATTAATGTCTTAAAAAAAAATATAACAAACAACTAATAACAGAAGATTCCCTATACATGCATAAAAAAGGGTTTCACTTTCATTTCACATTACCAAAGTTGAGCTTACTTTGTTTTTTAACCGAAGCTACATTTAATATAAAGATAAATAACAATAAAAATTAAAAGTCAAAACTAAGAGTATAGATACATAAATACAAACAAATTATTTAAAATTATACCAGAATTACCAAAAAAAATAAAGGAATTGAAACTAAATAAAGAAATAAAAGAATAATAACCGAAAATAGAAAATAAAAAATTACATATGTTGAAATGAGGCAAAAAAAAATTCTCACTACGGCGTAATGCAAGTCAAATGTCTCATATATTTGCCTTAAAATATATAAATATAAATATTTATTTTTTTTGGGTTTTTTTCTTCAAGTCAAATGTTTTTTTAAGACTAATAATATTTTTTTTTGTCATTTATTTTATTTTTTGCTTACTATTTTGTTATAATTTTTAGTTTTTTTATTCTTTGAGGTAATATTTTTTCATTATTTATGCAATAATAGTAATAATAATTTTATATGTTTTTTTTCGAAATGATTTTGTTAAGGCTAATAATATTTATTTTTTCTTTTGTGGATTTTTTTTTGTACTCTTTTTGTTATAATCTTTAGTATTTTTTATTCTTCGAGATATTTTTTTTATTACGTATGCAATAATAATAATAATTTGAGTTGTGTTTTTTCTTACTTACTGTCTTGTTAAAAAAATTGAGTTTTTTATACCACAGGCTAAATTAATAATTTTTATTATTTTAACAGTACTAATAATAATAATTTAAGGTGTTATGATCTTGATGATAATAGTGACATCGATTATAATTTATTGTAATAGGTATAGTGCTTATGATGTAACTAATTATGGTTTTGATGGTAATAATAACAATAACTCATAAAATAATATAAAATATCAATAATACAAAAAACAATTATAATAATGATAATAATACTAATTATGATTGGAATAATATTAATAAAACATCGATGTTGATTATCGTGATGATTATTATCGTAATAATGACAACGATTATAATAATATTGTTGGTAATAATCAGAATATTAATTTTTTATAATAATGATTATAATAACAGCTATAATAATTATGATAATTTAAGAATCATGATGATTAAAATGTAATAATAATCGAAATAATTCATTAGTTGATTTTTTTTCTTCAAAATGGACTTTCACGACATTTTCATGTATAATATTTCAGATTTAATATCATGTAAACAAAAAATATACGAAGCCACAAATAGATAAAACAGGTGGAAAAATATACGAGTCACTTGCCATGCGCTTCGATGCACATAGACAATATACCGATTAAATAATTATCCAAACATTTCAAACAATAACAACATTCAATCACTTTGATGCACACAACAAATGATCCATTTGATATAGATTTTATCAATGATAATTTAACTCATTAAATTTTTAATTAATCAATTAAAATACACATAATAATCAATCAATTTACTATATTAAAAAACCCAGTGCAACACGTAGTCGAGGAAACTCGTCATACGTGAAAGTAAAACCTAGAAAGAACTAGTAAATTAAAGGAGTGCTATTTTTTTTAATTTTTTTTTGGACTGTTTTAATATATTAATATTAAAAATAATTTTTAGAAAATAAAAAATATATTATTTTAACATATATTAAAGACGAAACATTACCTTACAAAATGACCTCTAACACCGTCAAGAAAAAGCCAGCTAAACAGCTTCCCTTTTCTCCAACACGAACAACGAGACCATCACGCTTAAGGGAAGTAATAATAAAAAAAACAAAAAAAAATCCCCAAAATAAAATCTTCAACCCTCTCCCTCTTATCATTGTGTCCATCATCAAAAGCCCCATTATCTGGATTTGATCTCCCTAGAATCGATCTTCTCAGGTCTGTTTCTATCATTATCTCTTATTGAATTGAATTTGTTGTCGGTCGATCGGTCTTGATTCTTGGAATTGGGGCTTGATTTGACATTCTAACATTGAATTTTGTGTTTGCAATATAGTAGATCGCGAGGCAGACGGGCAGTCAGGGTTCTTAAACCTAACACAATTCACCATGTTTAACCGCTTATTTGGAAAACCTAAGCAGGAAACCAATGCTCTTGCTACGTTAGACAAATTAAACGAGGTTATTTTCCTTTTATTTTGTATGTTCTTTCTTTCCCGTAATTTGATAGATTTAATTTAAAAACACAATAATTTATTATTATTAGTTGTTTCTGATTGATTATTAGTGCGTTATTGTTCTGTTGGTTATTAGTTATTTATTGTTTCTGATTGATTATTAGGTTATTGTTCGGATTGGTTATTAGTTCGTTATTGTTTCTGATTGGTTATTAGTTCGTTATTGTTTCTGATTGATTCTTAGTTCGTTATTGTTTCTGATTGATTCTCTTAGTTCGTTACTGTTTCTGATTGATTCTTAGTTTGTTACTGTATCTGATTGATTATTAGTAATTGTTTCTGATTGAGTATTAGTTCGTTATTGTTGCTGATTGATTCAACCAGGTTTAGTGTTAATGTGTTGATTGGATTTTTTTAATTGTACTGTAAAAATATTCCATTTTGTTTTAAAACTTAGCTGTCAATGCTCTATAGACTCTTGAAATGCTAGAGAAAAAGGAGAAGGTTCTGGCTAAAAAGGCAGCAGCTGAAGTTGAAAAGGCTAAGGAATTCACTAGAGGGAAGAACAAAAGGGGTATGATAATAATACATCATAGCAACCATTTATGGTTGGTTTTATCGTTATTCTCTTGGATTATAATGCTGCAGACTTCCTTTTTATTATTATTATTATTATTATTATTTTCCTTTGTCACTCTTACAATGCATATGCAAGCCGACTTAGTAGGCTACCTAAACTTGGCAGATCTATGTTTCTTTTTTATGTCTTTGCATTTTTATTGCTAAATTTATACTTCATCTGCATTTTTTATCAGTCATTGTCCCCTCTTTGTTTTTGCATGGAACATTAAGAGACTTTCAGTTATCCAACTCTAGAGTTCATATCTTCATTGATTTTCATGTTTCTGATATTCACATTGGGCATTGCTATTTCTTTTTATTGTATTACTTAGAAAATATTTTCTCTTAAAAATACTTTTTTATTGAAATCCGTAACTCTACTGAGCAGTATTAGACTTTGAAGTGCTTTTATGTTTAGCATCATGGATTGTTGACTATGGATGATGAGTACCTTCTTGATACTGTAATCAAGTGAAGAACCATTGTTAATGATTTCTCATACAGACATCATACATGGATATATATATATATATATTTAAAAACAAATCCGGGTGCAGCATTATTTACAGAATTTGGTTTCTTTTCAGTCAATTACTGATTGATGATGCTTTTTTTCCAGCTGCAATTCAATGTTTGAAGAGGAAGAGGCTGTATGAGCAGCAAATAGAACAACTTGGAAACTTTCAATTACGTATTCATGATCAGGTCATCTGGTGCTCTTATGAATGCTTTTGTTTTCAACTCTATCTAATAAATCTGTGTAGGTTTCTGGCTGAATGGCCGAGCATTAAATCTTTGTTCTCTGGATGTCAATATTACAGATGATACTGTTAGAAGGTGCAAAAGCTACTACTGAAACTGTAGATGCATTAAGAACTGGTGCATCTGCTATGAAGGCAATGCAGAAAGCAACGTATGTACCAATTATATCAGTTAAATGTATTAGTGGAATCTTCACTCATGGTGTGCTTATTGTCTTTGGTGGCAATGTTTTCACTTTGGTGGTTACTGTGCCCAAATTGTAAATTTATAGAGCATGTTTCAACCTGAAAATATTTATGATTCTCGTACTCTTGTCCAATTTAAGTGTTTCTTTTTGAATGACTGTTAACAGGAAACACCATGTATTAGGCTTCAACTTGGTGTGCCATTCCATTTTATTTGCAGTTGTGATATTTGATTGATGATGCTGTATGGTGCATGTGATTAATATATGTGACAATGATGGATTATAGGAATATTGATGATGTTGACAAGACAATGGATGAGATCAATGAGCAGACAGAGAACATGAAACAGATTCAAGAAGCGTTATCAACTCCCATTGGTTCTGCAGCTGATTTTGATGAGGTCAGTGTTTTACAGGGAAAAACTTCAATTATCTCAATTCTAAACCCTGTTATGAGAGTCCATCACTCCAAACTGCACATAAGTTGTCATCTGGAAGAGCATCTAAATAATTGGATCTTTTCAGGATGAACTGGAGGCAGAACTTGAAGAACTGGAAGGGGCTGAATTGGAAGAGCAGCTTCTTCAGCCAGCAACAACAGCTCCAGCAGCTGCAGTGCACGTCCCAGCTGGCAGGAAACCAATTCCTCAAAAACGCACAGCTGAGGAAGAACTTGCTGACTTGCAAGCTGAGATGGCACTCTGAGCAGGTTTACTTTTTTGTTTGCTCGTAAACTGTGATTTGTCCCTTCTTTTTTTCAGACATTAAACAATACCTGGTAGTTGATGGCTAAACCATTAAGAAAAAGCAGACTTCAATTGGATGCACTGAACAAAATATGTTGTTGAAATTATTCCGCTGAACAAACTAACTAACACGCGAATGCAGTTGAATATTGCAGCAGTGTGAGCAAGTACTTGCAGAGAGTTGATTTTCTTGGTTGGCTGTTGCAGGTATGACGTTCCAGAACAAAGAGATTATTTATAGATTGTCCATGTTGTATTATGGAGTTTCTGCTGCTGCTGCTCCTCCTCCGCATCCAGTGTGCATGGAGACGTGAATAGACAATGTATATAAAAGATTGTGTAAACTGAAATCCTGTTCCCCCAAAATTCCTATCCTGCCGTTTGAAGCTCTTTGATTGTGTTTGCTATCTCTTTTACTCAATAACATTTCTTCTCAGCAAAGTGGATTCTTTGGCTAATTTTCTCTTATAAAGTGTCACCAACTTGGTTACACCCTCAATTATCGTTATCAAAATATCGGTTGTTATTTATTCACTCTACATGTTTTTATTTTTTCATATCCATATATGAAAACTGCGTCGTATTCTTATATGTTATTTTACTTCTCAACATTATCAATACAAGTTGGCGGCATATAAACTACCGCAACCAGCCACAGCTGTTAAATCTTTCACCAGCACCAACTGTTAAAGCCTAATTGTGAGCACAATGAGAAGAGCCCGTGATGGTTGAAACCAATTCGGAGGCGTCATTGAGAAAGGATGTGATTGGATGTTTCCAGGGAGTGTGGCTGGAAATTATTTGTCAAGGTCTTTGAATCCCTAGGTTTTCACAGAGGTGTAAAGAATCGAGAAGCAATCCTTGGAAGAAATTAGAAAAGAAAAAACTATCGCCCAAAGTTGAACTCAAGATCAAGCGACTGGCAGTTTTTTCGTCTACTTATTAAGTTGCATTATTAAACTCTATGCCAAAGGGAAAACGAAAATAAGCACAAACAAACCACTTAAACTGGAATGAGAGAATCAAGTGATATAATAGCATTTTACCGTTTCATAGACTCGAGTACATAAAGAAGTAGATGGCCTATTCTCCAATTCCTTTGTCCCAAACAACTGAAAATCCAGGAAGAAGGCATTCTGTATATTGCACTCAAGGATCGCCCTCCAGCATCTGATCAGTAACAGAGTCGAGTGGAATAACTGGTAAAACCTCCAAATAGTCAAATTCATCTGTTATTCCTGCCTGTACATAGATTTGAAAGGAAAGATCTCAGTGACACAAAACCTACAAAAGTAGAGCCTGTGGGCACACGCTACTTCAAATTACTAAAAACCATCTACATCCAGCATGTTAAAGAAGGGAAGGGCCAAATCTAAGCAAATGTTCACATTGTAGCAGGAAATATTTTGCTACTACGTTCACAGACCTCATAAAGAGGCTCTATTTACACGATCAAAGAGCTCTCTTTATGTACAATCTGGACAACCACAAAATTAGACAACAGATATACAAATGAAGGGAATTGGACCCATTAAGTTCAAAGCTATGAGTGCATGACTGTCATATGATAGTGTCACACATAGGAGGTGTTTGGACCTTGATAAAGGATTAGCAAATACAGGTTCTTCTAATTTGTGGTATTGGATGCAGCATCAGGTTGTGGCTAAAATGTTACAATGTGGCACAATTGTTTAAGCACCAATGAAAAATTAACAAACTTACCTCCTGATACATATTTTCAAGCTGCTCTTTGGCCTGAGGGAAATTGTTTGAACACCATTGTCGCAATGTGAAAATGTTATCTGTAAGGTTTTTTTTACCATGATTGATAAGATTCGTTGGAGTTAAAATCTTCATGGAAACAGATCAAATATAATTAATAAGAAAAAGATAATAAATAGCGTGTAAATGGAAAAACCTGTCCATCTATTTGCTGCCACATGGGCAACTTCAATAGCTTTCTCTGCAACATTGAAATTAGAACCATCAATATGTCTTTAGGGATGATAAACTGATCAAAGAGTTAATTGACGTTGACTGAGCTACAAAAAGATGTTTTGGGACTGAATACAAGAGTTTTAAGATCAAACAAGGATGGAGATTTCTTTACTCATTGCTTGAAAGGCAGCAGGATCATTGTCTGCATACTTCCCCATCTCATCCTGATGAAATAGAAGTGTCAGAGAATTGGTGATCTGCTCATATTTCTAAATGTATAATAAAGGGTTAGGATAAACCTTCAGTTCGTTATACTTCATTTCAATGGTTTTCAGCTCAGCCAAAGCCGTTTCTCGTTCATCCTGGTAAGAGGTTGAAAGGCAGGCTAATTCAGCCCAACAGGAGTCTCATCAAATCACGATAAGGAAGGGAACGTAGTATACTCACAGATTCCTCACGTCCTTTCTTTAATTCATCGCACTGATCAATAAGTTCTGCATGCCGCTTCTTACTGCTTTGTAAATCAGATTCAAGTTTGCGGTACACAGACCGCAGCTACAAAAACAAAAGTTTTCATGTTAATGAACCGATTATAAAACCAGGTTGGAGAAATTCAGGCACAGAAGTCAAACACATCAAAACTTCACCTGATTTCCTGCACAGCTAGGAAGACTCCAAAAGTAGACCTGAAATTTCAAAATTACGAGCACCATTTAAGTACCAAGACATTTCACATTTCGAAGTGTGAATCAGGAAAAGCATACTCACAGAAGTTCCGATCTTGTCTTTGGAAGCAAGGTCATCATCCACTAAACTCTGGACAACATCTTTCACGGACTGGCTAATTACACCTTTCTTGGGGCCCGATTTCTCAAGTTCCTTTAGCTGAAATTATGAGAATGCGTCAGCAAGTTTCCAAATCAAAGAGGGAAGGAGGACATTAGCGCCTTGAGCATGAAATCTCAAAGAGAAACCAATAAACAATATATTACTCACGAGGAAAAAGTCTTGTGAATCATAAAATATCTGAAGAATCTTCTCGCGCTTCTCTTCCAAAGAAAGACCTCGTTTCTTGGACTACAGCGTCACAAAGCACATTGAACCGGAAAAGAAAATATCGATTAAGTTAAGAATAAATTACATTCAGCTAGACATTTCATCGAGCAACTTAAGTTTGTTACCAAACCGCAACAGTTGATGCGAAGCAAGATAGAAGAAATTAAAAAAATAATAATTAAAATTAAACAGCTACTACGGTCTTGGTTTCTAAGCGAAAGAAGAGATTAATCGAAGAACAAAAAAAAGGATCGGTAATTCAATCGTTTTATTGAGAAGATCTACTACAACTACATCAAACTCAACAAATCATAGAGAGATAAAATGATTATTTAATTACCATCGGAATTAGCCTTCGGTTTTGCTGCTGCTGATCGATTATTCAGCTCTGCTAATTGCTAAACCTCTCTCTCTCAACACTAAACACACCACAGCGGAGTGTGGAGGAGCCATGTGCCAGATACATTCTATGCAACGCGCCTGTCTTGGCGGGAAATTTTGCTGCCTTAAATTACTCTATTGTCCAACTCCACCTTTTGTTTTTCCTCTTCCTGCAATATGAAGTATGAACTCCTTTTTTCTCTTCTATAGATATACTAGTTTTTTTTTATCCGCCGTATTTTTCAAAATTATTTTTTATATATTTTTATTATAATTAAAATAAATATGTATAAAAAATATTTTAAAAAGCATATTCTATAATTTCTATTAATGAATTCTTTATTTATCACTGACATATTTTTTGTATAAAAAACTAAAAGTCATTGAAATAAATATGTATACAGGTTTCATCCTAAGGAAATATATGTCTTGTCATTTATTTATTTATTTATTTGAAGAACCACATGTTTTTTTTTATATATATAAAAAACTATATTAATTTTAAAATTAACTCTCAATTAAAAAAACACGTGGTAGAAGAAAGCATTTATGCAAAAAATTAAAAAAATAAATATTTTTTTATTTAATATTCATCAACATATTAATTTTTTAATAAAGTTTTTGTATTAGGTTCATATTAAATAATTCAAAACATAATGGTTAATATTATCATAACAAACTATTATCTTATTTGACATCCATGCTAAAATGGATAATCTTATAATGAATTTTATTGAAAATTGATCTGAAAAAATAACAAAGGGTAATGTTATTTTTATCTATTAGAATATAAAATTATTATAAACTTTATGGAACAAACTTAATCATATAATATCGAGTTTGTAACTTGATTTTATTTTATAAATGAGCAAATATTATTATTAAAATGCTATGTTATAGATTTGTTTTTCCAAAAAAATCCCTATATAACTCTATAATTGAAATTTACTATATAGTTATGAATATATAATAAATCATTATTATTAATTAAAAATATGTTAAGTAGTTTGTTAGTGTCCCTTGGTATTGTCAATAATACATCTCTTTCAAGTATCAAAGTGGTATATGATGTAATTATATTAGTTAATTGATGGAATATTTCTAAAATACATGATGCAACCATAACATATTATACAATATTGTATTCATGATTTTTAAACACATAACAAAATTAGAACGATTCATAATCACTAATACTTATTAATCAATATGGGTTTTTAGTGATGTTTATGGAAATAATTCTATATAATAAAATAATCTTGTATCTCACTCATTCTCCAATGTATGTCCTTCTATTTTTTCCATAATTATTGTTTTCTTAATAAAATAGGTTAGGTTTGAGTTTATCATGTCGGAGTATTTGTATTAGTGTGGCTAAGAATATATAACAAATGGATATTCATTTTTTTCATGATTATTTTTTATTATTAGGTTATTAGTTCTTTTATATGAGAGTATTTTTTTTTAATTAGTCTGGAGGAATAATTGAGCCAATTAAGAGAAAAAATGTTTTTCAATTAATTTTTTAATATAAATGGAATACCAAGAGCATAAAAGTAGCATTTTATTACTAAATAGATTTGACTTTATTAGAATGCTCTTAACAAATTTCACATTTTTCTCCATGCTTAATGTTGTTGAACTTTTGCTACCAATGATAAACTCCATATAAATAGGATTTTTGAAATTAAAGGGAATAAAAATAAATTTGTCATCTATTTCTTTATTTAAAACGACTACAAATCTTAAAACATGCAATTGTTCAAAAAATCTAAGCAAGGGTTTGGTTATGCTTAAAGAAAAAAAATCACCTCATCACTTTCATTTCAAGAAAATATTTTCTTAGTTATGTGTATTTTTTAAAAAAATTTATGCATGTCGTTAGTTGTATAATTTTTTTTTAAAAGCTTATTCACAAGTCATTTATTATTGGTGAGTGTTTGTCTAATTAGCATCAAGCATCAAGCTCTTAATCAAGAGTCTCATAACTCGAAAATATTTTTGTTTTTTATTTTATTTATATTTATTAACCCTTTTTAATTTTTTTTTTAGAATAATACCAAAGTCCACCCACGTGGGTCCCTACTTTAAGGAGACTTGTTGATTTATTATTGACATAATTTTCAATTAAAAGCATCATAAGAGGTCTACATTGGTCTCTAAAACTAAAAGACACGTCGATCTAACAGTTAAACTCCAAGTTGAATTAAGACATGATGTTAAATTGACGAAAACTATTTAACTCATTTTAAAGTTGAAAATGTCATGTTAGGCTAGGTTAGTCTCTAAAAATTAGGAGTGTGATTGTCTCTAGAAAAGCCAAGTAAATCAATTTTGATAGGAGTGTGACACAAAAATAACTTATACATAGGCACCAGTATCATTGGATCCAAACCATCACCCAACAAATAACAATTTACGAAACGAGAAGTATGGATTAATGTCATGAAATTAGTTGAACCTCGATAACTTGTACCTAGGTATAAGCATTATTGGATCTGAACCCACACCCAACAAATAACAATTTGCAAAAGAGAAGTATGAATTAATCCCATGAAGTCAGTTGAACCTCGATAAGTCATTTTCAATCCTTTAGAGAACCAAGAAAAAAAAATTCTCACCTCACAAAAACACAAAGTTGTTGTTGTAATCTCAATGCCAGTAAGCCAAAAAACATAATTTAAAGCTTAAGTTACATATGTGTTTTAATCTTAGTTAAACCTTAAAATACCCTAAAAATATAAACTTGTATAAAGGTCATTTACAATCAGACCCACATCTCTAAGTATCTAAGCCTAGTTTATGTTTAGTAACCTTAAAACACAAAATACAAAGTTTAAATAAAATGTTTAAGTTCCAGCCATATAAAAATAAGATAAAGAAGAATTATTTGGTCTTAAATGTTGTTGACTTTTAGTTTCCTTCCTAGACTAGGAAACTTCTTCTTTGGAATGCTAAAATCCTCCCTTCTTTAGGAAATTAATCTGGTATTGGACTCCATATCATATTAGGGGAAATAAGTCTAAATCAAATTTGTCATAGGTCTAACACATCAACCCTTTTCAGAACTTGAATGACCCTTTACTTAGACTTGGATTAGATGAACTAGAGGCTGTCCTTTAAGCTTCATAGGTGTCATTTGTCCCTTTAGGTCCATCTTACTCTATGTGCTTTGAACTAGTCCATTCAATGCATCTTTATGTTCCTTCGTCCTAGCTCTTGTAATAGACCTACTTGGCACCACTAATGAGTCATTTGCGCTGATTATACTTGGTGTTGGGTTGATTCTTATCAGTATATGCATACATAAAAATACAAGAATGAAATTTAATGTTAATTCAATAAAAATAAAATCAAATAAATACTAGCCTTGCCATTTTCATTTTGAGGAATTTTTATGATATAAATCACTTTTCCTCCATCCTTTTTATTGACAAGTTAAAAAGGTGTTTTAATCGGTATTTAATCATAGAGAGCTCATTCACCTTCGTATTATGAAGTCATATTGTGTATATAAAAAGGATAGATGGACATTGAGATATTTGGCTTGTTTTAGCTTGGCTAGGAGAGCTTCATGCTCCATTACAATGCAAGAGAAGAATGCTTAAAATTAAAGCACTTGCTCAAAAAAAATTAGTTACTTGGCCCGCCATTATAGTTTTAGCTTCAACTTAGGTTAGTCCATCAAAGTTTTGGGTGACTTATCTTGATTTAAGGACATAGCAATAAAGCACTCAACGATAAAGTATGCTAGAGCTTCGACCTTTATGACTAACATTGGTTAACATTGAAGGTTGTATTCTCCTGGTTTGATAGCCCATTTGACCAATAAGCTAAACATGCTCAATTAATATACAATTGGCAGATACCTTTAGGAAGGATATATGAGTCTTGAGTCATCAAGGACTCTTATGAATTCGACATTAGAGATATTTCTCACTATGTTGAAAACTGACAAACAACATTCCCTTAGTTGAGAGATGAACATGCTAATGGTAAAAACATTTCATATTAGCTTTTAAACGACCTTGATTGACTAGGGTTGAGGCATGTTCATCATAGTTTTGTCAAAAAATTTATCTCATTTACAAGATTAAGTTATTAGGTGAGGCTTAAGATATGATTTATATTATTTTCTAACAAATACCCTTAAGTGAAAGCTTTTTGGGGATGAAACTTGCACACATGTCCACCCTATTGTGTGCTTAATTTTTATCAAATAGAAAGAGAGTGGTAAGATTCAAACTTGTGACCATTGGGTCAATAAGACATCGATAATTTATACCATGTCAAGAAATCATCTCACTTAAAAGCTTAAACAATTAGGTGAAACCAAGAATATAATTTATATTATTTTCTAACAAGTTTGGATTTTCTCAAAATGTTTGTCACTAAAAAAACCTGTTAGAAATTCAATTGGTAAAAAATTACTGGTAGAATTTCTGACTAATTTTTCTTCTTCTAATACTCTCAAATTTTAAAAAATTTATATTAGCAATCCACTTTTAAATTTAGTCTCTAGTCCCTTGCTAAGCTAACAAAGTCTACTCCACACTTGCTCAAATACAGAGGCTTAGATCTCACACAAATATTATATTCTATTAGTTGAGAATTGACAAGGAGCAATATCTCATTGTATATCTTCACGTTTCTTGGTCACTGATGGGCCACCTAGGGAAAACTATAAAAGAATGTTCACGCTTCCTTTTTAAATAACTCATAGGCTTCCTCTTAACACCCTTTAAACTTGTTTAGGCTTCCTCATAGGCAGTATTATGCTTTTCATATTGCTGTCAACCTGTGAAATTACTTTAAAGAGCATACATAGACACACACATATATAAACACCCACTACAAGAATCCAGCTCGTTCTTCTCTTTCTCTATCTCTCTCTTGCTTTACCAATTAAACCCCATCACAATCCCTAAACCCCACCACTCTGTAACACTCTCTAGTCTCTTTCATGGAGAATTTACTCCCTAACCAACTATTCTCCATCTTTTTTGGCAGTATTATGCTTTTCATATTGTTGTCAACCTGTGAAATTACTTTAAAGAGCATACATAGACACACACATATATAAACACCCACTACAAGAATCCAGCTCGTTCTTCTCTTTCTCTATCTCTCTCTTGCTTTACCAATTAAACCCCATCACACTCCCTAAACCCCACCACTCTGTAACACTCTCTAGTCTCTTTCGTGGAGAATTTACTCCCTAACAAACTATTCCCCATCTTCTTTGGCAGTGCAATGTTTTTAGCGGCGGTGGTGGAGGAAAGGAACTGGTGTGTGGCAAGAAATGATGCAAGTAACCAAGTAAACTATGCTTTGATTCTCTTGGCTTTGTGCCACAGGTTATGGATCTTGTGTGTATCTATCTTCTCTAAGGTATGCGTGCGTGATTTGGATATGTGGAGTTGGTCGCAGATGTGAGAGAAGAGAAACAGGAGCAGGGATCTGTGGAGTTGGTCGCAGTTGTGAGGAAAGCGAAACGAGAGGCACATATGAACGAAGGAGAAGGGAGAGCAGAGGCCCTTGTTGATATAGTTGGTGAGGACAAGAAGTGAGAGTTTAATTTGAAATTAATTTTCCAACGACAATTTCTATGGTGGGAATAAATGGGGTCTGTCGGTGACAAACAAATTTAGCAGCAAAAAGCAACTAATAGCTGTTTGTCCTAAACCATGGTCTGGTCGAGTGCTTCAATTTGTGGGCTCCATACAAATTGCTACTATGTTTAATACATAACCAAACATCAAATAGAATAGTTTTTTTTTCAATCTCACCCACAACCACAATAACAAACACCCACTTAGTATATCTATAGAAACCATGGTGATTTTATTTTGAAGTAAAATTACTTGAAAAAAAAACTCTGTCATAACAATTCGGAGGGGTTTCGGAAATAAAATAGCATTATCCTTGCGTACACGTTATTCTTAAATCGGTGATTATGGCTATATATATATATATAAATAACAAGCTTTTGCTTCAACAATGATATTCATATAATTAAAGTGAAGAGGAAACAATCCCGAAGCAGTATGGCCATCAATATCAGTCTGCCTTTTCCATGATGTACAAATGAATCCACGTCGTTGTTCACCATCTAAGCGTTTCCGTGAAATACTGCAAAGAAATTATTTCAATATATAAGATTAATTCTATCAACAGAGTTAAGAAATTTAGAAAACTAGCTTTGAAAAGAAAAACCCACCTTCTTGATCAGAGATTGGTAGTAGGGCTTGACTTCATCGACATCGACAAGAACTTTGCTCTTGCTGTAGAGGTCATATTTGCTGCAAATCATTTACGTCGTACGAAAAGTTCAGAAATTAAGATTGGCTAATGAGAATGTAAAGCAGCGAATCAAATCAAGCATGTATATATACTTGAATATGTTGAGCCACTTCAAATCCTCCTCGTCTTCCTTGTTCATCAGATGCTTATACGCTCCTGCCTTGTGTAAAGCTGCATCGCGCAAGAAATCCTTACGTTAATCGATGGATTGATTACACTGATAAGATCAGTATATTTACGACTGGTTTCATGCAGGATGAACAAGAAAAATCACAGCACTTACGATAGAGGGAGTGATATCGGATGATGAACAGTGCCGCGTGTGGTAAAGTGGTTCCATTTTCCTTGGCCACCTAATATATAAATATTAATTAGAAGATCAGAGGCCAGGAACAGAGACGGCCATTATTTTTTGGTTGGAAAAGTCTCGTAATACTCCATGGTTTTGTAGAGATTTGAAAGGGAAAAATGTTTACCAAGTACATGTAGTCATCATGCCCCCATGAGATCACCACATTGTCCAACCCGCATCCTTCCTTGTAAATTCCGTTCTTCGAGCTGTAGCCAGGATTCTTGAAATCAGGGTTGTTCTTGAAATACTGCACCGAGAAATAAAGAGTTAATTTAGCAGAATTCTTTTTCGTCTGACTGGATTGTTCATGGTTACAGTTACTATATATGCGCGCTGAGATTCTCGATCGGAGATATTCAGAAGCAGAAATCAATACCTTGTGATGAACGTTGGATTCGTCAAATGCACAGCCAAGAGGGAATGTATCTCCTGAAACACAAAATTCAAATTCAGCATTCAATCAGGTGTTAATTGGAAAACAAATCAGACCAATTATTATTTATAATGCTCACCAACAACAGCCCATTGAGGGAGCTGTCCGAACTGAGGAAGAAGAAGAACTTTTCCAAGATCTGAGACCACTCCAAGAAAGAATGATTAAAATTTCTGTAAACGAATTTTGCAGGTCATCATCATAAAGATCTAAAACCATTATGATCAGTATATGTACCGTGGATAAGAGCGGTCAAGTGCAGCCAATCCTCATCGGGATAGTCCTTCCTAATGGCTTCAGCTGATTGCAGTAAGTGCTGGATTTGAGGTTCATCCAGGTCCGGATCGCTATCATCTACGACGTCGTTCAGGAGCTCACAGCAGTCCCAAATGCTCATAACAGCCTTGTCAAGCTTCCCATATTCTTCTCGCATCTTCATCACCTGGATCAATTAATTCATTTCCACGACATCAATTACAAACCTCGTATGTTATACCACTGGAACTCCGTGTTTTTGAAAATCTTCTTACATAATCATATGTTTGGTTAGTGTGCTGCTGTCGGTAGAATTCCTCCACGGTCTTTTGCCTTTCACTCTCTGCATTGTAATCCCTGCAGCATATTTGCTGTCACCATTGATGCACATATAATTGGAGAGGGAGAGCACTTCATTTCTTTTAACAAAAACAAATCAAGAAAAAAAGGAGAAACCTGAAGGAGTTGCCAAATGAATTGATCTCTGGCGCATCGAATGCTTCTGTTTTATGTGGAACCACGAACCCACCATCTAATACCAACTCCTTGGCATCATAATTGTCTTTACGGTCCTCTGCTTGTAATTAACACCACAATAATAAGATAAAGAAATATTCCTGAAGCACTTCTAAGTTCATGCAATCAAAAATGTACGCAAGCTAACAATAAATTTAAGAGATAGAATGGTTTGATACCGCTAAGCTCAGGTTGGCTAATGAGGATAGTCATGTTGCCTTCAAATGTCCCCGGTTGGTTCGTGATGAGATGACAAAAGAATTTCACAGATCTCGGATTTGGGTCAAAAAATGATTACGAGTTTAGAATAATCAAAATTTTATTTATTTAATTTGGACCTACAGAAAAATAAATAGTTTTCCTTGAATCCAAAAAAAAAATATTGCCTCCAAATGATTAGCACAGAACCAGAAAGAAGAAGGGGAAAAAATAAATTGAATGGAAAGGAAAAGGTAGCTGAGAATAGAAAGTTGTCAGAACTCAAGGAATGGGGTGTGACACACAGGAGGTTTGGAGGCGTTTTATAGTGCCGCCAAATGTCCTTGCCTGAGAATTGGAAGATTTGGAGTCCTCAATTGAAATTTCCGATGGAAGCGGTCCAAGATAGTACAGGCCTATGAAAATAATGAATTTCACATCCCCTTGCCGCGCGTGTTCGTACTGCGCCGTTCAATGCCAAGTGTGTTGAAATCCACAATCCAAGACCCCCTAATATTTATATATTGGTGAGGAAAACATTATGAACAAAATCACGGATAGAAAATTATTATCGGAAAACATTTTGTTATTTATTGTACCATATCGGTCATTATTATATTGATAATTTAATTATAGATAATGAATTTACATATATAAATAACACACCAAATAAATAAATTCCATTGATAATTTTTTCTATAATATTTTTGCGATATATTTTCCAACATAAATAACAAATAAATACTTGTCTAATTATTTTTCACAGTTTTTAATTTCTAATTGTTATTTCCCTGTATTCATTAATGAAATTTTTTTATTATTAAACACTAACGAAAACATTGATGTCATGCTCCAATGGTAAAAATATATTGTAATTTCTCGACGATATTTTCTCTGTCAATATTTCTATTTAATATTTAATAATTAATAATTTTATGGTAGTGTATTTCACCATTGTAGTTTATGTGAGTTTGTTTGGGAATAGTGACATGAAAGTTTAGTGAGTGCGCGTATGGTAGTGCGCGTTTTAATGTATCTTGTGTGTTAATCCTTGTGGGCTAGCATTCCTGCTTTGTGTATTTATTTCTTCTTTAATTATTATCATATTTTATAAAATCTAGAAGATCCCATATTCATTATTGATTTGAATTCCATGAATCTTCTTGACTTTTCTTTAATTTCTTCTAATTTATGTGTATTATTTTTAATTTTCTAAATACATGGCAATCCTTAAACTTCATTAATGTTCCAGTTATTGTATATAAAGATAACCTATTTTATTTTATATTTTTTACCAGCAATAATATATATGATTAGCTAATAACCTGAAACGTGACACGTGTTTTTTAATGGAAAATGCAGCAACTATAAAAGAAAAAAAGAAATGATTTTTGCTGTGAGCAAATAATATTGAGCAAGGTATCAAGTAGGTTTGATAAAAAAAATTAAAATTAATTTTGTGTTTTGTTGCGTAAGTAGAGAGAGTTTACTAAACTTGGATCGTCTCAAACTTTGGTTTTTTGCATGCAAGGATAAGAGTTTGCAGTAAATGCAAGGAGGGCTCGAAACCTAAAACCACATATAATAATAATAATAATAATAATAATAATAATAGCGGAGATTTTGCAGCCAATCCCTGAGTCAGCTTTGCGTGGATGTCATATCTTATTTCGCTATACACAGCTCGGTTTTAGGGCCTCCTGACGCAGCATCTAGTCATTGCCACTACCAGAACCCTTTGCTTTGACACTAAATACCCCATTTTTTATTTTTATTTTTAAAAAATATTTTTTCTTACGTGTTGCTTGAAATCAACCTCTGATCCACCTCTCAATGGAAGGAGGGGATCGACGGTCCATATTTATCCACGTCATCGAAGCGTGTGCTTATTATATAGCGTGGGAGTAACTTTTTCTTGGAATTGTCTCCTTGGCTGGAATAGGCAAGTTGCTAGCCTTAGGGGGAGCCAGCCCGGCAGATATATTTGTCGTAAACTAAAATAAAATATTGCAGTCGGCTAGGTCAGATGGTGTTTGTTTCCACGTTTTAGCTGTTTTTTAAAACAAAAACATTTGATTTTTTTCCTTCAAATTAGCTCTTTTTTTATATTTTTAAATGTTTTATGTAATAATAATAATAAAAATAAATTTCATATATTTCTAAATAAAAATATTTTTAAAAATAATTATTATTACGTTAACAAAAAAAACTTTAACCCACCAATATCCACATTTTGCTTCCCTTCCTGGAGATTTAACAGCTATTTATCTATGAGGGAGGACATGTGCACTTGCATAAACACGTTTATATATACACACACGCACGCACACAAAAGTTTTTGTTCAAATCTAAGTTTACTGTTTTAAAATTGTTTTTAAAAATATATTTAATATTTAAAAAATATTTTTGACATCATTATATAAAAATGATCTAAAAACACTAAAATATTTAATTTAATATAAAAAATATATTTTTATATATTTAAAAAAAAAAACACATTTGAAACATAATGTCAAACTGTTGAGATAAATTCAGTTTGTTAGTTGTTATCTTTCTAGTTAATAATCAGTTAGTGGTTGTTAATTGTCAAGTCAGCTACTTCATATACTAGAATGTAACTAGTATATAAGGGGCTGATTGTAATTGAGAAAGTTGAGTGTTTCATTTGAATAAAACACAAAGTGTTGTGTTGACAAATGGTATCAGAGCCTACTCAAGGGACTGATTTGGAGAAGTGAGAAATAAGGGCTTCGGGGAAGGGAAAGTAAGAGAGAGAAGGAGAGCAGCTGAGAGCTGCGATCTTCGATTGAAGAGAGAAGACGATCTGCGATTTGCAGATCGAAGGAGACTTCGATTTTTTGAGCTGATTTCTGTGAGGATCAAGTAATCGAACGAGCGAGAACACGAATTCAACCTCTAAGTTCGTGATTTCAAAGAAATTCTCGAAGCTTTGTGAGAAACTGAGAAGTGAAGGAATCTTGAAGCGAAGGAAATTTCTTGCAAGATTCTTCAATAATCATCAGTGAGAGTGAAATTCTCAGTGTGAGAAAGAGAGAAAACACCGAGAGTGAGAGATCAACTGAGAGAGAGAGAAACACCGAGAGATCAGTGTGAGAGAGAAACACCGAGAGTACACTGAGATTGATACCGAGAGCAAAGTCAAGAAGATGAACACGTCTGAATCCTTTGTGCAAGCTGCCATCCCCAAATTTGATGGTTATTATGACCATTGGTCAATGATGATGGAAAATTTCTTGAAGAGCAAGGAACTGTGGTTCTTGGTGGAAGAAGGAGTGCCAACAGAAGCTCGAGGAGGAGCAGCAGTAAGTGATGCTCAGAAAAAAAGTGAGCAAGAAGCCAAGCTCAAGGACCTAAAAATCAAGAATTACCTATTTTGTGCAATTGACCGAGGGATAATGGAGACGATTCTTGACAAAAGCACTTCCAAGGCTATCTGGAACTCCATGAAGCAGAAGTACCAAGGATCAACCAAGGTGAGGCGAGCACAATTACAAGCTCTGAGGAGGGAGTTTGAGCTGCTTGGGATGAAGGAAGGAGAGAAGGTGGATAAATACTTCTCTCGGGTGTTGACAGTGGTGAACAAGATGAAGGTTCACGGTGAGCAGATGAATGAGCATGTGGTTGTTGGTAAGATTCTTAGAACTATGACTATGAAGTTTAATTACATAGTATGTTCTATAGAAGAGTCCAATGATTTAGATGAATTGAGTCTGGATGAGTTGCAAGGCAGTCTGTTAGTGCATGAACAGAGAATGTCTGATTATAGAGAGGAAGAACAAGCCTTAAAAATTGTGCATGATGAAAGAATGGTTAGGGGAAGAGGCAGGGGTGCCTCGGGTGTGTTTGGCAGTTCCTCGGGTGTGTTTGGCAGTAGCAGGGGTGCCTCGGGTGTGTTTAGAGGGTTTAGAGGAAGAGGCCGAGGAAGGGGAAGAAACCAATTCAACAAGGAATTGGTTGAATGCTACAAGTGCCATAAGCTGGGGCACTTCCAGTATGAGTGCCCAGACTGGGAGAGAGGTGCTCACTATGCAGAGCTTGAGGAAGAGGATGAGATGCTCCTAATGGCTCATGTGGAGTTAAAAAATGCAACCCGAGATGAGGTATGGTTTCTGGACTCTGGTTGCAGCAACCATATGACTGGTAATAGACTATGGTTTATTAGTTTTGATGATGAATTTAGACAGTCAGTAAAGTTAGGGAACAATTCTAGAATGGGAGTGATGGGTAGAGGTGATATTAGGATGAATGTTGAAGGGGTTACACAGATAATCACCCAAGTTTATTATATTCCTGAACTGAAAAATAACTTGTTGAGTATTGGGCAATTGCAAGAGAAGGGTTTAGCCATACTCATTAGGGATAATCTGTGTAAATTGTTTCATCCAACTAGAGAGGTTATCATGAAAAGCATAATGTCTGCTAATCGTATGTTTGTGATAATAGCTTCTAGTACCTCTAGAGATAGTGAGCATGCTTGTTTTAAGACTGAGGCTGAGGAAGAAGCACAGTTATGGCACTGTAGGTATGGCCATTTGAGCTATAAAGGGTTGAAAACCCTGTATTACAATAAAATGGTGACTGAGCTGCCACTTGTTAAAGCCCCAGAGGGTATTTGTGAGGGCTGTGTACTGGGCAAACAGCACAGGGATCAATTCCCTAGCCATAGTCAGTGGAGAGCACAGAAAAAACTTCAGTTAGTGCATACTGACATATGTGGTCCTATAACTCCTGCTTCTCACAGCAAAAGGAGGTATTTGATCACATTTATAGATGATCACAGTAGAAAAATGTGGGTGTATTTTCTGAGTGAGAAATCTGAGGCCTTTAGCACTTTTAAGTTTTTTAAAGTGTTGGTAGAAAAGGAAGTGAATGAGAATATATGCTGTTTGAGGTCTGATAGAGGGGGGGAATTTAATTCCGAGGAGTTTGATAGATTTTGTGTGGAGAATGGTATAAGCAGACAGCTCACTAATGCATATACTCCTCAGCAAAATGGAGTTGCTGAGCGAAAAAACAGGGATATCATGAATATGGCAAGAAGTTTGTTGATTGAGAGACAAGTGCCGAGAGAATTCTGGCCTGAAGCTGTGAATTGGGCGGTATATTTGCTGAATAGAAGTCCAACTGTGGCAGTGAAGAATAAGACACCTCAGGAAGTGTGGAAAAATCTAACACCCTCGGTTGAACACTTCAAAGTGTTTGGGTGTATAGGGTATGTTCATAACCCAGATCAGAGGAGGAGGAAGTTAGATGATAAGAGCACAAAATGTGTGCACTTGGGGATAAGTAAGGAATCAAAGGGGTATCGAATGTATAATCCAGCCACTAAAAGGATAATCATCAGCAGAGATGTGGTTTTTGATGAGAACAAGGGCTGGAAATGGGACAAAGAGGGGTCAGAAATCAGTACTGATATACTGGAATGGGAAGGAGAAATGGATGAGGAACTGTACTGAAGTTGGCCAAGGGCTGTCAGAAGAAAGAGAGGTTGAAAGAGAGGTTGTCACTGCTGAAACCGAACCTACCACAGCAGAGGTGGAACATGAAGGAAGTGAGGAAGAAGATCTTAGTGGCCAAGCTGATGAGAGGAATGAGAGGCTGCCAGAAAGCTCAAACAGCAGGCTGCAAGGAAGAATCAGAAGAAAACCTGAGTGGATGAAGGATCATGTGACTGGAGAGGATCTTTTTGATGATGAAGATGAGCATGATCTTGTCATGTATACAGAAGCAGGAGATCCGAATTCTTATGAAGAAGCAGCAGTGATTCCAGTATGGAAAAAGGCAATGGAGAGTGAGATAAAAGCAATAGAGAAGAATTCCACATGGGTCCTAACTGAATTACCAAAGGGTGCTAGAGCCATTGGGGTAAAGTGGATCTACAAGACGAAGCTGAATGAAAGGGGTGAAGTAGACAAATACAAAGCTAGACTGGTGGTACTGGGTTATGCTCAAAAATATGGAATCGACTACAAGGAGGTGTTTGCACCAATTGCGAGATGGGATACTATTCGGCTTATCTTGGCATTGGCAGCACACAAGGGCTGGAACATCTATCAATTAGATGTTAAAAGCGCCTTCTTGCATGGAAATCTAGAAGAGAATGTGTGTGTGGAGCAGCCAAAGGGTTTCATCAAAAAGGGGGAAGAAGGGAAAGTGCTTAAACTCAGGAAAGCATTGTATGGGTTGAAACAAGCTCCCCGGGCTTGGTATAGCAGAATAGAAGCATACTTTGCTTCTGAAGGATTTGAGAGATGCCCCAGTGAACCTACATTGTTCACAAAATCTGAAGGAGGGAAGGAGTTGATAGTGAGCATATATGTAGATGATCTAATCTACACAGGTAATGATGAAGCTTTGATGACTGAGTTTAGAGCATCTATGAAAAGGGAGTTTGATATGACAGACTTGGGGAAGATGAAGTTTTTCTTGGGCGTGGAAGTGACTCAAGGCAGCAAAGGCATTTATATGAGTCAAAGAAAGTATGCTCAAGAGATTTTGTGCAAATTTGGAATGGAAAATTGCAATTCCACTAAAACTCCCATGGTTCCCGGCTGCAAGTTAGATAAGGATGAAGGGGGAGTCAAGGTAGACTCGACACAATACAAGCAGATGGTTGGAAGTCTGATGTATTTGACAGTTTCCAGGCCGGATCTAATGTACGTGATGAGTTTGGTGAGTAGATATATGGAGAGGCCCACTGAGCTACACATGATGGCAGTTAAGAGAATCTTGAGGTATCTTAAGGGGACAATTGAATTGGGAATCTGCTTCCAGAAAGGTGGAAATTTTGATGAAATGATTGCTTATTCAGATAGCGATTATGCTGGTGATCTGGATGATCGGAGAAGCACGTCGGGATATGTGTTTATGATGAGCTCTGGGGCAGTTGCATGGAGCTCGAAGAAACAAGCTATAGTCACTTTGTCGACCACTGAAGCAGAGTTCATTTCAGCAGTTATGTGTGCGTGTCAAGCAATCTGGATGCTGAGGGTTCTGAGTCATCTTAAGTGGTACCAGGATAAATGTGTGATTCTGTGTGATAATTGTTCTACGATCAAGTTGTCCAAGAATCCGGTCATGCATGGGCGAAGCAAGCATATAGCAATCAGGTATCACTTTCTCCGTGACTTGTCGAATGATGGGGTAATAGAGCTGAAATATTGCAGCTCTAAGGAACAGACTGCGGACATTATGACCAAGCCATTGAAACTTGATGGGTTTGTAAAACTGCAAGAGCAACTTGGAGTATGCAGGATTTCGAACTTGTAAATTGTTCCAATTTAAGGGAGGGTGTTGAGATAAATTCAGTTTGTTAGTTGTTATCTTTCTAGTTAATAATCAGTTAGTAGTTGTTAATTGTCAAGTCAGCTACTTCATATACTAGAATGTAACTAGTATATAAGGGGCTGATTGTAATTGAGAAAGTTGAGTGTTTCATTTGAATAAAACACAAAGTGCTGTGTTGACACAAACATGCTATTAATTATAAATTCGAAATATGTAAAACTTGCATGATCACCCTACCGACTTTAATTCTTGAAAATAGCCAATGAAAGGGACTTTTTTTTTAAAAAAAAATAGTAAAGTAATTTAAAATATTTAGAGAACATTCTTTAAATTTTTTTAGGGAAACAATACCATCTCGTATGTTTTAAACACAGTATATTTCTTCGAAAGACAGTTAAACTAATTGTGGTGCTTTAAAAATATGATGAAAAATAATTTGTAGAGAAACTAATTTTGAAGGATAAACTTCCACTTTCCACACATCACCGCCTCAGCAAACAAGCTTTAACCTTATATTATATATGAGCAAAGCCAAATTCGGTAAATGTTATTAGCAGTTAAAGCACAGATAAACTAGAGAGGTGCAAATTAGTGGTCTTGTACTCCTTTTATTTCTTAGAGATAACCAGTTTTAGTTTCACAACTGAAGATTAATAATTAATTATTTACTTTGAAATTAGTTAAGGTATACATAAACCATTTCGGCCCGGTCATTACAATAAAATAAATAAATAAATAAATAAATAAATAAATAAATAAATAAATGAAAGCACCGATTAGTGCTGGTCACTTTCTATTTATGGCATATTGCTCGTTGGTACCTGGTCACTTTCCATAAGAAAATGTAGTTGAGCGTTCTGCATCAGCAAGGAGCCATTCATTTTCATGCCACTTCATTTTCATGCGTTTCGCATTATGTGCTCCATGCACATTTGTGCTCGAGAATTGGGTGTGGACCCTTCATTTTCAAGGTATTAACTTTTAAATATGCCTCGAGTCCCATGCGTATTTGTGTTCGAGAATATACAAAATAAGCTTTTTAGCCTTCACACGACTATAAAATAGTCTTTGCAAAATCCTTCTCTAGTTTTTTTTCTTTTCTATAACAATAAGAAATAAGGCTCAAAGAAGGATTTCATGCTTCAAATTATAAGACCAAGTTAACTCAAGGTCCATAACAAAGCCCAATTAGCTCAATTTACAAAATAGTTAGTCATATTCAACACATAAGGGTTCATTGTGGAAATCTTTTATCATCTTGTGGCATAATAATTTCCTAGAATTCTCATACCGCTTGGTACATAATTATTAAATGGGTATCTATATTCTCATGTTGTATTTGAAGTTCAAATGACACTGTTAGCTAACACTACATATATAGCCTACTAATAATCATCAATATATCGCTAGTATTCAGACCTAACTTCATCATTAGTGTTCTCGTTAAGGACATGGAAAATATAAATTTTCAATAACATACAACCATCTTTCTTTTTTGAGAATAATTCTCACATTTTGGTATTATTTCAAGACATTTTTACTCAATTTATTTTCATCAAATATGCAATGTAAGGATGTATTTATTTTTACTCATGGCAGTCTATCAACTTATTCATGTAAAAATAATTAGTGTAAAAATTAAGTCGAGATATATAATTATATTTTTATGGATCAATTTGATTTAATCGTCGACCAATTTAAAAGTATAATTATGTTTGGGAATTAATTTAGGGTCCAATTAAAGGATTTAATTAAGTGCAAGGACTTAATTATACTTTAAGTTGGTCAAATTAATTTTATTAAGGGCTCAATCAGTGAAAAATCAAATTCTTGAGTTTAATTCGGGTTCAATTCAGAAGTTGGGAATTTTCGGAGACTAATTTGAATTTTTCCAAGCCAATTATGCAAAATCAGGGGTCCAATTGGAAACAATTGAGAGTTTAATGGTCAATTGAGGGTCAAATAACATAAATTGGAAGTCAGGGACCGAAATAAAAAGGCCCGCAACGTTAAGGATAATATTGAATTTTTAACCAGGGTATAATTGCACAACATTAAAAGTTTAAAACCAATCGGGGGTACGATTGAACCAATTACAAATAAAAGGACCAAATTGCATCTTGTTCAATTATTGTCTTGCAGGCGTGCTGCACTGTTCAGTCGCCTGAACAGTGTCAGGCACGCCCACCGCTGCCACTGGGCAAGGCAGGCGGCCACCCTTCGGCTGCGCGCCATGGGCAGCCGAAGGGTTGCCTTTCACACCTATAAATTCATGCTTGAAATGCATGCAAAGGGGGGAAAGACTGGAAAAAAAAACGAGGGAGAAAAAAGGTGACAGTGGAGGAGAAAAAAGGGAGGAAAAATCTCGGTGCAGCTTTCTCTCTCTCTCGGTCTCGGCTTCTCTCTCTAAAACCAGAGGCGTCGGTCTCTCTCCCCTTCTCGGTCAACACTACGGCCACCAGCTCAGGCCACCCAACTTCACCCCTATCACCACAGAAATCTTCCCCTCGACGCTAGACATCTCAGCAGATTCTCAGGCGAAGAAACGGTGACAGCCCCGACGACAGCAAGCCAAACCGTGCATCTTCCGACGTCTTTTCCGGCCACCAGAGGCCACCATTTCCGACGCCACCACGACAGGGAGAACCACCTATACCTCCTCTACCCGTAGGTGTTAGCAGGTAAGCCTCTCGTCGTGGTCGACCATTTTACTGTTCATCGTCGTCTTCATCTGCTGCATTGCATGCAGCAGCGGGGGTGAATTCATTCACTCCCGCTGGGCCGTTCGGGCCGGGCTTTACGCCCGGCCTGCTGCCAAAAAACAGGCCTTCCAGCCCATTGAGCTGGAAGCCCAAACCGAGAGAAGACGGGCTTCTGGCCCGATTAGACTGAAAAGCCCAGTCCGAGATTAAATTGGACCGAAGCCCTTCCTTAGAATAAACGGGCCGAGGCTCAATATCAGATTATTTGGGCCGCGAGCCCAGTTCCAGCTAGGCTGGGCCGCGAGCCCAGCCACAATGGGCGGGCTGACAGCCCAGCCACAGTTGGCGGGCTGGCAGCCCAGCCCCATGTAAGTGGGCTGGCAGCCAGCCCACCCATAAATAAAAAATAATAAAAAAGAAAATGATAATAAAAATACATAAAAATATAAAATTTGCAAAAAATATTTTTATCAAAAAAAATGTGTTGTTTTCTTGCATACGGCCGGATTCCAAGATTTTTTTTTCATCATATTTTTTCATAAAAAAAAAATATTTTTGCATTTTCCTCATGTTTTAAAACAAGTTGGATATCATAACCGGTTTATGATTATACGTTGAATTTGGCCAAAATATCAAAAATAATTTTAAATATTTTTGTTTTATCTATTAGGGTGTAAATTTACATTGTAAAGTACATCCATGGATAAAAAAAGAAAGGGTTTTTAAACTACGGTGTAAATTTATACTGTAAAGTACATCCGTAGATAAAAAAAGATTTTTACTATGGTGTAAATTTATATTGTAAAGTACATTCGTATATAAAAAAGATTTTTACTACGGTGTAAATTTACATTGTGAAGTACATCCGTAGATAAAAGAAAGATTTGTAACTACGGTGTAAAATTACATTGTAAAGTACACCCGCAGACAAAAAAATGTTTTTTTGAAAATGTAGTGCAAAATTTTTAACTTAGAAAAACAATCAAACAACAATGCAGCTTACCTTAGGTAGGGTGCACTAGGGGTGATGCGTGTTCCCCTTGCACAACAAGTCCCCTTACCTAGACTTTTGTAGACCAATAGGTTCCTAGTAACCTTAATACTAGGTGGCGACTCCTAATATTTATAGTCGTAAATTTTACGATTATAAAACACCCGATTTTCACCGCGAGCCGTTGTCTCTCCAGAGAGGGATGGCGGGACGCGAAGCGCGTAAAAAGTCGCCGTCGCGACAATTCTAATGTATTTTTTAACAAAAAAATACGTTAAAAAACAACTTCAATGACACTACCGAACAACAAAGATTTTCGCTGCTTATAACTAATAAATTGTAAGTGGGAAATATATTTCATTGTTGTATTTATAGAACATACACAAACATCCTTTTATAGGCATAATACAATAATACATATCCCGTAATCTAATCATTTACCAGACTTGGTTCCCAAACGACTGCACTTTGTATATTCTATATTAGGAAAATATCAACTGCAAGATCAATTACAACAATTGTGCAGATGATGATGATCGGACATCTCAACAAGCCTCTTCAGTGTGTGATTTAACATGTGAAGGAACATTTGGCTTTTTTGATTGTGTGTGTGATTTTATACGAGAATATAATTTCTTGTTGAAGGATATATTTTATTTTAAATATTTTAATTTAAATTGTTGTGGGATTTTTTATTTTAATTTAAATATAATTAAAAAATAATTATTATATTGTTTTTAGGGTTTTTTAAAATCAATTATTTTATTATATAACTTACTTCTATTAAATGTATAATTAAATTATATACAAAATAATAGTACTATATTTAAAATAATATATAAAAAATAGCTCATCTAAATGGCTTTTACTATTGGAGTAGACATAAACAAAAAAAAACTATATTTATACTATTCAAAAAGCGATTTTAGAGATTTAGTTTTTCAAAATAGCTTTTACTATCGGACTTGCTCTTAGCTTAGGTTAATTTAGGTCGATGCAATATATCGTAGTCTCATTTTTTAAAAAAAAATTATTGTCTTGAATCTTTTAGTAAATCTATATTTATATTAATCGTTCAAGTTATCTTTGGACCTATTGAGTCGAATGAGTTATTCAACTCATACATTTTTAATTGTGTTAGAAATTTGAATTGTATGATGTGAAATTGAAATTCATCATTGAATTTGAATTAAATTACATTTGTTGAATTAATATTATGAATATATAAACTCCAAAATGCTTTAAAACTAAAATATACCATTCCAATTAAAAAAAAAATAAGACACAAATAACAACATAATTAGTCACAACTTTGCTATCAACATCTTACCTAAAATAGAGGTATATCAAAAAATTATTTTGTATCGTCCATATTTTTAGTTTTTAATGAAGAATTAATTACATAGATTTCTTCACTGTAATTGTTTTTTCAAAAGAACAAATTATTTTTCAAAATTTCTGATAGTGATAGTTGTTTTTTCCTGTTCTTTTAATAATTAAAAAAATTATTTATGTCACCAAACAAATGGAAAAAGAAGCTTCCGAAACTACAAATAATACTAAACCATCCTTGTACTTTTCAATTATTGAATTTGTGGAGGTCTATTTATTTGGCGTCACCATTTACGACATTGTTTAATTGTCTTGGCCCAATTTTGTTCATTTTTCAAAGCAACTATCGTTTAGTAGATGTAACAAAATATTATTAATAATAATTGGTCTTCCGTGTTGATTTAGAATTAGTCGGTTTCTACCTGTTATCATTATTGGAAAGAAAAGAAGCATCTGTTTCGATGACGTGAATTAATTTATTTCTTAATGTACTTTTAAATTAATTTATACATGACTTTTAAAAACTTAATATACTGATGTTAAAAATAAAATGTAAATATATATATATATATATACTATTTTAATAATTTCTCAATTATAAATATTTTTTATAAAATACTTTACATTCGAGTATACATGTTAATAAGTTAATATTGTGGATAGTTCTATTTATTTTTTTATGCTTTTGGAAAACACATTTTAAGGGTTTAAATAAACGAGTAAAATCATAGTTATCCTAGATTCTTATAAAAGTTGCATATTTTTATTTGAACTCGAGACATACTATGTAGATTGCAAGTTATATGTCAATTTTTTCTATTTTTCTAATCTACATTTTACTAGTTTTCTTCTTCTTCTTCTTCTTAGTATCGTGTACCGATTTTTAAGACAATTACAAATCCTAGAAAATGATAATGCAGATTCTATTCAGACTAGTCTTTTTTTCCCTTTTCTACAAATGATGCTCAAAATGATTTAATTGGTAAATCGCCAGATCACGAATTGCAATTGATGTTTGTTTCTTGGACTAAGGGTGTGCTTGATGCATTGTTTGAAATAATAATTGAAGTTGTTTTTTGAAAATATTTTTTTATTTAAAATATCATAAAAATAATTTAAAATAATTTTTTTTTTAATTTTTTTCAAAAAAATGCAATTACAAACCACCCTTATTAATATGATAGATAGGGAAGTTCACAATGTTCATTGAATCTTGTACACATCAATCTGTATCGAATACCAACCCAATTCATTTCACTGAGTATTAAAAATATATATATATATATATATATATATATATTAGTCATGAATTTAAAATCCATGTCAAACCAGGAAACAGAAAGAGAAAAACAAAATTCAAGAATTAACAAAAGATTCCTCCCAGCCCAACACATGGTAAAAAAAAGTCGTCTGCTCAACCGGTACAGGAACAAAAAGACACCTAACAATCGCTGACAGCTTATTATCTAATTTGCCTTCCCTTTCCCTTAAACTGTGTCCTTGTTGCTGAATGCTTGAAGGGAGGAATCATGGCGCGACAGAGCATAGCAGCTCCGCTCTTGAGCACTGATGTTTCGCCAACAAATTATCATATTTATGACAAGAAGATTTGGAGTCGCAAAGCTTTGTGCTTCTTTCTTGCATCCGTAACCATTATTACAAGTACTGACCAGTCTCTCTCTCTCTCTCTATGTTTGTATGCTTGATTTTTGTTCCTTCTCTCTATCTCTCTATAAATATATATAGATGACAGTTGTTCAGAATTCCTTCCATGTGCTGTGGGGTTTCCAGGATCAGTGGAACCTACTCCATTCGAAAATTTGTGCCATGTCCAGTCCTCCATCTAACATCATTTTTTATCAGATTAGCAGAGCCAGAACGAAATAGTTGTTCTGGGGTTCACACGATAAGTTATTATCCATGTTTAATTAAAGAATCATTCATCTGGGAAAATATTGCAAATGGTATATTTTAGTTCTGGCCATTTCCTCTGTCAAGATCTGTTAATTTTTATCTCATATTTGAATTCTTTGTTGAAGCAAGACTGTATGCCTTTCCTATAAGACGCAAAACGTTCAGATTATCATTTCTAGAGTTCATGAAAATGCTATAATTATTCAAGTTAATGCTACCTAAGCATACTGTTTGCACTTCAGCTGTAGGCCTGCTAACTTTTGGAGCCCACTTCACTTGCTGGGTACTAAGAGGAGGACAAAACTACAGTGAGAGGATTGGAGTTGACAAGGCTGAAATTGTCGAGTCAGAACAAGGTGTTGTGGCTGCCGATGATGCTCGGTGTTCTGAAATCGGTGTATCAATGCTGAGACAAGGTGGGCATGCTGTGGATGCGGCGGTGTCAACTGCTTTGTGCGTTGGTGTTGTCAATCCAGTGGGAAGCGGAATAGGAGGTGGAGCTTTCATGATTGTCAGGTCATCCTCTACTTCTAAAACTCAAGCTTATGACATGAGAGAAACTGCTCCCGGGGCTGCTTCACAGGTTCAAAGTCTTCTCTTTCACCTAAAATATCAGTACATGCTAGCATTTCCACCTCACACTTTGTCCCACTAAATCCACTAGATCCTATCCATCAGAAAAAGAAAGAAAAAATGAAAATCAACTAGAGTTTTATTCCATTTTTTAAATAAATCTTGTTTACCAATATTGCACGATCATTGCCCATTTTGAAGGCCTGCTTATTCATCTCTTATGATGCATTTGTCCATGAATAGAATATGTATGCAAGCAACATGGATAACAAGTATTCAGGTGCCCTGTCCATGGGAGTTCCCGGTGAGATTGCTGGCCTCCATGAAGCTTGGCTGCAACATGGGCGTTTGAACTGGAGGACTCTATTCCAACCTGCCATAAAACTTGCCAGGGATGGTTTTGTAGTTGCTCCCTATCTTGCATCTTCCATTGCTAAATCTGCCAAGAAAATCATGAACGATCCTGGGTTGCAGCAAGTGTTCGCTCCGAATGGGAGGCTGTTGCAAGCTGGTGATAGATGCTCTAATCTGGAGCTTGCCCAAAGCCTGGAAGCTGTCGCAGAACAAGGACCACAAGCCTTTTATAATGGCACTGTTGGCGAGAAATTAGTGAAAGATGTTAGAGATGCTGGTGGGATTCTAACGATGGAAGATCTAAAGAATTACAAGGTGGATATAATGGATGCCTTAGCTGCAAATGCTACGGGCTACACTATATATGGAATGCCACCACCTTCAAGTGGAACACCTGGAATGTCTATGGTGGGTTCTATTTTTTCACTTATGAATACATATTTGTGTCAATCAAGCATTTTGTTCTGTCGAATTAAGTGATCTTTTGACTGTTTTGCTCTGTTTTTAAAGGACTGATGTCCAACAAAACTAACTAATTAGCGAGCTGACTTAAGGATATGGATGCTGCATTTTACTCTGACTACAATACTGTTCATGGTTGTGAAGCTCTTGAATTATGTGGATTGGAGTCCTCTAAATTATGTTGCAAAACAGGTCTTGAACATCCTAAATAGTTATGGAAGCTCTAAAGCTGCAGAGGGAAATCTTGGTCTTCATCGCTTGATTGAAGCGATGAAGCACATGTTCGCTGTTCGAATGAACTTGGGTGACCCTGCTTTTGTAAACACAAGCAAATATGTGTCCAAAATGCTCTCCCAATCTTATGCCGATAAAATACGGAAAATGATAATGGACAATACCACATTCCCTCCAGAATATTACATGAATTTGGACAGGTATGACTACTTGCTACTGATCATAAATAAAGCTTCACTGGTACCATTGTCACTGTGTCCTGATTATAAAGATTCCTGACCTTAATTAGCAGGTGGAGTCAGCTTAGAGATCATGGAACCAGCCACTTTTGCATTGTTGACGCAGAGCGAAATGCTGTATCAATGACAACAACAGTAAATTATGGTTTTGGAGCAGGAGTTCTCTCGCCTTCTACTGGAATTGTGCTCAACAATGAGATGGGTGATTTCTCGGCACCCACAGAGTTAACCCCTGACATGCTCCCTCCAGCTCCAGCAAATTTTATTGAACCCAACAAGAGACCTCTATCTTCCATGACTCCTATTATTATCACCAAGGTTTGGCTATATATAAATATATTACTCTCTATCAAAAGCCAGAAACTCATGCATCTCAGCAGCAATAGTTTCGATCTCAGTGGTCTTGAGTCAGATGTATCGTCATTGATTTCATAAATTCTCCCTAACTTCCTCATTTATTGTAAATTCACTCTTGTGAACTCCACAGGACGATCAGCTAGCTGGGGTCATGGGTGGTAGTGGCGGACTTTTCATCATTCCAGCGGTGTTACAAGTGTTTCTTAATCATTTTGTCCTGAGGATGGAGCCTTTAGCTGCAGTTGAGAGTCCAAGGGTCTATCACAAGGTTCTTAACTTGCTTCAACAGTCAATTCATGTTTATCTTCTCCTCTCTGGGTATTACGATATATACCGTCTGATACTTGGATATTTGATGTGATCTGATTTTGAGCAGCTAATACCCAACACTGTATTGTACGAAAACTGGACTGTAATAGATGGCAAGCACATAGAACTCGCAGGGGACAGAAAAGCTTTCTTGGTGGAAAGGGGTCATCAATTGCAGGCTCAGGAAGGCGGAGCTATTGTCCAGCTTGTTGTTCAAACCCTCCGAAGCCGTATTGATGTGGACAGCGAAAATTCAAGAGATTCTGTAAATGCTCATATATTGCATGGAACGCTCACAGCAGTGAGCGATCCAAGAAAAGATGGCAGGCCTGCAGCAATTTGATCTGTAAATTCTCTCTAATTGAAACATCCTAGAGAAATGGAGCCCGTTGGCTGGAAATGCAGCCGTGAAGCATTATTGTTCTGTAGAAGATTAGGCACAACTTATGCACAACTCTCAAAATAGAAGTATATTTTCTTAGCAAATTTGATGTTGGCTGATGATATTGCAACTTAAAAATCACACTTCACCTTGGGATTGGATGCCTCCAGAATAGAGCAAAGGGCACTACTGTGCAGCCATTACACCCAGACAACTTGAGCTTAGGAGTTGAAATTCACATGGACGGAATGATCAAGGTATGAAAACCAAATTGAGTTGAAGACAGCAGAGTGTTTTCTCAGCACAGCAATAAAATCAACACAACGTTTTTCATGTGTCAGGGGAAGTGTCTGTTCAAGCTTATTTCACAATACACAACAGGGTAAACTAGAATACTGACTCATCCAGAATTCAAGAAAGAACGAGAGCACCTGACCAATCGCTTAAGATGATTTGTCCATCAGTTTGATTGTCGGGCTCAGAATGTCACGAGTAGCTTGTCTCGTCAATGCAAAACATTCATGATCATCTCTTCCAGCACTTTCTGAATGGAACATGATGCTAGCCCACACTTAGATAAGAGAAACAAGTTAAAACAAAGAGAAAAGGTGAACTTCTATATGAGGGAGGGTAACAAAGGAAAACCAAGAGATAATCTTGGCGACAAAGATGACAAGCCAAAAATTAGCCCATCATTGATTCAACACGGGGTAAAAAGAAATCATCCTTGGCATTAGAGGTCTTACCACGTTGCCAAAATGGCTGTCCATGGTTTCCACTTAAAAGTTGTATGAATTCAAAAATTGCAAGCTCGCTCAGCAATAGCCAGAAACAAAGAACATTGAATGAAAAGAGACTATTATATAATTTGTGGTGGCATTACTAAAAAAGCTAAAAGAGATCGGTATTTCAAACAGTAATAAACAGTAAATTTTTGTATTTACCCCTTAATAAGACAATCTAAGAATTGTTTGTAGGGGTGTGACGGTAATTTATCATTTTTTATTATATTTTCCACACTCACGCTGGTTACGGACGACTCGTGCGACATTTTACGACAGGTTAAAAAGCCCAACCGACATCTAAAATCATTCTCCACCATGTTCTCTTCCTTTTAGCGTGGCGCATGGGGTCCCAAGGTAGCTGGAGACGTGTCGGTAGTTGGTTGAAGTTTCCCCCCTTTTTTTCTCTCACGCGTGTGAAAATACACGCAAGACCTCGTTGTTTATTGAGTTTTCATTGTAGTCCTTGATCTTTCGATAGTTTTGTTGGTTCTTAATTCTGTTATATAAGTTTTGATTTATTTTAATTTTGTCCTTCAATTAAAATTGATTATATATTGTAGTTTCATTTCAGTCCTCGGTCTTTTAATTTCCCAATTGGTTTGAAATCCTTAATATTTTTGGTATTAGAGTTTTGATTTGTTTCAATTTTATCTTTCAATTCAAATTGATTTTATAATTTAGCTTCACTTCGGTCCTTAGTCTTTTAATTTCTGATTTTGTGTTAAATTCTTTAATTTTTTAAGTATCAAGGTTTAGATTTGTTTCAATTTTGTCCTATAAATGAAATTTATTATATATGTGTTTTTCATTTCGTCCCTTTTACTTTTAATCTTTGATTTTATTTTAATTCTTTTATGTTTTATATATATTTCTTAAATGGTTTTTTTTTTCATGTTTATATGTACATGCTCTTAGTTTTTGTTTCCAATTTTTTATTATTTCCACTGTTATTAAGTTTTTTTTAATATTAAAATTTTAATTTGTGTTGGTGATCATTTGAAAATTGATATTTATTTTATTTTTTCTCTTTGTTTTTTTATTTTTTATTTTTATTTATTATTCAAGTCAAATAATTTTTTTAAATGTAATAATATTTATTTTGTTTTTTAATTGCTTTTTTATATATATATATATTATCGGGTGTTGAAATTTTTAATTATTATAAGACATTCAAAATAATGATAATGATTATTTGTAAGTTTTTTTTCTTATAAATATGTGAGACTAATTATATATTTTTATATTTATTTAATATTAGTGACTTAATATATATAAAATGACCTATTTTGTTTTTAAATAATTTACTAGCTATCAGTGTTCTAAAATACTTTTAATATAATAATATGAGGAATAAATCTTAAAAAATAAAAACAAATAATTTTTTTTAACAATAATTATGGTGTCATCAATAGTATGACCAATAGTAATTGGAATATTAACTATGTATAATAATATTTATAATGAAAGCTATAATAATTGTGACAAAAATTAATTGGTCAATGTTATTTTTGTGAAAAATAACTTCTGCGTCTTTTTTATGTATGATATTTCAGATCTCATATCAGGAAAAAAAATATACGAAACCATATGTAGACAAGACAAGTAGAAAAATTATGTCAAATTATCTACAATAATAAAATAAAAAATTACCTTGCGTTTCGCCACAGCCACTACCAACTTTTTTAACATGTAACAAAATTGTTAATGGTCCTAAATTTCTTTAAAAATACTATACATCTTAGATAAATAATCAACTTAAAATTTTTAAGATTATGTTGTTTTTATATGGATTTATTTTACTATAGATAAGATATTTAGAATAATGATAATAATTATTTTTTTGATTTTTTCCTTAAAAAATAGGAGAGGCTAATTATATATTGTGATATATTAATGTCTTAAAATATAAAAAAATGAATTGACTGTTCTTTATAAATCTCATATTAATTTAATCTTAGTATTCTAAAATACTTTTAATATAATAATATGAAGAAAAAATCTGAAAAAATAATCTTTGATAAATTTTAGCAGTTGCATTTTAGTTATCTGTCAAATAAATTATTCGTCAAATAGTTAAAACATGCACAACAAACAATTAGTATGTTGCAGACAACAAATAATATATCTTTAGTCAATTTGATCAATTGTGGTTTTGTTATCTATGAATTAAATTATTACCAAAATAGTTAAAACAAAATCATCAATCAAATTGTTTGTTGCGTAAAACAAATCACTCATTTGTGCTAAAATTCATCGATTGTAATTTTACTATTTTCTAATGAAATAATTCATGAAACAAATAAACATACACAATAATCAAACAGTATGTTACATGGAGCACATGACTCATTTTAACAGAATTTTTTATTCCAATTGTATAATCTACCGATTAAATAATTATCAAAATAATTTTAACAGTAGCAACATTCAATCATTTTTAGGTTGGAAAAAAACTCATTTTCTAACAGATTTTATCAATTACAGTGTTACTAATTAAATATTAAAATAACCAATTACAATACGCATAAAATCAATCAGTTTCCTACATTGAAAAAACAATCAGCGCAGCGCGCGGGACAAGTTAACTTGTTATTTCCTAAATTAGGGAAACTTAGTTCTTATGCTAAAGTTTTGAAGTTGAAAAATTGTATGTTTATATTTTATTTCTAGTTTTTCCCCACGACAACAAGACGAACCAAAAAAAGGTGAGATTTTAGAAATGGATAAGCTAGTTTATACAGTCCCAATGACCATGAAAAAAAAAAGAATCATATAATATTATGGTAACTAGAAAACCTTAACTGATCTATAGAGTTCTAAGGTAATGGACTAGTTATAGTAAAAAAAAAAATCACCCGAAACCATCCTATCTAAGATACGTTATATTGTTATTTTTATCTATTTCTAACGGTTGGCTGTGCTTATTCTACTAGTGGTTTATCTAAGTGAATCTACTATTTTTTTAAATTGTCCACTGTACTCTTATCGTTGCTGATCAACAAATTTAAATTGTTTGACTAATTTCAACCAAGTTTATAATTTGGCGTACGGAGGCTTAATTGAATAAAAAAAAACACTAGGACTGAAATATAATAATTGTGAAATATGAGGACTTGAAAAGCCAATTAAGGAGTTGTGAGAAAAATACAAGAACCAAAGCGAATTTGTCAAGAAATTATTGGGATCAAATAATACATGAACGAATAACATGGGAATATATAATTCACAGTTGATAAAAAACAAGAAATAGGGGAATCTCTTAACATCAAAGAGCTCATAGATGCACGACACTAAGAAACCGGTTTTCCTTTGGTTTTTAAGTAAAGGCATTTGAGAAAATTCATATTTATTCCGTTTTATAAAACAGTCGATATACTTGTAATGAAACAAGGAAAACTCCCAGGTACAAGGAGCCAGCTGGGGGTTTGCATTTGATTTTCTGCAACCTTCGTTTCTAGAAAACGAAAAATCATGAACTTTGTTCGGAGTCGAGCCATCTGGGTCAATGACCGTTTTCCGGGGGGGTTCTCCAGTGCACCCTGTGCAAGAAACCTAACCAGGGTTTCATCAACAAACAGTGAAAGGGGAGAGCTTGGCATGATAAACAAAATTGCACGGGTTGAACTTTCGAGCAAGGCCTTCCAGCATCAGGGGTGGTGGGAATTTAATTTTATAAAATATACAAGGGAATTCAAATCAATGATACTGTTATTCAAATCCATCCATAAAAAGGATAGAGAGCATAAACTACAGTGAAGTGATGCTTAAAATACATGCCAGAGCCAGACATACACTTCGCGGTTCAGAACTGGTGCAAATTTGTCACTCACAGGTATAAATTATTTTTCTCTTGGCAGAACCTTCCTAACAATAAACTTAAATAAAACTAAGGCAGAATTGACCTTGGAATACAGCTTACAGAACTAAAAGCGAGTAGGAACACAAATACATAGCTGTAGGCTAGGCAGTGATATTGATCATTAGGGTTTCTTCCATCGGGATCACACAGAGCTGGCCCCTCCATTCTCTGTAACTAAATCAGCACAATTTTCATCACCCCAGCACGGGGTTGCTGGCTCTTCATTTTTCATTTCTCCAGATATATTATTCTCCTCTCCGTCTTCGCTGCCCTCTTTCTGACTGATAAAGCTTGGCTGATTTGTTGATGACAAGAGCCTAGCCCACATCCTATCTGTTATAACCACCTGGTGCTGTTTTTCAGTGATCCGCTGCAGGGCAACACCGAACATACGTGTTATTCCCAGTGCCATGGAGCTTGCACATCTCACAGAAGAATGTAACACAATTTTAACGCTCAACACATCTACATGTTATGTGGATTGAGAAATGAATCATGTTATTGCAACCTTTAACCTTGTGTATCTACACCAAACTAGATAATGGTAATTAGCACAAAAGATACCACGTTACAATAGATATTTGATGAGAATCACATGGAACAAATTAGATATGTTTAAAATGCTTGTTTTCTCTAGAAAAAAGAAAGAGAAAGAAATAAGAACGCCAAGAAGAGTACCGAATTCAGATTCCCAGCTTGTCAATGTAGGTAGAAGATAACTACTGAGGACACAGCAATAAACACATACATATACAAACAACAACAGTAGAAACAGCACAAAAAGAAAACAAAGCTAAGGATATAGGGAGATGGAGAAGTCACAAAGAGCAATTGTAAAGTGTGGACACCAAAAGGACATCAGTACCATGCAAGAAAGAACTTCACAAAATTTCATAATTTTAATGTGTCAAAGAACGATCTCAATTTAAAAGTTTACGGAATTAAACCATTGACCATAATGGATTTGATACTTTTCTAGACAACAAGAATGATCCCCTCGACTAAAGTGTTCAAGAGCCATCTCAACCAAAATCATTCACCTATTAGGTGTAATTCATTTTATATTTAACTCTCTAACATCATGCCTTTGATTCTCTCTAGACAAACAAGAGCGATCCCGTCAATTTAAGTGCTACTATTCTGAAGGGGAAAAAAAGGAAAGCAGTTCTATCATAAGCAATAGAGCAGCTCACATAGAAGGGTATGTATGTTTGTCTGCCATTAACAAGACCACTAGTGAAGCCTGTATAACCAGCCATTGCTCCATGCACAACACTTTGAGCCAGAAGTGTGCAGTAAACATTGTCAGATGCATTACTTGGTACAGCACGGATCATATATGTAGGATCTGCCAGGAGAAACAAATTACAGGATTTCATTATGATAGTCAATAACAATCTTTGTAAGCCAAAAAGCTTAATTATAAAACAAATACATCTCTTAAAATGTGTAATTCTAACCTATATATTTGAGGTTTATAGTCATCTTCTTCTGCCTTGAAAAATGGTCCTGCAGAAAAGAAAAGAAAAGAAATAATTTAGAGAATATATTTCACTTTTGATATTGAATATGAATTGATTGAAAAAGGGAGTTTGAGTCCCCTGTAACTATGGCATGACATGTTCCTGGGATAATATATAATTCACAAGGGAGAACAGTTTGAGTTTGGATTCAGAACCTTGATACTCTGTGATATCCACAGCCCAACATCTTGAAGAAGCTTGTTTCCTGAAGCATCTTGATGATTCATTGATTGCATGCTTGCAGAAAGCAGCTCCTGGCCCGCACCTTCGGCTAACACAATAACCATGTGCCCATTTTCTTTCAGTTGTTTCTCTATGTATTCAAAAAGTCCACCTTTCCCTTCTAAATAAAAAGGGGACTCTGGAATCAAGCAACAATCCACATCTCGGCTTGCAAGTGTAGCATACATAGCAATAAACCCTGCACGTCAAATTCAATTTAATTCCTAAATTGAAAAAAAAAATGAAAAACCATTTGCTTCAATGAAAAAGAGGACATGGAAAGCTGTTAAAGCAGAAGCTTGAAACACAAATAATAAAATGGGAAGTCCAACAGTAGGACAAACACGCATTTCAATTGCAGCAAAGCAACAAAATGGTCATAGCACTCACTAGAGGTACTATCTAAGAGAGTACTTTAAGAGCCATGATAACCTGCATTGAAGTATTGAAATATATATATATATATATATATATATATATATAACATTGGAGCTTTTTGAAAACTAGAAGGGTAAATTGTTGTCGACCTCTTTGTAATCTACTATATAATTCACTATTGATTATACACATTGAATTAAGACTAGAAGTAATATTACATAGTATTTCAGGATATGAATTGAAGCATACCACTGTAGCGACCCATCAACTTCACAAGACCAATACCATTCTCAATACTTTCAGCCTCAACATGTGCTGCATTAATGGCACGTTGAGCCTCCTCAACAGCAGTGTCAAAGCCAAAGGACTTGTCAATAACCTACCTCATGTAAAACAATTTTAAAAATGTGTTATTGTTGAATTATAATGGGTGTTGTATCGCAGCTTTGTAGTATAGGATACAGCATACAAATAAAAATATCCATAAAATGTACCGGAATGTCATTGTCAATGGTTTTGGGAATTCCAGCAACTACAACTTTGAGTCCTCGCCTTCTAATTTCCTGCAAAATTGAAGAATTAAAACTTATAGAAAGAAAAGAAGAGGTAGAAATCAACTATATTTTCAATCAAACAACTTTAAACATGGTCGATGATAGTCCCCTACCAAATTTTCCATATTTTGATACCATTGAATATTTTGTTTTGTTAAAATTTTATCTTTTATAATTCTGCACATGCCTTTCATTCCTCTCTTTTCTCTTCTTTTATTTCACTCCAAATTATGGTCAACATGATCCGTAAAAGAAACAAAGCTTTAGACTATAGATCACTTTTATGCATCAATGTCCAGATGCAACTAAAGCCAAGTTCTCAAATCCTTAAAAAGCACATTACCTCAAAAATCACCGACGCCCCTTTCTGAGTTCCATCTCCTCCAATAATGTAAACCTGGTTTGCCAGGAGAAATAGAGATAAATATTTGTTCTTTGGAATGGTGAAAAACTTCTGACTTGGGAGAAATTGGCTAGCAAGTTATATCTTCCACTCACCTGATTAATGCCCCGATCCTGAATGCTGTGGACAATTTTTGAAGTATCATGACCACCTCGTGATGTCCCAAGGATGGTTCCACCACGTTTGTGAATGTCATTCACAACCTTAGGTGTCAGAGGAATTGTGTTTCGAGCATAAAAACCCTTGTAACCACCCTGTAATTACATTACCTAGTCAGTTATAATCCATTGGTTATGTAGGGGAAAAAGAGCATTTAATCGACCTACTCACTTGATGGAACTGCAATACTGTTGTTCACAAACAATAAGGATAAAACTAAAAAAATTAAGAGGAAAACAAAATCCCAAAACCTTAAAATCACAATGAGATTATGACACTATAGTTTAGCCAGTCTGCTGAACCAGGGAAAGGCAGCAAGTAGGTTGAGGTCAGACACTATATCCTTTTCCGTTTCCAAACAAGATATGTTTGACATTAATTTTTTTATCAGGTACATAATTAAGTTTAACATATGTTCGTGTGAAATCACTAAAACTAAATTCCAGTTTCATGAGTAAAAGACAGGAAAATAAAGAATTACTAAAAAAACAAAGCAATAAAAGGAGAGATAAGAAAACATTGGCAGAAAAGTAGTACAGTTGGGCATAAATTGGAGCACAGAACTTTAACAATTACTCACATCTATCCCCAGAACTCTAGTCACGCCATACATGTGGTACAAGCTGTACACTATTTCTCTAATTACAGTATTGAGTCCCGGGCAGAGACCCCCACATGTGACAATGCAAGCACGAACTTCATCTGGCTCAAAATAGATCTGAGAAATATCCAAGAAAAGTGTAAATGAAGAAGCACGTATTTTTTTTATAAAAAAAAACATTCAAAATGCTTGATGATTATGAAAACACACCTTTTGACGGGGTCCGGCACGGCGGAAATGTATCCCTCTGGGACTGTCCTTGTGAACCACAATCTATAAAAGATGGGAGGACAAAATTAACATTACAAGTATGTTCATCAAAGTATCAAAATCATCACCTACAGACCATACATTTAGCTCGAGAAACCTTTGAGTTTTTGCATTATAATTTACGGAATCTGGTTTGGTCTTCGTCTAGACTATCTAGAATGTGAATTAAAAAATAGATTGCTTACCTTTTGTGGAACAGAGTCATCGACGTGGACAAAATACTGCCTGTAAAAAATAAAAATAAAATCACTCAGGTGAAATTAATTATTTGTTGCTTGAAGCCATTAGCCCCCCTCTATTCTAAAAGGGGAAGTTACAGAGAGTAATAATAATAATAATATAAAAGATAAATGAAATTACTTGACAACGGAGTAAGCAGGGTTGTCTTGTAGAGGATTGGAATAAGTCTGCACCACCCACCAAAATTAATTTTATTATTATTATTATTTCTTGCTTTTAAAATGAAAAAAAAAGAAAAAAAAATAGATCAATCAATCAATTGATGACAAGAAAAGATAACATACAGGAAGATCAGGAATGTAATCTGTTAAATGAGGAACGTCTTGAAGAACATAACCATAATCACCGGTGACGATCTTCGACTCGGAGATACCATTTGATTCCATGGCGATGAGAGAAGTACAAGTTGATGAAGATCGAAAGGAAAGGGAAGCGGTTGAAACCAAGCGAAGAGAACTTCCTGATGAACTTCAGTTGAAAGATGATGATTTAAGAGCGAGAGAATATCTCAAATCCAAATAAAAACAGAGAAACCCAACCTATTAGTAGATACAGAGGTTTAGGGTTAGAGAGACACCGCTATAGCACACAGACAACGTTGACCCTGGTATACTTGAGGCGACGATGGTAAAGGAACACTCCACGGAAAGAGGACCGAGCTTTTTAATGTGGAATCTGCTGCTGGTTTTTGAACCAAAACAGAGACGCAAACAGGTGGCAACCAGCCAATTACTTTACCGACTTGCAGTGGGTTGTTTTTTCTCTCCCTCTCTTCACGGACTATTCTTCTTTTCTAATAATACATTATTTATATATAAATTAGATTAAACTCACAAGAAAACCGTTTGGACCGTCAAGGCATGGTAGTAAGCTAAAACATTAATTTGATATTTTGAAGTGATAAAAAGTATATATTATATACAGGAAATGAAAGAAAAGTCTAATTTGGGAACTTTATTGTATTAATAGTACAAGGTTCTAGAGAAAAATCCCTGCTTTATAGTATCCAATCAATTGATTGAGAACTCACATGCTGTCTTGATTCAAAACCCCTGTGTATACTTATTACTGTCGAGGGACATGTGTGGTTTATCAAAATTCATCAATCAGTCTACATATTTCCATACTAACTTTAAGTATTTAATACAATGTTTAATGGGCCAAAACAAACCCGTATTAAAAAAACAATTATTCAAAATAAATAAAATAGGATAATAATAGTAAAGTTTTCATGCTAAAATTCCACTATGCAGCTCGAAAATCCAATTTGTGTACATTCTTTGTGAATTTTAGTTCTAACTTAAACACGTTTTTCTCTTGAAAAGCTTAATTTTTTTATTTTTCCATCTCAACTTGGATCATAATAAAATCTCACCTATAGCTTCAGATATATGAAGGTTTAGCGTGGTAAATTTGAAAAGATTTTATCTAGTATCTTCTATCCTCTAAAATACTATGTTTGTTAACTTCATCTGACTTGAAAACTTATCATAATATAGTTCCATGTATCTAGTATCTTTCTATAATTTCAGGTCGATTCAATGTATAATTTGAGAGATATGTTTAATCTCGCAAAACTAGTTATGAGATATTTTAAGATCAAATTCAAATCTTACTTGGTTTGTATCATCCTTCATTTATTTCAAAAATTCAATCTTGAATCTATATCATTGAAAACATCTTTCAAGGTTAAAAAAAAACAGTGCCAAATCAAAGAAGAGAACCATCATCAAAACCAAGAGAAAACTTGGTAGCAAATAAGGTCTCTATAATATATATAAGCTCTTATTTTTAGTCATCTTTTTCCCCTTTTTCAATTTGAGTTGCTCCTCAGTATATTTGATTAGGTGTTAGAGATATAAAGAGTTATAGGTCTTCCATTCATCTCAAAAGAATACATATTTATCACTCAAGTATGCATAATTCTTTCATCTTATTACTATGGTCTACCAAGGAACAAATAGCTAGTCTGCATTAACATAACTTCACCTAACAACTCGCCATAATTTTTATCAATAGAAAAAAAGCAACAAAAAAATTTGCCTTTTCACTTTCACTTCATTAATATTATTCAACTAGTGTAATGTATAATCTATGAGATGTTTGTCAAAATATTGCATAAATTCATATCTATTTTGAAATACATATCTTTATTTTGAATATGACATCTCATGTAAAATATTTTCTCCTTTTAACCTTTCAAGCCATCCATCTTGATATTTATATTTAGTGCTCTCCTTGTGAGAAGTGTCTCAAGGGACATAATTATACTTAGGTTAAATTAAAATAATTAATTAAGTATAAGGACATAATTATACTTTTAAATAGTCAAATTAATTTTATTAAATATTTAATTGGTGAGACATTAAGTTTCAAGATAGATATGCATACTAGCAAAGTAGTTACCACTTACTCATAACATGGTCAAGGTTGAAGATTTGAACTTCTTTCTTAATCTTCACTTTTATACTAAAAAATTGATTGAAGAACTCGTTAAATGTATTCAAATGGTCTCTCAAATATTACTTTCATTCATCTTTAACTAATATAGATGTCTATTGAGATTCAATATATTAGTTACAAATTTTGACATGTAAAGCTTTTCCAATTTTATTACTAAATATTGAAGAAGTTTCTTCCACCCCCGCCTAAACTTATTTAGGTTGTATTAAAAATCTTTATCACATACTTTTTCCAATCTTCATCTAACATTTTTTAAAAGTTTTTTTAACTTATACATTCAATTCTTGAATTAATCTTTATTATTCTAGAATATCTTAGATGGTACTTTTACACAATAATAAAATTCTTTTACTATCAAATATTCAATCTCAAATCCCATATCCTAAATTCCTTATTTGTATATTAATGAGTACGATATAAATATTGTGAAATTCAATTAGTAAGTACTCATAATTATACCTAACACCAACTATAATTTATCATCAATAATAACGAAGTCATGAAAACTTCGAGATTGGATTAGGCTTCCTATAACTACATCATGGGGTAAAATGTTACGCTATGATGTAGACTTAAATCTTTAGGCTTGGTGTTTTTGCAAAACATAGTCTCTTATCATATATTTTTTTTATATAGGGTTAATTTTTTTTTTTTAGGAATGTGTTTTGGGCTTTTTGAGACCATTTATATGTTTATCACTATTTTTAAGGTGTTTAGAATAAAAAATAAGTTAAAAAAACGAGTTTTGGATTGAAAAACTTAAAGTCTCATTTCTTAAATCACCATAGTAGCTAGAATTAAATTTAAACGAACCGTTGTATATTATTTTCAAAAGAAAATGAAGTGTTCAATATGTTGTTCTCTCGATATGTATAAAAATAAATAAATAAACCAACATGCTTACCCGCACATCGACCCTAATGAAATGAACAGACCTAACAACACTTTACATTTTTTTTTAATATTTTTATATTAGATTAATTCTCATTCTCTCATTTATTTTGTTTAGAGATCCTATTTTAAATGAAAATTATTTTTTGGTTGTGCATTTAATTTTTGAAGTGGCTTTTCTAATTCATTATATTTTTTTTTATCTTTTCTATAGATGAAATTTATTTTTGAAAATAAAATTATTTTATTTTTACATAATATTTATAATATGTTTTTTATTCAATTAATTTAAATAAAATTATTTTAATAAACAAATTTAGCAAACACAACCGGATAAATATCTCATCTTACAAAATTAGATATCTTCATCTACATCTATCTATTGATTTTTTCAGTTTTGTTTTTAATTATCACATTTTATTTATTTATTAACATACATAGCTACCAATTTATTTAATTGCATGTATACATAAAGTTTTTGATTTTCCCTTAAAAAAAAATTTGTTTGAAAAAAATGTTTTTTAACCGGCGGAAAAAATGTAAATTGAAGTGTGTAGTAGTTATTTATAATATGATGGAATGTGACTTGCCACCAGGAACTACAATTATTAGTCGGATTATTAATTTTACTTGTTTTAAAAATTTATTTTATGGAAAGGTGTGGCTATTGGAATTATTAAAATTGAATGAAAATTATTTAACTTAATTAAAAACATAATTATAATTTCATCATCATGGTGTTTCAAGTCTGCAAACCAATACCTTAAAATACAAAACACGAAGTGTTTTCCTTTTGTCTTTCCAATCTACTGTATAGACATTAAGGAGGCATTGTTTATATCCCGGAGGTATTTTGTTTTCTCTACCTTTTCCGAATAAATAAATATCAAAATGGTATTCAAAATTGGCAAGCCTGCCTTGTTGCGCACACAAGCACGTTCAGTTCAGAAGCATTGACTACGAGTGTAATCGTGAGGGTGGAGAACGTCGTCGTAATACAGGTGGGAGGATTGGCCATCGAGTTTTGAGGTTAACTGACGAGCAACGAACCCGTTGTAACGATCCTCGTGTGCTGCAACACAGGCATCAATGACCTTTCTAGACATCTGGTCTTCCTCGTAAAAGGGCTGTCCCACAAACTCATGCAGTGGCATCCACTGGCCAATCAAAATTTAAAAGGAAAAAAAGTCAGCTAATGTACAGTATTTTCTCTGGTAAATATTTTCAAAAACAATTTTTCGACCGACCGTATTAACTATTAACAAACAATTACTGACCATTGCAGCTTGGATTTCCTTGTCATCGATTGCGATTTCATAAGATAATGGTGTGAGCATGCATACAAAGAGTATATCTGATTTGTCGAAGGCCAGCATGTGAGCGTGCCTGTCAATTAATTTTACGGGCTAATTGATTAGGATTCATAGTCGCAAAACATGTACTCCTTAAAAAAGAAAAAAAAACACAGAAAGGAATTGTCCGAGGTATCTTCCTTGGTCCTTTTCACCTCATATTAGTTGAACCGGAACAAGGAACCGTGTGAGAAGTGTGTGTCTGTGTGTGAAATATAAAAAAAAATAAAAAAAAATACCTGAAAGCAACCATCTTCAGGAAACTCGTGTCGACCTGCAAGATGACAAAATTAACCCTCTTAAGGCTCTACTGGTGGCGTGAAAAGACAAGACAAGACAGCCAAATACTTTTGCTTACACCGGTTTCTTCTTTTACTTCTCTTATTGCTCCACAGAAAATATCTTCTGACTGAGACATTATTATTAATAAATTGAAGCCAGCGTCAATATTGGCTCTCAGGTACTATATATAATTCCGCACCCGCAGCAGCAAAAACTAAAAATAAAAAATAAAAATAAAAATCCAAGTTAGTGACTCAAAACAATTAATTACCTTGTTAATATATCCAGTAGGCATCTTCCACACGTTAGGGCAACTGCAGGGACATTTTTCTTTCACAGCCAGGACCTGATGATGTCATAAATGGAAACCCAGCTATAGTCAAGCTCCACGTGGAGAACGACACGAAAATGGAACTTTTATTAAAGAAAATAAAATAATTAAGAATAGTGAAGTCAGATATTCTTGCAAACATGCCTCCCTTTTGTCATTCATCACGAACCCGCCAACACCGATCTGGTGGGAAGGGCTGGTGGGGAGCATGCAGGGATCGTCGGGAATCCAATAAGTCAGCATAACATATCCTGGCTCCGCATGGTGGTACTGAAAACCCTCCTGGCAACCCATATAAGAATCATATCACATTGCTAGCTGGACACGACGTCGTGCGGGAGGAGGGCACTCTCAGAAGCTAAATATATATTTTTACCTTTATCGCTATCGGAACAAGATCAGCTTGCTCCAACCATATTTTGAGCCATATTCCTTTTCTCCCCTGCATCGCTATTAAATTCGGATCATTCGAGTGTCTTTTAGATCAAGCAACTTCATGATAATAATGTTATATTTACTTGATCGGAATATTGTCTCGCCGGACAGATTCGATTTATGAACATATATAATAGTAGTAGAGTAGCAAGTATTAATTACGCAGTGAAAAGTAAAGCTGCATGCTATCTGTATATATGTAAGATGCATGATAGATTAATATATAATGTCGTCAAACCTTCCACTTCCAACTGGACAAAGAAGCACGGAGGGAAGAGGCAAAAGCATTAGCACTGGAAGGTAATTTGTTTGGATCGACAATGACTCCATCATATTCATCATCAAATGCTTCAAGAAACTCCACTGCAAATCCTGGCGAAAGAGATGATATATCTGGCGACACAGCGTGATTTCCTCCTCTCCTCCTCACATAACCATATCCAACACTTGGCGAGGAAGAGGAGTTGAGCCCTGCAGCAGTTCAAGTTTTCTTATTATCTTATTCTTTCAGGAAAAAACATATACGCATTCACACAGAATAGTTATTTTGATCTCACTCGACTTCAGAATCACCCACCTCTTGACAAGTACCGTTGGACATGGCAGCTTTTTGTCAGCGAAATTTCAGGCGTTCTTGCATATTGCCTGCAGTGATAGAGTGAACATTGCCAGCCATTGATTGCTGCTGTCATAATCAAGATCGATCCTTGCTGCATGCAACAAGCTATGGTGTTCCTGATCGATTTCTATTTGCGCGCGCGCAAGCACGTATATAGCGAGTTCTCAGTGTGCCAAATGGGTCTTCCAATCAGCAGAATATTTAGAGGAATAGCATTCTGTTCAGCAAGTTGAAAGATGGAGGGAGATGGCACCATTTTCAAGATTAGGTCATGTTGTCGACTCCCTTTCCTAAATTCCTTATCCTGACAAATTAAGAGTTCAGGATAGCTATTTTGTTAATTCCGTTCCGTTCCGGTTGAACATTCCGTTCCGTTCAACAAATTGAGACAAAACGATGTTGTTTTTGTCTCGATTTTAATTCTGGTCTGATCCGGAAATTCCAGTCAAATTACGGCCGAAACGTCTCGGTTTCGTTCTGGGCGTGCCGTTCCAGGTTCAAAATCTATTTTTTTTTTATTTTTAAAAATTATTTTTGACATCTATACATTAAAATAATTTAAAAACACCAAAATATTTTAAATAAAAAAGAATTCAAATTTTAATTATGCTTGTTAAATTAATATTTTTTTTCATATATATATAATTAATTATATATGAACAGTACGACACCAAAACGGCACGCCGGAACGGTCCGAAACCGGAACGTTTCGTTCCAATCAAAAAAACGGAACGGTGACCGAAACTGTATTGACAACTATGATTCCAATATCATTTTACGTGGTCGAGTCCCTTTCATGGATTTTTTATCCTTACAAATTAAATAATTGTCGAAAAATGCATTTTAAAAGTGTTTTAAAAATAATTATATTTTTTTTTTGTTTTAGATTAAGTGTTTTGGGATTCAGATCAGTTTAATGGTCTGATATTTAAAATATTTATATAACAAAAATACTTTATAAAATAACCTCAATCATATTCTCACGTAAAATTCATATAGCCATCTCATCACTTCTTAAGTGTAATTTCTTCAACTCAAGTCTCAACCAAACACGATATTAACCAATGAAAATGACAAGGAAGCAACAGCTGCCACTTCCACGTATATGCTTACACATATTCCGCAGTGAAAAGGGTGAGAATATGGTGATCTTCGATTCAGTACTTGATGGGGTTCTTTGTGCACCAGTTTGGATTTCTATATATTTCCAATAAGTTTCATGTCCCGTATATTAATTTCTTGTTTATACGCTTAGCATTTTTCGAACAATTAATTTCTATATTACACAATTTGAGGATTAAAGTTATTATAAATAACTAAGATGCTCCGATCTTGTGGGAGCAAAGAACATATTCGATGCTTATTTTATTTTAAGAAAAATCAAATTGCATGTCATTATCAAAGTAGAAACACTTGATGAATAGGGAATGGAATCAAATTCATATTTCCAAGAGATGTAATGTGATAACAGAGAACTTGGGATCTGCACAATAAGTTTTAAGTTCAAGTTAGAACATGTATTTTTTATAAATTTTAAAATAATCAAGATTTTACTTGTTTATCTAAACTCACACCGTATACTTACTTTCCGGAATATTTTTTCCTCGCATATAAAAAAATCAAACTCATACTCCCATGCATTGATACTGGGTAGGCGGTGTATTGGACTATTTTTTTAATATATTAATACTAGAGAAAACGCATACCGAAGTGGACTAGACTTGTAATGGTGGGCTTGACAACCATGGGTTAATTTTGACCAAGGGAAATGGCAGAGGTTTTAATATGATACATTGACCCCTGATAATGCAAATAAGAGAATCTGGTGTGAGAGCGAAAACATGGAGAAGTTGTCAGACAGTTATTTTGTATTTTTGCTATATTGAATATTGCACACGTGCTTTATTTTATTTTTATACAAATATAACCCTAACTTTAAAGGATTTTACGAATGAATCTTAGTATATTGACGGTGACTACATTAATAATAATACAATATAATATATATTGGGCGTATAACTATTTAACTATATGCTGGATAGATTGTTTTAATACGTTCTTGCATGCGTGAAACACCATAGGGTTTTTTGAAATGCATAAACGAAAACACTGTTTTTTTCTTTAAGCTTCAATGTAAACCATACAATTATTTTTTTTTAAAAAGGAAAAAAAATATAGTGGTGATTCTAATAAAATAAAGAAGAAAAGATGTGATGCTGATTCTAATAAAACAAAACGATGTGGTAGAATTATGTGTTACAAATAGGGAAAATATATAAATAATGATGATGATTATGAAAATTAGTGAATATTTTATTAAAAATAACTAAAAGATTTTCTAAGGGAAAAGATCGAATAATATAAATTAAATTAAAAGAGATCAGACTTTCACTGTAGATTGTAAGTGAAAATATTGTGGATTGTAATAGTGTTTTTTGGTCGGTTCGATCGGTTCACCGGTTTATTGATTTTTTTATATTTTTTTGCACAGTAAATTGATCATTTTATCCCTCGACAAGGACAAAAGATAGTTGTAACCGATAAGGGTGTTGCGGTAATTGCATAGTAAAATAATCATTTTATCCCTCGAAAAAGACAGAAAATAGCTTTAGTTAGGGGTTCCATGAGAATTTAATATTTTTGAGAATGGTTAAATACTACTCTGCCCCCTAATAAGACAAAATTGAAGATTTGGTTGTAGGGGGTATCACGGTAATTTACCTTATTATTATTATTTTCTTCCAAATCATGCTGGCGTGTGTGGCACGCGGCTACGACAATATTCGACCTCATGCCCTCTTCGGTGGCGTCGGCGGTTTCGATGGCGAGAAAATATCCATCCAGCGTCTCACACGATGCATCGTCGTGTCATCTTTCTCTTGAGGTGGCGGGTCATGTCCCACGGTGTCCAGATTGCGACGGTGGTTGGTTGAAGTTTGTTTGGCCCTTTTCTTTATTCTGCATGCTAAAGTATTGGGTAGACCCCCGGTTTTATAGTGTTTTCATTTCAGTCCCTGATCTTTTAATTTTTTTTCATGGTTATGATTTCTGTTATATAAGTTTTGATTTGTTTCAATTGGATCATTCGATTGAAATTGATTATATATTTAGGTTTCAATCCGGTCCTCTTTCTTTTAATTTCCAGATTGGTTGGTACTGAAGTTTTGATGTTTTCAATTTTGTCCTTTAATTGATACTGATAATATATTTGGTTTTCATTTCGGCCCATATACTTTTAATTTTTAATTTTAATTTCTTTATTTTTTAAAAATTTTTGAAATAGTTCTTATTTTTTTCCATGTTTATATATGTGTGCTGTTAGTTTTGATTTTTAATTTTTATTATTTTCCTATTTATTAAGGTGGTATTGTTTTGAAAAATTTAGTTCTATTTAGTTTGTGTTTATGATCATTTGAAATTTGATATTTCTATTTTTTTCTTTTCTTTCTTTCTTTTGGTTTGTTTATTAGTTTTTATTTTTATTTTCGAGTCAAATGATTTTTTTCAGATAATAATTTTTATTTTTGTTTTATCATTTATTTATTTATTTATTTATTTTTGTTTGGTTTTTTGTTAAAGTTTTTAGGCTTTTTTTAGTCTTTGATTTCATTTTGTTTTTTTTTTTTCATTATTAATGTAATAATAAAATAGCTCTAGCCCGGGAGGTTCCATGAGAATTTCACATTTTTTATTAAAGTTAATAGGCTTTTTTTTTGTCTTTGATTTAATTTTATTCTTTTCATTATTAAAGTAGTAGTAGTAGTAGTAGTAGTAGTAGTAGTAGTAGTAGTAATAATTTAAGTTTTTTTTTTTACTTACTCTTTAGTTAATTTTTTTTTCTTGGGGTAATTTAATAATTTTTATTGTTTTCACAGTAACAGTTGTGATAATTTTAGATGTTAAAACTTTGATGTTGCTGTTGTTATAATAGAGTGTATTGATCTTTGCATGTCTAGATATTATATTTTATTTTTGAACTAACAAATCATATTAATTGCTTTAATCTTAACAGTTATAAAAATTGTTAGCTCGGCCCACAACGTAGTGCGGACAATTTAACTAATAATACCTACATGATAAAAAAAGCTATTTTGTGAGTCTTATCTGTTTATAAAAAAACAAAGGGGAGAGAGAATGAGAGAGTTTTTTAATTGTGGATGAAGGAGAAAAGATCCTAATTAAAGATCAAAGTTTGAAGGAAGAAAAAGGAGGGGAGATCGCATCAAGGAAAAGAGAACCCGGAGAGAAATGTTTTTTTTTTTTGGTTAAGGCAGAAATTTAAAGGTTCTACTATAAAACACTAAGAAAAAAACAATGAGTAATAAATAGACAGACAATGTAAATTCTAAACAAGACGACCTAGATAAGTGCAAACCTTAAAAATAAAATCTTAGCAGAAATATATATTTTTACGCCAAGATTAAATGAGTTAAACAAAATAAAAAAAATAGAGGGATGAAATTAAAGAAATAAAAGAGTATTTAGAAGGTTATTATTGTTAGTGAGGAAATTACTTGTAGTGAATTAAATTTCTTAAGATGAATTTTGGGGTTTTTGAAAAGTTGTCATGGAAAAATGGAATGGGTTACTATAGGGTTAGAATAACTTAAAATCATGTAGAAATTAAGAGTAAGACATTATGATTTTTCTTTATAAATTATATTGAATTGTGTTATAAATAATAGAGGTGATGATGGTACGATGTATATAACATGAAAAAGGAAGTTTATTCGGTAGGGTATTCTAACCTCTCCAAGCATATATTTTGGAATTTATTATTGTTAATGAGAAAATAAATTACAGCGAGTTAGATTTCTTGAGTTGAATTTGGGTTTTTTTAAAAGTTGTCATGGAAAGATGAAATGTATGAGCTAATCAGTGGATGTGTGCATGTTAAAACGTGGTTAGATGGCACTACATTACCACACTAACCTCTCAACCTAGTAATATATATTAGTTCTGTGTGCTTAGCTGTGAGAATTGATGTAGTTTTGTTGTTCTCATGGGGGAAAGCTAGCTATTAATTTGGCTTGGTTAAGCAACAAGGGTGGCATCCCCTAGCTGGCTGGCCCAGTAGGCCAGGGATGAGAAATCACCTTATGTTTGGGCCGCTCAGCTGGGATGGAGTTTATACGGACCTGATCCAAGCGGCTAGGGCAATATTAGGAGGTGGTCTTTGTTTGAAAAAAATGTTCCGTTGGAAATTGCGTTGAGCACTGCTACAACTTCCCCCCTTGTAAGAAAGGGATCTATCATTTGGATTTTCACTCCCAATGGTAAATTCACAACTAGGATAGCATATATATAGAATGCTGGAGATCATAAATGAGATGATGAAGAAGCATTTTGCAGTTTAGATGGATTAAAACTCATGGCCATTGTCTCACGAAAGATTCATGATTCGTGTTTTTCATAATGCCATGTGAACTTAATTGGAGGACTCTGGGTAGGTTCCGGCTACTCGGAGACTTGGACGGTACACGGCATTTGCTTTTGGAACTAAAGGGCAGATGAATGGAAGTTCATTTCTGTCGTTGCAGTTTTGAAAAAAAAGAAAGATTGGGAAATGCTAAGTTGCAGGTGGTGGTGGTGGAGGTGGATTTTGCAATATATAGTTGCGGAAGCTCTTGATTTTCTTGAGGAGAAGGTTTTGGTGGATGTTATCTCTCACATGCTAAGATCACAATATCTCCATCAGCCATATGAAGTTCAGACGAAGAATACTTTTCACGAAGGTGATCGATGCCCCGACTGGTTGGCTAATTTCTCTTCTAAGAAGGAGCTTGAACGGCACACTCTCTCTCTCAACCATCAGCGGGATTGTGTTCGTTGTTGTGCGCTCATATCATATATAGGCGTATCTCTACCTCGTTTAGAAGGTCAGGCGTACGTATCTCTACGCTCATATCACAATATCTCCATCAGCTGGATTACTGTTAATTCCAACAAAAAAATATCATTTTACCCCTCGCGCTAAAACATTTAATCCTCGAAACCGGAGGTTTTTGGACATTTTCATGGAACATGTGTGGTATGTTCATATTGTTTGGGGCTTTCTAGTATTTTGCGTTTTAAATTGCACAACAAAACTACTATTTTATCCCTTGAAAGCTGACAAAAAAGACATGGAACAATGGGGTATTTTTCTATTTTTCACATATTCATGTATAGTAAAACTACACAAATACCCCCAGAAAAGACAACAATAAAGGCCTTGAGCCGGGGGCATTGTGCTATTTTCATTCCCGTTTTTTTCATGGTTATCGCTGGGTTCAGCGGTGTATAGGTAATTTGCTATTTTTTTATATTAGTTTTTAGGAAAAATTGTTGGTGTGTGGTACAGACACGTTAGCAGTGTTTCACTGACACGCGTCTTTCAGGTGGCACATGAGGCAACGTTCAACACTGGAAACTGTTTGGTTGCCATGTCACCTGGTGTGCCGCCATGTCCTCTGCCTCCTAGTGCGGTGCATGTCGTGTGATAGTGGTTGGTGAATCGCTAGTGGATGATTTTTAGTTTTTTGTTCCTTTTCTCTCTTCTGTTGTCGGAAAATACATGTAACTCCTTAATGTTTTTAATTGTTTTATTTTAGTCCATGTTCTTTTGATTTTGATTTTATTCCTAATTTCTTCAATGAAAGTTTTCATTATAATATATATATATATATATATATATATATATATATATATATATATATATATATATATATATATATATAAACTAAGGTTGTCAATTCTGTTTTGATTGATGCTTTGTTTTTTCACTTGGAACGGAAGTTTCAGTTTTGAAGTGTTTCGACACGCTATTTTGGGGGTGTACTATTTATGTATATAATTAAATATATTAATTCAATTTTTTTTAGTTCAAATCCAAAAACAATTATTTAGAATTGTGCAATTTAATCTAAAAAGGACACAATAAAATGATTTTTCTAAATAAAATTATGAACATGTATAATATTGCGAGAATGTCATCATCAATCTCGTAAGGTCATTACATTATCTGATTGCTCTAAAATTGTAACATAATATATATATAAATATGTCAAAGAGACTCGTCGTAAATTTTCATCTCAATCTAAGAGTTGGATTTAGATATATGATTGATATTGTAAAATTATTCATTATTTAAAAAAAACACTATTTGAAACAGAACAAGCGGAGCGAAACCGGAACGTTTCGGCCAGTATTTGACTGAAAGATCCGAAATGGGATAGAATAAAAACAGAGGTAAAAACTGTCGTAACCCAATTTTTGGGTTACTCCCCATAATAAAATAAAAATAACAAAAATAAAATAAAAAAGGTTTTGGCGTCGGCGGAAAATCACGGTGAAAAATTTCCTGAGCTAAACCGTATCTCTTTTGTGCCTAAAAATAAGAGAAGATACAAATTCAAAGTAAAAATTAGGTCAAAAAATCATAATTATATTTTAAATAAGCCAATTTGATATAATCATAGGCTAATTTAAAGTATTGTTACATTTGAGAATTAATTTAGGGTCCAATTGGAGAATTTAATTAAGTTCAAGGACTTAATTATGCTTTAAATTGGTCAAATTAATTTTATTTAGGGCTTAATTGATGAAAAATTGAATTCTCAAGTTTTATTTGGGTCCAATTGAGAAAATCAGAATTTTTGGAGGTCAAATTAAATTTTTTTTCAAGCTAATTATGCAAATTAAGGGCCAAATTGAAAACAATTAAGAGTTTCAATTGTCAATTAAGGGCCAAATTGCATAAATCAAAGGTAGGGGAGCAAAGTGAAAAAGGCGCTCAAAGTCAAGGGTAATGTTGAAATTCGGACAGGGGTACAATTGCAGAACATTGAAAATTGTAAACCAATTAAGGATGCCATTGAAACAATCATACATTGAAAGGACCAAAGTGTAACTTTCCTTCCTCAAAGCTGCACACGCCATGTCGTCCCCGTCTCCTTTCCCTGCAACCCGCCGCCGGCCGGCCGCCCACGCCTGCCGACCAGCCACCATCGCAGGCACGCCAGACACCACGCCGCCGACCTTCAGCTGCCCTTTAAGACCACCATCGCCTATAAAAGGCCGCCATGCACGACGGTTTTGAGGGGAAGAGATCTGGGAATTTTTATCTCTCTCTACAAGCAGCCCCTGCCTTCCCTCTCTCTCCACCATTGCTGTCAAAATAACTGCTCAATACCCTTCTCTCCGTCACCGTGAGCCTCCCCTCTTCACCAGGAACAAGAATACCTCCTCAGTCGAGGTCCCGGCGGCGTTTCCCGTGACTGCAGCAAAAATACCGAAACTTTGGAAGCTTCCTCCGGCCACCACAGGCCACCGTTGACGCCACCACCACGACAGAAATCATCACCTCGATCTCCTCTACCCAACGGTACTAACAGGTACACCTTTCGCTACACTCGAAAATCTACTGTTCAATCGTCTTCTTCCTCTCGATCGCGCTGCATGCAGTGGGACGTCCCACTGTTCATGCAGGCCGGGCCAGCATCTTGGTAGGGCTGGGTTTTGTTCTCAGCCCAAGGTATGAGAAGGGGGCTTTCAGCCCACAATCGTCTGGGCTTACAGCCCATTAGGCTGGATGCCCAGCCCACAGACACGTGGGCTTCCAGCCCTCGAGGGCTGGGAAGCCCAGCGCACTCAGGGTGGGCTGTAAGCACTGTGGCTGACAGCCCAGCCCATAAATAAATAAATTATATATATATATATATATATATATATATATATATATATATATATATTACAAAAAAATCAAAATATAAAATGTGTTTTCGTGCAGACGACCGAATTCCAAAGCTTTTGTCATTGTATTTTTTCGTAAAAAAATATGTTGCATATTTTTTTCCATATTTTTAAAACGAAAATTTGGATATCGTAACCAGTTTGCGATTATCCATTGGTATTCGGCCAAAATGTTAAAAATAATTTAACAATTTTTTTCTATTTTAGCTTTCGTGGTGTAAATTTACATTGTAAAATACACCCGACAAATAAAATTTTTTACTACGGTGTAAAATTACATTGTATAATACATCCGTAGATTAAAATAATTTTAACTACTGTGTAAAATTATATTGTAAAGTACATCCGTAGATAAAATAAAACTTATAACTGCGGTGTAAAATTACATTGTAAAGTACACCCGCAGACAAAAAAAAGTGGTTTTTGAAAATGCTGTGCAAAATTTTTAACTTAGAAAAACAATCAAACAACAATGCAGCTTACCTTAGGTAGGGTGCACTGGGGGTGATGCGTCTTTCCCCTTGCACAACAAGTCCCCTTACCTAGACTCTCGCAGACCAATAGGTTCCTAGTAACCTTAATACTAGGTGGCGACTCCTAATAATTATAGTAGTAAATTTTACGACTATAAAACACACAATTTTCACCGCGCGCCGTTGTCTTCCCCGAATCAAGGGTGATGGCGGGGCGCGAAGCGTGTCAAAAAAAATCGTTGTCGTGACAAAAACAATGCCGTTTTGTCTCGTTTTTTTAACTCGTATGAAACGTTTCGACCATTTTGACCGAAACAGAAACGAAACTGACAATCCTGATATAAACTACTTTTTTTTTTTGTTAAAATATAAAATTTATATAATATATTTATTTTCAACCAGATAAAGCTGCCATATACAAGCTCAAACAGATGGCAAGTTCAAGCAAAAAATGAATCTTGAATAATATGCTAGTGATTGATCATTCCTTCACCATTCTACTAAAAACCCAACCCATTCGATCCTATCCTCTCATCTTCTCTCGTCTCTCTGGAGTTTGGATAATAAATAAATGTTAAAAAAAGAAGGAAAAAAGCCTTGGCAAGTTGGTGTAGAATAGTTTTGGCCTTCCTTCGGTTCCCCTATATAATTTCTCTCAAAAGTATATATATGCTCCTGTTCATATATTTAATATCCTACGCATTAAGTTCTGAATTTTACGGTCGTATACACTTCCCTCATTTCTATGTCTTAACTCTAGTTTGTAGGGCTTACATCAAAACAACTAAATTTCAATAATATTAACTTCATTTTAATTTGATCTTCTATGAATCCATCGATCCATGTTCAACTTTTATATTCGTAGTTTAGATTTTTAAAATTTATAAGAAATTATAACATATGTCTAACTTAAGATGACAAATGAGAGGAAAGGACAAAACATTTAAAGTAGATATGTGTAATGTTAGAAAATTGTTATACAATAGTAAAGGTTATAAATAAAGCCTTAAAGTGGTGTAACGTGTTGAAAAATAACTTGAGATTTGTTTTGCAAGTCTCGGGTTCGAGTCAAGACGTGCTCATCTTATAAGAACTTGCGACAATTAAAATTTATCAAAAAATATCTAAAGGGAGGTGATATTTCCTCGAATACAAAAAAGAAGAAGATTAAAACTAAAATCTTCTGAAAAATGTTGTAATGTTAGAAAATTGTAAATCATCGAGACAAATGAAATACTGATGAATGTATCAAAGAAAAATATATTAAATCATATTTTGAATGGCCGGTACATTTCGTTCCAATTAAAAAACTAGAACAAATTGTAGCAAATTGTAGCACATTTGGTTTAGATTATTTTTTTTTTTATCAATTTCATTGTTAAACAACAAGTTTATTACGAATTCAACTTTATAATTTAATTTGATTTGTTTTATTTAAGGTTATCATGGTCTTATAACACATTTCACACATTTGAAATGTTAACCTAGGTTGACCCTAGTTGATTCAGCATGACGTTGTTTTAATATTTTTTTAAGATGTAAACTTGAATTTTTCTAGTTAAACAATATTTTTATCAATTTTTAATGTTATCTTTGAGGTCATCAAGTCGGTCAAGTTATATCAGTTTAACTCTTATTTTTATTTATATGTAAAATTTAAATTACATAATTCTAAATAAAATTATTTTTATATTTGAACTAAATTTTTATCTTGAATTAATATATTGAAATGTATATAGATGTATGTGTGTGTGGGTCCTTCAATCATTTCTTGTTTGACTACCGATCAGAAAAATAGTGTTAACAACGTGAATGTGAACACCATTATTTATCTAATCTCCGGAGAGAACTTTAGGACTAGAGCCGCATCAGATAATTTCAAGTATGGGCCCACATGTTCACAGCGCCTAGCTGTATGTATAACCTCAATTTACTTTATGTTTCCTCCAAATATACTAGACCAGAAAGAAGAATTATTAATTATATTTTTTACTTTCCATTCTATATATATATATGTATTAAAAAATAAGCTACTTAATTATAACAATTAGCAAGTCGTAGTTATATAAGAGAAATTTACTTTATGATTCCTCCAAATATATGGAATGATAATAACACACAAAGACAGAAAGAAGAGTTAATTATAATTTACTTTTATGATTAAGGACATAACCTATTAGTTCCCAAGTATTAATCATCACAAACCATGAGATAGTGGACTGACTGCTCTTGACCATACTCAATAAGTATCATATTTGTTTTTCAATTTCAGAAAAGAAAATACAAAAATACACAAAAATAAACAGCAGGCTACTAGCACTGGTGATTTTTTATATTTATTTTTTGAGGGGGGGTAATAAAAATGTGGATGCATAATGAAAGGCTTGAATTAAAAAGAGGGCCTATGCTTCAGCTGGAAGTCTCGTACAAAGTTATAAATAGTTAATTATGATCTTATACGATGGTATAGTAGTTTGTCATAAGAGGGGTAGCAAGCTGGTGGTGGTCCATCAAGCACACTGCTCCTTCGCCTTGCATATCAAGCAACCTCGTAATTTCTCTCCATGTCTCTTTCTCTCTGCAAATTCATGGCGAAACAATCATGATCATAATAAGCACTCTTCCCATGTCAGCTCCCACCATCCTTTTTCTCCATAATAAGCACCATCAATCTATCTGCAGATCTTGCGTTGTCTCTTTTCTTTTTTCTTAAGAAAAAACTTCAATCTGTTACACCAAAGTTTGACAAACAAATTGAAGTGTGTGTGTGTGTGTGTGTGTATAACTATTATCCAGAAATCATGTTTATTACTTGATGTTTACAGAGGAAACTAGCAGCAAGTTTCGAATTCCTCTCTCAAATTGCACCTTTAATTCTTGGATAAACAGCGGCGACCTTCAGCCATAGAAATACTAATTAACGAGCTAGTCAAATAGTATATTAAAGAACATCATTTTTATCAAATAAAATGAGGGTAGTGAGATTTAAATTCGTGACCGCTAAGTTAATAAAACTCTGATACTATATTAAGAAATCATCTCATCTAAAAATTTATAAATAAAAATCCAGAATATAATTTATGTTATTCTCTAATATATAATAAAAATATATAGTAGTAAATAAGTAAAATTATGTAGTGGTGATTTATCGAAGATAAAAAAAAAGAATACGTTTATAAATCTACAAATATAGAGAGGTAACACGTACGTACGCTTTTGATCGTAAGGCTTAAGTAACAGCTATGATATCCGTTTCTTTCCTTTTGCTTTAGTAGTCAAGCGCTCAAAACAAAAGGTGTATGAGAGAGAAGGTTCCTTAAGCTTTAGAAAATCCAACTGGAATGTTTCTTCTTCTTCTTCTTCTTCTCTCTCTCTCTCTCACATGAACCGCTCACAGCGGGCTACTTAAATTGGCAGAGACTCTTGGAGGTGAGAGATTAGCTAGGCTCGAGGGAACTTTTTCCTTTTTCTCACTGATCACTTCGGTTAAAGTGAGAGACCAGCTAGAGAGAGGTGATCATTTCAATGGTTGAAGCACCAGGCCAGGCTTATACCTAAATCCCACCGCCATCGTTTCCTCTCTTAATTTCCGGGCTCATCCAGCTTCTCCACCTTCCTTCCTATCCCCTCTTAATTCCCACATATATATATAGGATTCTCGATTGAATGATCAGTATCTGCAAGTCTTACAATTAAGCTGTTTTTCTTTGAATCTTTCTCGAAAGAAGGCCGTATATCATATGCATATTTATGCTTTCAGGACAGTATTAAAGCTTATTTTTAATTAATAAACGTGCTTCCGCTGGCATGAGTTCATACATCAAGCTCATGATTTGTGCTGTATAGATAGCTAGCTGGATATGAATAGCAGGCTGCTGTTTAAGCTCTTAAAAGTAACGACTGGGAGAAAGAAGATATACATATATAGAGAGCATCAGGCGTCTGATAAAGAAGCATGATGAGTGCTAAGTGTGGCATGGCTTCCATCAGCAGCTCTGATCTCATCGATGCAAAGCTGGAGGAGCATCAGCTGTGTGGATCTAAGCAGTGTCCCGGTTGTGGACACAAGCTCGAAGGAAAGCCGGTAATTAATATGGATATATAATTTCCTAATAAATATATTCTTAATTGCTTTTCTTTTGAAATATTAGATTTTCAACACAGAAGAATATAGCAAAGCAAAAATGACCAATATTCTTTGTCTGTTTTATGCTGAGCTTTTTTTCCCTTTTAGCTCCTCTTTTTTTCAGGTATTGATTTGAATATTTTTCAAATTTCTCAAGTTGAGCTTTTGTTTTAGCTTGGTCTTGACTGGAGTTATTTTTTCAGGATTGGTTAGGTCTACCAGCAGGAGTGAAATTTGATCCAACAGACCAAGAGCTGATAGAGCACCTTGAAGCAAAGGTGGAAGCCAAAGGCATGAGGTCTCACCCTTTGATAGATGAGTTCATCCCTACCATTGAAGGCGAAGATGGGATTTGTTATACCCATCCTGAGAAACTACCAGGTCAAAAAATTTCAATTCCATTATCACCTCTCTCTCTTCATTGTTCAAATTAAGCTGTCAGGTTTCGCCATATTTATAGTAATTCCAAATCTGTAAACCTAGCCAATGATTTATTTATGTACGGTTTTTTATTACGTGTTCTTGCAAATCTGTTATGACCTTGGAAGGCTTGTATATCTCAGTTTGGTGCACCTGAGCGAACCCAACCTTTTCGTGCAGGAGTCACAAGAGATGGGTTGAGCAGGCATTTCTTCCACAGACCTTCAAAAGCTTACACAACTGGAACAAGAAAAAGAAGAAAAATTCAAACCGAATGTGACTTGCAAGGTGGGGAAACAAGGTGGCACAAAACAGGCAAGACCAGGCCAGTCATGGTGATCGGAAAACAAAAGGGGTGCAAGAAAATCCTAGTCCTCTACACCAACTTTGGCAAAAATCGAAGACCCGAAAAGACTAATTGGGTCATGCATCAGTACCACCTTGGCCAGAATGAAGAGGAGAAAGAAGGAGAGCTTGTGGTTTCTAAGATTTTCTATCAGACACAGCCAAGGCAATGCGGTTACACCGATAGAGGTGCGACCGCCGGTGAAGGAAGCAGTGACGCTAACAGAAGAAGAGACAGTGGGAGTGGGAGTTGCTCTTCTAAGGAAATAATTCTTCATAGAGATGAAATCTCAGGAACTGGGACAGTTGCCTCGTCAATAACAAGTACTTACACTGCCATGGATATTCAACAATTGAATTCCGATCATTTTGGCTTTGCTCCATTCAGGAAGGGCTTTGATGAGGTATATTTCTTCATTCACACACGCGCGCGCGCACCACGGGACATACACAAGCACTTTTTTTGTATATATATTCATCAACCACCATTTTCAAAAACTAGCTAGGGATATTGCATGAATTATATATTGCCTGTGAAAATAAGGAATTGTATTCTAAATTATAAAATTTTATATATCTCGAAAAAAAAGAGATGAATGTAGTAATGTCCTTCTCGTTTTAGCTAGTTTCTCATGCAGGATAAATAAATGAAGGTAAAAGAAGGGGAATAATAAAGAAGAAGAAGAAGAAGAAGAAATATCTAGCTAGCTAGGGTTACTTTTATCATTTCGTTGCTTGCAAATTCAGCATGAAAAACTCCTTAGACCTCACTTGATTATCTTTGTCAGCTAACTAAACTATCGAAGAAGAGACAGCGAGTAGTAAGTTACAACGTGCATTAATGAGAATGAACCAAATATTGAAATTATAACTGATGAAATACAGATTGATCAGCAAAGGCATGTAAATAGAAAAGGTAAAGTTGGAACTAAAGCGGGAAGGGAAAAAAAAAAGAAAAAAAAGAAAGATCCTGAGTCGAAGAGGTCTGAAAATAGACTCAATAGCAAACTTCATGATTGGGGCTGCGTCCATTTCAGGTGGGGATAGGAGAGGCTTCAGTAGCAAGGGAAGCGTCAGCATCAGGCACATGCGATGAGGTTCGAGAGCAAAATCAGAGGCCACATCATGTGGCCGCCTATGATTTCCATCATCAACAGCCGCAGCAACACCACTACCACCACCACCAAACGGCGCACCACCAGACTGCACCTACTGCTTTTCACATCGGCACGCCTTCCCATCCCTTCTCCACCATGATCTCTCCACCTCCTCTCAATCACTCCATAATTCTAGACGAGGACCCGTATCATGTGTCCAGAATAATACTTCAAAACGAAATCCAGGTAAGTTGATCAACCTAATTAGCATATCCTTCAACTTTCTTTCAAATCCAATTACGTTCTGTTAAATTGAATCACATTCTAATGTGACTATGATTAGTTAGTCTTAACGTGTCTATTACTAAGGCCATTTCTTTAATAACAGTACTAGAACTTCTCCATGTGGAACATGAAGTTGTTCTTCACCACAACACGCATCTCTAGATAATTAATATAGTAATAAGACTGTGTACTTATATTAACTTCATCAAAAAAAAATTACCCTCAATTGAACAAAGTGGTGTTGGTCTTTTTGTTGTATACGAGATGGGAAACTCACTAACTTGTGCTGTCTACTAAATTGGGTGCAATGAACTGTCTTCTCACTTTTTCAAGGCTCTTTGAAGACATGATGATTAATCTTGACGTTTTCTTCTCTTTTTCTTTTTTTGATTTATTATGGATAAATGCAGCAGCAGCAGCAGCAGCAGCATAAAATGGGAGGAAGGGCTGCATCCGGTTTGGAGGAACTCATAATGGGTTGCACTTCAAATGATGTAAAAGGAGTGAGTATGAACTTTTTGACCCTGAAATCCATGAGTCATGTTCGTCATAAATTCCATCTAGGAATTAAAAAGATATAGTTAATACTGGAGAAGATTACTATTATTTTAAACTAAAGATACGGGACCGGAAACCTTTTTTCTCTTTCTTTTCTCTTTTATTTTCCTTTTCCTTTCATGTTTTGAGGTTTAAATATGATGCTTACAGTATGCATGTACGAGTAAAGAAATCGATAGCGTAGAGAGTACCCTTTTATTATTATTGTTATTACTACTACTAGCTACTACTTCACAGGGACGGGTGCATTGCATATGTTGAAGATTTAAAAAATATTTACATTGAAATTAAAAACATGAACTAACAGATTTACGACCGGTTGCTTTATTCCTTGCAACATGCCTTTCTTTGAATTCACAAACTCTCAATTTTCTTTATTTAAAAAAAAACAGATTAAAATAAAAGGATGCGTGTCTAAATAATTAAGAAAGGTTGATGATAGCGACTTCAAAACTTTTATCATGCGTGTCCTCTCAGGATAATACAGTATCAGACAAGCTTATTGTGGAGAAGATTATGAGGACAAAAGACGCAGCTTCATTTATTTGTTTTCAAGTGAATTTTCTGTTCAAGCAAGAACCCATGCTGGTAATTTCTCACATGTTTTTTTTTGCATTTTTATTACAGGATTCATCCATGGCAAACCCACAACAAGAGCCAGATCAGTGGTTGAAGTACTCTCCCTTCTGGCCAGACCCTGGCGACCAGGATCATCATGGCTAGGACCAATACAAGCACTTTCACCTGGTTTTCTCCCGGGCTCGGCCTGCCTTGCTAGTCTGGTCTGATGTCTCTCTCGATTGAACCAGATGTTATGCTGGTGAGAATGAAAAGAAAAACAGAAAAAACGAAACCAGGAAGGCCGCTCTCGTATAGGAGAAACAAAGACCCAACTTCGTGCAAGAAAATCATCTCCATTATTATTACGTTACCATCCTTTATTATTTTATTTTTTAAAACTTCTCCTGTATAAGTTTTTTATTGTCATTTTAATATATATTAACGAATAGGTTGTGCAAATTACAGGAAAAACTTTTGATAGTTTATTTTGGTTATTCCATCTTACAGTAAAATAAAAATATATATATAGCAGTTCATATGATCTCTCTTCTCAGCAATAAATAATTTATCCCTTTCCACTTCTTGATGCGCTTCTAGGGCGTCCATTTTATTTATTTAATAGAAATGATTTTGTACAAGAATGAAAAGAATCTGAGAGAGGAGAAATTTTATAGTTTTTATGAAATAATAATTATTTTTTAAATCAATTTGAAAAAAATATACATATAAGTACGAGAGAGAAATCATAAATGTAAATATTCTTATCACTTTTAAAAGGTTATTAATTTTATTTTTTCTTTAAAGTGAGTCATACAAAGTAACTAATAAGATTTCACTAGTTATTTCCTAACCACCTTGCAATTCCCCACAAAAAGTGGTCAATCAAAAGAACACTTAGAATGTAATTTACATTCTTTTTTCATTACCCAATATTTTTCCATATATAAAAAAGTACTTCACCATAATAAAGGAAAAATTTAAGTGGAGAGATGAAAATAAACGAATCAAAGGTATTTTTCTTTTAACTTAATGGATACAAAAATATCATATCAAACTTAAACATAACATATGGAATTCAGAGGGTAAATTATAAGTAAATGAAATCTAGTTTTCTTTACATTACAAGCATTAATGACAACTTAATAATACAAAAAGGAAAAGTTAACTGATTTATAATTACATCACTAGAACATAGGAAAATAAGAGCTAAGATAATCTAATGTTGTACACGAGGATGGTATGTACCTGAAAATTATTATAACATGCAATATAAATGAGTTAAGGAATTAAATAACAAAAACCATAATTTAAATTACTCTTTGATATCATCCGTTTAATTCTAGCCAAAAGCTTATTATTTTTTGTTCAATAATTCTACATATGCCACAAAACTCCTAGAAGTAGTTAATTAACCCAAATATCTCTATCATCAATCTCAAATAAATTTTATGATCATTAGATAAACTGACACCACTAGTACCGCTCAGGGGTACTAATCAAATAAATTTCTTGGTTGTTAGATAAATTGACATCATTAGTACAACTCATGGTACTAGTCAAATAAACCACTTTTACATTATCCCATCATGGTTGAGATATATACATACACACATTTACAAAAACACATTTAAAGAAGACTACAATTATTTATACCATTAAGAATTATTAATTACTCTTAGTAATGGTATAAAACACCTACCTAGTGACTACACTCTAAGCAATGGTGCCATAATGTTTTATGGATCTCATGGCTTCTCTTGTACCAATAGGCATCCAAGCATTAAAATCTATTCTAAATAAAAAAGTTAACAAATACTTTTTTTTAATACAAAGTCTCAATCAAATAAGTTTTATATCTTTTTTTTTATCTTTGTAATAGCTAATTGTAATTCATAACAATTAACAAATTCATATTAGATTAACTAATTTATTGAAAAGATGATACTGAATTTCATTAAAGTCCTTAATGGTCGAATAAATAGTTGATTGGTTTGATCGATTGAATTAGATAATAGCAAATGTCAATATTCCTCTTATTAATCGATCAACCAATCATTTGGTAATCCTAAATAGCAAACTAGTTTGTATAGTACATCAAATATGAATTTAGTTATTTTATAAAAATAGTTTCTTACCCATCTATTTTTTTAAATATCCTAACATAATTTAACACAAATTCAACAACAATTTGAACCAATTCAACTCATTTCCTATTTTATAAGTCGAGACCAAAATCTCATATCAAATGGGGGCATAACATGATTTTCTTCGAAATTTTCACTATCCTTATATTACCCATTAGTTTTCAAATCTTAGAACATAATTCCTAACCAAAATTACCATGAAAACAATCCAAACTATACTATAAACAATACAATTAACTTCAAAATAATTTTAGTTTAATCATAATTGGGGTAGTTCACAATAACAAAAACTTTAAATACAAATAAAAATACCAATGACAACAATTATGTTGGTAAATTACAGTGAAGTTTATCAATGAAAAATTTCCTCCTTATATCCCTCAATATACATTGATAGAAATGTTTTGATAGTTTACATCGATAAAATCATAGTGAGAAAATAAGGAATGAAAAGAAGAGAAAAAAATAACATGTCATTGTTAGAAACAGTATTATTGATGAAATAAACCTGATGATAATATTTTTTTACTAAATCTATCAGTAATATTTAAGTTATGACTTGGGCAAGTGATCCCTCCTCTTCCCTTCCCTAGGTCTTCATATTCTTCCTTATTTGTTCTCTATAAATAACAATAGACCTCCTCCATTTTATAACAAATCAAACTCTCATCATTATAAATTCATCTACCACAACACTTAGTTTGTCAACATCCCTGTTTTAGTTCAATTTGTTTTTGGGATTGCCCATATCATGTAAACAATCCTATCTATTTTTTGTTTTAACTCATTTTTAAAATGTTAGTTTATGTGGCATTTTAATATAGTATACATAGATTGTTTGTGTGTTTACTAATTTTTAGTTTGTTCTTATCGAAATTTGTTATATAAATATTCAATTTATAGATGTTAGGATTTGTTTGATATTTTAAAATTTTGTATTTATTTTTAATCTGATGAAGTTGATATGCATTCAGTGACATGGGTGTTTTGCAATAAGATATGCATTCAGTGACATGGGTGTTTTGCAATAAAATATATAGTGACTTATTTAATATGTACATTTTATATTTTATCAATTTTATTATTGGGTTAAATTTTTCAGTAAATATTGGGCAATTTTATTTTTTATAGAAAATTGATAATAATTTAATAATACTCTTAAAATAGATTGTATAAGTTTGTGTTAAATTAATGTTTGTTAATTTATGTAGTTGATATATTTAAATTAATACATATTGTCATCAATATTCTATATAGGTTTAATATAAGTAAAGAAAAGTAAAGAATGATTGTTATTAGATGCATTAAGTTTCCTCTAATAGGTTGGTTATTGATGCGGACCAGCCCAAAAACACTAGCAAGGACCCATTACATGTTTCAAATGGTCCAATGACACGGTCTAGGACAAAGGCATTGAAAGAGGCAATGAATGTATTGGTTTTAAAGGTTTCAACCAGGTCAGAATTGCAAGGACCATTGGAGTATCAAGAGGAGACCATAGTACATCTTATCCATGTGCAGGATGGGTCCAATACAACCTTATTTGGGCCAATGACCCTAGTTCTTGTTAAAGGGTATCGTTAGATTAGATGACATATCAACCAACGAGGCCATCTTGAGATTAAATCAATCTCCCTTATATCTTCAACCTTCAACTATCTACCCCATAATGGTCAAGACACACAAAAATACAACTCCCTGTCCACCGTGTCACAACACCAACATCCAAAGTTATGAATCCCGTTCCGTTCCGGCCGGAACGGCCCGTTCCACTTCAAAATCCGGGACAAAACGACGACGTTTTTGTCCCGATTTAAATTCCGGTCAGATTCGGAAAATCCAGCCCAATTCCGGCCGAAATGCCCCGGTTCTGTACCAGGCGTTCCGTTCCGGGTCCAGCCAAAACTAAGAGGAGAAAGAGCAGAGTGACGGAGGCAAAAATAAGAGGAGAAGGGGAGAAGTTTTATGTTTTGCTCCTTCATGGTTTCTTTTTGGTTCTTTTGCACTTTCCTTCTCAAATCCCTGACGAATCACATGAGTTCTGGAACCAGAACTCGACACCCACCAAGCCCCCCAACTTTACCTATCATCAGATTGCAACATATATGAGGGGTCTGGTTTTATCACTGCACCCTACAACGCATATTGGCTGTTCATGAAGAAGTTTTGCATGACCAGACTTCCCAATACTTCTTAGAGAAGAGAGGGACGGGGGCGAGAGCTGGAGATTGAAAAAAAGTGAAGAGAGGGACGGACGAAATTAGGGTTATGTGGAAGTAGGGTTTCGGGTGGGTATTAAATAATGTATAGGAAAAAAAATAATAATTAATAATTAGTTTTAGTAAAAATAATAATTAGTAATATTGAGAAATTTCGAATATTAATAATATTTAGTGAAAAAAATAATTACGTGAAATTGAAATATGTTGAATTGTTTTATCAATTAGTTTAATTACATGTTTTAAATTTATTGTTAGATATAAAAACTGTATAAATTTTGTGTATTGAACTATTGTAGAGGTATTTAATAATAATAATTAGGAAAAAAAGAAGGTAAGTAATAATAATATTTAGTGAAAAAAAAATATGCGAAATTTAAAAATTACAATTTTTTTGATCAATTAGCGTAATTAACACAATATATTTTTTTATGCAGATTGACTCAAATTTGTCAAATTCATTCACTGACTTTATAAGTGAGACTGGACGGATTGTTTCTCAACAAAGTGATCCTAATGTCCATACAACTAAAAAATCACAAAGAAGTAAAAACTTCTCACCAGAAGAAGATTGTTTACTTGTATCTGTGTGGTTAAATACTAGCAAAGATCTAGTCACAGGAGTTGATCAACAAACAAGACAATTTCTGCAACGTATTTTGAAGATAAAAAGTTGGAAATTATGGCAAAAAAGAGTACTAATTTATCAGTAATTTCATTGAATTATTTGTAATGGATTGTATGTTGATGAATTATGTCAGAACATTTTACTTTCATAATATTTTGGAATTTTAAAGATGTTTCTAATTTTGAGATTATGTTTGTATTGTATAATTTTAAAGTTCATTTATCTTGAATTTAAATTATACTTGTTAAATTAATATTTTATTTTTTTCATATATATAATTAAATAAATATGAACAGTACAAAACTGGAACGGAACGCCGGAATGCACCGAAACCGGAACGTTCCGTTCCAAACAAAAAACCAGAACGGTACCCGAAATGGATTTTACAACTATGCCAACATCAGCTAGCTAACTACCAAGCCTTAACCGAATAGTCTTCCCGTATCTCTATTCAACCCACCCAGCCATCTCTTACACCAAAGCCAAAACACATTGAACCAGCAAACTAAGACCTCTCCTCAGGCAGCTCCTTTGAGCCTTCTCAACTGAAACCTACTCGTAGCCTTCTCCCTTCCCTTTTCCATTGATTCCAGCTAAAACTAATACCCATCGTCAAGCACTGACAGCTCTTTCCCCAACAGCGGTGCCTTTTACACACATGTCCTCACCATGACTGGTGGTTTTTGCCCTCAACCACCGAACTATTCACCTTGTATAGCAGCGACAATCACCAAGAAAAAGAAAGAATCAGATCCTAGAAAGCGAGAGAGGGAGACTCCAAACATTTTCCTTATATGTTTGTGGTTTAGTAAATGGACTGTCAGCGCAAGAAGGGAGGAGAGGGGAAGATTTATGTGATCCCCTTTTGCCTTTTGTTTCATGATTCACCGTCAAAAATATATGTTTTTACTAGCCAATGCCCCCGTGATTTGTCATGGGCGACACCATATTTTATTCAACGTAAACAATTATTAATTGTTATTATAATATAAATTTAGGCAAAATAATTAATTTGTTCACAATTCCTGTTGAGTACAAGTTTTCTATAAAATATATAAATTTTAAATTGATATAAATTTATTTATTTAGTAGGTTTCAACAAAATAACCAACATAAAATTATCATCATCATTAAAAAATCAAGAAGATTGGGATATCTGAATTATTGAATTCAATTTATTAAGATTAGTTCATTTTATATTCAATTTCAATTCAACATAAAAACAAAATATAATTTGTGAATACACTTGCAATAATCAAATAACAAAAATAAGTAATTAATTTTCTATCTACAAAAAGAAGAAAATATAAATTAAAAATCCATCCCTACGTTACCATAATTATCATTATTATAACAGTTAAAATTATTATCAACATTACTGCTCAAACCATTAAAATAATTAAATTGCACAAAAAAAATTTAAAAATAAAAAAGAAAATATTTTTACAAAAAAAAAAAAAACAATAACAAAATAAAACTAAAATTATCATTATTATGGTGTAAACAATAAAATCATAAAATCATCTGATCCAAAGAACATATAAAAATAACAGAAAACACAAAAAAAGAACAAAGGGAAAAAGAGAGTAATATTAATTTTAAAATGATCACAAATATAGATTAAAATTCCAGGACTAAACCAAATAAAAATAAATCCCTAATTAAAAAATAAAATGAAAAAAATTAAAAATTAAAACTAAAAGCATAGATGCATAAATACGGATTAAAAAAAACATTGTCCAAGAATGATAGAAAAAACCAAAGAAATTAATAGGAAATAAAAAATTCAAAGAATATGGACCAATATGAAAAATAAATATATAATTAATTCTAATTAAAGGACAAAATTGAAGAAAATAAAATCCTTGGGACAAAAACAAATAAATATATTTAAAAAAAATTGCAATCTAATTTTGTTAAAAAAAAAGAATAAGGATTGAAATGAAAAGTAGAATACATGACTAATTTCAATTGGAAGACACAATCAAAAGAAATTAAAACAAACCATATAATTAATTAAAATTGAAGGACAAATTGAAATAAATAAAACCATAAAAAAATGTAGTTTAATTTTTTTTTAAAAAAAATTAAAAGAATAAGGACTGAAATGAAAAATAGAATATGTGACAAATTTCAATTGCAGGACGCAATTAGAAAGCAGGTATAACCTGCATACCGAAATAATTAAAATAACCAAAATAAAACCAAGATATTAAAAGGCGAAGGATTAAATTGAAACCCAGCATATATAATCAGTTTCAATTGAAGGGCACAATTGCAACAAATCAAAAACGTATATTGAAATAAACAATAATAAAAGTGAAATCCAAAGCATAAGGACCAAAATAAAACTTTTGCAAACCTTAAGGACTATAGCATATTTTCAGAAGGCACGAGCGAAATAAACTTAAACTCATCCACCGGAGCTTCACCGGCCATCTTAACCACACATGCGCATCACCATAAGGAAGAGGACATGTTGACGCACCATTTGACACGGTGGGCTGTTTTTTTTTACCACCAGAATGAGGTGTATGAAGCACCTGAATGGCGCGTGAGCCTAAAACACTGCAGACGCGTCCGTACAACGCCCCTGCAGTTTTTTAGAAAAGAAATAATAAAATAATGGACAATTACTCATACACCCCTAGACTCAAAAATAACTACAAAAAAAACCACCATTGAAAATACAAGTAATACCCCTAGGCCTAGGGCTTTTTGTCATTTTCTGGGGATAATTTCAAAGTTTTATTGTGCAAAGAATTCGGAAATATCATCTATGTCCCTTGGAAATTGCTAAACTACCCCCGGTTCCAGATGCCTTCTTTTCGAGGGTAGTTTCGCAGTTTTAATGTGTAAATAATTCAGAAAATATCATCTATGTTCCCTGTAAATTTCTAAAATTCCACCGGTACCGAGGGTTAAAAAAATTTTCGGTCCTCGTGGTAAAATGGTCATATTATTGTATTAATCCACAATAAACTGTGCGTAAGTGAATAGTGGAAAATTGTATAGTAAATTTGGCATGCCTTTTATATTTTAGTTAATATTATTTTTAGTATTTTAAGTATTATCTTACAAAAATTTAAATTTTAAATGTTTTTTCAATACATTTGATTTTTAATGCATTAACTTTTAAAATCATTTTATTCTCAATTGTTGATATCACTCTATTTCGAGAATAACAAAAAAAAATATGAATCAAAACAAATATTTTTACCTCTAAATAAGATCATTCACACACAGAAATATACAGAGAGGGAGAAATTAACAGAAAGAAATTTAGGGGACCAAAAAACCACAACGCGTGAGATTATGCACCACCAATGTTCCCTTATCATTTCCAAGTCCTGACAATATTTTTCAATTGGTCTTAACATTTGGAAGATATAATTTTTAATTTTATATGTTTGTGTTTATTTAAATTGTTATTAATTTTATTTATAAACGTGTAATTTGTAGATGTGCAATGAAGAATATAATTAAAACTAGTACATATATAAACTTATATTTATTTTACAAATGTTTCATGAGATTTATTTAAATCAAATATTATTTTAGTATTTTTTGTTGAGTAATCTATAAAAAAATCAAAAGACCTCTAAATAAATACATCATACTTGTAATTTAGGTATTAGACACTTATGAAGATCTTGTTCTATACTAAATTTTTATGTGTTGATAATAATTGGGTCTGCTAAATTAGAATAAACATGGATGGTTATTGTATTTATTGAATAGCAAGCACGAGATTACTTGTCCGCGTACTGCGCAGGTTTTTTTTTTATGTGTATTTTAATTTGTTATCTTAATATTCAATTAGAAATATTATAATCTATAAAATCTGTTAAAAATGAGTTATTTTTTGCATCAAAGTGATTGAATGTTGCTATTGTTCAAACTGTTTTGATAATTAATTTTATTGATAAATTGTAAAATTATAATCGATACAATTCATTGAAATGAGTTATGTGCTTTGTATAATCCACTAATTGATTGTTGTGTATGTTTTATTTGTTTGATGAATTATTTCATAAGCAAATAATAAATTATCATAATTATTATAATTATTATTATGAATATTATTGCAAATAATTAATATTCAAATAATTAGTGGCAATATTATCATTTCCACTACCATTATTGCTATATAAAGAAATGAAAGTATTTGTTTTTTTTAAGATTTATTCTTTATATTATTAAATTTTATGTGATATTAGAACACTAGCATAAAATCATTTTGATATTTCTTTAAAACAAATCGTTCATATATATATATATATATATTAAGGCATTAATATTAAACAAATATCAAAATATATAATTATTCTCAATTTTTCAAGGAAAAATATCTTTAAAATAGCCATTATTGGAAAATAGCTTTGGTGGCGTTAGATGAGAGTGAAACTCTCTTTGTATGCATGTATAGTGAATCTTCTATTGTTAGTGATTTGTTATATTTGTGTTTTTTTTTTTCATTTGTTTTGTTTACATGTAGCTTGATGTATATTTAGTTTAAAGTGATTTTTATTTAAAAAGCAACTAAATATTTTTTTTTAAGATTTATTCTTCATATTATTATATTAAAAGTATTTTAGAACAATGAGATTAAATTAATTTTAAAATAAAAATTTAGTTCATTATATATATATATATATATATATATATATATATATATATATATATATATATATATATATATTTCAAGGCGTTAATATTAAACAAATATCAAAATATAAAATTATTTTTAAGATCAAAAAACCTCAAATATAATTATTATTATTATTTAAAAAGTCTTATTAATAACAAAATGAATATCTATAAAAATTAAATAATTGAAAGGTTTGATGTTGATTATTTCACTTGCTATTATCATTATGATTAATAATGTCATTATTATTACAACTAAAATAATAAAAACTATTAAATTATCCCGAGAAATATCAAAAACACAAAAACTCTAATTATTATTGGTCATACTATCGGTAACACCATTATTATTGTTAGATAAAAAAGTAAATTATTTTTTTATTTTATAAGATTTATTTCTCATATTATTATATTAATATTTAAATGCATTATTTATAATAAAATGAATATATTAAAAAATAAATGATTGAAAGTCTTCTAGGCTGATTATTTCTCTCAGATATATATAATTATTAAAAAAATCAAGAACCATTAATATTTTTTGACATGTTAAAAAACTCGGTGAACTACTCATTTTTAGATGCCAGATGGATATTTTTCAATGTCATATGCCGCCACACACGCCGTTTGAAAGATGTGTGAGCGCAGAAATGGATGGCGTGTCTGGCGACACGACAACAGTAACTCAACAAAAAATATAATTAAAAATGATAAATTACTGAAACACCCCTAAAGTCAAGTTTTTGATTTTGTCTTATATAGGGGTATATCTGTATTTGAACAGTTTTAAAAACTATGCAATTACCTTACTAACCCCAGAGGTAAATGTTCCATTTTGTCTTATATGGGGGTAGTTTTGTATTTATACATATTAAAAATCTGTGCAATGTCTTTAATGCCCCCGCCGGTAACTATGCATTTTTGTATCATATATAAGTATTATGGTTATTTTACTGTGCATAAAAGTGCAAAAAATCAAAAATACCCCTAGATCCAAGGTTACAATCATTGTGCACTGAGGGGTAAAATAATAATTTAACTATTACAATCCACAGTAATCTAAATCTAGGTGAATAGTGATTTTTAAAGTGCATTACTGTCTAAAATACTAATCTCTTTTAGATTTTTTATTAATTAATATTAATAGAATCTAGAAATACAGATAGTTAAAGGTAAACAACAAAATCTTATCACATGCTCTTGTACATAATAATATGGGACTATGGACTGTTAATTTTGTAAAAGATAAAATAATTGCTCATAAGATTTTCCAGAGTATATTTTGTTTGTAAAGTTGTTGAAGTTGTTTTTTAAAGTATTTTTTGTTCAGAAATATATTAAAATAATATTTTTTATTTTTAAAAAATTATTTTTGATATCAATAAATGAAAATAATATAAAAATACCAAACAAATTAATTTAAAATAAATAAAAAATTCCAAAGTTTTTCAAATATATTTTTGAAACATGTAAGAAATCATTCCAGTTATCCCATTCCCAACTATTTACGCTTTTGCAATCTTAAAAAAGAAATTATAGAGGAAATATTAATGAACTGTGTCTCTTGAAATCCACACTTAAAACGTTTTGAAATCCATGGAATTTAAGTCCAAGTATGAGCTGGGAAATTTTATCGTTTTTAAAAAGTTAACAGGAATGTTGCAAAGGATATTGACAAAAAAAACTTTTAATTAAGAGGACTCTTGCAGGTCTTGAAATGACTTTTGTCAGCCACTTCAATAATAGAGGTTCTTTCTTTTAGAAGTGAGATATTTCGCATTGCCTTTTAAATATGTTTTTTAAAAAACTTTATTATTTATATTTTTAAAGCATTTAAGTTTTTTTATTTTTATATGAAATTTAATTTTTTGGTGTTTTTAGATCATTTTATATGTGATGTCAAAAATGATAAATAAAAAATATTATTTTTTTATATATTTCTGAATAAAAAAATATTTTATAAATAAACTTTAATCACACTTCCAAACGACTATTATAACTAGTCACTTTGCTTCAAATAGAGTTTAAATAATCTTGTTAAAGAAGTGATTTCTTGCACAATCTAGGCCATTTCATGAACTACTTAGGCCCTATTTGGCATTGCGTTTCAAAAATATTTTTGGAAAAATTTAAAAAAAAAATATTTTTATTTTTATTTTAAATTATTTTTTGGTGTTTTTAGATCATTTTCATGTGCTAATGTCAAAAATAACTTTTAAAAAATCAAAAAGATATCATTTTGATGCATTTCTGAACAAAAAACACTTTTAAAAGCAACCTCAAACAAACTCTCAAACATGCATTTAATGCTAGCTAGATAAAAAAAAAAATTGAATTATTCTTGAGAACCATAGAGTTAAACTTGTTAAGATATCGAATATTCAGGTAGATACATTATATCTAATATGAGATTAAAACTCTAAATATTCTTATTAGAGTGCTTGTTATCAATAAAGGTTACTCGCCTAATATACTTTACCTAGACTCATTTTGGATATAATTGAGTTGATTTGCTATACACACACACCAAAATGCCTAGGAAATTGCAAAAGACTAGTTGAGAAAGATATAAATACACAAAATTAGAAAATTTGACATCAAATTTTTGACCCATGAACGTTCTATTTGCAAGAAAAAACTAATTTTAGAAATAAAATTAAAAATTGGATATTTATGGGATTAATTGAAATTTATAAGGTTTATTTGAATTTATTGATAGAAAAAATCAATTTTGAAGTGAATTTAGGTTTTAATTAGAAGAAATTAAAGTTGTATTTTTTTTAAGAGTTAATTTTATTAAATTAAGGGATTAATTGCATAAATATTGAAGTTTAATAGCTAATTAGAAACTTGAATGAAGAAATCCAATCTAGTAACCAAATTAAAAACGGTGTTGGATGTAGGGGTTGAAATTGATCAAATTAGGGGTTAAACTAAAGAAATTGAAAGTTTATTTGTCAATTGAGGGTCAAAATATAAAAAACTTGAACCAAGGACTAAAATAAAAAAATGTGTCAACTTTAAGGTTGACAATTGAGTTTGGCAAGTGTGAAATTTATATAAAATTAAAATTTAGAGGTTATTATGAGCACATTTAAAAAAAAATTTGAAATTTGTCAATCCTAAATAAAAAAAAAAAAACATAAGAGATATGTCATCCAGATTTAATCATGACAAGCTAAGTGACAAGTTTGTCACTAGAGCATCCATATTTTAACAATTTTGGTTGATTGTGTTTCCAACCATTGAAAATGGAGTTACAAACCTCCATATTGAGTAAGGTTGGTGTCACAAGTTTGCTCACGACGTTACAATATCAGGATGAAAGAGTCACCACCTAGTTATTTAGTTTGCGATCCCTAAGAGACATTAACACTCATAACACACCTTATCTTAACTAAGTTGCATTATATGGTCTGGATGTTGTTTAAAGGTGTTGATAAGTTTCTAAGCGGTGGTCACTCTATGACTTGGAATAAGGATTTACATTCATGAATAAATTTGGCATTTCAAATTTATTATGAACTTGTATGCCTAAGTAAATTCTTATAGGAAGAATCCATGTAAGTTCCATTATAGGGTTCACATATCTTGAAAAGCAAAAGCGTTTTCCACAACTCTCAATTAAATATATCCAATATTATTCTGATAACTTTTAGTCAACTTTTGGTACTTAAATACTAACCTACATGTGGGTCCAATATTTTATAATAAATGTATCATTCATTTTCCAGAATTACAATTTTCTAGGGTTATTGAAATACTAGTCAAATCCTTAAAGAATTTTACAAACGTTAATCCAGAAAACAAATACAAAAAAAGACAAATATTTTCTAATTTAATGTTATAAAAAGTTTCTCTCCTTGTCAATTAAATTAATTAGGTTTGTGGTGTTTTTGAAATACTTATTAAATTCTAATAGACAATCATAAATTAGTTATGATATGTATTTTTGTGTTTTTTTAAATATATAATCAAAAGCATTTTTGTGTATAAAATATGAATTAAAGACACTCCAAAATGGCAACTCAACCATGATTCACGAGTTTTTTTTTAGAAGATGGTGAATAATGTCAGATAATGTGTCATTTGCCTTTAATTTTCTGGGTTTATATTGAAAAAAACAACATCATTTTGAACCAAAACATCTTGTTTTGGTCAAATGCATCATTTTATTTAAATAAAATAACACCGTTTTGACAACCCTAACCCCAATATTTGAATTTGTTTAATAAGATACTGAAATGAATTTTGTGAACCTTTTTATAGATATAGGTGATCTTTCCATATAAAAAATTCAAGTGGGTTAATTTAATGTATATGTCATATGATAAACACCTACATATTAGTTTTAAATATCTCTCATACTTTAGCTTTTGAGAGCAATTACTTTTTTCACAAAGAAAAGGAACATAATACCTATTTATCTCAACAAGTCTAATAAATATTCAATATTAATAGAACATTGACCAAGTGCATTTAGTAACAATGTTTTGATGTAATATGAATATAATTATAACAATTTTATTATTTTCTTTGCAAAATATTTTTTCTCATTAGTTTTATCTTTATTTTAGATTGATTGATCGAATATAAATGAATATTAAAAATAAATAAGGTTTTTATTTATAAAAAAAATGTCTTACATGAATAAAGTTAGTGCTACGTGTAACCAACAAATTAGTTACAAGGCATATTCACTAACAAATGAATCATATCTTGATCATTTAAATATATTTATATAATTTATATTATATTCAATATCTATCTATTTGTTATCTTTAATGACAATAACATATAGTTAATGTCAAAACATAATACTCCTTTTATATATATATATATAAGTTAAGTTGCTAATATCAAGTTTAACAATCACATACACAATTATCATGAATAATCTCTACATATATAATCCTTATTAAGATCAACTTAGTTACTTGTCATTTGACAAACATATACATATTATTTATAAGTATTTTTTAATAGAAAATTGACCTAGAACATCTAAGAATAAATATTTGGCTACAATAAGAATTCTCAAAATTGTATTCACTTTGTAATTTTCCCTCCAAAATATTTGCATAAACAATCAATTGACAATGCGATGTATAACCATGCATCTTCCCCCCCTCCTCCATCGATCGCTAGCACTGTTGTCATCACAATCATCTTTCTATCATTTTTACTAAATAAATTCTACTGCTGATGAAGTAACCACCTCATTCTTCTTTAACCTTCACATATAGAATTACTAACGAGTGCACTCAGGGCCCATGTTAGGAAATCATTGTATCAGAGAGATGAATCTGACCGTATTTTGGTATAAGAAATAACCTTGACAGCTGAGTTGTAAATCAAATCAATAGGAAATTAAGTTGCTTTTGATTATTATTAATTAATGGTCGAGTAAAACACAATGGATTTCTCCTAATTAAAAACCGCCCAAACCCTTGGTGAGAAAAGGGTTACCTGCTGGGTGGGTGGGTGTATGATCGATGTTGATAATTACATTTTGATCCACTCAGAACCATCGATGAAGTTGAGTGAAGTAAAGGGCTTGGCTTCCGAGTCAGTGAGTTCTCTTGACCACGACACTCTCCCTGCGAAGTTGGCTCCAGGCCCTGTGCATTTGTATTGCCCATAGAACACGGTCCTGCCAAACCATAGCAAGGAGTTCATCATCCGACCAACGTCATTAGCATGCTTGCAGTAAATTAATATATATTATATTATAGAATGATCTGTCAAGGTTGGAACTGAGTCATATAGCTGGAAATGAACGGGAGAGATGGGAGAGAGAGAGATTTACAATTCACGGTTAGGATCTCCCCAGTTATACCAGCCTTTGGGGATGATGATGTTGTCCATGTACGTGTAAGCAAAGACGACCCGAGAAAAGGGGCCCCAAGCCCTGCCGAGGTAAAGAGCACCCGACCCCGTGACCTTACAGTTCACAAATGAGAAGCCCGTGTCTTCTAGAAGGCTGCTCCTGCCTTGCGCCGTCAGGGCCCCGGTGAACTGAGCTATTGCATGCACGTGACACCCCTTCAGCCACGCCATTTGATTTTGTTAATTATTTATGACATTCATGACACGACCATATAAACTCAAGCATCCTTCATTTCACTCTAAGGATGTTGTAATAAATTTTATTTATTTTACTTTTTTCAAATATAATATTTTATGACTTTTAGTCCCAAATTTAAAACAATTCATAAAACGAAATTGGAGTGGTGCGTCCATAGAGGAAAATTATCACACACGTGTCCCTCAAGCCCATGCGCCCCCCTTGGGTTTCGTATTGGGCTGGTCACACTTGGGTTATGAAAAGCAGGCCCAATTACTCTTGGATTTTTTTTATATGTAACAAAGACAAATCTCTCTTGACTCAATTTATTAAATTAGTATTTAAATGGTTGTTCACTTTTCAAAATAGTAGGCCTTTTAATGATAGTATTGTCATTTATTTATTAATAACTATGCATTAGCCTAACATGTATGATTTTTAAAATAATTTGCATAGTCATATTAAATGATGATAGAATATTTATTTAAGGAAAACATTGTTATATAATTTTCTCGAATTTATTATTCTCATTATTTTATATTGGCGTGTAAATTTTTTTTTATTTATGATTAGTTTTTTTAAAATGAAACTTTCCTTCACGATCATAATTCGTTTCTACTTAAAATATAATGTTTATAAAAACCAGCATCTTTTCATCTAAATATTAAATAAATGAATGGATGAGAAAATTTGTTTTTGATTAAAAATATACACTTTTTCCATTTTAGTTCAGATTGTTATAGTTTTTCTAAATGTATTTTTCTGATTGTACTTATAATAAAAAAAAAATTATTTGTTGTTAGAAAAATTACATGAATTAAAAGTGATTTTCCTATAAAAAAAAATATTTTTTTTTGTTCCATAATTTTATTTGTTGTCTTGCATGCAAATGTTTATTTTTATTACCATATAATTAAATAAAAATTAAGTTTTTTTTAAATAAAATTAATAAACTCATTCTAGCCATGACCTAGATCATGAAAAGAATAGGTTAACTCGAGTTAATTCAGATTTATAATAAATATTATCCTTTCAATATTAAAAAAATATATATCACAACAACATTTTTTTAATATTTTTTTTTAAAATCAAATCAAGTTTTGACTCTATGATTTAGTTGCGAGTAAACTTTACACTAAATCAACTTTAACTCAATTTAATTTTAAACTTGGACAGGTCTAAAGGTTGAGCAGCAGTTCAATGAGTTGCATTGTATGCCGGTTTAACAACATTGCTAAAAAACATTATCTGGTAGTAATCAACTACCTGTCTTCTCTTTTTCTCTAAAACTAAAATAAAATAAAATAAAATAAAATAAAATAAAATAAAATATAGTCATCTATAAAACAGTGAATTAGCTTTTTATTGTATTTCTCTCCAACAACATCTTGGTTGATTGATGGTAAGTGTTATGGTTTTCATTATTTTATTTCATCCAAATTTAATTGGAATAATACTGATAGATTAATTTAGTTGTACTTAAATAGCTATATTTTCCTCTCTCGAAAAATAATTATTACTATTTTAATGACAATTAAAAGTAATTAGTTAGGCATGAAGGATTCTAACCTCAAATAAGGATAGCCCGTTACCAAAAATGAAATCCACAGAACCTTCAATGTAGCAATCCTTGTAATAATGCCTGCCCAGATGATCATAGAGTGTGTCCTGCGCTCCCAAGAATTTGCACCCCAAGAAAGCTGCTGTATCTGCTGATATTCTCAATGCCACAGCCTGCTTTCCCATGGCTCCTGGTGCTGGCAACGGTGTCGTATTCTGCACCACAATCTCTCTTTCAGCGAGAAGCACGCAGAGCCAATATGATCTACAGTATCACAATCGTGGGTTCGCAGCAAAAAATATATATATATATATTACCTTGAATGTGATGTTCTTGGCAATAAAAAAGGGGGAATTCACAGCAAAAGTAGCCGAGCCGTAGGTTCCCATGGGCTGTCCTCTAGCCCCCGGTGTCTGAGCAGTGTCTCCCCACTGAACAATTGTGTTATCGGCTCCTGCTCCTTCTACTGTTATGAAGGATTTCAATGGCGGTATACTCACCTTTTCTCTGCAAAAGCATATACCCTTGGCTCAAACTTCATAGTGAAAGACACAGATAGTAAATTAGGGGATGATAAGAACTCACGTGTAAACTCCTGCACGGATTTTGATGACCACCCTCACGAGATTGATGAAGGGAAGAGAATCAATTGCCTCTTGAATTGTTGTGAAGTCACCGAGGGATGGGTTCTTGGCGACAATGAGGGTGTAGGAAGGGAATATCTTGTTCTTTGCTGCTCTGAAAACCGAGTGCTTAAGACCACCAACAAACGTGACCCACTTCATGAATTGCTGCTCTGAGAACTGAACTCTGCTCCCATTTATCACCGGCGGCACTCTTCCAGAGTTTCCTGTTCTCAATCCCTTGGTGTGGCACAGTGTTTGGCCTGAATTGAGGAGGAGAACGACAACGAACACGTAGACAGAGTAGCTGTCTCGACAGGCTGACATTGTTCTACACGAGAAAGCTTGAGCTGTGAACTCTGGTGAGAATACGAACGCTCCCTGTGGCTAGCTGCTGTGGTTTATATACGTATTTTTTTTTTTTATTTTTATTTTTATTTTAGGAGGGCAAGACTATTCCACACCGGCCATTTAGGTATCGCTGTATTTGAAAACATAATACATACCGACCAATAACATGGTGTCATAACCAAACCAAACTCTTTTTTTACTGAGTTAGGGATTACGTACCAGTTTATCCATGTATTTTAACTAATTTTATGAGTTTTAAAATTAATAAGTATATAAACTTTTAATAATCATCATATTAATAATCATATAAATATAAATCGAGATAATAATAATAACATGTAAAAAGCAAACAAACTGGTACCACTCTCCTACACCTACACCTGCTAACCAAACCCTATGTTTGACATGGAAAGGGATGCAGACACGAGGGAAGACGTCACGGGCGCTTCCACTGGGAGACAGAGAAGAGGAGCAAACAATACAGGCCACATAACATATGATGTGTGAGCACCTTTTGTTTTTTCTTTTTAAAAAAAAATGATTTCAAACAACCCCAATACTTTTTACTTGTTGTTTTTCGTGCTCGTGACTCTCTCCTTCTGTTTGCGTGTGAAGGTGAATATTCGGTAAGGAATGGTGGGCTTTGTTTCCCTGCATACCCCTCGTATGGGGTTATAGCGTGCCTCTATTTGTATACTGACATTCTCCACAGATAACAACACCTACTTAATTATTAATTAATCAGACTAAAAGGCAAGCATAATTAGCATATTATCTTTCATCTGAGCACTTTGCATGGTTCAGATCAATCGGGCTGCCCGTAGAAAAAGTAATCATCGATTACTTTTATGTTTAAACGTGGATGATGAAATTGTTTTTAAAATTATTTTTTTCATTTAGAAATATATTAAAATAATATTTTTTATTTTTTATTTTTATTTTTTAATATTATTTTCTGATATAATAAAAATGATCTAAAAACACCAAAAAATTTAATTTAAAATAAAAAATAATATTTTTTTTCAAAACTTTTAAAATGTAGTATCAAACCGGGCCTGCACGTTGAGAGATGTCCCTACATTTGGTTCTCAAGATGACCTTGAATTTCCAAGGATTTAATAAAATAAATTGGGTCTTCATTTTTCCGCTAACAAAGATGTAGTTTTTCACTATAACAAGATTTTTGAAACACCTTCTTTTTTTTCATGTAAAAAACTCTAAATTGTTAACCAAAGCATTTAATTTCTGTGGTTATTGATATTAGTTAAAGTTAAAGACACATTAAAAACATTTTCCCCTTAAATAATGAATAATAAATATTTGGCTATCTCCATAAACTAATTGCTAAAGCTATCTATGAACTTCCACTAGTCCAATATTGGGTGGTTGGATGTGGGATAATGGTCCTGAAACTTTAAAGCTAAAAACAAAATCAAAAGATATGGTTGTTAATGTATATGGTAGCTAAGTGGTTACTTTACATGTAACACTTAATTTATTCATGTAAAATATATTTATTGTTAATAAAAACTTTTTTAATCTTTAATACTATATTATATTTGATCAATGAATCTATAGTAAAGGTAAGTCACTGCAACAAAAAATGTTTTGTATAAAATATTATAAAAAAGTTATAATTATAAGATTTATTTTACATCAAAACATTGTTCTTAAATATCCTGGGTCAATATTCTATAATTAGAACTATAAATATATTAGAGTTGTTGAAATCGATGCATACTATGTTTATTATTTTATGAAATGAAGCAATTAGTTTCATAAAATGAGGTATCATAGATACCTGAAACTAATATGTAGATGTTTGTCAAATAATATTTATACAAAATTGACTTGCAAGAGATTCCATATGAATGGATCATCTATGTTTATAGAAAGCTACATGTAATAGTTACGTAAGTGATCCTTAGACTTGAGATCACTAGATTATTTTATATAGAAAGTGTTGTTTTTTTATCTTGACCATTTGTTATAATAATTTAGAGTAATAAATAAGAAAATATTGGGTATAACATAAACTATATAAAATATTTGAATAATCAAGAGATGACTCATCACCCAAGGTGAATTAAGAAAAATGTTACATATCTTCCCAAATAGTATGGATTGTGGAATGTAACTTCACAACTCTAGAGGTTACAATTCTAAACCTAGAAATAATCAAGTATGGACTTGATTGAATAAATTCTAAAATCATGCTAAACTAATATATTTGATATTATTCAAAGGAAAAATTGATATTTTACCATTCAAATTTATATATATATAAAAGTTATATCTCTTAGTATATAAAAGTAAAGAACAATACAAAAACACCTAAAACACTAAAGAAATGAACCAACACTCAAAGGTATTGCAATCTCACTCAAAGTTATAATAACCTTTCTCTTTTAAAAAGGTTTAAGAGACTTCTCACTAATGGTTTGTGTAGATTACTATTAAAGGTTGGATATTTGGATGACTTGTGGTTTGCAACAACCTAGCCTCTAAAAGATTATTCAGAGCAAAAAAAAAAAAAACATTAGATCTTCAAGTCATCTTTGTATAAACCCTAAACAACTCTAGATCTGTCTAAGAGATCCATAAAACTCATCAAACAATTCTTACAATTTTCAATGCATTATTTTGGGAAACCAACAATGATTGATGACCATAACGGATTTCAAAGGCATAATAGTTTTTTATGCAATTACATAATTGATATCTTAACTACCAATCGTTCTCATTAAATTGTAAATTTTGTTGTCATATTGCAATTCATCCCTAGGAAAAAATTGCATTTTAAAAGTTTTTTGCAATAATATATGCTTGTTGACATGCATGAAATGCATGAATGTAGTGTAGTTGAAAAAATATATATAAGAAAGAAAAAAAAACTATACCATTTATAGTCTCATCATTGGAAGAATGCTAATTTGAATATATTTGTCACCAACTTTTGATAGCCAATATGTTTGATATGTCCTTGCCTAATGCATGATTTATAGTAAGTCAATAACAATTTCTTTATATTGTTCCTTGTGGTGTTTTTTATTTGGGAGTAAGAATATTTAGTTTTTTACTTTATGTGATTTTATTTTTTATTGATATATAATTTGTATTAAGTTAATGATGATATTTGTTATGTTTTTCATCATTTATTTTCTATCCTCCTAATTTCTCATAAATTCAAAAACATTTTAAAAAATATACATTTTTGAAACAATTTCTTAAAATTGTATTTTCTTTAATTCTCTTCAACTAATTTGGCATATTCTCAACCCATTACCAAAATTAATTGTTTTACCAACAAAACTTTTAATCGGTATAATAATGTAATTTTCATCGGTAATCAGTTTCTTGACCAATACAAGTACAAGAAATATACATCGGTAAATTTTTTGTCGGTAATTTAGTTACTGTCAGTAACTCCATTGACATTGTCCTCACCAACTGAAATACCAACTGTAATTGCATCGATAAAAACACCGACTGTAAATCCATCAATATATTCTATCAGTGTGGCCATTAGAATATATCATCGGTGATTCCATCGTTAACATCTACTGGTGATTTCATCGGTATAGTCATTTTGTATTTTGAGTAATTTATGTCCAACACTCTAGAAAGTACCGACAAACCATTTCATCGGTAGAGCCATTATTGACAATGGAATTTTAAGTAATTTTTGTTCAACTCTCTATAAAATATTGACGGAACATTCCATTTGTAATTCCGCCACTACTATTTTAGTTTAAAAAAAAGATAAATTTTTAAAAAATATATAAATAATAAATAAATAATCAAAATATATTTTGAATTAGAGTAAATTAATTTAAAATTCAAATAATTATTACAAATTATTAAATCTTTAACATTCAAGATTCAAATAAAATAAATCTAAAATAGAGACAATGCTCATACCAATATTCCCTAGGTTATATACATAACCTATTGAATCAAAGTTAATAATTGGTTTCAACATAGCAACAATATATTTTCTTTGGTTTTGGGCATGCAACAAGCAAGTAAAAAACAAAAAAAGGAAAAAATTGTAACAAGATTTAGTACTAAGAAAAAATGTAAAAACTAAATGCTTATTCCTGCCAAAAATTCATGGACCATCTCGGTGATTTTGGTGTAAAACATGTTTTATATGTCCACATAACATGATTCTTATATCCATGGAAATATCATTGATAGATATACATTGTAAATGTTTAAGACTTTCTCAAATTACATCATTATCCCGGACATTCAGTTGGCACAAGTTGATGGAACACAAGCTGGAAAATTCAGAAAACATGGACATGTTTCTATGTTTTTGTCCAGAAAACACATTATAGACTTCCAAATCATGTTATTATTTCTTCCATGGACATATAAGTGATACATGAACACTTCTTCGGTTGAACACTGTTTCAGCATCTACCACTATATGAGACATTTATCGGTATTTTGGACATATCTTCGTATATAGACATCCAAATGATGTGGTTCTACATTATCTGGAAAGATAATCGACAGGTCAACATCCATATTGTTTAACACTTTTTTAAAACTCGATCATCATCACGGGGAAACTTTAGTGGAAGTGGGTGAGCCGCATGCTGGACATTCTGGGATAGCTTAGACAACTTGGAAGAACGTGGGAAGAATCCATGACAGCCTATCATCATTTATTTATTTTAAAATTTGACATAAATAATCACTATATAAGGAGGTTCTTCATAAAGAAAATGAGGGGAAAGGGAGAGAGAGAGAGAGAGATCTTAGACAATTCAAAAGAAAAATGCATCATGGAAGAGGAAGCATGAAGAAATGTTTCTCTCTTCATCCGAGTTTTTCTTTTAATTCCTTTTTCTTTTCATCGTGTTTAAGTTTTGTTTCCTTTGATTAAGAATTAACTAATTTTCTTATTTTAGGGCCCTGATGTCATCTTTGAATTCTTTACATGAGTTAAATGTACTTGAATTGAATTGAATAGCTTTTGATGATAGCAATTTGATGATATTGGTTTTCATCCTTGTAATTAACTCATGGAAATGCATGTTTAAGGTGTTGAATGATGTAACTAAAGTTGATGTTCGATATTTCATGTTTAATGATCCACTGACTGACGTAGTGGTAAGAGCTTGGGACTAAGAGGTTTGTTTCTCCCTGTGGTCTCATGTTCGAGTCTTGTGATTGCTAATATGATGGTCACCGGAGATATACATGATCATTAACTTCAGGACTCATGGGATTAGTCGAGTCGAGGTGCACACAAGTTGACCCGGACATTCACATGAAAAAAAAAGTTGAAGTTCGATATCATTTCATGGATTCATCAAACCTTGGTAGTGTAGTTTAGAAATAAAAACGAGGTAACTTGCTTGCACGCTGCGTTGGACTTTTTTCTATATAGGAAACTGATTGATTTTTATGTGTTGTAATTGGTTATCTTAATATTTTATTAGTAAAATTGTAATAGATAAAATCTAATAAAAATGAATTTTTCCCCGCCAAAAAGGAACATTGTATTCGAAAAGCAGGGGAAGTTGTTCGTATATTTTTTAATTGTAGATAACATTGGCAAATTTGTCTACCTATTTTGTTTATGTGTTTTCTCGAATTTTTCTTTTATGTAATATTATATCTGAAATATTATACATAAAAATATTGTAAAAGTATTTTTTTTTTAACTAAAACAACCTAAAATCTATGGATTGTAAATATTGTTTATGTATAATATTTCAGATCTGAAATATTGTAAATATTATTTAATAATTATTATTTTAAACGCATTTTCCATAATAAAATGAATATATAAAAACCTAAAAACAATTATTATTATTATTATTGTAAATATTTATGCTATAGTAAGAACCAAAGTTTTGTACGCTAATTATTTTACTCAGATATATACCATTATAAGAAACATCTAAGACAATTAACATTTTTTTGAATTTTCAAAGAACATTATAGCTATGGCTAAGTAGAGGGCAATTGGCTCGTACATTTTTTCATTCTATATAATTTGCCCTAATTTTTCCACTTGTTTTTTCTACGTGTGACTTCGTATATTTTTTTGGTTATGTGATATTAGATATGAAATATCATACATAAAAAATTCGCAAAAGTAAACCTCTAAGAAAAATAACATCAATTGATGAATTATTTCAATTATTATTGTCATTGTTATTATCATTATCATTAAATTGTCACAATTATTGTATCTGTTATTATAAATATTATTATAAATAATTCATATTTCTAATTATTATTGTTTGTACTATCAATGCCACCATAATTATTGTTAGAAAAAGAAATTAAATTATTTTTTTGTTTTATAAGATTTATTCCTCATATTATTATATTAAAGTATTTCAGAACACTGATATTAATTTTTTTTCTACAAAAAACCTAGGTCATATATATATATATATATATATATATATAAAAAGGCCTAATATTAAATAAATATAAAAATATATAATTAGTCTCACATATTTATAAGAAAAAAAAACTTATAAATAATCATTATCATTATTTTGAATGTTTTATATATAATAATTAGAAATTTCAACACCTAACAATATTAACAAAAAAAATTTTTTGTTAAAAAACAAAATAAATGAAAAACAATATTATTATATTTTAAAAAATTATTTGACTTGAAGAATAAATAAAAATTAAAAATTAAAAAACAAAGAGCAAAAATAATAAATATCAATTTTTTAAATGATCACCAACACAAATTAAAATTTAAACATCACATAAAAAAAAAGTTAATAACAGTGGAAATAATAAAAATTAGAAACAAAAACTAAGAGCATGTACATATAAACATAGACAAAAATAGAAACTATTTAAGAAATATAAAAAATAAAGGAATTAAAATAAATCCAAGATTAAAAGTATAAAGGCCGAAATGGAAAACATATATGTAATAAATTTAATTTAAAGGACAAAATTGAAACAAATCAAAACTTTGATACCAAAAAAATTAAAGAATTTAACACAAAACCAAAAATTAAAAGAATGAGGACTGAAATAAAACTAAAATATATAATCAATTTGAATTGAAGGATACAATTGAAACAAATCAAAACTTTGATACCAAAAAAATTAAAGAATTTAACACAAAACAAAAAATTAAAAGACTGGGGAACTGAAATGAAACTAAAATATATAATCAATTTGAATTGAAGGATACAATTGAAACAAATCAAGACTGGGATATCAAAAATATTAAGGATTTCAAACCAATCGGAAAATTAAAAGACTAAGGACCGAAATGAAACCACAATATATAATCAATTGCAATTGAAGGACCAAATTGAAACAAATTAAAAACTTATATAACAGAAAATAAGGACCATAAACAATAATTGAAAGATTAGAGACTACAATGAAAATTCAATAAACAGCGGGGGCTAACAGGTACTTTGGCACGTAGGAGAGAGAAAAAGGGCGAAAAACTTCAACAGACCACTGACACGTCTACAGGCATCTAAGACTTCCACGCGCCACACCATGAGGAAGAGAACATGGAGGAGAATAATTCTAGACATCGGTAAGATATTTTTGCACGTCGAAAACCATCGCACGCGCCGTCGGAAACCCACGTGAATACCGAAATGGATAGCGTGTTCGGCCACGCGCCAACAGTACCGCGTCAGAATATATATAAAAAAAAATGGTAAATTATCGGCACACCCCTGCAGCTAACTCTTGGATTTTGTCTTATATGGGGGTATATATGTATTTTGTCATTTTTAAAAAAAAAGGTGCAGTTACCTTACTAACCTTGGTTTTACTGATCATTTTTGTCTTATTAGGGGGATATTTTTGTATTTAGTCATTAAAAAAAATATATGCAATAACTTTAATTCCTCCGCGGTAACTATGCATTTTTATCTTATTCATGGGTATTATGGTTATTTTATTTTATTTTATTTTATTCATCTTATTCATAGGTATTATGGTTATTTTACTATGTACAGAAAAGACAAAAAATCAAAAATATCCCCGGACCCAAGACTAAAAGCACAGTGAATGGAGGAGAAAAATAGTAATTTCACTATTTCAATCCACAATGTTTTTTAGTCTAAATGAACAGTGCAAAAAACTGTTCATTATTGTGGAAATCCCTGTCCTCATTTACCTTATAAGATAATACTCATCATCGTGATCTATATTTATTTATATTGAGACCATTTAATGAATTTAGAAATAAATATTGGTAGTGTACTTTAGAAATAAATACTCATTGGACACCCACATTAATGAATTTATATTGATTTCTATGATAATGGAAGTAGACATAAGATTAAGATAGATGTAAGTGTTATACCTTGAAAAAAAATATCATATACAAAAGGTAATTCAGTCATTATAATTAGTATATTTAAATTCAGGAAGAAATTCAAGTGATAAAATCTTACGCTATAGAGACCTTTGTCTTTGATTTGTAATTAAACAAAAAAAAAACGCACTTTATTATACAAATTTGAGATCTTTTAAATAGTATATGGTATTGATAAATTAATGTCCCCAAGAAACTTGGTGTGGTGGCAAAGAACTTGATATCTGTATTGCAAATTTTAATTTCGAGTCAGGATGCACTCACCCTGTAAGAATCTGAAACAGTCAAAATTTTACTCGTTTAACTCATACCCACAAAGAGTGTTTAAAAAAAATAATGTTTTGTCTAATAAAAAAAAATTAATACTTGAACCAGCTTTTTATGGAAACTTGGTGTGGTGGCAAAGAACTTGATATCTGTATTGCAAATTTTAATTTCGAGTCAGGATGCACTCACCTTGTAAGAATCTGAAATAGTCAAAATTTTAGTCGTTTAACTCATACCCACAAAGAGTGTTTAAAAAAAATAATGTTTTGTCTAATAAAAAAAAATCAATACAGGGTTCAAGTATTGTATCCATGTGCTTGTGGTATAAGTGAAGGGATGATGCACCAAGGTTCTGGCACCATTTAGATTTTATTACTTTGTTTTCATTTATTTATTTCTGTTTGCAAATTAACATGTCATGTAACAGTGCACAAATTGAGCTTTTTAATCCAAAAATTGATAGAACTAAGAAGGGAACAAAGACGCAAGATGAAGTAAAAATGTGATATGCCATGCACGTTGGTGATGTCATTATTCCTTCTTCCAAAATCTCCAAAAATTCATTTCAAGAACATGGCCGAAAGAATTCAATAACTTGTCATTGAGCAAAACATTCATGAAAACTGGCATCTTTTAATTCGAGTAATTATTTAAGATCCAATGACATATACAATTGGTAATCTTCCTTTTCCTTGAGCAATACAATTCAAGAAAATTAGCATCCTTTAATTGAAGTCATCATCTAATTAACCATTGCATGCAAATTTATTTAATGGATTATGAAACTAATTACATGTGCAAATATCATTGACTTGTCATCATAGTTCAAGCATACCTGATTGATAGAATTGCACCCCCATTTTCAAGCCACTCTTATGCTTTCAATGTGGTAAGAGTTTGAGATTAAAGAGTTTGTTCTCTCTGTAATCTCAGGTTTGAACCCTGTAATTGTTAATATGATGGTCATTGAAAACTTACATAGTTGTTAACTTTAGAGCTCGTGAGATTAGTCGAGATGCGTGGAAGCTGGCCCGGACATCCCATATTAATTAAAAATTAACAAATTCTAAGTATTTAATTCACCAACAAATAAAAAAATGAAGTAAATAACCTAACTAATGAGACATTGTTAGATTTAGGTTTTAATTATTAACATGCACATGTAGTATTTTGAAGAAGAAAAAAACAAATGTAGACAATCGAATTATATAACCTATCTAGCTTTGAATTGAAGTAGGTCATCATTGCAACATCATCAAACCATATATATATAGAAGTGCAAGACCACAGCTAGTTGAGGAGGCGTAGTTGTTATTATATAGACTCGGGAATTAAAAAAAAACATTATTATAATAATTCGTATTCCAATGACAAAAAAATAATAATAGTATATTGCGGCGATGCTTACCATAAATTGCATATCCGATAGATGCTGCTTGAAAGGACATCGTAGTACTATACATGTCTATAGTCATAATGAATCCTCTTGTTTCTTGAATGTTTTTCTTCTTAAGAAAACAAAATAACACCACCACCCTGAGGATCCATCGTTATCACTGTGGTATCACGTGCCATATTAATATAAACCTATATAAAAAACCCACGAGCTGCATTGAAATTAATTGTCTCTATCATATAACACTGATTACTTCTTTATATATATATATATATATATATATATATATATATATATATATATATATATATATATGAGAAATGGCCGGGCCCATGTAAGAACCTACTGGTGTGGCATCCTACTTATTGCATCATAAGGCCCAATCACTAATCACATCATCAGGCCTCTGCAATAATAAGGAAAAGAAAATAGAAAATTGTCGGTGAAAAAAAATAGTTTTTACTTTCTTCATCAAGATCAACAATGTAGGGAGATGATTTGAGAACAGTTGTTATAGCATCTCTGTTTGGGGGCATATCTGGATTCAAGTATATGGTTGAACTGTTCATGATGGACCTATAGAGATGACAAGCACAGATGCCATACATGCAATGCCTTGACCTTGATATTAGATTTAATTAAATAATAATTGACATGAATAAAGTTAAATAACATACCAATACTACTAGGAAACTGATGTGAAGCAATCAAGTAACTCGCCCTCAAAAACAATAATTCTTGAAAAGCCAATCAAATTATATTTGATAAAAATATGACACAAAGATAATTTGTATCTAGGTATCAGTACTATTGGATATGAATCCTCACCCACCAAATAACAATTCACGAACAAGAAGTGTGGATTGACGCCGCGAAGTCAATTGAACCTCAATAAGTTGTTTTTAGTTCTTTAGAAAGCCAAAGAAAAGAGAATTCTCACTCGTACAAGAACACAAAGTTGCATTCGTAATTTGAATATCATTAAGCAAAAAATATAATCTAAAACTTAGATTACATATGTATTTTTAACCTACGCTAAAGCCTATATTAGCCAAAGATATGGACTTATATAAAACTCACTTATAATCATACTAAATCCATAGTTGTAAAATCCGTTCCGGGTACCGTTCTGGTTTTTTGTTTGGAACGTTCCGTTCCGGTTTCGGTGCATTCCAGCGTTCCGTTCCGGTTTTGTATTGTTTATATTTATTTAATTATATATATGAAAAAAATAAAATATTAATTTAACAAGTATAATTTTTTAAAATTATTTTTTATGCTAACTATTTTTTATGCTAATTATTATTATTATTATTATTATTATTATTATTATTATTATTATTATTATTATTATTATTATTATTATTATTATTATTATAACCCCTCCCTCCCCCGTATATATTATTATTATTATTAATTTATAACAAGTGAACACCCCCCCCCCCCCATAAAGTTAGTATAAAAGTAAAACTTTTACTAACCCTACTTCTTCACGCCGCCGCCCACCTCATCCATCATCTCCCTCAGGCCTCATCCATTTCTAAGCCTAAACTGCTTCAGTTCTCCTCGCATTCCCAAGACAAAATAGAAGCAGCAAGTCTATCCTCTCCTTCTCTTGCCTAAGTTCTTTCTTCTGTTCTTGTTTCTTTGCTATGCTTGCTCTACAAATTCTTTGACGACTGCGAGGATTCCAGTTTACAGTTTTGTGAAAATTGAGATTTCTCAAATGCAAAATTGAAATTGAAGAAAGCCCTTCGCCTCGTGTTGCGCTGGGGTTAAGAGATGAAAATTGATTTGGGAATTTTTGAAATCGGGTTGAATCTGTGTGTTTTGTAAGAGAACTTGAAACGACGTCGTTTTGGCTGGACCTGGGACGGAACGCTCGGTACGAAACCGGGGCGTTCCAGCCGAAAAATGACCGGATTTTCCGGATCTGGCCGGGTTTTTTATCGGGACAAAAATGTCTCCGTTTTGTCCCGGATTTTGCACTGGAACGGAACGGGATTTATAACTCTGCTCAAATCTCTAAGTATCTAAGCCCAAATGATGTTTATAAACCCTAAAACACAAAATATGAATTTAAACTTACATATGCAAATAAGTTTGTGTGTTTGTGTGATGTTTATAATCATATTTTTTGTTAAATTAATATTTTAATTTTTTATATCATATATATATATAATAATTAATTATATATATGAACAATACAACACCGAAACGGCACGTCCAAAACACTCTGAAACCAAAACATTCCGTACCAATAGAAAAAAACAAAGCACCAACCAAAGCGGAATTGACAACCTTGATGCAAATTGATAATACAATTGAAAATTTAGTTAAACTTACATATGCAAATAAACCACCACACAATAAATAAAAAAAAGAAGATATAATTATGGTGTGAGACAATCACTACCAATGCTAAAAACGTCAAATCAATGATAGCAACAACATTGAGGCTTGTCGCACAGTAACACCTTTTCTATCATGATCATAAAACCACTTGAAGATGCCTTTGTCATAAGCTAGTTTCCAAATCACACCATGTCCACCGGGCTTGCATACAGGTGCAAATGGTTTTGTGACCAAACAACCAATAAAGGAGATCAATTCTTTCTGTAGCCATGAGTCTGTTAAGTGCTGGTCTCAGAAAACATGGTCAATCTTGGACTCTGCATGATGTTTCCACATCAAGACCCTGCCTCAGCAATACACAGTAACTCCTCGTCTCTGTTCTGCATTTTCAAGAGAGTGAAGCATGCCTAATAATTCCAATGTGCAGGCAGGTGCAAGCTCCTCCAAAGATTCTTCTCTCTACATACAAAACCCAATAAGTTCCATATAATTGTTTTTTGTCCCTTTTACCACAGACCTGAAATTATAAGAGCACAAATTCTCAACAAGCGAATGAGAACATGTAAATAAAAAAAAATCCATTTCGTTACATAAAAATGCTCACTTCGAGTTTTCAACATGTGCCTAAGATGCCGAAGAGATGTTAAGAACAACATTCAATCTGAGTCAGAGAATGCATAACTGAAACCAAAATGCATGAAAAACACTTTTCTTTCTTCAGTTTTCCAAAGCATATTCAAGAACCAAATAAGATCTGACAATGTCAATCTGTATGCTTAACAAGACAATAATACCATAACTGAACATCTCTTTAATGTAAATGAGAGACAAAAGGATGAAGATTTATACCTAAAGAACTACCAAGGAGACTCTAGTCCAGCAGGCAAATCCACGAGGCCATCTTTGGCATAAATGGACCTATAAACACCTACGCTGATTGCTGGAGGAAGTGCAAATTAAAGGAGAAGAACAAACTGATATAACCGATTTGAGTGCACAAAGCCAAAACAGATTGCATATTTAATGATAACTACTCCCAAAATCAGCAAAATAATATATCTAATGACCACTCTACCAACAATCACCAAGAGTAGCACCTTCGTTCCTTTCAAACCTAAGAACATCGATAGTGATAATTATTCCATGCTTTCAACAATGCAACTAGTAAAAGAAGGCAAGCCCGTTAGAATACAAAAATCAAGCAGTCACGCTTACCCTTCAGAAGATTTGCTCTCAATATCAAAGTCATAATTGGAATGGCCGCCTTCCTGAAAACATGAAAGAATGCTAGGGAAATTAGGTTACTAAAAAATAAAAGCAAAGATTCTTGGGTATCTTCATATCATCAAAGACAGGATACTGACCTAGCCATGTCTGCAGAGTCTTCAATCGCATGAAGAGGAGCGCTATCACCAATTAGTACTTTTCTGAATGGAGGGATGATACCAATCATCAATCCAACAATCTATAAAAATAGATTTCCTTCCCATACCAACAATTTTTTTCGCAAATCAGAAAACCACAAGTTCCATTCTCAATTCCCCACCTGCCGAGACATAACAGCATCCATGGTATAACCCTCTTCCACTTGAGGAGAGGAGAGGGCGATTGAAGATCGATTCAGCGATGAAGAAGAGAGATTCAGGTTAATTAATTTTTTTTTGTTTTTAATTGATATTGGAGAGCGGGAGTGGATGAACGGTGAGATTCATGGTTTAGATAGATTCATCTAATGGTTTGTATTATTTGTATTATTTCATGGTTTAGATAAACGGATGACATTTTAAATTATTTTTTTAGTATTGGATAATTCTTTGTAAAGTTTTTTCAATCAACAATAGATTATTTGTTGCAAATTTGATACAACTATATCTTTAGTTGATTTTTCATTGCTCAATACAATTCATTACTGTTCCATTACTAAAATCCATTGCTAACATCCATATTTTTTAGTAGTATAAAAAAGAAAAAATAGGAGAAATTGAGTCAATGATATAAAGGAAACGAGTTTTAGAGGGTGCTTGTTTTTGCATTGCAACTAGAGGTTGCAAAAAAACTGAGGGATTGAGTGTTTGTAATTTTGAGAAGCAAAAATTTGACGTGGGACTCAACTATTTGACTGCAGAACCGGAGTTTCACGGAAAGCAACAATTTGCTGCTTTCCTTGCGTTGCGGTCTGGGGGGGAATATTTTAGTTTATTATTTATTATATTTCTTATAAAAAATAAATTTTTAATTTTAAAATAGTCTAAAAAATAATTATGATAAATAAATATATTAGAAGGAGATCACAATATAATTTTTGTCTCGCAATCTTAATTTTGTTTTAGATGATATTTTACTATATATGTTGTTCCGGGATCACAAAGGTTTTCACGTATTAATTTATAGTTCGTGATGAAATTACAAATAGTTTGATGGGAGAATAAAAACAAGTATTTAATTTACTTGAATTATTAATTATATTTTATTATTATAATTATTAAATATTTAAAAAACAATATATATACACACTTTAAAGTAATTTCACAAGTTGAACGCAATATGAAAAGTTTGGTAACTAAACACTTGAAACTATTTTTCATTAACCTCAAACTCAACCACAATTTTAACCAAACACTTTAAAAATTATTTTGAACCGCATCTAAAGTGTTTTTCATGAAACTATTTTTTTAAAACTTCAACCATAAAAGCAAAAACAATACAAACATCATCATTTTTTTTAACTTATCAATAGCCTTATATATTCATAGCATGGAAATCCTTTCCATTGAACTTTATTATAAACCATTAGAAATCAATGTTTCTAAACACTTGATATTAAAAAGTTTATAAAATAAAATATGCTCTCCACCAAAGCTCGCTAGGTTGGTAAAGGGGTTTAATGAAAAAGTTTTGTATAAAAAGAGAATTCCCAGTAATAAATGGTTAGTACTAAGACTTTATAATGTCTTAACAAGAATAATCTTCTATGGAAGAGTAATTTTTCATATCATTATAAACACAAGAAATCAATACACCAATTCGCAACACATAATCACTTTCTTAGCAAAACTTTGATTTTCCCATCCAATGCACTTTCTTTGAGGACTGTACTAATGCTTAAGAACCCATATTCAATACCAATTCTAGGGGGGAAGTCTTCTCTTACCATGAAATTGGTTGAAACGAATACACTACTAGAAAATCAACTAACACATACAAAAACACTAATGGAAACTTTTTCGTTGGTATTTTGCAGTGAGATTTACCAACAATTTTTTTTTCATATTCTTATCTATCGGTAAATACAAACAAAAATATCTTATTGGTATATACCATTATAATTATATTATGAAAAAAGAATAAAAAAAATATACATATAAGATAACGTGTGACTTTTATAGATATTATTACCAACGAAAATTGTTCGTCAATAAATATCGATAGTAAATTTAGTAAGGGGAACTATAATGGGATTAAAAAACCCTAAAATTATGATGATGTGGCATTATTACCAACATAATTACTAACATATTAACCAATGAATATATTTCATTGGTAAATTTGTTGGTGATTTTTTAATTTATAACTTGACTATCAATCCTCTTCTTCCCCTCTCTTTTTTCTCCTTCTTCCTTCTATATTTTTTCCCTACTACTAACAACCACCCCCTCACCCCGATTTCAACACAATAAATTTAGTGATCATAACTCATAGTTTGTGAGTATTTGTGTTCTCCTTCAATTATTTTAGGATTCTTCGCTATAAGTAAGAAAATCTAACAAAAACAATTTAGGATTCTACACATAACAAGATTTATTGACGAATGATTGTTGTCTGTGAGGATGTCAGTAAGATAATTACCAACGAACATGAGTTCAAATACCAACAAAGATATTTCCATTGGTAAAATTATTAATTCTGGTAGTTATATTTTCACAACTCTAGATTTCTTTCAATTTCTAGCACTATGTCATCACCACACAAAACCCTTCTCTAGTTTACAAAAATTATGATTTTTCCACATTCACCATAGTTTTTATTAGCAATCAAACAAACCATTAACAAATCCCTACAAAAATACTAAACCCCCACAATTGACAAGTAAGAACAAAAAATTTAAATCCTATAAACACCCAATTATTCAAAAAGATTATAAAACAAAAAAGCATCCCATGAGGAAAAAAATGGTTAGAAAAGGATGAACCATTACAATAGGGGTAAGAAAGGAAAGTTAACAAGATCATACCCACGCCACCTAAAAGCTTGTGTAGCATCCTAGGTATAGAAATAAGGATCAAAATAGCATAAAAATTCCAAATTATAGGTTGAAATGTAGTAAGCAAGCAACCTTTAGAGGTGCAAAAGTGGCAGTGGGGTTAGTAGTGTGGATTTGAGTTGTGATGGGAGAAAGTTAGATATTGTAAAACCAAGAAAGGTAAATTAAAAAAAAAAAAAAGAGACATGGGAGAAATATATATATATATATATATATATATATGAAAGAGAGGTATGATGATGTAGTTTATGACAATAAGAGCTATTAAGAACCGATACCATATGAAACCCTTCTTTATGCACCTTAATTTTCTTTGATTGGTCTCATTCATTTCTCTCTCTCTCTCTCTCTCTCTCTCTAACCTTCTTACCTTTTTTCATTTTTTTTTCAATCTCTTTGGTTTAGGAAAAGAAAGAGAAGTTTACAAAAATGTTTTTTTTTGCTACACCATCTCTTTCATTGATTGCCATCATTTATTCTCTTTTCATTTTCCTTGCTCCCTTCATTTCTCTTTCTTGCAACCTTTTTATTTCATAAGAAAAAAATCCTTGTTTGTAGCCCATTTGTTTATACAAGGAGAAATATAAAACCTTAAAAAACTCTCATAACATGAATTAGCTTGCCAATAAATCAAGGATAAAAGCATCACTACATTACCATAGTCCATAGTAAAATGAGTCTATATCCATAATGCAATCCATGGTACAAAAAGCCATATTTTTTATATTGTATGTCAATGTTAGAGTCCTGTTTACTCTCTTAAACCTAATCATATATAGATTGTTCATATGAAATAAAGAGTTTACTTGTTGAATCTTAGTACAAATTGTATTAAAATCAAAAATATAGCTTTTTATTTGATAAATACATGAATCCTAACATGTTATATGACTTTAATGAGATGATTAATTGAGAATTCCTATTTTGTATAGGCTTTGACACTTCAGTAAATCATGAGAACTTTTTCTTTTTGGTCGATCACTTCATCATGATCAATTACATGAACTCCCTTTCTATAATTGATCAATTCTCTTGGTTGATCAATGTTCCATCTATCTTGCCTCTAGTTGATCATAAACTTTTTAGTCAATCATATTATCCACGATCAATTTTAGCCTCCTTTCATTATTTTGTTGTTCATAATTGTTGTTCATCTACGTTTCACAGCTATATGTTTATTTTTATATAAACAATGATCTATGTTTTTTTTTAAAATAATATTAAATCATAAACATAAGATAAAAAAGAATGTCAGCCTATTTTAATCGTTCAAACTCATGACTCAAATTATTATACTGGAAATACTATATATGAAAAAATCATGAAACTTAATCTTGAACAAATCAAATGTTGAAAGATGAAATTAAAAAAAAAATCAAATTTATTATTTTTTTTGGATTCGAGGAAACCCTACCCACAGAAAACGCACTTTGTAGGCTTAGGTGAACGAGTAAAACTCTAGCTGTTCCAAACTCTTATAAAAGATACATGTCCTGATTTGAAATCAAAACTTACTATACAAATCTCAATTTTTTTATCATTAGACTAACTTAGTACCGAAATTTATCATGGTGTTGTCATAAAAGTTGATTAACAAAATGTGGTGAAATCAAACTTTTTCCCAAAATATTAGGGGCACGGCAGTCGGTGTGATAAAAAGAAAGCATTACACTCCAGGAATAGCCACGTATTTGAAGCTAATTTCGAATTTCAGTGCGCGGTCTTCCGTTTGTTTGAATTTGATAGATACATACATACTCCTCCTCCCATTGTGTAGTCTCCCCACAACTACTCGAAGGAGCGCTCTCGTCTTTTGAAAATAATAATAAATAAAAAAAACCAAGATCGAAAACCCTAAGTTCGAAGATGAAGAGCAAGAAGCCACTGCAGCAACTCAAGCTGACCGTTCCAGCTCAAGAAACATCGATCACTTCCTTCTTGTAAAGATCAATTTCAACATTCCCTTTTCTTTTTGCTGTTGATGATAAGTCTAGCATTAATTTCGATATTTTTAAATTAAATTGGGAATATCAGGACCGCAAGTGGTACATTTCATGACGGAGATTTGCTACTGAATCAGAAAGGTTTGCGGCTCATCTCTGAAGATAACATAAAGGAATCCCGTGCTGTAAGTTTGTGATTAATTATTTACTCCAGTTGATTTGATCTTTTCCTGTTTTCTAAAATTAATCATCTATTTGTGCAGCCTTTCGACAGTAAAGAAGTTGATTTTGATTTCTCATTGGAAGACCTTGAGACCATCAAAGTCATTGGCAAAGGGAGTGGAGGTGTTGTGCAACTGGTTCGCCATAAATGGGTTGGCTCGCTTTTTGCCTTGAAGGTCATTGTTCCCCCATCAATCGATTTTTTTTCTTCTTTTTTTAAATTTTTTCTCCGCGTTTGAAATCATGGGTGTCCATTTTATTTTTTCTCTTCGCATAAATCTCTGTCCTCACAGCACTTTTTTTTTTTACTTGAAAGTAAATCGACGACAACTCATATCTGTCTTCACAGGTCATCCAGATGAATATACAAGAAGATATTCGTAAACAAATTGTTCAGGAGCTTAAGATAAACCAAGCTTCACAGTGTTCACATGTTGTTGTTTGCTACCACTCCTTCTATCACAATGGGGCCATTTCTCTTGTATTAGAATACATGGATCGTGGGTCGCTGGCAGATGTGATCAGACAAGTTAAAACAATCCTTGAACCTTATCTGGCTGTCGTTTGCAAGCAGGTTTGAGAAATTTGACCACGAAATAAAAATCCTTGGGCTGGTTTTCCTTTCCCCTCTGGCTCAACATTTATGTATGCATTTCAGGTTTTGCAGGGTCTTGTTTACCTGCACCATGAGCGGCATGTCATACACAGAGACATTAAACCATCCAATCTATTAGTAAACCAAAAGGGTGAAGTGAAGATAACTGATTTTGGTGTAAGTGCTATGCTAGCAAGCTCTATGGGCCAAAGGGATACTTTCGTTGGTACTTATAATTACATGTCGGTATGTAAAATTTTCTGTTCTTGCTTCATATCACTGAGTTTCTTTTTTTTCGGTTGTTGTGTTTATCAGTATACTATCGTATTGTTATTTTCATTTAATCACCTGTATTGGTTTCTATTTTTTATATTTTTTCTGCACACCATTGATTCGTGATGTAATTTGTATATCACTAGCCTTTCCTTTTCTTTTGTTGTTTTATAGCCGGAGAGAATCAGTGGGAGGGCCTATGACTATAGCAGTGATATTTGGAGTTTAGGCTTGGTAGTACTTGAGTGTGCAATAGGACATTTTCCTTACATGCAATCTGAAGATCAACAAGGCTGGCCAAGCTTTTACGAGCTCTTAGAAGCCATTGTGCACAGCCCACCGCCATCTGCCCCAGCTGATCAGTTCTCCCCTGAGTTCTGTTCATTTGTATCAGCCTGGTAACAGCTTATATAAATTCATTTCACAGTTAATAATCTATAAGAGCATGCCGTGACTCTTGTCTTAAATATCATATCTATTGTTCCTTTTATGTGGTTTCTGGATTCTATCTGCTTCTTTGAAGTTCATTATTTTACATGGACTGTGGATGGCTCTTGTGGTTGAACTAGTAGATATCACGGTTCCAATGACTAAAATAGACTGTATCAATTGGCTTCACATACATAAGAACATTCAACATTTTCTTTTTTCGTGAAAGCTTTTATTTTTAAATCTCGAAGAGCACTCACTATTAATGTTCCTGATCGTGTCTTTTATGGTTTTTGTAGTATACAAAAGGATCCTCAGGGACGGTTGTCATCTTTGGACCTATTGGTTAGTAACTTAGTATATTGTTTCCTCTATTTTGTAAATTCATGTTTCAGAACTTTCACCAAAGAGGAAAAGAAGTTGAATCTTGATTGTTGTTCCTTTTATGCTTTCAGAGTCACCCTTTCATCAAAAAGTTCGAAGACAAAGACATTGATCTGGGAATTTTGGTTGGCAGCTTGGAACCTCCTGTGAATTACCCAAGATAGTTACTCTCTCATAATGCTGTGAGGTGAAGATATTGCTCGTGTAATGTCATGTTGTACCAAGTTATCCTGTCTTGGAATATATTGAATGTTTTAACTCATGAATCAGCGAGCCTCACCCAAGATTTCATAAATTACCTATAGAAATTAACATCTATATACATCTCTCATGCATGTCGACATGATCTTGTTATTGGGCATCGATTATTCTCCTACCGAGAGGCTGGGTTTAGGGATGAAAATGTGTACCCTGGATTTTTTTTATATATATTTTACTTATTTTTTATTGGATAAAAAATTTAGGTATCTATTATCTATTATTATTTAATAAAAAAAATAAATAATATGTATTAAAAAGATTTGAATGTTCAATAAATATATCTTTATAATAGAAATATGTATTTCGGGTTAAATTTTAATGGACTTTAGGTCAGGTTTAACAATATTTATACTTGACTAATTCTCTAGGTAAGTGTCTAACAAATATCAATCTATTCATGTCGGTTCAATATCTATTAGGTTCGGATTAATTTACTAGCTCTTACTAATCAAATATTTTATCCATCAGAACACATGTACATTGTTTTACACCCCAACTCCTTTCTGATTTATGGAAACTTAATCATCTTTAATGATGTGGAGTTGAATCATGCATCGATTTTGTTTTGAAGAGCTTTTCGCCTCCTTTTCCTATAGCTTCTAGCTCATCCCCAATCGTTTTCAACCACATATAGCTGACTAAAGAGAAAATGTTTTCCAACCAATCAATAGCAACCTGAGAAATGCTTGTTGTAATCCAGGAAAAGTGTGGATAAGAAATAGGTGGAGGAACTCCTGCAGCCATGGGCTTGGGGATAAAAAAAAGAAAAAAAAACCAATTACATGTTCTTTTTTCATTTTCCACAAGTTCGAGATTTGAGCTTGATCTGCGAGGCTCTGCAATTCTAGCAGTGTTAACAGAAGACTGATCCCAAACTTGCAAAAATGATGAGAAGAACAAACCATATAACACAGGGTGGTGAAGATGGATGAGCCTTGCATTCCCCTAAACAAGTACTACATCATACAAAACTAGGGTGGCGAATAGCTCTTTGATAGTCTCAGGATATACACAAGCAAAAACAAAACAAAAACGATGCCACTTGCCGCAACAAACGGGCGGTCTCCATTGCGTTTTGGTCGACTAACAAAATGATGCCTCTGGCCGCACCAAACGAGGTCGTCTCCATTGTTTTCTGGTCGGACTTCACTGTGCCTTCACAATCCTGCTTCCATGTCCAGTACTAATGTTCAAATAAAAAAATACACGATGGAAGTCATTAGAAGAAAACTAGAAATCCACGCATAGGCTTCATTCTGGGTGGAGGAGGAGGTCGAGGCAATGGCTGTTGTGTTACTTGCCGCTGTTTTGTTGGTCCTGTGATAAATTCAAAATATTTTTGGCACGTTATAACAACAAGAGTGGTGTTGAATCAAAACGATGGTTGTCGAACTTACCCCGTGATCATATACATGCAATTATCATAGCCTGCAAAATAAACAGTCAGTTTTTCAAGTGAGTAAAAAGCTCATTTAAGGTTCATCAATACTCTTAAGCAACTGGATAAATAAAAAAATGATACAGCAAAACATGAAACCATATTGGAACATCAATAAAGCAACTTCACCAAAGGTATACAGATTCAGAAAAGTCTTACAATTGGGAAAAATATCATCTTGTCAAACATAAATCCCAGGCATGTAATTTGCTAACAGGTTATGCAAACCAAAGGCAACTGCCTTTAGTTAAACGTAGGTTACTGGGCTAACAAAAAATAAATAAGATAGCCATATTGGAGCACCGTGAAGCAGCTTTTCAATGCACTTGCTAAATAAAGTCCCTGCCAGAGGAAGGGTAATTTGACAGTGCTAATTCATACTATTTCAAACCAAGAAACACTAGTGCTTCCTAGCCAACAGGGATAGCACTCCTGCACGTGAAACAAGAAAAAACCAACTAGGGAGTGAAATTTGAACGAAATCGGAGAATGTTAGATACTTACTTGGATCCTTGTCGACTTTAACTCCTGTACCTCCAAAACTGCATGCAACATCAGTAGCCCCATTTTGCTGGTAGTAACTGTTGAATGCATACGATGCATGGGAGACAAGAGTGTCCGGCTCAAAACATGGTTGACTAGGCTGAATAGCAGAGCAATCCACATTGCCAGAGCCACATGCCCAATCTATGGCATTCTGCAGGTCAAGTTGGGAAGCATTACTTGAAGCAATGCACCAAGTTGTGCCATTAAAACTGGTCGAATTTTTGTTTGCAGGCATTTCAAGGACACCTTTTCCAGAGAAATCCAGATTATAGACACTTGTTTGATCTGGATAAAATAAACCCCAGTTCCTCTCAGATTCTATACCAGGCTTCCTGTTCTCATTGAACAATGAGAAAATATAAATATCTAGCTCCTCCCCAAGCTTTGCAGGAGTACCAGAATTGTTGATGACATGACGAATTAAATTGGTGTTGTAAGTCTGGGCATTATCAGGAGTTGCAGCTTTCTCCTTGGATGAACCTTTGGATGGCCAGCCTGTCTCAGTGACCATTACTTTAATTGTTCTGAAATTCAGAGCCATCAGGGCAAAATAAATGGCATCAATCTGAGCATCGAACATATTTGTATAAAGTAAACCAGTGTTTGGATCGATCACTTCTGAAGACGACTCAAATAGGGCATAATCCAAAGACACGTTATTTGGGGAATCTCTATAAGCATAGTAAGGATAAATATCAATCATGAAAGGAGACTGGTTTTCAGCAAGGAATTCCAGCATGGGTTTCAGAAAGAATGCATGGCTGCTATTAAAAGCCCCCCTGCGGATGGTGGGAAAGAAGCGAGACAAAACCCCAAGGGAATGGGTGCTTGAAACTTTGATCTTTTTATGCAGACCAACTTTTTTTTAAGGGCCACAAGGACATTGTGCATGGCAGGTACAACTAGGGCAGAGGCATTACCAGGGCTCTCTGTTACTTCAGCACCAACAGTTATGCACGTGATCCTTGCAGCCGGGTAGTAAGGAAGGATGCTGTTTCTCAACCATGTATCTACATTGGATTGGAATTGAGAGAATGGAAGTAGGTCGGAGTTTGTAATTCCAATCATAAGCTCAACTCCAGTGTTTGCAAAAGCCTTGAGAACCTGGATATTAGAGTCATAAATCCTCAAGTATTTAATTTTATGTTGTTGGACCAACTGAGCAACCTTATCAGGAGTTGGGAGGTCATCAGCATTTCTTCCATAGCAAACTCCAATTGTGCTTCCTCTGCACAAAACTGCAAAAGAAAATGAAGTTTTTGTTTGTGGAGGTTTTTGAAATGAAAGTACAACCAGCAAGCTAGAGCAGTGAAGCTGGAAAGGTTTCGTACATGTAAATAAAAGCAAAATTGTCAGCAACAGTACAAGTTATGGATATTTTCCCATAACATGTTCAAAACTACTGAAACAATCAATCATACATCATATATTGTAACTATCAATGGGAGCTTTTTGGAGTCGGTGCAATTACTGAAACGGTCAAACACATTGCCAAATGCAAACAATTGCTTGTGTTGATTTCATCTTGAAGGTGATTGCTGAAACTACTTTCACCCTGAAACTACTTTTACCCTCAATCAGTCAAACATCATATATTGTAACTATCAAGGTGACTGATTACCCTTCTCATCACCACTACAATGACTAGATGTGGGGGCTTTAATGTAGGAAAATTGGAGATGGAAAGAGATTGGAAGACTGGAAAATATGCGTATTACTTTATGGGGACAATCATCTAAATATGCTAATGGCTTTGGTTCACATCATATGCTAGAATGGATAGTCCCATACAGGTTATATATTTTTATTCCATACTCACCAGGATGAAATGAAACTAAATGCACTGAATATGTTATCTCCAACATCAATACAGAAAATAATTTAAAAACCAACTACTGTTTAAATAGAAATGCTAATGTAATATGAAATCCTATTGTCCTAACATATATATGCATCCAAACCTGTAAGTATTGGAAGTCCTATCACTAGTTGTTTTCGTGGTAGATCTTTGATATTGTTAATGTTAACAAAATCTTTAATGAACTTCATATAGACAAAGACTCCATTAAGATTAAAACCTGACTATTTAATGTAGAATGAGTTGGAAGAGTATAGAAGAAAGACAAATGAGAGATGAACAAGAGGAATCCACTTCTTAAGCAAAAGAGCACTAGGATCCACCTCAAAATGCTGAAGAACATCAACATCGGTAGCTTTAAAATTTTAATTCTCTATCCTCAATCACAAAAATTGTTCCTTATTATAGGTTATAAGAAGGTAATACTAATTCAATACTATAGAATCCTACATAAAATAGACAAGGGAATTTAAAAAAAAAACTCCATCTTGATACTGATGGACAAGAGGAGAGATCTTAAATAATAAATCTCCAATTGATTATTCTTCAATGCGTGAAAGTAAAGTAAGACATCTGGTTAACCATTATAGCTTTCTCTTAAATTCAAGTATACTGGAGAAATAAATGTAATGATATTAAGCGGCATCTCATTGTCAGGACCAATTCTTCAGCAAGCTTCATTTACTCTTTGAATGGATACAATGCTACAAAGGAGAACCTCCAAAGATTTTGAAATTCTTCCATTATCACTTGGTCCATCTCATTTTAAAAAAGTTAATTTGTAGAAAAGATACTGAGCGGCATCTCATTGTCAGGACCAATTCTTCAGCAAGCTTCATTTACTCTTTGAATGGATACAATGCTACAAAGGAGAACCTCCAAAGATTTTGAAGTTCTTCCATTATAACCTGGTCCATTTCATTTCAAAAAAGTTAATTTGTAGAAAAGATACTGAGCGGCATCTCATTGTCAGGACCAATTCTTCAGCAAGCTTCATTTACTCTTTGAATGGATACAATGCTACAAAGGAGAACCTCCAAAGATTTTGAAATTCTTCCATTATCACTTGGTCCATCTCATTTTAAAAAAGTTAATTTGTAGAAAAGAACGAAGAACAACGGCTTATAGAAGGAGTCGATCATTTTTAGTTTATGGAGAAATCAAAGTTTACACATAACACTAGAACCCCGAAGATGAGAGCCTTAACACCCTAAAACATGGTCAGTCACATAACGTTGAGCTAATTCCTTTTTGTCAATTACACACTCACAAGGTTAGAAAATATATCTCACGATATAAACAAAATGGATTGACTGTAATCATATCTAAAGCCTAATGGTAATGAATCAATAATACATTCACACTAAAATATGTAGTCTTCTTGGCTGAAAAAGTTGCAAATACAGCTTTGGGTAATAAATAAACACTAGTTTTGACTGGCATTACAAAATAAGAGACTTCAAGCACATTGGCTCTTCAAAACCAGAAAAGGTCGAATTTTCAGTACAGACAATGAAAGGTAGGATGTTCAGTACAGACATTGCAGAGGGTAAAATGATTTGTACAAAGAAGAAGAAGAAGAAGAAGAAGACATACCCAGAAGAGTAAGAAACAGTGATACAAAGAAGATGAGCTGCTTGACTCCTCTCGCCATTGCCCTCCCAGTGAACTAACTCTGTTTTCGTTGAGATAAAATGCTTTTAAGAGATTCTTTTCTTTTCTACTTTACTCTTTTGTCCGTGTTTGCAACGGTCATGGAACGCTACAGGAATCTAGAGACGCTCTCTCTCCAAGATCGAGAGCAGAGACAGAGCAACTCAGCTTTCGTTGGCTTGTACGCTTTGGTCGAAGTTCGTGTCCGACAGAGGAGAGCTATGGGACCGGATTTCAGAACTATACTGTAAAATATAGCTAAGAAGTGCCTCGATTCCGCTAAATGGCATATCTGTCCCCCACTATATTTTTCCTTACTCTGTTTTTCTGTCCCTCTGGTAAGTTGGTAACAGGTCGAAATAACGTCTCCTACTAATTAACATATTTTCAATAAAGTTTTACATGGGACATATTAAAAATCATATTGAATTTTTTTTGTTAAGAAAAGGTTATATTTTGTATTTTTTTTTGAAGCTCAAAAACGACTACAATGCTATACATATGAGATTTAATGAGTTAAATTATTATTTAATAAGATTATTTTAATATCTTTACTACTTAGGTGTCAAGAAATTATAACTATAGTGAATATAAAAAAACTAGGATGATTCGAAGCTAGATTGATGTTTTTTTTTAAAAAAAATATGAATTTCTTTTGGCTTATTTAGTAAAAACTTCAAATTGACTAACTAACTTGATCCACTTTGAATTTGTTCATATCAAAATTTGACCCTCTATTTATTGATTTTTTTTTAATTTTGTTATAAAATAATAATATTTTTTTAACTATTTTAGATTGACCCTCTCAATTATGATCCCGGTTTGGCCCAAATCAAGTCTTTACAATTGTATCCTTAACCTATGAAAATGATAAAATAAAATAAAATTGCATGCTCTCACTATAAGTTTTTAGTAAGATGTGATGGTGTTTATATTGAACAAAAATAACATAATATTAATGAAATATAATTTTTTTATAATGGTTTTTTACTTAATAAATCAATAATAAATTTAAAATATCATTTTATCTTTAGTATACAAATCAAAAACAAAACCTTGCATTCTCTTTTTAGCATGAGCAACAAGAACACAATAAAAAATCCCCAAAATATGTCGTTTTTGTCTCTCCTCTCATCATCTCAACCACACTTTTTACTAGCATTGCAACAAACCATTAAAAGCCACCATTCCTTTCTATAAATCTTGTTGCATATGTGTGATGTTATAGTGATCTTCCTCGTAGATCAAGATTATCATGAATAATGTGTGGAAAAGACAAGAAATTATTTTATTTTATCAATAAAAAAAGGGAAATAGGAATTGTCTCATAGTATTTTGATAATTAAAAACCCTAACTAGTCTCAAAGTCTAAGTAAGGGGGACTAATTGCATAAAAAATATATTAACACCCCTAGTACGCCTTGAGGTAAGTTGCATTATTTATTTGTCTGATGTAAACTAAGTTAATGTTGTCTTTTCTAACTCGTTAGTATATGTAGGGTTTAAGAAAAGTCTTTCTTTATAAAGAGGTTGATCTTATCAATTTAAAATATAACCATTCTAAGGCTAAAACATGAATTGTCTTATTATTTAATATAAAAATGTGTCTTACGTATAAGTTCATAATCCCACATATTAAAAGGAATAAAATAATTTTTTTGATATTTTTGAAATGTAAGCTAAAATCCTTTAGATTTTTATAAACTTGTTGTAAAATTCATGTAATATTTATAAAACATGCCAAAGTATTTTATATTTTTTATATAAAAATACTTAAATATCTTTAGGATTTTTAGCCATATGTAAGAATTATTATAAATTTTTATATATTTTTTTTAGGCTTTGTTTGGAAAAACTCTATTTTTCATTATAATAAAATTGTCACAATAGGCCACACACACCATCAAACTAAAAACCCTTTAACAAAAAATTACAAGCCAAACAAGGTCTTAACCCTTTGATCTGACTGGGTGGTTTCGACTAGGTTGACTTGAAATCTTTGATTTAACCATAAATCAAACTAAAGACCCTAATTTAACGATTAAACAAAGCAAAAAAAAATAATAAAAAAAGAAATACCAAAAAGAAATAAAAACTCAAAAAATCTTGAACAAAACAAATCCAATATAAACAAAAAAAACACGAAAAACATTCATCCTAAGCTCAGTAATGTGAGTTCCAAATCAGACCTAATATAGTAAAAACAAGAAGTACAAACATGTTAGAAATCATGCAAGGATTAATAATTTAGTATCTATTCACTTTGATTATCATTAAAGCTTCACAATTTGATCACTAAAAGTTTCGGTCTGAAACCAAAACTCTTAGATTAAAACAATAAAATACATGCTATAAATGCAAAATAACCATAGATTTTTTATTAAACATGTCATACGATGATGCAAATAGAAGAAAAATTAAAAATAAAAGAAGTTAAAATCACATAGTTAAGACAATGTTCTTAGAAAGAACATAAAGAACATTCAATGTGAATCTAATAACATGACTCAAACTAGCCATGAACAAAAAAAGGTCACAGACATGCCGGAAATAAATCAAGGATTAGTAATCTAGCATCCATTTACTTTTATTATCAATTAATCATCATGATTTGGTCACAAAGGGTTTTGGTTCTAAACTAAAACCGTAGGATTAAGACTCATAAAAAATAATTATTGATGCAAATAAACCTTAAACCATCAACTAATCAAGTGTAAAAAAAGTGTGTTGTGCAAAGAAATTGACCAAAACTTGTCCAAATCATAGAGCTAAGACAAATGTTTTTTCAAGACCATATAGAACATTGTCCAACGAGCTAGAAATTACCTAGAAAACCAGCACATCATCAAGCCCAAAAACTAGCATTTTTCACTTTTAAAACATGTTCTCTTTATACTAATAAGTCATACTATCATTCATAAACATATTTATATATACAAAACTAACAAAGAACATCAAAATCAAGCATGAGGTACAAAATAAAAAAATACTTAAAATAGACTACATATTCATGCAATATAGATTCAAAATTAGTTTTTGAAACTCATTTTAGTCATGAACAAACCTAGCATACCCAAAATGAATATCTTTATTTCAACATGCATTGCTCAAGTTAAACAAAAACTAAAATGATATTATATATAAAAACAATTTAAAAAGTAACATTATTATATGAAAAACATGAGAAAACAAAAACAAAAATCAATTAATAAAAAAACACAACAGTAAAGAAGTGAATACAACATAACTTATTGACCATTCCAAAACTCTTTTCTATACATGCAAACATAAATATAAAACATAAAAATACACTTGAAAGCAGACCATAAAGACCTACTTTTAGATTAAAAAATATACTCTGAACCTCTACTCTCACTTTTGTTTTTTTTGGAAAGCTTTGATTTTCACCAACTTACTATCCTATCAAAACTTTTAAAATCTTTATGTTAGACTTGTCTTATATAAAATTCCAGTGTAAAAGACTAATTGTGGCTAAGGTATTAACACTCTTAGGATACCTAATAGAAGGTAAATTGCATTATGTGGTTTAGATGTGGTTTAAAGATGTTGATGAGTTTCTAATCAATGGTATGTCTATGACTAAAAATAAAGATTTGTGCTCATGAATTAACATGACATTGTGAATTTATTGTGGTCTTGTTTGCTCAAGGAAATTCTTATTGAAAGAATCCATGTAAGTTCCCTAACAGGGTTCACCTATCTTGGAAGTGCCAAAGTGTTTTCCACAACTTGTATATTATGGTGAAAAATACTTTCACTTAAAATTGGTGAATATCCATAATAATTATAATCAACTATTTGTATTTAAATATCAACCCACTAAGAGGTCCAATATTTACTAGAATCTTAACCATTAATTTTCAAGAATTAAAAATTTTAAAGTTATTAAAATATTAGCCAAATCCTTTAGGGATTCTACAAACTTATTGTAAATTCCAAAAACAAATGCAAAGAATTTTTATTTTTTTTAAAACAATGCTAAAGAAAATCTTTATTTTTTTATAAATAAAATGCAATATTTGTTTGGATTGGTCCATATGCAACAAGCAAAAACCATTTATTATTATTATTATTATTATTATTATTATTATTATTATTATTATTATTATTATTATTATTATTATTATTATCATCATCATCATTTATTTATTTATTTTGCAAGGTCCTGTTTGGCAAAACCATCGTATCCTTCACTAAATAACTACCAAAATGGACTTAAAGGTATGTTCTTGAAACACCTAGTTAGACCAAAAAGTCCTTTAGCAAACACATTGTTAGCCAAACAAGATTTTATTCATTTGACATAACATGTTGACCTAAAATCTTTGCTTCAACTATAAACCAAACCACATATCAATGGTTTGACCTAAGAAACTTAACAAAGCCTAAACTTAAACTCAAAATGAATCAAATTTGTAAAAACACAAAAACTCAATTTTTTTTGGTCAAAACATATCAAAGCCGTGAAAAACAAAGAACATGAAAAACAAATGAAGAACATTCAATAAGAACCCACATCGTGAATCAAGATTCATACAATATTTCATCAAATAAAAATCATAGAAAGGATGAGAATTAATCTTTGAACGATAGTGAAACATCAACGATTATCAACCAATAATAATGATTTAGTAAAAAAAGTTTCAATTCAAAATTGAAACTCTAAGATTAAAACCCATATAAAACTTGTTATCGTTGTAAATGAACCCAAAATTATTAATTAATGCCATCCAAAAAAGTTTCTAATGTGAAAAGTTAGAGCAAACCTGGTCTATATCATTAGGCTAAGACAATGTTATTCCTAAAAATACAAAGAGTAGAACCTTAGAACCCAAAACAATTCTTATAAAAATGCCTAACACTGTCAAGTCCTGAAAATTGTCTTTTTGGCCTCTAAACACACTGTTTTTGTTCCTCACAAACCAAATTATTAATATCAATCACAATTGAGTAAAAAGAACTAAAAAAAATCAAATAATCTTAATCATGCATTAGATTCCACCTTTATAACTGCATCCCTAAAGACAACCAACAAAACAAAAATATCAAATTTTAACTCAAAATTGACTCTTTAAACACTTGGGAGCCAAACTATGCTTAGTAATTAACATACATTAACAAACTAGAAAAAGCAATAGTAATCCTATTGCTAAATTTTTAAATCATTTTATTTCATTTAATTTAAACATCAAAGCATATTCTAAACATCCAACAACATTAATAGATAACTCCTAAGAAGATCAAATAGAGAGAAAAATGACATTTTATGCATTAGTCAAAATCAAATCTGAAAGCAATATAATGCAATAAATGTTCAGAACCACCATAAAAAAAATGAAAGAACATACTAAATATGTGACTTACAAACTTCATCTACTAAGATATACAGTTGTTTTATACCTTTCAAAATCGAACGGTGGTTGATGCTCTTTGGTTTCTTCTTTTCTAAGTTTGTTACTTTTTTCATTGTTGAAGAAATCTTTATGCTAGGCTCTTAAACCTCTTTAGATTTAGCAATCATGTTGTCCACATATACTTTAACTTCTTTATGCATCATGTCATGAAATAGAGTTGCCATTACCCTTTGATAAATGGCTCCACTGTTTTTCAGTCTGAATAGTATCACCTTGTAACAAAACGTTTCTAGTAAAGTAATGAAGGTTATCTTCTATTTATCTTCGTTGGTCATTTTGATCTAGTTATTCTTAGAAAAACCACACATTAAGGAGTACATTGATCTTCATGTCATATTATTAATTAAGAAGGAAAAAAGAAAAAAAAACATATGATTTTCCAATAAGACATCAATATGTGAAAAATGGTAATAATCTTTTAGGCTTGCTTTAGTTAAACCCCTATAGTCTACACACTCTATTTTTGTCACTTTTCTTATTAATTACTAATATAATATATACCCATTTTGGGCACCTAATAACCTCTAAAAAAACCAATATCTCATTGTCTTTCTATTCCAACTTTAATCTTGAGCATCACATCCGAACAAGTTCTTCATAGTTTATGTTTCACAAGTATACTTTCTTCATTTAATGACACCTTAAATACTACAACGTTAGTATCTAAACCACTCATATCCATATAGGATCAAGTAAACACATCAACATACTCAGGTAGTAGTAAGATCAAGTTTTCCCTTTCACTAGTACCAATTAAAGTCTTTATTTTTAATTCTCTCTTATCTTGCTCTATATTGATATTAATTGTCTCTAACTTTTCTTTTGTTAGTTTAAAAGCTTGCTCTGATTGATTTATAAAGACAAACTCATGGACAAAAATAAAAAGCATAAAAAAACATTAGAATAAAATTGTCATTTACTTTTTGAAGACTATTGGAGCCTTTTGGATCACCTAATTTTGGAACCTTTCGCCACTTGTCAATTTTCGCATAAGGATCTTTGCAAATATTTCTTCTATAATGTCAATAGTTAGTTATGTTTGCAACTCTTATCCTTCCACAACCTTTCCTTTTTCACTATATCTACTGACTTTATTGTCATCTTGTTCAAATATACTGATACTTATAGCAATCAAGATTTGGGTAGGAGATCTATCATATCTTTATAGTACATTACATAAGTAATATTAGAGTATGATACCTTGTCAAGGGGGTGAAAATCTCTTTTTCTTCTGGTTTTCTTCCTTCTAGCCTGATTAACCTTTTTCTCATTTGATATTAGCAATTCTTTTATAGTCTTTTTTTCCAAGTTTAAACTCAAATACAAATGTTTGATTTGTACTCTTAAACCTTATCAGATTTATCCTCTCAAGATTCCTAAGACAATATCATACTAGAAAGGAAGTTTATGCTTCAATAAATATTTGGTTGTCATTCTTGCGACTTAAAAAATTATTGGTTTTCTCAATTCTATGTTTTCTAGCACTGATTCTACATCAATAATTTCAAAAGCTTGAATATTTCCATATTTTAAAATATTTTATATAAATATAACACATCCATTGTGTACCTCAATGATTGTTCGATCACTTGATGTGAACAAGGACCCCTTTAGACCTCGTGAGAATAATGAAGAATTATTTGGTCTTGAAGTACAACACCTTAATGCAACTAGTGTATTAATATATCTTGCTAATTATACATGACCAAATATAGCATTCACTGTTAATTTGCTAGCAAGATATAACTATTTTCCTACCTAGAGAAATTGGAATTCAATTAAACATGTTTTTCGTTACCCGTGAGGAACTATGAATATAGGCTTGTATTTTATTCAAATATGATAATCATAAATTGGTTGGATATGATGCAGGATATATATGATCCATATAAAGATCGATCTCAAATATGTTATCTATTTACATGCGACAATACTATTATACCATAGAGGTTTATAAAGCAAACATTAGTTGCTACTTCATCCAATTATGCTAAAATGCTTGTAATACATGAAGCAAATAGAGAATACATGTGGCTATGATCTTGTTAAGTGTGAAGGGAGGGCAATGAATAGAATAGTAGAGAGAGAGAGAGAGGGAGGGAGAAATGAAAGAGAGGAGTTTAGTTATTGCATTAAAAGCTATCTCTTTCTTCTTCATTAGCACCCTTTATAATTGTTACCAGTAACTGAACAATGAAACACACAAATTAGTTCCTAAGAATATGGACCCATAACTGATCATGCAATGCAAATTACCCATGACTGAACATGTAAACTACTCATGACTAAACATGCAACTACATCATGCAAGCATAATGTTACTAATATCATGCACTTCTTAGTTTGATGCCACTTAACCTACTAATCATTGAATCATTCTCCTACTTATTATGCATAACTTCGGTATTTATAAGATCTATGACTCAACATATTCATGAAACATGTGGTTTATCCTCTAGTAGAGCAATTATAACCATTATGTATGAAGAAAATATTGTATGTATAGCTCAATTATAAAAAAAAATCATACATCAAAAGGGACAAAACAAAACACATCTCACTGGAATTCTTTTTCATACATGAACTTGATAAGTGTGATAACATTAATGTCCAACAAATTTGCTTAAAAGATAATCTACCAGCTTTGTTCACTAAAGCATTACCAACTACAATATTTAAAGGATTGCGACAGCTTAAGAACTCAAAGGAGATACACATGTGAAGGAGAGTTAATGCACACCACTTTTTTTTTCCTTAACCAAGGTTTTTTCTCATTGGGTTTTTCTGGTAAGGTTTTTAATGAGACAATTTTCAATGCATAAAGCTATATAATAGATATCCAAGAGGGGGTGAGGGTGCTATAAATCATACATTACATATGTGGATGTTTAGGTTTCTTCATACATCCCTCTCATATTACATTAATTTATTATTCTCTAGTTCATTTGAATCTACATCTTCTTATGTCCTTTGAACTCATAAATGTTTATGTACATGTGCTTATAAATAGGTGTATTATTGAGAGAATACAAACACACACACAAACATCTATATATATATATATATATATATATATATATATATATATATATATATATATATTACAAAGTTATGTGAAATAAGAGTTTTCTCTTTTTATTATCTCCATTTCTATGATTCTTGTTTATTCTATTAACTCTTTATTGAGTATATTAGATGCTTTTAAATATATAGTTTCATAAAATAATAATAGTTGCTATAGTGATTTTGATCATCACTTTTTGAATTGTTATTTTATAAATTCCTTTTGTATGATTATTTTCTCTCTCCCAATCTCATCCTTTAATATTTTTTTTTTTTGAAAATTAAACTTCTTGGTTTTTCTAGATTGGGTACTTCAAGTTTAATGACTTGGGTCATGAGTTTAGAAAAATTAAAATATTATTTAAGAAAAAACTTTATAATTATTTTTATTTTTAATCAGATTATTCTAGTCATATAATCTAGACTACAAGTTTAAGGGAATATCTTGTGATGGCTTAATCCTAATTAGCATTTTTACATATATTTTTTTTGTTGAAGTTTTATTTCTATTCAATTTAACCTTTTTTTTTAATTTGTATATATAAGATATTTTGATTATTTCCTTCTACTTTTAATTTCTTATTCTTTTCCTTTGCTTTTTGTCAAAGTTTTTATATCTTTAAATTTTATCCTTCAAATCAAGTTTATGATTTTTTTTTCAATTATGATATTGACTTTAATTTGGTCCTTTTCTTTTAATTTTTTTTCTTGGGCTTTTTGTCTAAGTTTTTATAGTTTGGATTTTATCATTCAAATCAAGTTCTTGATTTTTATTATTTACAACAACAATTGTAATAATGGTTATGACAATATTAATGATGATGATGTTATTGGTAATGATAATGATAATAATGATGACAATAATAATGATAATAATTAGAAAAATAAAAATAAAAATAATAATATTATTGGTGATAACAACACTCATAACACCAATAATTAAATTATTATTATTATTATTATTATTATTATTATTATTAATAATAATAATAATTATGATGATGATGATGATTTAAATTAACAATCAATCAATAATGTGACTTATCTTAGAGAGGGTGTATGGGGGTGATGTATCTTTTATCTCCATACTTAAACTCTGGTTGACCATAGATTTTCTAGCAACCATGATATTAGATGACGACTCTTTCAATCATAACTTTATAATTAAACCCAAAACCCCCTTCAATTTTGGGATGTTGATCCACCATTGGACGTCGTACACATCATGACAATGATGATTGTGGTGAATTTTAAAATAGTAATAATATTAACGATAATGTTGTTAATATTACTAATAATGATAATATTAATAATAATTGTGGTGGTGATGATAATAATAATATTTATAGTAATAATAGTGTTATAATGCTTTCAATCATCATTTTTTTTGAATTGCTATTTTATAAAATTCTTTTGTATGATCATTTCTCTCTCTCGATCGCATTCTTTATTTTTTTAAATTAAACTCTTTAATTTTCTTAAAATGGGTATTTCAAGTTTAACGACTCGGGTCACAAGTTTAGAAAAATTAAATATTTTTTTTTACCTATTTTCAGTATCTAAATATATATATTTTTTAAAATAGTTCAGTATGTGGACATATAATTTTGCTAGTGGATTAAAAATTCAGACGTCACATGTTTCAAATTTGTAAAGGACGCCTCTAGTTTTCAGGTTTTTTATTTTTATTTTTATTGTCATTATTTTTATTATTATTATTAAACCTCCATAGAAATTAGAAAGCCTTATCTGATGAGACTCTTCCCTTGTTCCTTTACCACATTTGAAAATTGAAACGCACTTTCGCAAGCCTCTAAACTCTTCCATTCCATCCTCCCCGATAGCAGTCTCTTCAGAATGGCTACCGTTGTGAATTCAACACCCCTTTGCTCCTCTGTTTCTCTGAAAAATTCAGGCAACTCTCTCTCTCTGTCTCTCTCTCTGCATCCCCCCCCTCTTTCAATTAAACGTTGATAGTATTTGGGTTTTTATTTCGCAGCATTTATTGGGAATTCGGTTGGTGGGAAGATTCTTCGGGTGAAGCCAGTGCTCCATACTTGTAGATTTCCATCCTTGGAGGTCAAGGTGAGTGTGCTTATTATAATCATGCTTTCTTTTCTTCTTTTAAAGATTCCTGTATTTATTTTTCTAATTTTTCATCGAGTTCTTTGTAGGATAATTTCTGTGTTAGAGCCTTGAAAAAGTTGTTATCGATCAAACTTCATAAAGCATTTTTTCCTAAGATTGATATAACTTAGCAAGTGTAGTTGGAGTTAAATCATCTTTTTTGCTATTGCAATATTTTAACTTACTGTCAGAACCGCGACAAGTGCTTGTTGGCTCTTAATGTATATTAATGGATGATGGAGAAACATTAGAAACCTTTCTGAGTTGATGCCACTTCTCTTGCTTCGACTCATTATCCGTTTGACAACTTAGTGGGTGTTTGGTATTGTGGTTTTGGTAAAAACATTTGATGTTATGACTGTTTGGTTACTTTAAGACTCAGTTTCAGTTTATATGAGACCCACCTAAAAGTTACTTGCAAACCATGGTCTTAGGGTCTGTTTGGTATTGCAGTTGCTGTTATGGTTGAGGTTAAAAAAAAACAGTTTCATAAAAAACATTTTTAGACGCGGTTCATAACTGAAATTGAAGTGTTTAGTTAAAATTGTGGTTGAGTTTGAGGTTAAATGAAAAACAATTTTGTGTGTTTGGTTAACATGTTTTTCATATTGCTGTCAACTAGTGAAATTACTTTAAAAGGAATATACATACACACATATACACATATACATATATATATATATATATATATATATATATATTATTTTTTGTATATTGTAGATTCAATAATCATAATAACATAATATAATTAATAATTCAAGTAAATTGGACACTTCTTTTTATTCTCTCAACAAACTACTTGCAGTTACCAAACAGACCCTAAGGGTTTCAACATTTTTTTGTGCTACTCCATCTACATTTCAACAAAGCCCTTTTGGGGAACTATATTGCCATGTTTTTCTGCCAAGCATAAATATTGAAGCCATTTATTCTCTAAGAGGCTGGTTCAAACTCACAAGATAACAGGAGGTCATTTTTTCACTGGTTTCATTCAACCCATTTTAAAGTGAGAGTTTGTTATACTCAATAGTATAATTTGGCATATCATGTCTCTAGACCTCATTCTGACATGTTCAAGGATTTATTGTCACCTTCCTAAATCTTCATTCAGGCTCTTATCAATTCTTGTTGTTGCCAAGTTTGATCATTCTGAGAGATCTGTAATCAAATGATCGTATGTTAAAAGTAAAACTAGCAATGGGGAAACATTGATATTGTGGGATGCGTTTACAGTAACATTGCAATTCCTGTAAAGAAAAGAAATGACCACTTGTGCAATTTCAAGCTATAAAGCTTTTTCCATTCTTTAAAAAAAAGAAGGAAGAGAGGCTTAGACTGACTTTTGGGGGACATGTCTGCCAACAAGTAGGCTTATAAAGATTCAAATTTCTGAAAGAATATGCAGAACTCAAAGAGAAAGCAAAAAAACACTTGAAATCCTAAAATACCAACAGCAAACTGATATGGAGTTAAATGACTAACTCCATGTTGAAATTAAGCATCTTGAACTCAAAATATTATGATTTGTAACAAGTATAGGCATGCATATTTACTTCCAACTGTTGAGATTAACCCTACTAAATCATGCCCAAAATCATTTTGGCAAACATTTTGGAGGTCCTCGTTAATTTTAGTTTGATCAACAACCAAATCTGATTTGGTGACCTTCCCATTCTTCAAGCTAATTTAGGAGTTTTTGGAATTATAGGTTAAATCATTAGTGAAGATGCTTTACTAAATTTTGGTATCTAATTGAATATTTTTAGATTTAAGACATTTCTTGGAATATTTCTATGAAAAACTGCAGATGTTAAATACCCATGTTTCGCATAATACTTTTCATGGTGACAATGTGTGAAGCTTGATTGTCTTCTCCTACTCTTTTCTTTTCTACTTTGAGATACTCTTTTCCAGAAAGTCACTTCAGATTTGTTTGACAGGCTGTAGATGGTAGTAACAAAAGCACCAAACCAAATAGCATAGTCTGTGCTGATTGTGATGGAAATGGTTAGTTGTAATTTATTTCTTATATCTACTTTGTCTTTTCTTTTTCATCTCTCCTTTGTTGGATTCTTATATTTTCAGTTGTGTGTCTTCTCTTGTCAGTTAGACAGCTTGGCAGCAAGTTTCTTGCAAGTGTACTTGCTGTATGTGGCCCTGTAGAAGTAGAGCTTCAATCTATGCATGCTTGTCTTATGATTGGCAGTTCTTATAATTTCTTTCTATTTTAGCATCACTTTCCTTTTCCATTCTTAGTATGCATGCTGAATATGTTCAAATTGGATGGACCATTCTTGGTATTTATGTTTGCAGTAAACCGTTACTGATTGTTTAATGTGATTACAGATGTAAATTATCTAATGGATTTCCTGCTGGCAATCATTATTCCATTGCAAAGTTTCTGGCCAATGAAATTATAAACAGAACTTTCCCAATGATCCAGATCCATAGTTCATTTAGAATATTGTACATTGGGATCTTGTCTTCCCTTTGGTACCCCTGCATGAGTTTTCTGTGAAGTGTCATCTTCATCTACTTGAGTCGAAAGCTTGTGATCGCTTTTTTAATACTATCCTAAGAAATCTTAGATCGTGTAACTTGTTACCTTTCTATTACATTACCAGGTGCATTATCATGCTCTCAATGCAAAGGTTCGGGAGTTAATTCTACGGACCACTTCAATGGACAGTTCAAAGCTGGTGGATTATGTTGGCTCTGCAGGTAAAGGAAGCAAGTTGTCCTCTCACAATTATCTGCTAGCTATGTAGTGATAAACCAGTAAAAGTACTACTAACAGTAATAGCTGTATCATCCAGTCGAGTTTGACCACCTTAATGTGATTTTTTCAAAATATCTACCATGTTAAAAAACTGTAGGCTGTAGAGCTGAAAACATTTGCTTTCACTTGCTGGGTTCATAAACACCTGCTTTTTTTCCTTGCTAAACTAAATATAGGCGCTGATAACTGGTTTTGATAAGGAAATGTGTCATCTCATTCACCCTTCTCCCTGTGTGGATATGGTGTATGTAACAAGATTTAAAACATTGCACTCTTGGTAGATGTTTTGTCAATTTCTGTTTTGACCGATCCACAAAAAGATGAGCTTCCCCCATGGCTCTTTGTAAGCTGATCTCATAAACTTATATTTCCTTGCAGAGGTAAAAGGGAGATTTTGTGTGGAAACTGTAACGGAGCAGGCTTTATGGGTGGATTCATGAGCTCATTTGATGGTTAAAGTCTGGTGGGAATCGGATGTGAATTACGCTGTCAAGACTGTATCATTATATCCTTGATTTGCTATGGTTTTGTCCTGTACTCACTGAGTCTGTTTTTCGTTTTAACCGAATTCATGTACGTTATTCTACGTTTGTAGCTTGCCCTCTATTCAAGATATTGAACCATAAATGTTTATTATTTTCATCAATATTTTTGTATTTTTTTGCATGTTTATATGAGCTCTCAATATGGATAACAATAATAGTGTTTTGGGTATATAGGGCTGTTATAGGTGATGGTGAGAGAGAATGGAAGAAGAGGGGAGGAAAGAAAAGGAGAGAAGAAAAAGAAAAGTCCACCCTAAATGTCTTTTACACTTTGTTTATATGACTTGTTTATTCAAATAAGGTTAAGGGCTAACTTCAAACCCAAATTGGTGGGCTGCTTTTTTATCCTCCCCCCTTAAGGTATTCTCAAACAATATTCTTTAAGGTATTTTCAACTGCTTTTTATAATGGTTGGTGGAAAGATGGGAATGTTTTCTCTTCTTCTTCTAAATAAATTCCGGATAATATCCTTAAATATATTTTCTCCCCTTTTTTGAGCAAGAACAAAAGAAGGATATAAGATTCTCTTGTCTTTTAAGCATATTATAATGAATAGTTCTTGAGATGTTTTTTTGATGGGGTCTCGTGCCTAGATCTTCCGTAACTCAGGCAGGGTATAATGGCTTTTTACTTCTTTCTCCTCATCTGTTTTTGATCTCATGCAGGTGTTTGAATCAATTTTCAAATTTAATTTAAATATAATCACAAACTATTAAGTTTGTATCAATTTTACAGCAAAAATATTCCTTGAATCAATTTTCTCTCCGAGATCTTTTGTTAGAATCACATAAGAATAAAAAGTTGAATTCTCCTACAAAAATAACATCTTTTTACGAAAGAAAAGGTGTGCAACGTGGATGAAAATAAATATGAACGAAAAAAATGATGTTGGGTTTTTGAAAGATCAGATGTAAGGGCAGGGGATTGGGTTTAGCAAAAGATGAGAAGGCGTTTAGGGGGGAGAGAACCCAACTTGATAACTGAAGGAAAAAAATGAAACTAAGAACGAACTGATATAGTAAGGTATGCAAATTCAAATTCTCACTTTGACTACTACAAATAACAGAGACATGCCCTCTCCCATTCCGAAGTCGGAAGTATTGAAGGCTAACATCATATGACTGCAGATTAGCACCTCTACGACAACACATCACCAAATGGATCCACATCTCTGAACTCATGATTGATGGTTAAAAGACAATCAGTTCTTGTTATCATAAGGTAAGGATCACATTGAATATGAAACTGGCTGGTTAAAGGACAATCAGTTCTGGTAGCGCGCACCATTGCGGCGAAACTGAGCAGGAGATTCATCGCATGACTAAAAACAGGGCTTCAATCCATAGCCAATCCAACCACAATGTGTTGAGCAAAGAAATCAGTCTCTCCCTCTGGAAACTTAATCTATGCGGAATGCATCATTTTGTGTCCTGAATGTCCCAATCATAATGTGGGGAAAGATAACCATACAAGCCATAAACAGTGTGAACTGCAATAACACAAGAGTCATCAGGCAGTCTCCACATGTGTAAATTATTGTGTACAGCCCATAAGCAGGCAGGGAAAAAAAAGTACCAGAAGAGGAAGGGTCAAAAAACTCCAAATTGGCCACAAAGCAAAGGAAAACCTACGTGAGTTCAGAAACAGAATAAGAGGTGTCTAAACGTAAGTGATAGAACTCAATTAAGTGAAAAACTGAAATGCACAACTGTACTCTTACAAGGAAAAGGAGACAACCCCCAAAAGGGTAACTAATGGAAGAGTAGATATACTTGAGAGCTCCCACTTTTCATCGAACCTCCGGACACTCCAGGCAAACAAAACCGTGTATAGGAAGATAAGAATGTTCAAACCAACACCCACCATCCCAAGGTATAATGGCAATCTGCATGGAAATATTTTGAAAGATTTGACACCAGATAAATTGAAGAATATGGGTAACTAATACTTTGCAATATAATATACAAGAAAAAAAGAGTTGCAGTCACTTCAATGCAAAAACAGAGATCTTTTTATTCACACGCATTATCCATCTGTTGAATTTGAAAAAAAAAACGCAGTCACTAAGCTGCAAATACAGAGATCTTTTTAGTCACATGCATTATCCGCATGTTGATTTAGCCTTCGACTATTAAATTCATCAGAAACCTTCACATATTTGTAAGTTACTGTGAGAATTCAATTAAACTGGCCTCTAAAAATACCAGCACAGACAAAGTTAAGGCTGGTTCTTAATAAAGAATAACTGGTAAGCAAATAAGTTTCATACAGAGGCCACAATACATATACCATAAGAATTGAGTGTTCTACACACATGTAAGCAGAAAATCATAATAAGAAGAGTATGTAGTTTTATTTATTTAAATTTATTTTCTTTTCTTATAGATCCATGTTCAAATTTATTTAGTACGGAATATCAAAAATAATTATTTTCCTATTTCCTTTATCTTGGCACGAGCCTATGCAGGAGAGTTATTAGATAGTGGAGAGTTAGAGTGACATTGAGGTTCTAAGCTATTGTTTGCTTTCACGATTTTTTCTTCGAGAAATTTCAGTGTTGAGCTTTCATCTAAAATATCTTTTTATTGCTGCTGCTTAGTTCTTAGTTTTTGCTGCACCATTTTGCCCTGAAGAATAGGGAAAAACCTTGGGTGTAAGTAGGAGTTGAATATAGTTAAGATTCGTTCACATGCAAAAGGAAACAGGACCGCCACTGTCACTAAATGAATTGTGCCATAAACCATTAGAGTAAATTCACAAAGCAGATAAAAAAACAGAAGAGAGAGTTAAATGCCAATGGCTTACAAGATAGAGTTAAAAAATTCACAAAGCAGATAACAAAAGAAGAGAGATAAAAGATAATTAAAGTTTAAAGCAAAATGACCAAAGTAACCCCATATAAATATAACTTCCAAACTGATTTCTTGCCAATCTGCAGAAAGTAGTCTTTTTTCTTTCATTTCCAGCTTTCCCTAACCCCTCACTCTCTTTCTTTTGTCCTCTTTTTTCATTCCACTCAACAGATTTGGCCTATCTTCTTTACTAGAAATCAGATCAGATCTTTCCATTTCTTAAGCTTTTGGTTTTGATCTTGTATTTAGGATTATTTTCTTGCTTACATGTGGTAGAAGTGGCTGGTGTACTGCAGTGTAGGAAGGAGCAGAGGGGATGGTGAAGTGATATGTTTGTTTTGTCTACTGTAGAGGCTATCAAACCATTCTTGTTGAGTAGTTTTCACTCAAGTGGCAAGTCTTTGATGCAAAATTAATTAGGAATGGAGAGGCCGCTTGTCATTTTGTCTTATGTATAAATGTGAAAGCGATTTTGACTTGTAACTTTTTTTCACTTTTTATTATCAAATACAGCTTGAATTTTTTTTTCTCTGGAGAATCAATGGAAAATTGTTAAGGCATGAATTCAATGGTTCAACTATGAAATTTCTTTCTGAAAATAATTAAAGCAAGCAGGTGTTTGCAGTGATTGCAATCGAAATAGCTGTGATTGCAAACAGGAATTTTTCTTTGAGCAGCCAATTGCTTTTCTTTCCCACAACAAGAGATGATTGACCATTCAAATTATAGCAGCTGCTACTAAACAGCAAATCTAGGCAGACTCTGTTTCTGGTTTGGATATTTCACTTTAGGTCACATTTTGTAAATGAAAGTTTTTTTTTTTTTTGAACAGAGATTGATGTTAATTGCAATGCATAAATGTGAAAGCACAGGGTGTAACTGTCACTGCAATATGAATACATAGTAGTTTATGAAATATGGAGATGTTACGTGTTGTTGCCATCAAACTAAAGGGTGATGAGGTGATTTACCCTTTATTATTGAGGGAGTTTATGTTGGATGATTATTCTATATTTTAAAAAATATGGAGATCCTATTGTAGTTGGTGCATGTAAATAAAGAATATTAACTAGAGATTTAAAAAACATTTAATATTGCTGTTAGAACAAAAACAGAGATGAGAATTGGTTCCCTAGTTTCATGATCTTATTGGTGGCTCTACACTAGTTTGGTATCTAGATGTAAAATCATAGTGGTTTGATTGGGAATGGCCTTTGACCATTGGATTCACCCAGGTTCTCTACTGCCACTTTTCCTGAAGCACCTAGTCATCTCTCCCGATATGGTATCTGTGTTAGCATCTAGGTTCCAAACCTCCACTTCTAATAGCTTTTCTTAAAATACACTTGGTTTGCACCCTTCATGCATCACCACTGAACCCTTGGAAGCATGTTTCTCCAATCCTTTTCCACTCCATCCTTTCTCATCTCATCTAAAAGTGCCAGCCTATGTTGAGAGGCTATGGCTTTCATAGGGATGATTTTGGAATCCTTATATATAAGTTTGTGCCATTTTATTGTGAGGAAGAAATTCATTTGGGTACAATTGCCCCATTTTTAAACGTTATCAAATGCGGTTCCCTCTTTTCAAATAGATGTTAGCTAATACAAAATCATTGGACAAAGCAAACTCTAGTATAGCCTAACCTTCCCTGTTTCTACTACCATACCCATAAGCACCCCTATTGAAACAGGTAATTGTTGCTGCTCACATGTCCATTCAAGTCTCCCACAAGGAAAGTCTTTTCTTCATTACAGATCCCTTAAAGCAAAGCATGTATCCAGTCCTAGTTGTGCATAGGAATTGATGACATGGATCCTCTCCGTCCCTATTACTAGCTTCATGAAGATAATCCTATTCTCTTAATCACTTCACTTCCCCAACCTGATCAAATTTAGGGACACTAGTGGACATTGTAGAACAAGATGATGAATGCAATGAAGATGGCATCAAAGAAAACTTGTTAAAGGAAATAGAGATTGTAAAGATACGAGATGGGAATAATTGCAAGGCAGAACAAGTTCAAGGAAAGGATCTTGTGCAAAAGTAAAAAAGAAAAAAAGAAGCCAAAAAATTGAAGATTCTATCATTGAAGTTTTTAAAGAAAAAAGGTTGATCACATTTAGTTTGTTATTCTTCCTGAATTCAATATTGTAGCTGACAAGACATCTTATTGCAAAAATTATTGTCACCATTAAACAAGAAAGGAAGGAAGCAAGTGCAAGAATTTTACTTTGGGAAATGAAGTGCATGCGAGATTATGGTGTTCTTACTGCTATGACACTTCAAAACTAGAGATTGAGATTTTCCATCAAATGATGAATGAATGGGACATGGTGAAAGATAACAGTGAAAATTAATATTTGATGGTTTAGGAACCTTAATGTTAAATAACTTCGAATGAATGTCTCCCAATTATGTGAGAAAATAAACCCCCAAACACATCCCCAAAAGCACTACTATTCAAGGCTCGTTTTTATATTTGCGAGGATATCCTGCCATGCTTCAACATTTTCCAATCCATGAATATCCGCATACACTAGAGAAGTCTGAATCAAGTTGTTCAACATTTTCATCTTAAAATAGACAAGGCAACACGGTATAAGAGAGAGATTGAAAAAACATGTAAATGCTGCCTAACTTAAACCATGTGGAAGCCTCTTTAGAAATATTAAGAAATCCAATACAGATAGGGACTTAAGCAGGTGACATTGAATGATCAATAAAGACGATCAATAACGTTTCCAATGTTGATAGTTTTTTCTTCTTTTCATGAAAAAGGACTTAAGCAGGTGACATTGAATAAGCATCTAAAAAGTGCAAAACATATTAGACAACACAAAAGAAGGATAATAGTAGTAGAAGAGGAAGATTAGAGAAAGTTAAGGAATTGGATTACCTTCTAATTCGTTCGTCATGCCACAAAAGATAAATGAAATTGGAACGTCTGTCGCCGAAGTAGATGATGAAAATTGCAGAAGCAATCCAAATTACATTTTCGACAATCTCTAGCCAAGGCCTAACTCGTTGATTAGGGGGCGAAAAGGGCTGTGCTCTTGAACAAGCATCATCCTCAAGATCATCACCACTTGACGCATACCCTTGGCTATGTCTCTGCCTGATGTATCCACCGCCGCCAACTGGTGTCCCACCAGACATTTCCAAAGATAAATCAAATATGATAATAATCCTAAAAACCCAGAAAGAGGGAATGTGTCGGATCACCCAATACCCATACCCAAGTAAGGAATTTTTACTTTGTCACCTACTCCTAAACCTACCGAATCTATCTATCAAACCCAGTTCGTAATCTTAAAGAATAAAGACATGTGGGTTATTTGTTACGATGATCAGAAGAAATACTGTATGATATTGTTTTCTTTATAAAAATAAAAAACAAAGAAAGATTGAAACCAGGTCATGAGTATAAAAGGGGAAATCAATTTGACACATTTTATGTCATATAATATATATCAATGACTAAAATAAGGTCAAGTTTGTAGAATTTATAGCGCCTCCGCCTTCTTTCCTGTGGGTGTGGGTGACGTTATAAGGTTTGGCATGACATTAGGAATGTTTAAATGTTTAATAATTATTACCCGAAAAAAAAAACTATTTTTTAAATCTAAAGAAATATGTATATAATACGTTGGAAAATACATTATTTTTCTCAAAATATCCAAATAATAAATGAAATAAAATTGAAATATATTAGTTATTAGAAATACTGTATATAATATTGCTTTTTATAAAACTATATATTTAGAAACATACAATATACTCAATAAAGAGTTAATATAATAAATAAGAACAATAAAGATTAGAAAAATAGGAAAACACTCCTATTCCATATGATTTTTTTTATATATATATGTATATGTGTGTACATCTTTCTCTTTATATTGCATCTATTTACAAGCATATGTGCATAGATCTTTTTAAGTTAAAAAAAAAATATAAGAAGATGTACATTCAGATGAACTTTAGAATAATAAATAAATATAATAATAGTGTAAGAAGGCAACTAAACATCCACATACCATGTATGATTTTTTAATTCTTTCTCTTGGATGTCTATTGTATAACCTTATGAATAAACATAATAGAACTTGATTTTTTTCTCCCTTTAATTGAGTTACGCATGCAATATCTTCTTCATACAATATGGTAGAAGTTCCTTAACTAAAGGATAAACCACATGTTTCGTGAATATATTGAGCCATTGATCTCAACCATACACAATCTCGACTTCATGAATTACAAGTATTTAAACATGATTAGTGAAATGACTAGCAGTGCTTCTTTGTAGATCTTCATGATATAGCAATATTACCACATATAAAGAGATAACCTGTTTGAGATTGGTCTTTATGTGGGTCAGATAAATCTCATGCATCAATATATTAAATTAATTCATTATTGTAATTATTTGAATAAAATAAGTCCATATCCATAGTTCCTTATAGGTAACAAAAAATATATTTAATTTCATTCCAATATCTTTGGGAAGGGGAAGAACTATATCCTACTAGCAAATTCACAAAGAACGCTATATCAGGTTTTGGTGTTATTAGCAAGATACATGAGCGCACCAATTGCACTGAGATGTGGTACTTCAAAACCAAGTACTTCTTCGTTATCCTCACAAGGTCTAAAATGATCTTTTTTTTATATTAAGTGATCGAACAATTATTAGGGTACTTAATGAGCATGCTTTATTCATTTAAAATCTTTTAAGGATTTTCTTTGTATAAGTTGACTGGTGAATAAGAATTCCATCTGCTAAATGCCGATCTGCTGGTCTAGATAAAATTTTGTTTTTCCTAAATCTTTCATCTTAAACTCTTTCTTAAAATAATTTATCGTCTTTGGTATCTCTCCAAGAGTTCCAATAATATTTAATTCATCAACATACACAACAATAGTAGTAAAATTAGATTCTAACCTCCTTATAAAAACAAAAGGGGCACATAGAGTCATTATTTTACCCTTCTCTAAATAAATATTTATTAAGACGATTATACCACATGCATTCTAATTGTTTTAACCTATATAAGGACCTTTGTAACTTGATTGATTAAATCTCCTGGGGATTTTGAATTATATGTTTTGAGTATTTTAAATCCTTGATGGATTTTCATACAAACATCATTATCAATTGACTCATAGGCTGTTAAAACATCATAAGACTCATATCTAGTTTTTTTTATGAGCTATTAGGCTAATAAGATATCTAAATATGATTGCATCTACTACGAGAGAATATATTTCATCATAATCAATTTAAGGTTTTGTGAAAATTCTTGTGCCACTAATTGTTCCTTCTATCTTAGGATTTCATTTTCAAATAAATACCCATTTCTATCCAACTAGTTTTACACCTTCATATGTCTGGACTACAAGTCCAAAAACTTCAAGTTTTGCAAATGAATTTATTTTTTTCTAAATTGCTTCTTTTCATTTTGGCCAACCATTTTTGCGTTGAAATTCTTCGATGGATTTAGGCTTAAGGTCCTCATTTTCACTAATGATATCAAGTAAATACTATATGAAAAAATATTGTCGACAACTATCTCATTTTAGTTATATCATTTCTTTGTAGAGACATAACTTATCGAGATCTTCTTTATTTTTATTGCTTTTAGGTACATGAACCTCTTCTGGGGATTTATGATCAACTACATCTATAGTCTAATGAATATGTTTCTTCTCAATAATATCATTTTGGTTATTTAGTCCTTTTCTTTCTTGAGAATTTTTGTCTTTTGAACCATTTGGTCTACCAAATTTTTGGTGTGCCTTAGACTCATATGCTATTGTTTTAGCGGACTATCTTATTAGGACTTTAGTCTGGGCTGGAGCATTTACAACTGATATATCTGGGCTGGAGCATTTACAACTGATATATGAGATTTGGTTACTTCTTTTGAGTTAGTGAATGCATTCAGTAGCTGATTTACTATGTTTTGAAAATAAAGTATCTTTTGAACTTCTTGTTCATATTGTTTTGTATGAGGATCAAAATTCAATAATGATTATGCATTCAATGTAATATTTTCATCCAACCATTTAATTTCTCTCTCTAATACTGGAAACATAGTCTCATCAAAATGATAGTTGGCAAAATCATGTCATAAATAAATCACGTATTAAAGGTTCAAAATATTTAATTATTGATAGGGACTTAAATCCAATATATATTCTCAATCTTCTTTGAGGGCCAATTTTTATACGTTGTAATAGATAAATTAGAATATATACCGTACAACCAAATATTCTTAGATGAGAAATGTTTGGCTCATGATAAAAAAATCAATTATAATAGAGAGAATTTGTGATATGATGTTGGTATAATAAGTACAAGTATTGTTGAATGTAAATTAGTGTGTCCCCAAACAGATACAAGAAATTTTGTTCTCATGAGTTATGATCTCGCAATTTATTAAAGGCGTTTAATAAATTATTTAGCAAGATCATTTTGAGTATGAACATGAGCAACACGATGTTCAATGTTTATCCAAAGTGACATGCAATAATCATTAAATACTTGGGATATAAATTCAATATCATTATCAAGGAAAAATGTCTTGATTATATGCTCTAGAAATTGTGCTCATAATATAGCAATTTAAACAAGTAATCTCGCAAATGTTAGGTTATAAGTTGATAATAATCACACATGTGATAATCTTATAAATACATTTACTAAAATCATAAAATATCTAAATAGTCCACATGGTGAGTGGATAAGTCCACAATTATATCCTTTGATACATCCTAAAAGTGTTTAAGGATTTAATCTTAACTTTAACACGTGATGGTTTAATGATGAATTTGCCTTGTGAACAAGTAGCATACCATAATTCCTTAAATTGAAGAATCTTTTGTTTTTTCAATGGATGAACAAGTGAATTATTAATGATTCATTGCATCATTATTGATTTAGGATGGCCCAACAAGTCATGCCAAATAATAAAATTATTTGGTTAATTGAACTTTTGGTTCATTATTGCATTAACTTCAATTATACTCATACTTATGAAGTATAAACTTGCAGATAAAGTAATTTTTTCAATATTTGTTTTCCAGTAGAGACATTTGATATGATGTAAATATATTTTATACCATTTTCATTGAAAGTCTCAATATGGTACTCGTTACATTGTATATATTTAAAACATAACATATTTATCCTTGGTTTAGTAGAAAACAAAGCATTATCAATAATAAATTTTATTCCTTTAGGAAGCATTATATTGGTTCTGCTAGAGCCTTTAATCAAGTCCATTGAACTTGATATTATATTCATTTTTTCTTTCATCATTCTTAGATTTGAAAAATATAGTTTATGCCTATGAATGATGTGTAACATTTCACTATTTGCTAAGTATATATCTTCATCACTAATATTGAACCCATTTACAACATGATGTAAATCCATATTTTCTTTTTGAAAAGGAATAAATATATAATAAGCTCGAATTAAGACATAATTTTTATATGATAATTATTATAACACAATCCCTTATATTAAAAATATCAAGATGAAAGGAAAAACAAAAATGCATTGGAATATACTAGCATAAAAGAAACACACTTAACAAAATTTTGAATTTTAATAGTGGTATATTTCATTGACTAATTATTATCATTACAATAAACATCAACTTTCTCATCAGTTTGATTAAAAACTCCACAACATTAAGGTGGGTCATGTTCAATAAGTCAAAAAAATATCATTATTATCTTGATATGAGTGTGAAAAATTTATTATATGTTATTATCCTTTTCTTTCAATGAGGATTGATATAAATCAATAAGATGTTTGGTTGTACACCAAGTACAAGACCAATATCCTTTCATTCCACATCAATAAACAAATATTTTTTATCTTCTTGGTATTTATGATATATATATTCTTCCACTTTTATTGTTTCTCCTCATTTTATGAAGATTTGTTAGAAATTAATGAATTATGACCATTATATTTTACAATAATTGAAATATATCATAAGGTAAATAATGATTAAACACGTGAGTACTAGCAATGAGTCATTTGCAATCAACAACCTGTTCAAATCTTATTCAAATTTGTAATTCCTTAATCTTAGGCGTTAGTTTATCAGAAATCCTATATTGCAGGATCTCGTCATAAGGACACTTGTATTTAAACACTTGTAATTGTTAACAAAAAGTGCAATTCATGCCAGTATATCAAGTACAACTTACATGCTATATCATCCTATATGTGCACGCAAATATAATAGTTTTTTTTTTTAACGATTCATTTTCAACCAAAAACTTTTTTCATCATGGTTACTAACATGATCATATCAGGATATGGTTAATAATGGCTTCTCTATTAGGCGACATCTCCATATCTTTAAAATTGGCTTTGCCTTGCTCTCCCATGCCTCCCTCCCACTTCCTTACTAGCCATACACCTTTGCAACTGTTGTCTACCTCATTAACTGAATGCCCACACCCATATTAAATCTCCTCTCCCCTTTTCAAAAAACATATTCCAAACCATACCCAATTACTCCAAATTGAAGATCTTTGGCTGCGACTATGACCTTACACATCACACAAATTCGAACCTCAATACAGACCTTGTATTTTTCTTGGTTACTCTATCACTCAAAGTGTATAACATTGTTTTAATCTAAACACTTCCAAAATATGTCTCCAGACATGTGAAATTTGTTGAGTCTCAATTTTCATATGCCTCTTTGTCTAGTAAGCCCACGTGTCGGTCACCTAGCCCCATAAGCATCTGGATTCCACCATTGATCCTTTCTCAGCAGCTCCCATGTGCACCTTTAGTCTCCGCCACTACACTTGATACCTTCTCAGCCCATTCTCCTGATGTTTCTCATCAAACCACCCACCAATTAGCTACACACACCTCATCACAACCCATAACCCACCCATCGATTCTTATCTCTTCATCACAGGGGGCTATCTCACCGAGTGGTAATGTCCTTGCTACTACTACATTCCATGACAACAAGAGCCAAAAATAACATCCACAGACCAATATAGAAATTGAATCTCCACACCAAACTCACATCACTAAGTACTATTGAACTAACCTTAGTATCCAAAGCCCTCACTCACCCTTACTGGCCAAAGCCATGTATGCTGAGTATGATGCCTGAGTGTGCAATGACACTTGGGATCTTGTACCATTTGTTGAGAATTAAAATGTAATAGGTTGCAAATGGATTTTTCGAATTAAACATAACTCTAATGGCTCTTTTAACAGGTTCAAAGCATGGTTGGTAGCAAATCAATTTCATCAACGACCCGGTGAGGACACTTTCAGTCCAGTGTTAAATCCACAACTATAAGGGTTGTTCCTAACCTTGCTATATCTCATAATTGGATACTAAGGAAACTAGATGTAAACAATGCATTTCTTCAAGGCCATCTCACCGATATATTGATCAAGATCGTTCATCATATGTCTGTAAACTACATAAGGTGATCTATTGCCTTAAGCAAGCACCAAGAGCCTGGTATCAAGAGCTTCACACTTTTCTTTTTCAGTTAGGGTTCACAAATTCACATGCCAACTCCTTATTTATACTCAAACTTACTGAGTCATCTACATCCTGGTTTATGTAGATGATCTTATCATCACTGGAGACGCCGCTAGTTTGGTTACTTCCTTTATTAATCATCATGTTCACCAATTCTCCCTTAAAGATCTTGGTCAACTGTCCTACTTCTTGTGTGTGGAAGTTGTTCCCAATAAGTATGGCATTCTGCTTTCTCAATGAAGATATATTCTCAACTTATTGGCTAAAATCAACATGAGTAAAGCCAAACCAATGCTCACTCCTCTCTCGACAAGCCCTACTCTGATGTTAAAATGTAGTAGACTGTTGATGGATCCAAATGAGTATCAAACAATTGTAGGCAACCTCCAATATCTACTACTCACTAGACCTCATCTTGCATTTGCTGTCAATAAGTCATCACAATATATGCATCATCCAACCACCGATCACTAGACATTTGTTAAACGTCCACTTCACTATGTTTGTGGCACTATCAATGATGGACTCCAACTACATTGTCATTATCCACTCCAATTACATGCTTCTTCGATCATTTGTATAATGATAGATCACTATCCCTATCAGCCTACTCTGATGCAGATTAGGCAGGCGACAAGGATGACTTCTCATCAACAAGTGCATATATCGTTTATCTTGGTTGTAATCCTATATCCTAGAGCTCTAAGAAACAACAAATTGTAGCATGGTCATCTACTGAAGTTGAATACAAAGTCATAGCTAACATTACAGTTGAAATCAATTGGCTCACCTATCTCCTCACTGATCTTGGCATCTCATAACTTACTGCCTAGTTATATACTATGACAATGTCGATACCACTCAACTATGTTCAAATCCTGTGTTTCACTCTCGGATGAAACATGTTGCAATTGACTTCCACTTCATTCAGGATCAATTCCAAAAAGGTAGTCTTTGAGATGTGAGCAATTTGCAAACCTGTACCATTTCCAAGAATAACCTCATCTTGTCCATCATATTCAGAATGAATGGAGAGATTAGCCAAATCAGATGTAATGTTATGAGAAGCAGCGGAATCAAGAAGCCATTTGTTATTTGATAAAGCTGAAGAAGTGGTGCAATTAGCAGCAGGTCGTGAGTGTATTTTGAAACAATTCTTAGCAATGTGTCCAGGCTTATCACATAATTGACACACAATAGATAGCTTCTGAGATGAAGATCTGTTATTGAATTGTTGTTTGGAGCGATATTTGTTGTTTCTGAATTTGTTATTGAAGGACTTTCTTTGAGAGGAATTGGCTGTAACAACCAGTGGTGAAGAGTGGCCATCCATGCGTTTGATGTAGTGTTCATGACCAATTAGCAGGTCATGTAATTCTGCAAAAGACAGAGCAGTTTCTCTTAAGATCATAGAACATTGCTTTAGTAAAGCTTCAAAAAAGGAAGCATGAAGATTTCAGACACACAATTAGCAATACATCTCAAGGAAAAAAACAACATCCATCCACAACTCATAACCCATGTAGTTGAGCTATATTTTAAACATGCGAGGTTGTGCTTGTTGTGATGAGTCCGAGTACGCCTTCTATACCTTCATCTGCTCAGCTTTCATTTCCTATAAATAGAAAAGATCTTCATCTTTCAAGCCAACAATCAGTCTTCAATAGCTCAATATGCTTGAAAAATATAGCCCAAACTACAGACTAATTTCAAATATTTGGCTTGGTTGAAAAATGAAGGCCCCGACCCGGCCAATTAATTATACAACCCTGTTTTGTTACACTCTCTATAGCAAATAGTAATAGCAGTATTCAAGTTCACAATTAGTTTCCATAACTCCATCGCAGACAGTGAGTGCATGGGAAATTTATGAAAACTTTTTGTCTAAAAACGATGGAGTTATAGAAACTAAAAGCTAATCAAAGATCCCGCTACTACTATTTTACAAAGAATACAAAATTACATTCAAAATTTGAATACATGGAAATCAAGTCAACCAAGACCAACTATTTGAAACCAAATATAGGGTTATGAGCTGGACATTCACATAAAAAAGTAACTCATTCATTGCAATTGATGATAAGCTTCAAACGAACAAAAAAGCTTACACATATACCCCGATAAAAGACTAAAAAAATAATTTTTGAGATGACAACACATTGAATAACTCAATTCAACCTAGGTTAACTTGTTAAACTTGCAATATAGAAATATTTAGATGTTAAACTTGTGGTGGAAGAGGAAAGGCTTAAACTGTTCAACCACAGAAAGAGCTGGGCAAATAAAGGGAAAATTGACTAATTTTAGTTTAGATTTCCAAAGACAGCGTCATCGATATTGTCAGAGAAAACTTCAAAGGATTATGGGTTTTTTATAGCTGGTTAATAGACTTTGTCGATTGAGTTGTTGAAAGTTGCCGCTAAACGAGGAGCCTCTTGACTCTTGAGCACTTGAACAACATGCTCCATGATAGGCTTTGAAGATCCTGTAATGCGCAAGTCAACACTAGTGTAGGTAAATGGAACCTTGTGAGGTGGTGCTTGTGTTTGCAAGGAAGATGCGAGATTGAAGGGGAGAGAGAGCTCATTTTATCAGTGTTTGTGAGAAAAATGATGAGCTTAAAGTTTATTCTCTTACGCTACCTAGGTAGCTAGCTCATAGGCCTTTGTATTCATGAGTCAACAATCATCATTTCCAAGTATTCAGATAATAGACAATCAGTTTAGGCAATTACATTGTCATTGCGGATTGCCACATTTTCACGGAAAGCAGGGCAATCACACTATCATATGTAGAGGTATGTTTAGATAGATGACCGCGCTCTCGTGGTGCAAATATAACATAAACATGTCTTCACATATTGTAATATCACGCACACATGTCTTCTCTATGTTGGTGAGGAACCTTAAACTTAACATAAAATTCAAACATTGAAGTTGAAATTGGCAAAAATAATTGACCTGGCAGCTCGCTAATGCAAAAAGACAGCCACCCTTCGGAAAACTCGAGTTTCTGAGACCTCCTGGATAAGTAGAGCACACTCGTTGCATCCACATGATTGCACATAAACTTACACAAGCAAACCATATTTTTAATGGGGGAAAAATCTAACAAATAAAATTTCCTAAAACACTATACATTTTGAAAAGAAACTATGAGACACGATGTTTATATGAAGTGCTTTAAGTAGCGACGTCGCCATTTGTTTCACTAATACTTGGCCTCCAGAGCTTTGCCCGTCCCTCCGTTCCTTAATCAAGTTCAGAAGTTTTTGGGGCAAATCATTCTCAACAATCAATTGCTTTGGACGAGGGTGGTGCTCATACACAGCCTAGCACAACAAATTTCAGTGAATACGATCATTGAACCAAACACCTTTCAAATGCAGCTTTAAGCATGGAAAACAATAACTGAACGAGATTGATGAAAAAAGGGCAAGCTCCTCTCCACCAAATATGCTACGATGTGATGTCTTACGACTCATGGTGATAAAAAAGAGCACGTGCTTGGCTACTTAATTACTGATATAAATGGATAAAATAGAAGAAGACATAGGAAACAAGCTGCTGTATTTTTGACATGACAAAACACCATGCTAAGCATACTTGCATTGCTGGTTGTATTAGCTGTGGAGGAGTTACTACTAAACAAGGTTTACATTGACAGTTAAGACGGTATCCTAAGAGATTGATCATTGGAGCACGGAATCAGCAGATGAATTGCATATATTGAAAAAAATACTGGATACAAAAAAATACACTATAATTTTTTTTCTTGAGCAAGACCTAATTGAGATTAACAAGGTGTCTATCTAGCACGATAAGAGACATCAGCACAATCAACAATGAAAGCAACATTGATCTATAGCTTATAATTCCTCAGTGTAGAGGTGAAAGTCAAGACAGGACAGTAAGGGGTTGCAGATTTCACCTTTATTAGTTTGAGCAGATTAAGACGAGCTATGGCATCTTGATGATCTAGTCTTGCGATGAGCAGAGGTGTCAATCCATTAACAGCTAAAGTTGTATTTATCCGGGATGATTTCCTGCATTCAACAAGTTTGAATGAAATGCTGATAAATTACTGATAATTTAAGCAGTTCGAATCCCAGAAGATCTGCATGCCTTGCTAGTTTTTTCATCCATAGTTAATTTTTTCACAATTTAATTGACCAATGGATTGACATTGGCGAGTTAAACTTAACAGTGCAGCCTAAATTGGTAATGAATAAATGAATAGAAAGATAAGAAAGTTCATACGTGATAATTTTCAAGAATGGCTCCAATATATGCACAAATTGTTGTTCGGGGCAGCATTGGAAAAACTTCACTAATTTCTGAACTGCATCCTTTTTTAGCAATGCCTGTTCCACTTTGTGCTTGTCATTGTCATGAGCCAAGCAAACAGCAATTGAATCTAATGCTGTCACTGACCAAACCATATCATCAAGCAGGCTCAAGTATACATCCAATCCACCATGGGCCCTTAATTGTTCTCTTGAGTTACGTGATGCATGAGCCATGTCACACAGTAGAGGCAACGCATGCGGTTTTAAAGGAGAATCAGACATAATAAATTTCATTAAATGTGGAATGATTCCATTTTCAGCAGCTTGTTCCTGTCTCCTCTTATTTATCTTGCAGAGGTTAAAAAGTGCATTGAGGACCTTCAAACAATAAAATTCAGCAAACATTATGAGAACTGGGATGCTTGCAATAATTAAATCCACTAATAAAAAACTTATACAACATAAACAAATCAAACAAATTTAGCCATGAAACTTGGATAACAAGTGATGAAGATGATCTAAGCAGCTTTTGATCGAAATTGAAGTTCACATTTCATATACAAGCACTCCACACACTTCCCATTTTTAAGAGATTGGCAATAGCTTTATATGCAATAATTTTTGTAACCATAGAATGGAAGCTTTCATTGCAATGCAACTGCCATGTCCTTTCTTCCTAGATTAAGAGAAGAACTTGCAACATGAAGCTTTTAGCATGCGTAGAATGAAATGTTGTGTTGAGGTGCAACTGGTACGTGTTTTTTCCACTAGAAGACCAAATGTCTAGTTGACTATAGCCAGGAAAAATGAATGGTAATGGAAGGAACAGGGATTAGAAATTGCAGACGAGATGATCCAAGAACCTAGAGTGTATAGTATCACGAGAACACTGTAGTTCTAAAATGTCAACCAGTTTAGTGTTTTACAAATCTAAAACAGGACAGCAGCTAATGAAAGGTCCATGGAGTAAATTAGAAATCCCATGTGCCCTAGGGACCAAGAATTTATTATATGACAGAAAGACACTCATTCGTATTTTTTATAAATTCAAAGACGGTAAAAAGGCACCTTGCTTATAAACAGAGTGCTCGAGGTATGTTTTTTTTTCTCCCCCAATAATCTTGATTTTCAACTTTGGAAATAAATGAATTCTGTAAATTAGGGCTTGGCACCTTGCTTGACAATATGAAGCGTAATGTATGTGATTATAATTTAGCAAAATAGGGACCATTATTTTTCAGAAAAGTATGTGATTATAATTTTATTTCTTTCTAGTTCTGCATCAAGAAGGAAAATCACTTAATCCTGCAGCTTACAAAAATCATGTGTTAGATGGAAACCTTTGCGAGGATAGGGCTTTTTCATGTATCTTGCAAAACACATTCTTTGTGGGGACATGGACAATCTTTTGGTGAATATCACAAATCCATTTTGTTTTAGATAACAGCTGTGTGAAGAAAATAAAAGACATTTTATGTCTCAATTTTTGCAATGTTGATGGATTAGATTCTTCAAACACATATACAGCTGATTTGGAGAATGAGAAGCTGTAGCTGATTTTTGCTATGTTGCTAACTTTAAAATAAACAACTTGCCCAAAACTAGGTAATTGTTGAGGCCTCCAACCCTTTCGCTTATTATGGATGTTGCTTTATTAGTTTTTTCTAGTGATGTTGTACAACCAGGTTGACTACCAAATTTTATGAAAGCTTTTAGGCTTGATCAAATTGAGGGAATGAAAGAAACCTTGTCAAGGTTTGTGACTCTATTAAAGTTTACATAATTTCAGATTTCATTTATTTTTCTGTTGTTTGATTGAGCTATTGAATGATATCTTTATTTTCTTTGGTTGTTTTGCCAAGTGAAATAATCAAACCTATAAAATACGTTCCCACTCACCCCTTTACTGTCCATAGTCTATACCACTCACCCCTTTTTTTAATTGATTCATATTTAGACTAACAACTTCTCTTTTCTTTTGAGTTACCTTTGCTCCCTATTTTGTTAGGCTTGGGCTTGATTGTTGCATTCTTAGCTACTTGCTGCAGTTTTTTATCTTCCGAGGTAAAGTTGCGTGCACTCGTTTTTATTTTTGTTGATACAATTCATTGATTATATTTAAGTTATAACCTGAGTGGTGACCCCCTCTCTCCCTCATCTACCTCTTCTTTTTCTTTCTTTTTATTATGTAGAAAACAACACACAACTCCCTCTTATTTTATCACAAATCATGCTCTTATAATCACAAATTTGGCTACCTCAACACCAAATCTAATAGTGTAAACCAGAATATCTGACTGGATCTATCCAGAACTCAAACCATCTGAATCATCATCAGTTTCCCCTATATTTGCTGGTGTTATTGATTAGTAGCATTTTTCACGTAAGAAATTTTCTTTGATTGAAGAATTTAACCAATTAGTTTGTTGCATTTTTGGACAGACCCAAGCGGAATGTGATTACTTAATCAATCTTGCAAAGCCACATATGCAAAAGGGGATGGTTGCTTTGACAGTTCATCCGGGAAGAGTAAAAGATACTTGGTGGGTTTTTCCTTCTATAAATTGTACACTCTTGTTCTTGAGTTTTGTTAATGGATGTTCTTGATGCTCTTCTTTCAACTAGTTTGCTTTTATACTTTGTTGATATTAATTGGAATTAATGATGCTTTTTGATATTTAGAGAGCGTACGAGTTCTGGAATATTTCTACCAAGAGGTCGTGACAAAATCATTAGAGATATTGAGAAAAGAATTGCTGATTTTAGCTTTATTCCCGTGTATGTTGTTTCAACTTCATTTCTTTCAATTAGTTTGCTTGTATACTTGGTTGATACAAGTGGAATTAATGATGTTTTTTGATATTTAGAGTGCGTACGAGTTCTGGAACATTTCTTCTTGAAGGATATCATCTATTAGTCCCTCAGGTGCGTAGGAGGGCATCTTTTGTATTTGCTATTCTGTTGTCAAATAATCCTGTTGTGATTGGTGTATTAATTCCTTCTCTGTGATGTTCGTTTACTATTATTTGTATTATGTATTTGATTTTTCCTTTCTGATCATTGATCTAAAGTCCTTTGTGTACTGTTTTCTTGGTGGGTAATCCATTCCTAGATGTTCGTTTTGAGAACCGTCGTTCGATTCCTTTCTTTGTTTTAAACCCTTCCATGTCTTTTATTTTCACTTCCTGTTGGTACTGAATCCTTGTTTATTATCAATTCTTTGTTCTATAATATTTCTTTCTAAACGTGTTTGCTCTGATACCAGATTTCAAAGCGCGCGTGTTTGTTGGTTCTTTGATTAAACATCTTAGCTTGATTTCACCAAACTCAAACAAGTTGTGCTGCCAATTCTACTAGAAACAGGTTGCCTTGCTCTCTTTGCTTTCCTTACGATATTTTTTTTCCATTGATTGCCTCTCCATCACGCTGCTTATCTGCCAACCTTCATTATAGGTCGCTTAATGCTTTAACATTATTGGTTAATAAACACTTGCTGCTTTTCTTTGTCTTAAGGCAATGCTTCTTTTCTTTTCATTACTCTGCGTTTTTCTATTGACTCGGGTATTATTGTTAAAGGTCTAGTTTGAACTTTGCAACACAGCGCAACAAATATCCATATGTATTAATGCAAGATGCATCAGAGTGCACATCAAATGACAGGGAGAAGTTCCTTAAATCTGAGAAATCACGAAGCGTCATAGCTCTTTCTAAAAACTTCATGAAATGCACCATCACCAAATATGCCTTCTTCTTCACAGTCCAGATTGGGGACTGACATCCATAGGTTTTTCCATCTTTAGATTTGGTGACATGTTAATGCTTTTGTCTGACAGTTGCAAGGTCCTGTTGGTTTTGCATAGAAGGGTTATGGTGGGATCTGTGTCATAGATTATGCAGCTCGATTTATCACATTCAAATCCATTTTATTGAATCTTCATTTGATATTATTATTAGAGCTGATTAAAGAAATTGCATGCATAAATTTTCCCCCTTATCTTCTTCAATATTATCTTCTCTCTTCATCTCCTTACATACACCAGCTTAACTATGTTAGAGTTCAATAATCTATTACTCTTACCAATCTCTTCTTCTTGTTGATGACATCATATCTCATTACAACTCCAAAAGCTTGTATAAATATATGTTATCTATAATTAATTTTTTTATTAGAAATCATTTGATTATATTCTTTCAATAATCGATACAGAGGGTATTTTGAATTCTTACAATCATTTTAACACCAGTTTGAAATTTTCCTACATTCTTTCAATTTCATGTCTTCAAGCAGGGTTGACTGTTGACCTAGTAGATCAACCCACAACCTGGTTGACCTGACTAGACTTGAGTGAGACTCAATCAGGCCAACTCCAAGGGTTTCTTTTTTAATTTTTGTCTAAAAATACATTGTTTCAGTTTCATTTTAAAAAAACAAAACAAAAGTGAAACAGTGTGGTTTCAGGGTTGACTTAGCCATCTCGTGACCTGGGCCTTGAGCCGAGCTAGATAATATGCTAGTTCTTAGAACATCGGGAAGGACAGGTAATATAGCATAGCATTTTTTTCTTTAGCAGATTTTTATATCATATCCCTTTCCTCGACCATGTTCTGCGCTTCTGGCTTTTGGCATGGCCATTTTCACTGTGATTCTAGTTAATTTGCTAAAGTAGACAAAGTAAGGAAACTAGCAAGAATCATAGGAGCTTGATTTATCTTAGTATAAAAAAAAACAAGAAATTATCGTTGGAAATCAGAAGCACTAGTTAATTTGTTTATTTGTTTTTTTGTTTTTTTAAGGTCATGAGTAGATTTATAATGCTTTTTAAGGTGTTTAAAAGTGTTTTGGTTTTAAAAAGGTTTTTTAGGAAAAAAAAACTTTAGTCTTGATTTTCAGCCACCATAGTGACCAATTGGTTGATTATTTCTCATATCTTATTATGTTCATCTTTGTTATTCAAGAAGCTTGCTCCGAGCTTTTCAGTTGTTATTGGTCAACTTTGCCATGTTGCTATATGTTTTTGTTGTTGAAGTTTTATCTACTTCAAATGTTAGAAAAGACCGACACATACAAATCTGACCTAAAAAAAAATTAAACAACATTAAAGCTTGTCTTTTTAGGTAGGGTTGCATTGAAGGTTATGCTTGGGAGACTAATCTTGCTAGAATCGGAGCTCTAAAACTTAAGAGATGGGCATAAATATGAGGAGATGTTGAACTGCCGGCATTGCTGATAATTTTGGCAAACCATAAAAAAACAAGAAAAATGGATATCCTAAGGATAAAATTTAATTTTATTCCCTTTAGAGATGTGTAATTTCATGTCTTAATGTTCAAAGTAAATTATTGTATAAAGAAGTGAATTTTATACAAGAAGTTATGACAAAAACAAAATGGGTGTCGTAAGTTAAGTAACGAGAACTTAAGAAAAAATTCTTTTTAAAAAATATTTTTATGTGTTGATTTAAGATTGTTATTATGAAATAATAATAACTGGAATGATGAAATGATATGATGAGTATATGATTGTAGGGGGGAACTCAGGAGCCATGCAGCAGCTGCTAGAAACCACAAGTTGAGCCATACAATAGGTAGGTATCTTTTATCCACTCTTTTATTGATTATATAAAGAATGATAATATTTGTATATTTTGAATGGTATGGGTTATAATTGCTGCAGGGAAAAATACAATTGATATGAGAATGAAATTAAATAAAAATATAATGTATATGTCTATATACAGAATAAACACTACTAAAAAACATATGCTATTAGCAACTGATATTAGCAAGGAAAAAAAATTTTTTGTTGCTAATATTGTGTTTAGCAACGAAAAATCCATTGCTAAAAAAATAATAAATTATTCAGAAAAAAAAATAAAATATTTTATGAATTTGTTGCTGGTGGGATTTTGTAGCTAATATTTGTGTGTAGAGAATTTTTTATTAGAAATGTAAGCAAATAGGATCAGTGGAATTAGTTGTTCTGCTTGCCTAAAGAATGGAGTTGTTATTGCAATTATTTTGTTGTGCATAGTTTTATAAAAGGAAATTGAGAATGTTTTTTCTTTGATTCTACAACTTAAAACACAAAGCAATTGATTTTTCAGGCATTCATAATTTCGTTAAATTGAAATTGAAAAGAATAAAGACTATAATTAAGAGCTAAAAAATCAAGAGGTTGAAGGTACATTATTTTTATCGAAGAAAACATAAAAGAAGAAGAAGAAGAAAGAATTGCTGCCAGCAACAAACCAACCGCTTTTCTTTGACACGTGTCACATTCTTCCAACAATTCAGTGGAAAAGGTGATATGAACACCAAGAGGCTCTGCATGCACTTTGATATTCTTCCAACAATTCTCCAGGTCACGGTTCGAGATGGTCAACCCAACTTATCCTATTTTTTTTAAAAAAAATAATAATAAAAGCAACCTTGTATTGATCATATTTTTTTTTGTAAAAAAAAATCAACAAGTTTTTTAACAATATTCTATCATGTGTTGACCTTTGTTTTTGATAAGCTTAGTCCGAGTCAATTGATTTTTTAGTTTTTTTTTAAACTTGAACAAGTTCATATCTCAGATCAACATATCGTGCGAGTCATAATTTTATAGCTAAAATTATTAATTTTAATACTTAATATAAAATAAAATAAAAAATAATATTTAATTATTATTTTGAATATATAAATTTAAGATTAAACCGAGAAAACCGGTAAAAAAATAGCCGAAAAACTGAACCGATACAAAAACTGATTATAAAATTTTGAAAAATGTCCTGTTTGATTCGATATCGGTTTTGTAAGGCAAAAACCGAATAAACCGAAATGAACCGAACCGGTTCACAATTAATCTATCTACTATAAATAGAAAACTTTCTAACTCTTTCCTAAATGGCCTAACCCTAGTCGCCCCCTCCCTTACCTACCTCCCTTCCCTTCCCTTCCCTCTGTTACTCTATAATCTGCATTCAACAACCATCATTTAAACCAAGACACAATCTTTAAAGTAGGTAATCATCATAGTCCCTGGTTAATTAACTCGGGGAAGGAGGTTTCCTGGTGGGGTTTGGGAACTTTAGAGGAGGTAATTTGTAACGGGCTTTAAGTCTTGAAATTGTTCTCATTGGCTTGGTGGGGATTTCCTCTGTTTCTTCTGGACTAAATCCTTCATTATATCATTGTTTTATGTTTGTTATTTTTTGTAGGTTGCAAACTATAATTTTCATAGAGTTTCTCTGGAAAATTGATTGTTTTTAGATTGTTGTCATTCTTTGTGACTCTCATGGTATTTCTCAAGTCAAGAGTGTTACTGGGAACCATGGTATGTATCTCTTTGTTGCTGCTAGGATTTTGTAGCTAATTTGTGTGTGTAGAGAATTTTTTTATGAGAAATGTAAGCAAATAGGATTAGTGGAATTAATTGTTCTGCTTGCCCAAAGAATGGAGTTATTATTGCAATTATTTTGCCTTGCATAGTTTTATAAGAGGAAACTGGGAATGTTTTTTTCTTTGATTCTGTGACTTAAAACACAAAGCATGTGATATTTCAGGCATTCAAAATTTCTTTAATGTATTTCAACGAGCAAAGAATTAATTTTGTGGACATGGGAACTTGTTGATGTTGTCGAATCCACTGCCAATTAAACTTAAATTGTGTGATACACAATTTAAGTTTATAAGAATATTAATTTTGTTTTGTAGTAATCTAATTATTCGAGGCTGCCATGTTTATTCTTCAAGTTGTTTATTTTGTGGTTTTTATGCTCCTCCCATTGTGATAACTGATATGTGTTTATATTTGCAATATATATATATATATATATATATATATATATATATATATATATATATATATATATATATATATTTATTATGCATATATCTGATATTTTTATTTGGTAATTACAGATCAAAGGTTACATCCAGCAACGGGTCATAATTAATTCAAAACCCAGTGTATTTATTGAAGTTTTGTATGCTAATGTTGCTTGCTATTTGTTTTGAAGCCTTGTGAAGGCAAGTTTTGTAATTTAATTTTTAACTTGTTCACTTTTGCAAATGAAATTGCGACTCATGTTCAATTAAACAAAACAAAATAATAGTATTAAAAAGGGAAAAAAAACTTAATAAACATAATATTGATACTAACAATTTAATACAAATTAGTGGCAGAAAAAATTAAAATACATTGGGAATTATATTTTATTAATATTAATTGTAAGCCCATTAGAAAGCCCATCAGATGGCCCATCAAAAAGCCCAAAAAACAAATTGGTTTTCCCATTTTTTTAATCATAAAAACTGAATTGAAATTGGTCGATTTTTACTAGGTTTAGTTCGGTTCGGTTATTATTTTTTTTTAACCCGATAAACTGAAAAATTATCTTTGCCACCGCGGGTATAATTAGTCTCACATATCTATAATAAAAAAAAAGATCTGGAGTAACAATCTAAGTTGTAACAACAAAAACAAATAGCAACACAGTAGAGTTGACCTATGCCAAAAAATTATTAACATAATGAACAAAGATGGACATAATAAGATATGAGAAATAATGAACCAAAAAATATCAATTAATAATGAGACAACTCAACACTTTCCACTTAAAACATAATGAACAAAGACGATTACTTTAATACATATTTGTTATGAATAAACTTAATTTACCTTTAATATTCATATAATATTAGATTAATGAATATAGTTTTTGATTTATGATTCTAGAGTAAGACAAAGTCTATGGGATAAAAATTATATTCAAAGAAAATTATAATTATGGAATTCCTACATTGTTTCTAAAATGTTCATGGTCGATGCTCTCTTAAAAACTAGACATTTATTAGAACATAGAGACTAATACATTTTATGTTAATTTTTTTTATGAAAAGAAACAATTATTCTCATAAGCCGACGTATACGAGATACCTAAAACTAATATATAGGTATTTTTCATAAAAACATATACTCTCAAGTGACTCCGTATGAGAATTCTTTATAGAGAGATAACTTATGTCTATGAAAGGGCTTACATGATGATTGTGCTTAGACTTGTGATCATTAAGTTATATTATATAGATAATTACATGTTATCTTATATATATATATATATATATATATATACGTAAGGAAAGCAAAGAGAGCAAGGCAACCTGTTTCTAGTAGAATTGGCATCACAACTTGTTTGAGTTTGGTGAAATGAAGCTAAGAAAAAGAACCAACTAGAGAAGAACCGAGTCAAAGAAGAGTAAAAAACAAGCACTCTTGTCTATATAAGAAAAGCAATCTGGCACCAGGATTATTTGACAACAGAATAGCAAATACAAAAGATGCCCTCCTACGCATGATTCGAGGAAACCTTAGTCACACAAAATCAATATTTACATTGCATCCCTAATTCTCTATTCACATTAATGATGACATAAACAAACTACTTTCATTATCACACATTTATGAAAGAACAAATCTATTTACAAACCCAGAAAACTGTCCTTTAGCTTTGCCTATGCGGTAGGTTATTGCTCAAGTAATCCACACCATGTGACACAAAAGAAATCAATGGCATTTTTGAAGAAGTAGGAAGTTTAATGATGCCAGATTATGACTTTATTGAAGGACAATTGGAAACTAGACTGAAACCCAAAACCCCTTTTAGAAATAGAAGAAATCAAAGCTAATAAACCCATGATTATAAATTCAGAAGGAATAATAATGACTAAACGAAAGGAGAAAAGAAAAACCAGAATCAAACAATGCAAGAAATAGCCTAGACAAAACCCAACTAATATCACAAATAGAAACTAATGAATTAAAAGAAAAAAAATTAGCAACCTAACAGATCTAATTATATCATCAGCCTATCACGATATAAATTATCATAACCCAACAATATATCTTAAGAAATATGATAATGAAGATAGCCAGAAATATTTATTTGGAAGTTCAGAAAAAGGAATAGCAACCTTAGTATCGTTATGCAACAACATCAGTAGTATTACACCAGCCACATCCTCATAAGAACAGACTTCATAGGAGCAAAATCAGGACTACAACCTTACCTCAAAGAATTAAGACCACTTAGTGAACATTTTGCCCCCGAAGCAAAAAAAACCAATAAAATAAGAAATCATACGACAAAATGTAGAAACCAAACCATAGATCATATTACCCAAATTACACAGTATCACACAGTATCACATTAACGCAGAATATAGAAAAAGCAATTGATAGATTAGCTAAGAAAATACAAAATGATAATCCAACCATAGATCATAGTACCCAAATTAATGACAGAATCTCACAACTTTTAGACCAAAACAAAACTATCAACTTAAGAGAGAAAATGGATACAGTCACACATGAAAATAAAGAAATCAAAGAGCAACTAAAACAAATCCGAGGTATTGTTAACCGATAAATCAACGAAAAGTTATGAGCCATAAGGAAATGTAACCGATAAATTAAAAGACATATTCCAAATACTACAAGAAATACAAATACAAATAAATCAACTACAAAAACCTACATCAAGTAGTTCACTTCCCCAAACAGAGATTATAGATCTCAGAAAAATCCACAACAATCTTAGGAAACAAATTACATAAGAATTCAATTCCTTAAAAACAAAAATGACAAATGTTATGTTTTGAAAAATACAAGAATACACTTAAAAACACAACCAAAACAAATGAATATACTGAAATAATCAAATCATCCAGATTATAGTAATCTACAAGGACCACCTCTAATAGGATACGAGGAAAAAGACCTTAGACAAAGGAAACCATATAATCTAAATATGAGTACACCATTAGAAGAATGGATTATAAAAATATCTATAATAGACACAGAAGAACAAGTACAACAACTTCTAATGTTGTACTTGATGAATATCAGATTATAAAGAAAAAAACATGACAATGACATAACCAGTAAATCAAATTATGAAATAAACAGTAGAATGGATAGAGCACCAGAATCTCCAACAAATTGACCAGAAGAACGTAGTGACATATCACAAGGAATACTCACACAAATGGATGAAGATAATTCACTAAGAGACAGAGATAGAAGAACTTCGAGGAATATTTATTTTAATAGACTAAACCCTGAAGAAACTACTACATTTGGAAGAGCTTCAAGACACAGTCCCAATATACCCAAAGATTACCACATAAAATTTGAACAAGTAACCGGAGGAACAATTCTTAATCTTGATTGTCTAACAAATAGAGAAGAAATGTTAAACACATGGATAAGACTTATGGACCTCAATATCCAAACATAACACCTAACAAGAAAAAAAAAAGGTATCAAATGACATCGGAGACAAAAGAAAAAGAGCTAGAAGTCTCCATTTGAAAAGTTTTTTTTTAATAATAATAAAAAAAAAGTCTTAAAGCAAAAAAACTTTGAAATAATCATTTAATCCTTATAAACATAAATCTAAGCTCAAAAGCCACTTGTAAGCAACAAATCACAGTTGCTAGTGTTTAACACGGCAAACCTACGCTCAAAAAGAATATAGGGTTAGGGAAAAGGAAAACCAGAACACGTAACAAGAAAAAAAAGATATCAAATGACAAAGGAAAGAGAAGAAAAAAAGCAAGAAGTATCGTGTAGATAAAGCTTTTTTTTTAATTAATAAAAAAGAAAAAACTCTTACAGCAAACTCAAGCAGATACTCGTCCAAGATCTAGAGCAACAATCTAAACTTCAAGAGCGAAAACAGACAGCAACACAACAGAGTTGACCAATGACAACTGGTAAGCTCAGAGCAAGCTTCATTAATAACATCGACGGGCAAAAGGAGATATGAGGAACAAACAAAACAGTAAAAAAAAATGTCAATTAATAGTGAGACAACACTGCAATTTGCATTTAAAACATAATGAAGAAAGGATCAAGTGCCCAAGATAATAATCGTGCAGTGAAGATGCATCAATTAAATAGAAGGCAACAATGATGAAAAGTTGAAAATTAAAACTAGTGCACGCAACTTTACCTCGGAAGATAAAAAACTGTAGCAAGTAGCACATAATGCATTAAGCCCAAGCCTAACAAAATGGCGAGCTAAGGGAACACAAAAGAAATGAAATGCAAAGAAAAGTTGTTAGTCTCTAAATGTGAATGATTTGAAACCAATCAAGCAACAAGAGAATAAATGAGAACATGTATAAAAGAAAAACAGATATCGAAGTCTACGGTAGAAAAACCTTTTTCTTTCATAATAAAACGAAAAAACTCTTAAAGCAAACTAAAAGAAGATATCCGTCCAGAAGAAATGTTCCAGAACTCGTACGCACTCTAAATATCAAAAAGCATCATTAATTCCAACTGATATCAACAAAGTATACAAGCAAACTAATTGAAAGAAGAGCGACAAGAACATCCATTAACAAAACTCAAGAACAAGAGTACTATTTATTGAAGGAAAAACCCACCAATATCTTTACTCTTCCCGGATGAACTGTCATCAACCATGCATTTGTAGAACAAAGAATTATTTGAAGACCCATTAAAACAGAACCTCATCATTAAATCAATCAGACAACTCGTCACGTTTAGAAAGAAATATTATAGAACAAAGGAATTGAACGATGGTTCTCAAAACGAACATCTAGGAATGGACTACCTACCAAGAAAACAGTACACAAAAGCAAGTATACAAAGGACTTTAGATCAAATAAAAAATGATCAGACAGGAAAATCAACTGTATAATACAAATAATGGTAAACGCACATCACAGAGAAGGAATCAATACACCAATCACAACAGGATTATTTGACAATAGAATAGCAAATACAAAAGATGCCCTCCTACGCATGATTTGAGGAAACCTTAGTCACACAAAATCAATATTTACATTGCATCCCAAATTCTCTATTCACATTAATGATGACATAAGCAAACTACTTTCATTAGCTCACATTTATGAAAGAATAGATCTATTTACAAACTCAGAAAATTGTCCCTTTAGCAATGACTAAATGAAAGGAGAAAAGAAAACCAGAATTAAACAATGCAAGAAATAGCCTAGACAAAATCCAACTAATAACACATAGAAATTAATGAATTAAAAGAAGAAGAAAAGGCAACTTAACAGATCTAATTATATCATGAGCCATCACGAGATAAATTATCATAACCCAAGAATATATTGGAAAAAAAACCAATATATCTTAAGAAATATGTCAATGAAGATAGCCAGAAATATTTATTTTGGAAGTTCGGAACAAGGAATAGCAACCTTTGTATCCTTACGCAACAACATCAGTAGTATTACACCAGTCACATCCTCATAAGAACAGACTTTATAGGAGAATAATTAGGACTACAACCTTACGTCAAAGAATTAAGACCACTTAGTGAACATTTTGCCCCTGAAGCAAAAGAACCGATAAAAACAGAAAACATACTACAAAACATCATGAGAAATCAATTCATAATAAAATGACTACATTTGGAAGAGATTCAAGACAGTCCCAATATACCCGAAGATTACTAAATAAAATTGAACAAGTAACAGGAGGACCAATTCGTAATCTTGATTTCTAACAAATACAGAAGAAATGTTAAACACATTGATAAGAATTATGGACCTCAATATCCAAACATTACACCTAACAAGTAAAAAAAAGGATATCAAATGACATCGGAGACAAGAAAAAGAGCGAGAAGTGTCCTGTTGAAAAGTTTTTTAATAATAAAAAACAAAAAACTCTTAAAGCAAAAAAACCTTTGAAATAATCATTTAATCCTTATAAACATAAATCTAAGCTCAAAAGCCACTTGTAAGCAACAAATCACAGTAGCTAGTGTTTAACGCTGCGGACCTACGCACCAAAAGAATATAGGGATAGGGAAAAGGAAAACCAGAACACGTAACAAGAAAAAAAAAGATATCAAATGACATAGGAAAGCGAAGAAAGAAAGCAGGAAGTATCGTGTAGATAAAGCTTTTTTATTAATAAATAAGAAAAAAACGCTTATAGCAAACTCAAGCAGATACCCGTCCAAGATCTGGAGCAACAATCTAAACTTCAAGAACGAAAACAGGCAGCAACACAGAAGAGTTGACCGATGACAACTGGTAAGCTCGGAGCAAGCTTCATTAATAACATCGACGGGCAAAAAAAGATATGAGGAACAAACAAAACAACAAAAATTTTTTGTCAAATAATAATGAGACAACACCACAATTTCCATTTAAAACATAATGAAGAAAGCATCAAGTGCCCAAGATAATAATACTGCAGTGAATATGCATTAATTAAATAGAAGGCAACAATGATGAAAGTTGAAAATTAAAACTGGTGTACGCAACTTTACCTCGGAAGATAAAAATCTACACCAAGTAGCACATAATGCATTAAGCCCAAGCCTTACAAAATGGCGAGCTAAGGGAACTCAAAATAAATGAAAGGAAAGAAAAGTTGTTAGTCTCTAAATATGAATGAATTGAAACCAATCAAGCAACAAGAGAATAAATGACAACTTTAAAAAAGAAAAACAAATATCAAAGGACACAGAAAAAAGAAGAAAACAAGCAAGAAGTCTACGGTGGAAAACTTTTTTATTTCATAATAAAAAGTAAAAACTCTTAAAGCAAACTAAAAGAAGATATCCTTCAAGAAGAAATGTTCCAGAACTCGTACGCCCTCTAAATATCAAAAAGCATCATTAATTCTACTTGTATCAACCAAGTATACAAGCAAACTAATTGAAAGAAGTGAAGCTGAAACAACATACACGGGAATAAAGCTAAAATCAACAATTCTTTTCTCAATATCTCTAATGATTTTGTCACGACCTCTTGGTAGAAATGTTCCGAACTCAGATGCGCTCTCTAAATATCAAAATCGCATCATTAATTCCAATTAATATCAACAAAGTATACAAGCAAACTAATTGAAAGAAGAGCAACAAGAACATCCATTAACAAACTCAAGAACAAGAGTGTACAATTTATAGAAGGAAAAACCCACCAAGTATCTTTACTCTTCCCGGATGGACTGTCAACACCCATCCACTTTTGCATATGTGGCTTTGCAAGATTTATTAAGTAATCACATTCCGCTTGGGTTTGTCCAAAAATGCAACAAACTAATTGGTTAAATTATTCAATCAAAGAAAATTTCTTAAGTGAAAAATGCTACTAATCAATAACACAAGGAAATATTGGGGTAACTGATGATGATTCAGATGGTTTGAGTTCTGGATAGATCCAGTCAGACATTCTGGTTTACACTATTAGATTTGGTGTTGAGGTAGCCAAATTTGTGATTATAAGAGCATGATTTGTGATAAAATAAGAGGGAGTTGTGTGTTGTTTTCTACATAATAAAAAGAAAGAAAAAGAAGAGATAGATGAGGGAGAGAGGGGGTCACCACTCAGGTTATAACTTAAATATTAACAAAAATAAAAACTAGTGCACGCAACTTTACCTTGGAAGATGGGGAGCTGCAGCAAGTAGCTAAGAATGCATTAAGCCCAAGCCTAACAAAATGGGGAGCAAAGGTAACTCAAAAGAAAAGAGAAGGTGTTAGTCTAAATATGAATCAATTAAAAAAAGGTAGTAACTTAACTAAAAGAGAAGGAACAATGAAAATGCAAATGGTATGGGCTATAGACGGTAAAGGGATGAGTGGGAACGTATTTCATAGGTTTGATTATTTCACTTGGCAAAAGATCCAAGAAAATAAAGATATCATTCAATAGCTCAATCAAACAACAAAAAAATAAATGAAATCTGAAATTATGTAAACTTTAATAGAGTCACAAACCTTGGCAAGGTTTCTGTCATTCCCTGAATTTGAGCAAGGCTAAAACCTTTCAAAAAATTTGATAGTCAACCTGGTTGTACAACATCACTAGAAGAAACAAATAAAGCAATCTCCATAATAAGCGAAAGGGTCGGAGGCCTCAACAATTACCTAGTTTTGGGCAAGCTGTTTATTTTAAAGTTAGCAACATAGCAAAAATTAGTTGCAGCTTCTCATTTTCCAAATCAGCTGTATTTTAAAGTTAACAAAATTGTGAAAATTGAGTCATAAAATGTCTTTTATTTTCTTCACACAGCTGTTATCTGAAATAAAATGGATTTGTCATAAAAGTCACCAAAAGATTGTCTATGTCCCCACAAAGAATGTGTTTTGCTAGATACATGAAAAAGCCCTATCCTCGCAAAGGTTTCCATGTAGCTTATGGTTTTTGTAAGCTACCAGAATTAAGTGATTTGTCCTTCTTGATGCAGAATTAGAAAGAAATAAAATTATAATCACATACTTTTATGAAAAATAATTGTCCCATTTCGCTAAATTATAATCACATACATTACGCTTCATATTGTCAAGCAAGGTGCCAAGGCCTATTATGCAGGACTCATTTATTTCCAAAGTTGAAAATCAATATTATAGGGAGAGAAAAAAATCATACCTCGATCACTATAATGCTAATTAGCTTCATTCTCTACAAGAAGGGAACTCCAAATTTTGAAGATTTTGACAAACTCTGATATGCATTTCGTGTCACGCAAACTCGTGGGCAAGCTTTTTATTTTAAACTTAGCAACACAATCAAAATCAACTACAACTTCTTATTTTCCAGATCAGTTGTATACATGCATGAAGAATCTAATCCAACAAAATTGCAAAAATTGAAACATAAAACGTCTTTTATTTTCTTCACTTAGCTGTTATCTGAAATAAAATGGATATATGATAAAATGCACCGAATGATTGTCCATGTCCCCACAAAGAATATGTTTTGCAAGATAAATGAAAAAACCTATTGATGCAGAACAGTCCAAGGAAGCAAACGAAGAGGTCATCACGGGATATGTTACCCCTATTTTCCTTTTTTATTGTTGTTGTGTGAGTAAGACTAGGGTTGGCAACTTATAAATATGAGTGGCCACCTACGTAAGAAGACACTTCTGAATTTGAATTGAATAAGAATTTCATACAGAGATACTGCTCTGTTTCTTTCTGCTCGTGGATTCGAGTAATTCTAAGAATAGGGACGGTGATCCTTGTTCTTTCTTTTTTGCTAATGACATTCCGCTACGTCACCTATCCTCACAAAGGTTTCCATCTAACACATGATTTTTGTAAGCTGCAGAATTAAGTGATTTTCCTTCTTGATGCAGAACTAGAAAGAAATAAAATTATAATCATATACTTTTCTGAAAAATAATTGTCCCATTTCGCTAAATTATAATCACATACATTACGCTTCATATTGTCAAGCAAGGTGCCAAGCCCTAATTTACAGAATTCATTTATTTCCAAAGTTGAAAATCAAGATTATAGGGGGAGAAAAAAATAACATACCTCGAGCACTCTGTTTCTACAGTTTTCAACAACCTCACCGATTCGGGCCCGATCAGGTCCGCCCAAAGACAATAATCAACAGAATGCTGCACGCACGTAATAATCACAGGTAAAATAACTAATTCTGCAAAAATGTATAAAATTACTCTGATGATAGTGACGAAATGCAATGATACCTGGTCGATTAATCGATGGACGGGGCTGCCATCAGAGGTGAGATTATCAGTGTCTCTACAAGTATTTCTAAACACAAAGCAAATCGTAGGTGATTTTTGTCGGCGTCTCGTAAACGTCAACCCCAATTCGCAAATCCAACGCGTAGTATGGTTCTCTGTAAAATCTATCGCGCTCTTTGGAAAACAATTGATCGTCGAATCTTTAACACATCCTCTTCGCTAGTAGCAGGAAACGGAGAGGAGGAAGAGGATCGAGAGAGAGATTGGGGTTAGTGTTAAGGGTATAGAGAGGCTGAAGGGTGACGGGTAGAGAGAGAGAAGAGTAAGAAAAGATGAGAAAAAGCGAAAAGACAGATTGTGAAGAGGAGGATTGGAGATCTGGATCTTGAAGATAACATTAGAGCTGTTCGTTGTTCTCATTAGTTTTAGAATAACAAGAAAAAATACTAATCTCTGCTCTATGTAACAGATTCGTCAAGTGCCAACGACACACTCTCGATTTTACCGTTCTCTATTTCGAATCCTCGGCTCCAGGCGGGAAAGTCTTGTGTTCTGAAATACAAGATACAAGGAAAAAAAAGTTATATTTAAGTACTCATCTATAATATAAATAATTAGTTTTTCTTATTATGTTTGGTTCTGGTGAAAAGATACAAAAATATAAAAAAAAATCTATTTTATTTTTATTATGTATTAATCTTAAATTTATATATATATATTCAAAATAATAATTAAATATTATTTTTTTATTTTGGTTTATATGAAGTATTAAAATTAATAATTTTAATTATACAATGCTGATCTAAGATATGCATTTGTCCAAGTTTAAAAAACAAATAAAAAAATGATGGACTCAACCCAATCTTATCAGAAACCAAGCTCAACACATGATAAAATATTGTCAAAAAACTTGTTGATGTTTTTTTTTTAAAAAAATGATCAAAACAAGGTTGCTTTTATTATATTTTTTAAAAATTAGGATAAGTGGGGTTGACTATCTCAAACCGTGACCTGAAGAATTGTTGGAAGAATATTAAAGTGCATGCAGAGCCTCTTGGTGTCCAAATCACCTTTTCCACTTTATTGTTGGAAGAATTGTTGCGACACGTGTCAAAGAAAAGCGGTTGGTTTGTTGATGGTAGCAATTCTATTTTCTTCTTCTTCTTTTCTCTTTTCTTCGATAAAAAAAAATGTACCTCAACCTCTTCATTTTCTTAGTTCTTAATTACAGTCTTTATTCTTTTCAATTTCAATTTGTTTTCTAGACCATTCTATACAAGTTTCATTTTTTTATTTACTCCTTCAACTGCAATTTGTATATACAAATTTTTTACAATCCAATCCTTATTCTTTTAATTTTTACTCTCTTACTTCGCATACATCAAGTCTTCAATTGAATCCTTATTCTTTTAAATTTTTCTTGACTTTTCTATAAAAGTCTTATTGGTTTTTAATTTCATTCTTTAACTAAAGTCTAATGTGATTAGTTTGTTTCAAATTCGTCCCTCATTCTTTTTTTTTTTTTTCCTTTGTGAAAAGTTTTTAATTTATTTAGCCCTCTAAAAAAAATTTGATTGCCCTTAAGTTGATTGTTATTTTGACATTCACATTAATTCATTTAAATACAATTTTTTTTATTGTATATCATTTTATCTTTTTGATTTGCAAGGGGTTGGACTTCATTGTTTTTTTTTTTAGCCACGAGTTTTGAGAATAAACACGAGTCAATATTTTTTTTACTTATTTACTTCTTCATTTCATTGTTCAATAGATCGATCAGAATGACTTGTTCAAAAATAGAATATCTAAAATCCACCACAATAGACACCCTAACCTAGAACTGAAAATAGAAACACAATCAGAAATAAAAGCAACTTAAATGGCATACGTAGATTCCTGAACATTCACAATGAAATTAGGCACACAATTTAAGTTTGCTTGGCAATGGATTCGACAACATCAACAAGTTCCCATATCCATAAAATTAATTCTTTGCTCGGTGAAATACATTAAAGAAATTTTGAATGCTTGAAAAATCACATGCTTTGTGTTTTAAGTCGCAGAATCAAAGAAAAAACATTCTCAGTTTCCTCTTACAAAACTATGTACAACAAAATAATTGCAATAATAACTCTAGTCTTTGGGCAAGCAGAACAGCTAATTCCACTGATCCTATTTGCTTACGCCTATTTGCTTACATTTCCCATAAAAAATTATCTACACACACATATTAGCTACAAAATCCCAGCAGCAACACAAAGGTATACATATCATGGTTCCTAGTAAGACTCCTAACTTGAGAAATAAAGTGAGAGTCACGAAGAATGACAACAATCTAAGAACAATCAATTTTCTAGAGAAACTGAAACCGATACCGAACCGGTTCGGTTCATTTCGGTTTATTCAGTTTTTTCCTTACAAAACCGATACCGAACCAAAGCAGACATTTTTCAAAATTTATATTCAGTTTTTTTATCAGTTTTGTTTTTTCGGCTATTTTTTTCTAGTTTTCTCTGTTTAATAAGTTGAGCGGTTTTTTTGCTCACCCCTAGTTGGATTTTTTTAGACAAACTCACTTCCTTCCCCTGCTTCGCAAGTCGTTACCTTTGTCTATCAATAAAAATCATGATGATTTAAAAATAATAAAAAAAAATCTCTCAAAGAAATGAACTGACCTTGACATTTTGTTTTTGCAAGCTTTGAAGATGGCAGAGATGAGTTTTGATAGATCCTCTAATTTTCATAAGGATCAACAGTGCCAGTGAGGGTGGACTTGTCCATCTTTGATTCGAGAGAACCCGTACTTGGCGGTGGCATCCTCTGTTATGAAAACAATTTGTCTCCCCTATTGAAAACTGAAAGACACGTCGTCGCGGTCTCTCGGCTGGATTTGAAGTCAGAGAGTGAGAAGATAGTAGTTTTGTTAATGGAGGGAGGGGAAGAGAAATTGAGGGTGAAGGATATGAGAGAGTGGGGAGTTGCGAGCACTACAAAACTAAATTAATATATTACATAACGGTTTGTGTTTGAAGACCTTGATGGGCAGATGAGATTTAAAATAATTTTTTAATCAGCAACATATAAACCGTTGCAATTTCATTTTATTAGCAACAGATAATCCGTTGCAATAATTTTTATCAGCAACATAAAATTCATTGTAGATCATTAAATATTTTATTTTATTTTTCTGAATAATTTATTACTTTTTAGCAACAGATTTTTCGTTGCTAAACACCCTAATTATTTTTTTTAAAAAACAAAATCAGATGCGTTGTCTAATCTTGCCCACATTTGGTCACTATGGTGGCTGAAAAATAAAGACTAAAGTTGTTTTTTTTCCAAAAAAACCTTTTTTAAACACCTTAAAAGGCATTATAAATCTATTCATGACCTTAAAAAAAAAAAGTTGTCATAAATATGAAAATCATCCTTGAATTGAAAATCAACTCAAATCTATTTTTTCATGAACTCTAAAGGTAAAAAACATTAATATGAACTCCCTCTAAAGGGGTTGGACTTCATTGGGGAGTAAACACGAGTCGATATCTTTTGTTTTTACTTATTTTCTTCTTCATTTCATTGTTCAATATTACTTTTTCTAAAATGGCCTTCTATGGACTGTCTTGACCTCATGGTCAAGTCACGTGTTTTGAAGGTTGACAAGGTTTGATTGTTTTTTTTTCTTCTAGTTTTTCTATAAAATTGATTTATTTTCAGTTTCGTCCTTGAATATTTATGTAATATATCAATTTTCTATGGCCTTAGTCTAACAACAATACAGGCCAAAATGACAATAATTTTCTTTATTTTATTTTATTTTACATCTATATATATTTCTACCGAAATTTCGACAAAGTTTCTCCATAATTAAAGAATCTCAAGTTATCGACATCAAACCTCCCATAAATTTTCACAATCAATTCCTCATTTAGTAATTTTTCAATATCTCAAAGTAAAATTTCATCAATACATCAGCAAATACAATTTCAACAAAACCCAGAATAATCTCTAGATCAGAAATTATTATAAAAATTATCAGTCATGCAATGCGATTTTAAAAAGTATCAATGTGCATATATATATATATAATTTATCCAAAAATAATAAACAATTAGTCATCAATTATGGGCTTCCCTTCCGCCATTGGGTTTTTGGCACCGCGTTTCAAAAGTGCTTTTGAAAAAAACTGAATTTTTTTATTTTTATTTTTTACTTTAAATTAAAAATTATTTTGAAAAATTAAAAATACATCATTTTAATACATTTCTAAACGAAAAGTGTTTTAAAAAAAAAACCTCAACCACACTCTCAAACAAGAACATTTATTAAACGATTTCAATATACATGTCGACATCGATATAACCCATCTATGTCATTAATCATTTCCTTTATAGAATAATTAATCAAATTTTCTTCTTACATATCCACGGACATGCCATGTAAAATTTCTCTTGACATCATTAGCTTTCATTCTCGAAACAACTAATAAAATTTCTTGTTACTACCGATATCAATTTTCTACATTGATATCATTAACTATTTCCTTCTAGAAATAGTTAATCAAATAAATTTATAACTTAAATTCATTATATGAAAGACGCAGATATCAATAGAAATTCCTACGCAAAATGAAAAATCAAGTCTCACTGCTAAAAAATGTAGCCAACACCAACAAAGAAATAAGTTGCAATTATATAAGGAATTTTGTTGCTAAAAATCATTTGCATCGTAAATTATCCGATGGATATTTGTCGTTGTTGATGATTAACAACAGATAATCCCTTGTAGAGCAAATAAATTAGCAACAGATATCCTTTTGTGAAGCAAATAAATTAATAACGGATATTTTGCTGCTAAGTAATAGTCAGCATAAAAAAATCTGTTGAAAGTAGTGGAACACATTTAAAGATGATTAATATTTAAAACTAAATATGGTGCAAATAAAAATTAAGTAAATTAAAATTCATGATAAAATCGAAAATTCAGTTAAACTTACATGTGCAAATATATCAACATACAATTGAAAATACTAATACAAATAAAACTGGTCAACAAACACCACATCTCTTATCACGACTACCATTTGTTTATCACTAAATTGAGACTGTGTTCTCTCTCCAACATCATTTGCAACTAGAAAGGAACCACAAATCTCACACAAAGCCACCTTTTTCTCTCTTGTGGAACCACCAATACTTGATCATTCTGGCATTGAATCAATGCGTTCTCAGCATTACGCCTCTCACGGATGTCGCCACCTTGCAGAACACACCATAATACCACTAAAGTAAATTTATGCTGAAAGTAATGAATTCCTTAAAGCACTATAAAGAATCTAGTCTTACGAATACTACAGGACCATCTTGCTTAGCCCTGTACAAGACCCAAAACACAAATTACAACGAACACCAGTAGTCAACTTCCTTCTCATTTCAGATCAAGAGCATAGAAATCCCATAATGTCGGTTTAAATTATCATGAAATAGATCAGGAAATGACATGAAAAAAATCTATTGACTGCAGTTGTATAAGGAGAAAAATGAAGGATAACAACTAACCACATGGCAGTACACAAGCCCTATCCAGTTAGTGTATGTCATCGCCTTGCCTTGTGCATAGTCAAGCTCTTGTAAGCAATGACCCCTCCGTACCCTCCTTCCATCTCTTTCACCCTCCTCTGCCTCTCCATTGATCATTGCAGGAATGATTTTGTCACAAGATTTCTTCTTGTGCCGATGCCACACCTGATCTTGTCCATGTATGGGTATTGGTTCGAGTAGCAGTGGTGAAAGATAGTCGAGACTAGTAACTAATGCAAGAGTATCAAGAGCACCATCAAACATCATTTAACATTACCTTGCAGTTTCTATTGTATGCTAGAAAAGGTAGCCCAAGAGGAACCAAAGCAAATCTTCAAGCCAAACTGACTTTCTGAACATTTTAGAAGCATCAATAGATCAATCAGAATGAATATCTAAAATCCACCACAATAAACTTCCTAACCTAGAACTAAAAATAGAAATGCAATCAGAAATAAAAGCAACTTAATGGCATACATAGATTCCTTAACATTCACAATGAATACTACACGACAAAACAATTGCACCCATGAGTTTTAGGCAGCCACAACCCATTTGGAATCCATCAAATTCTGTATGAATCAAGCATAATGTATGGCATAGAGCTAAGATGAAAGGGCCCAAGAATGAACAAGGTAGTAACAATAGAGAAGAAGATGCACAATTGCTAATGTTCTCTTTTAATTCCATCTACCTTGTCGAGAACTTCAGCCTACTTCACCACCATAAATCTAGTAAACATGATAATATTAATCTTTTTATTAATAAAATTAAGATCACGAAACTCAATTCCAAAGCTCTCACCAATCAAGAAGAAGATCCAGCCCATTGTTGAATTAATGGTTAATTCTCTCTTCCTCCATCAAATAATTAGAGATTTATCAATGGAAATGCATGAAATTGAAAAATAAAATTAGGATTTTATTACCTTCACCAATGAGTTTATCTAGCATAGCTCGTTGAAGGTCCATGAGTTGATAATGGTTCGTATTACTAATATTATGCTAAATAACCAAAAAAAAAAATCTTTCATATTACAGGGAAACATCGTTGGATTTAGGGGTGAGCATTTTCAGTTCAGTTTGTTTTTTATCAAAAAACTAACCTAACTGAAAATTATATTTTTTTAAAAAAGATTACCGAACCGAACCGGTCATAGTAAAAACCGACCATTTTCAGTTCAGTTTTTATGATTACCATTAAACTTAGGAGGTTCGCATCAAAGGGGGAACTCAGGAGCCATGCAACAGCAGCTAGAAACCACAAGTTGAGCCCATACAGTAGGTAGGTATCTCTTATCCACTCTTTTATTGATTATATAAAGAATGATAATATTTGTATATTATGAATGGTATGGGTTATAATCGATTCCAGGAAAAAAAGATAGATATGAGAATGGAATTAAATAAAAATATAATGTATATGTCTATATAGAGAATAAACATTACTAAAAAAATATGTTATTAGCAATGGAAACCTTTTGTTGCTAATATTGTGTTTAGCAACGGAAAATCCATTGCTAAAAAGTAATAAATTATTCAGAAAAATAAAATAAAATATTTTATGAATTTGCAACAAATATTTCGTTGATAAAAAAAAATTGCAAACAGATTATCCGTTACTAATAAAAAGAATTTGCAAAGGTTTATCTGTTGTTGATTAAAAAATTATTTTAAATCTCATCTATGTCTTAAAACACAAACCATTGATGTAATATATTAATTTAGATTTCTAGTGCTCGCAACTCCCTGCTCTCTCTCATCCTTCACCCTCAATTTCTCTTCCCTCCCTCCACTAACAAAACTACTATCTTCTCACTCTCTGACTTCAAACCCATATGAGAGACCGCGACAACATGTCGTTCAGTTTTCAATGGGGGAGACAAAAATGGTTTCCATAACGGAGGACGCCACCACCAAGTACGGGTTCACTTGAATCGAAGATGTACAAGTCCAACCTCGCTAGCACTGTTGATCTCTATGAAAAATTACAAGGATCTATGGAAACCCGTATCTGCCATCTTCAAAGCTCGCAAAAACAACATGTCAAGGTCAGCTCATTTCTTTGAGAGAGTTTTTTTTAATTATTTTTAAATAATCATGATTTTTATTGATAGACAAAGGTGATGACTTGCGAAGCAGGGGAAGGAAGTGCGTTTGTCTAAAAAAAATCCAACTAGGGGTGAACAAAAACCGCTCAACTAATTAAACCGAGAAATTCAAAAAAAATAGCTGAAAAAACAAAACCGATATAAAAAACGGATTATAAATTTTGAAAAATATTCAGTTCGGTATCGGTTTTGTAAGGCAAAAACTGAATAAACCGAAATGAACCGAACCGGTTCGGTATCAGTTTCGGTTTCTCTAGGAAATTATTGTTCTTAGATTGTTGTCATTCTTCGTGACTCTCACTTTTTTTCTCAGGTCAGTAGTGTTACTAGGAACCATGATATGTATATCTCTTTGTTGCTGCTGAGATTTTGTAGCTAATGTGATGCGGACCAGCCCAAAAACACCAGCAAGGATCCATTACATGTCCCAAATGGTCCAATGACGCGGTCTAAGATAAAGGCATTGAAAGAAGCAATGAATGCATTGGTTTTGAAGGTTTCAACCAGGTCAGAATTGCAAGGACCAATGGAGTATCAAGAGGAGACCCTAGTACATCTTATCCATGTGCAGGAGGGGTCCAATACAATCTTATTTGGGCCAAGAAGTGAGGACAGCAAATGAGCCAAAAGAATCCTACTACAACATGGGATTAATGGGCTTGAGGGAAGATTATAAAAGAAAAGCCTAATGGGCTTTATTTAATTTTGTTAGCTATAGCCCAAGGCTTGTTTGGGCTTAATTAAGACTTTATTTTCAGTTAGGATCCAAGGCTTGCTTGGATTAAGTCATGGGCTTTTCAATTTAGGATTTTGGGTCAGTTTTGAGTGGACCTCATTTAAGTCCACATAAGGGGTCCATTAGGGTTACTTTTTAAGAACTATTTAAACTCATGTAACCCTAATTTCGGCGACCATTGATTAAACTTAATTCTGAACTTTTCAGTTTATGTGTGAGAGTGATTCTTGCATTCTTTAGTTCTTGAACGAACTGAATCCGACTTATCGAAGATTAACTGGCTTCGTGGCGTCATTCTACTCATTCCAATAGTGTTGGTGCCTTGGGGGCGGGGTTTCCATTGTGTCACACTCCTATCAGACCTTATTTCGGCTTTCCGGGATCTTATCTCATTCTTGGTTGTGGGTTGCATGACCACGTGATCACGAGGTTCGCATCAGGTGGTATCAGAGCTAGGCTCCAAAACAAGGTCATATCATTCTGTTATTTTCGTGCTTTTTTTTTAGTGTTCCTTGAAGTTTTCCAGTGTTTGTGTTCATCTCCTTGTTCTTCGTGTCAGCGTCATCTAATAAAAAGAAAAAAAAAGAGGTTATATTTCATTGTTTTCTATCTCTTCATTTCAGTATATTAAAAAAAACAGAAAAAGAAAAGAAAAGAAAGAGAGATAGAGGCATTAGTTGAAATTTGAAGAATCTTTGAAATCTTATCGCAGAAAACACTACTCTAGGGGAAACATAAGCAAACCACATCGGAATCAGTTGAAATTTCATATTCTGTCTATTGGGGTTAATATAGTATCATATGTCCAATTTGGGCTTATTCTGATATTGATTTCTTGAGGGATTATTTCGATATTCATTTCACGCAGAAACACTACCTTAGTGAACCCATATAAAAACACTTTAGAATCAATTGAAACTTTACATTCTATGTCTTGGGTTTGATATCGCATGATATATTAAATTGGGGCTTATTTCGATATCGTATACTAGAGGTTTCAATTGGAGGTTCATTTCTGCCGCAAATTGATCACATAAGGGTTTGTGTACCTAGAAGTACGAGAGCGACCTAGAAATTGAGTGTTTTTTTTTGTTCAGTACTAAAATACTAAATACTGATTTTGAGGTCATTTCAAAGTCATTTTGTCTGGGTTTCAATTCTGTTACATAAAAATTGCGTAAGACGTTAGATTCTGCTCAAGTCTCAAAACGTGATCCTTACTGTTTAGTTTTGTCCAATTCACTATTTTCGTTCTATTTTCAGTTATCTAGGAGTCAAGTAATTGTTTTCGCTAGTATTTGCTTCTGTTTTATTTCGTGTCTTCGTATCGTCCACAATTCGTACGAATTTGCATTGCTACTCGCGAAATCGTAATCGTAGTTTTGTTTTGCTTTGTTTTCAGTATTTTAATTGCTGAAAATCATAATTAGAGTGCGCTGCAAAAGCTACTGACTTTGATTTGTTGATTTTAGTTCCGAAAGAACCAAAAGAAAGCAAGTTGTGAGGTAAAAGGTGCAATGAGCTTATTAGAGTGAAAAGCCTTGATTTTGTTTGTGTGATACACGAGAGTGTGAGGTAAAAGGCGTAGTGAGCTTATTAGAGTGAAAAGCCTTGATTTTTTTTTGTGTGTGATACACGAGAGTTGTGAGGATATATATATTTTTTTTGCTACTAACCAAATTTTGCAGGTTCAAAGGATGTCTGAAAACAACGAATCAGTGACACAAAATGTTGACGTGGCGTTCCAATTACGAGCCATGGGTCAGCAACTTGAGTTGATGTCGAGGGCATACAAAGATCTGAAAGGTGAGGTGAATTCAATAAAGCAACAGAATAGTGGGGCTGATCGCCGAGGAAATACGGTCCGTATGGCCGTACGGAATAACAGATCTGATTTTGAAGAGTATGTTGATGAAAACGCAGATATGGGCGAAGATGACTATGATTTTGCATCTGTTGACCAAGGAATCAGGTCTGGACCGAGCAAAGCTAGGAGGAATGTGAATTTCCATGGCATGGGGAATTATGAAGATATGGATGGGGACAACATCAAACTGAAAATTCCAAACTTCGAAGGTAAAAATGATCCCGAGGCTTATTTGGAGTGGGAGAAAAAAGTAGATTGGATTTTTGATTGTCATAGCTATTCTGAACAAAAAAAGGTGAAATTGGTGATGATTGAGTTTACAGCGTATGCAATGATTTGGTGGGATCAGATTGTAATCAGTCGGAGGAGGAATGAGGGAGCGACCCGTTCAGAGTTGGGGGGATATGAAAGCATTAATGAGGAGACGATTTGTGCCAAACCACTATTATAGAGACCTATACCTGAAGCTCCAAGGTCTGAATCAAGGCTATAAGACAGTAGATGAATATCACAAAGAGATGGAGATAGCAATGATTCGTGCCAATGTTGTTGAGGATAGAGAAGCCACCATGGCTAGATTTCTTAATGGGTTGAATCGTGGCATTGCCAATGTGGTTGAGCTACAGCACTATGTGGAGCTAGAGGACATGGTTCACATGGCTACGAAGGTGGAGAGACAACTCAGGAAGGGACTTGTTCGGCTAGGATTTAATTTGGGTTCTTCATCATCTTGGAAGATGAATCTGGAGAGACAGGGTACTGTCCAGCCAAGATCCTTTGTTCCTTCTAAAACTGAACGAACAACGGCTAAAGTTGATGTCCCTACCGGTGCCAAAGGTAAATCTGAAACTCAGCCTAAACGTACTCGTGATGTTAAATGTTTTAGGTGTCAAGGGAAAGGACATTATGCTTCGGAATGTCCAAACAAGAGAATAATGATGATTATAGATGATGGTGATATGGAATTGGAAAGTGACAGATCTGATTGCGAAGGCATGCCACCATTAGAGGATTGTGATGGGGATGAGTTAGCATTACCGGTTGCAGGGTCCTTGGTTATAAGGCGCACACTTCAGGTTCAAGTCAAGGAGGATGAATCTCATCAACAAAAGAAGAATATCTTCCATACGCGCTGCTACGTACAAAGCAAGGTGTGTGGTTTAATTATTGATAGTGGAAGTTGCGTTAATGTTTGCAGTACCACACTTGTGAGTAAACTGAATTTGAGTACTGCTAAACATACGAAACTATATAGATTGCAATGGCTGAATGATAGTGGAGAAGTGAAAGTGACTAAACAGGTTGTGGTTCCATTTTAGATTGGGAAATATATTGATGAAGTTCTGTGCGATGTGGTACCAATGCAAGCAAGTCACATCTTGTTGGGGAGGCCTTGGCAATATGACAGGAAGGCAATTCATGATGGGGTTAAAAATAGGTATACCATTGTAAAAGATGGTAAAACCATCACTCTTTGTACCTCTTAGACCCAAACAAGTGTATGATGATCAAATAAAGCTACAACGTGAGCATGAGGCAATGGGGAGAGAAAATCAAGGTGAGGACCAAGGGGAGAGAAGACCATCAAATTCGGCCAGAACCCAAACCACTACAACCCATTCAGACACTCATCCAAACACAAACAAACCAGACCATTTGACTACAGCTCAAAAACACCCAAATCTGGTCGAGAGTGGAGGTAAGACAAGAGGAGAGAAGAAAGTCAGGAAGAGTGATGAGCATTATGTGGAAAAACTAAAGAAACAGCCTAATTTTTATGCTAGAGAGGGTGAGATCAAATCTGCATATTTCACTAAAAAACCAATGATTTTACTTGTGTACAAGGAGGCTTACTTTAATACTAATGATCTTGATCATATTGTGCCTAGTGTTGCTATTTCTTTGTTGCAGGAGTTTGATGATGTGTTCCCCGACGATACTCCAAGCGGATTACCACCTTTGCGGGGGATTGAGCATCAGATTGATTTCGTACCCGGAGCTTCAATTCCTAACCGACCAGCATATAGAAGCAATCTCGAGGAGATGAAAGAGCTTCAAAGACAAGTTGATGAGCTGATGGAAAAGGGCTACATTCGGGAGAGTATGAGCCCTGTGCCGTACCCGTGCTACTTGTGCCTAAGAAGGATGGAACATGGAGGATGTGTGTTGATTGCCGAGCCATCAACAACATAACGGTAAAGTATAGACACCCTATTCCTAGGCTTGATGACATGTTAGATGAGTTACATGGATCTTGCATTTTCTCTAAAATTGACTTGAAAAGTGGGTACCATCAGATTAGGATGAAAGAGGGTGATGAGTGGAAAACTGCATTTAAGACTAAGTATGGTTTATATGAATGGTTAGTAATGCCGTTTGGACTTACAAATGCACCAAGTACGTTTATGCGTTTAATGAATCATGTTTTGCGTGTATTCATAGGTAAGTTTGTGGTTGTGTATTTTGATGACATTCTGATCTATAGCAAGAACTTAAACTGAGCATTTTGATCATTTGCGTAATATACTTAGTGTGTTGCGTAGTGAGAAATTGTATGCTAATCTTAAAAAGTGTGCTTTCTGCATGGAGAAAATTGTGTTTCTTGGCTATGTTGTAACTGCACAGGGTATCGAGATGGACGAGGAGAAAGTTAAGGCCATCCGAGAGTGGCCTACACCCAAATCGGTAAGTGAGGTAAGGAGTTTTCATGGGTTAGCTAGTTTTTACAGGCGTTTTGTGAAGGATTTTAGTACAATAGTTGCACCCTTGAATGAAGTTGTTAAAAAGTCAGTTGGGTTTAAATGGGGGGAGGAACAAGAATTGGCTTTTGTTCTTTTGAAAGACAAATTATGTTCTGCACCAGTTTTAGCTTTACCTGACTTTACAAAAGCCTTTGAAATAGAGTGTGATGCGTCTGGAATGGGAATAGGTGTTGTTTTGATGCAGGATCGGAGACCCATTGCGTATTTCAGTGAGAAGTTAAGTGGAGCGACCTTGAACTATCCCACTTACGACAAAGAACTCTATGCCTTGGTAAGAGCACTTGAGACATGGCAGCATTACTTGTGGCCAAAAGAGTTTGTAATCCATTCGGATCATGAGTCCTTGAAACATCTGAAAGGACAAGGTAAGTTGAATAGGAGACATGCAAAATGGGTTGAATTCATTGAAACTTTTCCTTACGTGATCAAGTATAAGCAAGGCAAAGAGAACGTCGTAGCCGATGCACTTTCTCGCAGGTATGTTCTTTTACACAATGAATACTAGATTGCTAGGCTTTGAATATGTGAAGGAATTGTATGGTAACGATTCTGACTTTGCTGAGATTTATAATGCATGTGGAAATTTGGCTTTTGGTAAGTTTTATTTGATGGATGGTTATTTGTTCAAAGAGAATAGAATGTGTGTTCCTGCTAGTTCTTTGCGTGAATTGCTTGTTCGTGAAGCACATGGGGGTGGTTTAATGGGTCACTTTGGGGTTGCGAAAACCTTGGATGTATTGCATGAGCATTTCTATTGGCCAAAGATGAAAAGAGATGTGCAACGAATTTGTGAACAGTGCATCGCTTGTCGAAAGGCAAAATCTAGAGTACAACCACATGGTCTCTATACACCATTACCTGTTCCTACTAAACCTTGGGTAGATATCTCTATGGACTTTGTTTTAGGTTTACCTAGGTCAAAGAAAGGTAGAGACTCTATTTTTTTTGTGGTTGATAGGTTTTCTAAAATGGCGCATTTCATTGCATGCCATAAAACAGATGATGTATCTCATGTCGCTGACTTGTTCTTTACAGAGATTGTACGTTTGCATGGCATTCCTAAGAGTATTGTGTCAGATCGTGATGTTAAGTTCCTTAGCTACTTTTGGAAGACCTTATGGGGAAAGTTGGGAACCAAACTTTTATTTTCGACAACATGTCATCCTCAAACAGATGGGCAAACTGAGGTAGTCAATAGAACATTATCTCAACTTTTGCGTGTTGTAATACAAAAGAATTTGAAAAGTTGGGAAGAATGTTTGCCTTTTGTTGAGTTTGCTTATAATAGAACTGTGCATTCGACCACTAGTTTTTCTCCTTTTGAAATTGTTTATGGCTTTAATCCACTAACTCCTATGGACTTAATTCCTTTACCTTGTGAAGAAAGGGTAAGTTTAGATGGTGAACAGAAGGCAAAGATGGTGAGACAACTCCATGAAGGAGTTCGACTACAAATAGAGAAAAAGAATAGACTTGACGCTTCTAAAGCAAATAAGGGACGTAAATTGGTTGTCTTCCAACCCGGTGATTGGGTTTGGGTGCACATGCGAAAGGAACGATTTCCTAACCAAAGGAAATCAAAATTACAGCCTCGTGGTGATGGTCCATTTCAAGTTTTGGAGAGAATAAATGACAACGCATACAAAATTGATCTTCCTGGTGAGTATAGTGTTAGTGCTACCTTTAATGTTGCTGATCTTACGTTGTTTGACACAGATATTGATTCGAGGTCGAATCCTTTCGAGGAGAGAGGGGATGATGCGGACCAGCCCAGAAACACCAGCAAGGATCCATTACATGTCCCAAATGGTCTAATGACGCGGTCTAAGACAAAGGCATTGAAAGAAGCAATGAATGCATTGGTTTTGAAGGTTTCAACCAGGTCAGAATTGCAAGGACCAATGGAGTATCAAGAGGAGACCCTAGTACATCTTATCCATGTGCAGGAGGGGTCCAATACAATCTTATTTGGGCCATGAAGTGAGGACAGCAAATGAGCCAAAAGAATCCTACTACAACATGGGATTAATGGGCTTGAGGGAAGATTATAAAAGAAAAGCCTAATGGGCTTTATTTAATTTTGTTAGCTACAACCCAAGACTTGTTTGAGCTTAATTAAGACTTTATTTTCAGCTAGGATCCAAGGCTTGCTTGGATTAAGTCATGGGCTTTTTCAATTTAGGATTTTGGGTCAGTTTTGAGTGGACCTCATTTAAGTCCACATAAGGGGTCCATTAGGGTTACTTTTTTAAGAACTATTTAAACTCATGTAACCCTAATTTCGGCGGCCATTGATTAAACTTAATTCTGAACTTTTGAGTTTATGTGTGAGAGTGATTCTTGCATTCTTTTGTTCTTGAACGAACTGAATCCGACTTATCGAAGATTAACTGGTTTCATGGCGTCATTCTACTCATTCTAATAGTGTTGGTGCCTTAGGGCAGGTTTCCATTGTGTCACACTCCTATCAGACCTTATTTCGGCTTTCCGAGATCTTATCTCATTCTTGGTTGTGGGTTGCGTGACCACGTGATCACGAGGTTCACATCATAATATGTGTGTGAAGAGAATTTTATATGGGAAATGTAAGCAAATAGGAGTAAGATCAGTGGAATTAGCTGTTTTGCTTGCCCAAAGATTGGAGTTATTATTGCAATTATTTTGCTGTGCATATTTTATAAGAGGAAACTGAGAATGTTTTTTCTTTGATTCTGCGACTTAAAACACAAAGCATGTGATTTTTTCAAGCATTCACAATTTCTTTAATGTATTTCAACGAGCAAAGAATTGGTTTTATTGTTATTATTTTCAAGTTAGATGAATTTTCCCCCTGATAATTATGTTTTTTTTTAAAAAAAAAGTTAGTATGAATTTTTTTTTTCTTTTATTTATTTCTGTTCTTTATTCATCATTAACATAATAATAATAATAATAATAATAATAATAATAATAATAATAATAATAATAATAATAATAATAATAATATATTCTTTTTCTTGCTTACTCTTTTGTTAATGTTTTTAAGTGTTTTTTCTTTCAGGATAATTTGATAATTTTAATTGTTTTTGCAATAATAACAATAGTCATTTTGTATCTAATATTACTGGGGATAAAAGACAATTCAAGAACAAAAAATAGACAAATTTACCTAGGTTATCTACAATTAAAAAACGATACAAGTCACTTTTGTCTCGATTACATTGTTCCTTTTAAACGGCAAACAAGTCATTATTATATGTTTTAATATTTATTGCATATTATCGCCTAAAAATATTTAAAGAGATAAAAAAAATGACCTCGGACATTTTGCAAGAAAAAAATTAATATCAGCATTCTTAAATACATTTAATATAATAATATGAAGAATAAATCTTATATAAAAAAAAAAATTTGGCTTCAAATTTTAATTTTGTGCTCTTTTGTTCAAGTGTATTTCTGGAAAAAAAAATTGGATTTTTAATATTTAAGATCTAATATTACCCTGGAAAAAATACAACTCAAAAAAACAAAAAGTAAACAAATTTGCCTATATTATATACAATTAAAAAATATATGAGGCACTTTCTGTTTCGACTACACTATTCTTTTTAGACAGCAAATAAGTAATTATAGCACGCAAAAAATATATATTCCTTTTTTGAAAAATATTGCAATGTTTTTATTTATAATGTGTCAGACTTAGTATATGTGTTTAATATTTATTTAATATTATCACCTAAAAATATATAAAGAGAGAAAAAAAAATGACCTACGATTTCTTGAAAAAAAAATTAATATCGGCATTCTTAAAGATATTTAATATAATAATACGATGAATAAATCTTATAAAAAAACTTTGGCTTTGAATTTAAATTTATATTTTAGACCCTTTGTTTGATTCTTTTAAAAAACGGTGACCTTTTTTTCACATGTATTTTTGATTTTTTACTGTCCAACTCAATTGTTCTTTTTTAACCGGATTTCTTTTGTTGTTTTGTTTTTTAACCAGAGTATCCGTGACAACAAATTTTCTAACAAATTTTATCAAAAGTTTTTTAGCAATAGCAATATTCAATCACATTTTGGTTGAAAAAAACCATTTTTAGCATATTTTATCAATTACAATTATACTAATTAAATATTAAAATCACAAAATACAACATTTATAAAATCAAATAATTTTCTACATAGATAAAAATGCTCAGCGAAGCAGGCTAATCAGCTCGTATTTTCTAAACAAGTCAGTCCGACGATCTGAGCCGAAACACCAGCCCAAATAGGCCCAATGTGACAACAACCCAAGTACTTAAAGAGAAAAAGAAACTTTGAAACCTACGAACACCAGATGTTGCTTACAACATAAAAACTTGGAAACACAACGCTCTCCTTCGAAATCCTTGTCTGCCCCCACTTCTCTCTCTCTCAACCCCAGATCTTTTCTCTCCCTTTTATTAACAACTCTTCCGCATTTCCTCTCGCTTCCGCATTTACTTCTCTCCCTGTCAACGACGAAAGAAAGAGAAAGAGAAAGAGAACAAGAACAAGAAAAAGAAAAGAAGAGAAAGAGAGCGTTTGTATGCAACTAATATGGGCATGCGACTTCACTTTTTTAACTAGGTTTTGAAGTTTCTAATTCTCTAAGGTTATTAATCTTTATCAAGCTTTTTCTGAGCAACTGGCAAGGATTCTTTTTCGTTCATGTGCCTGTACTGCTGCGTCAGAAATCTTTGAAGGGTATGTCGACTGCCTTTTTACTTGAGGGGTTCATCTTATATTCTTATAATCGAGTTCTTGTTTGTTAGTGATTTTGATTGCTCAAAATATTAGAAAGCGAAAAATCTGAACTTTGAATGTTCATTTATCATTTTCTTTGTTCATCTGGAATGATTGGAATATCTAAAAGAATAGTTTTTTTAGGGCAAAATTGCTAATCGTATTTCGATACTTCTTTTCCATTTATGTTACACATTGCTTCTTTACAATTTTTTTGGGGGGTTTATTGTCTGCCCCTTTTTTTTGGTTGAATGGATTGGGAGTGGTACTGGGTTCATCTTAGATTTTATAATCAAATTCTCGTTTGGATGCAGTTTATGATATGTGAATCAAGTTTCCTCGCTTTTTTGCAGCCTTGTTGGACTTAGTAGGAGCAAGGAGCTGTAATGTATACGGGAATATTTAAGTGTAGGAATCAGAGATGGTGCTCTTTATTTCATGCATCAAAGCATTTCATGAGGCCAAATTGCCAGGATCTGCCTCTGAGATGTACAACAGTAGCGAGGGACCACTTTTCACATGTTAGTTTCATTAAAAGACAGCTATTACATTCAATTTCATCAAGGAGTACTGCCTTTGGAAATATTGACAGTGGTTTACATATAAGGTCTAATATGTGTTGGGTGAATATTGTGTTGGGTGAATATTCAATTCCGCACATGTAGTTCGGGAGCTAATGGAAGGAATACAAGTGAGGATAAGCATGGCCCGGTGAAAGATGGGGCTAGCTTTGATAATGAGAAGACTCAGCGAGAACAAGTTAATGAAAATGCGAAGCATTGCGATGCACACGCTCAATTAGGGGAACAAGATCAAAAGGAGTGGCTTCATAATGAGAAGCTTGCCATAGAAAGTAAAAGGAAGGAATCTCCATTTTTTACAAGACGGGAAAAGTTTAAAAATGAGTTCTTGAGGAGAATTGTTCCATGGGAGAAGTTACGTGTTTCTTGGGATAATTTTCCCTACTACATCAAGTAATCAATCCAACTTGTCTCTTTTATTTCTCATCAACATCTTCATTTATCTTAAAGTCATTGGATTTTGCTATCACTAAATCAATCAGTTTGGGAAGGAAATAATTGATTTCTGTTCTCTGCCAGTGAGCACACCAAAAATATTCTGGTGGAATGTGTTGCTTCCCATTTGAAACATAAAAAATGCACCACTTCCTATGGGGCCCGTCTGTCATCTTCAAGTGGGAGAATTATGCTCCAGAGTGTTCCAGGTTTATTACTAACCGTTTGTTTTATTGAGACCTATATATATATATATATATATATATATATAAAGAGCCTTTGAATTGATAGCCATGTGATGATGCCGTCTACAGGAACTGAGCTTTATCGGGAAAGAACAGTTGAAGCACTTGCACGGGATTTACAAGTTCCCCTGCTGGTGCTTGATAGCAGTGTTCTTGCTCCTTATGTAAGATTACGTATCCTTTTGTGGTGATAATTCTTTATTTCTGATATCCAAACTGAGTTTTGGTGATCATTATTTGATCTCGTACCAGGATTTTGGTGAGGATGAGAGTGAATCAGATGATAGTGCAGGATCTGTAGAGGAGACTTGCTCAGAGTCAGAAGTTGAGGATGACAATGATGCAGTCAACGAAGAGGAATGGACAAGCAGTGCAGAGGCAAAATCAGATTGTAGTGATGACGATGCAGTTGATTTGGAGGCAAATGCTGAGGCAGCCCTGAAGAAGCTTCTTCCCTGTAGCCTTGAAGAATTTGAGAAGGTATGTTCTCTAAAGTATCAGCTGTCTGATAGAAGGTACTATACTGCTTATCGTCCGGTGCAAATTGGAGGAGTGGTTTGGAGTGATTTAGGAATGCATTTTCTGCGCGATGCTAGCTTGATCTCAACACTTAGGTCTGGAATTGGGGATAACACAGTGACTTGGAAAGCAGCTCCAGTTGTTTGATACAGATGATACAAGAGTGTCTGAAGGGAAGAGACATCTGATGATGATGTCAGTAAAAAAGGCTTTTGCTTTTTCAATATGCCTGCGTATTGGTATCTGATTCTTTTTGTAGCCACCGATTTTTATGAATTTATGGCTGCCACTGAACTTTTCATAATTATAATTTATTGCTTTAATTTTTTTTCATAATTAGGATTTTTACTGTTTGTATTGTGGGCTTGGTAACTGTGGAAAACTGCAAATATTCTCTAGTTTCTGGTCAATAGAAACAAGTTTTTTCAGTGAAGAACGTGATAGGATTTCTTATTGTGTATTTCACTTTGTGCCAGAGAGTTTCTGGAGAATGTGACAGTTCCTCTGAATCTATGAAGAATGAGTCTGCAGGCACTTCTGAGACCTCCAAAAGGCCTCTTCATAAAGGCAACTTTTTCCAGCTAGCCCTGCACTGTGCTTTTCTTTTTGCCATTTTATAACTATGCTGTGTAATATGGTTTTTTCCTTGACTTTTAATGTATTCTTTCTCTACTATCTGCTTTTGAAAAAAGTGAGTGCAAACATGATTCTCCAATAAATGCTGTGTCCATTGTTTTCTTAAGGCAGTCATTACAGTTTGGTTTGTGATAGCAATGTTTCTAATAGTAGCAACTGTTGCATGTTTTTGAGGTGAAGATGTTTGCATGACTGTGCTTGGTTATTTTATGCTGTTATGGCAGTTCAATTCTGATGGTTTCATCATCTATTTGAACAAATTCAAATATCAATATTCACAAAATAATTCTGTTAGTGTTGATTTTAGTTGATTCACTTTATTGGAATTATTTTTAAAGCAGTATGACCTCTTTTTTTTGGGTTTCTCTGTTCACCCGTCCATTTTGCTTTGTTCATCTTTTACTAGGGGATCGGGTGAAGTACATTGGGCCGTCCATACGCATTGAGGCTGATGACAGGTGCCTTTTCATCTCTCTTTTTTTGGCATATAAAGATGTAACAGGCCTTATTTTACACAACTAATATAATAACAAGTTCAATAACATAATTAAATATTTTGAAAATGCATTTATACAAGTAATTTTATAGATCTTAAGGGTTTTGGTCCTGTGCTTTGCTATACATTTACTTAGTTTCATGTTTATGTATTGTTCTTTGTGGTTTTGCTTGTTTCAAATACTGATATGTGACGCAACTAAAAAACTAGGATTCTCAAGCTATAAAGTTACACAAACTTAAGTTGTAGAGCAATTTAGAGAACTTTCAGGTGTTTTATAAAATCTGAATAATAATGTTGACCTCAAAATAAACTAGGATTCCTAATTAATATAGTTCATCTAGCATTAGAATTTCAAAATAGCAAACTACTAATAGCATTAAAAATCCTAATCTAAATAGAAAACAATTCAAATACAATAAGGTAAATAAAGACAATCCCGCACAGTAATTTCTGAGCCTTATTTGAAGGCCTTCCTGATCTCCAATCATCATAAAATTTTAAACCAATAAGAAATAACACCTTTAGAATCTTATATCAAAATTGCACCTCAATTCAATGGTTATATTTAAAGTTATGCTTGAATTACCAAATTGTGTCTTAGACCTCAAAATCTAAAAATCTTAACCATTAATGAAATAATACAATAAACATTATTATGCCAAGAATCTGGAAGAAATTTCCCCATTTCAGTCTCCTTTACTTCCGAAAAACTCGCTCTCAAGTTATTTATCAGAAATTGAATCCAAAGGAAAAGATTGATTATAACATTGTAATTAGTCTATTCACGAAGCTGCATGTCTTTGACGTGTGAACTTCAAAATTTAATTTATGATGTGTACTTGCAAAAGAAAAATCCATATCCAGTGTTATATTTTTTGTTCCTATGAAGCCATTTGTAGCTCCTTCACACATCCTTTTACTTCAAACTTGAGTTCATCATTATCTATTACCTCTAAAACTTTAACTGTCTTACAGACTTTCTGCGCCAGAGCTCTCTTTCTCTCTCAGGATGATAATCCTCCGATACCAGATAGCTTATCTCCTGACATTACAGACTTTCTGCGCCAGTGCTTCAAGAAGGTACATTTCACACATCTAGTCCTCTAGCCTGATCAGTTTCTCTGTTCTGTTACCAAATTCCTAGCTGCCTAATTTCATACATCGATGATTTCTTGCTTAGTTTCCAATTTTTAAGTTGTGAAAGAAATATCTCAGCCAAAAATTTGGGCAGGCCCAACAACATAGACCAAAATTAGAAAGGGATGGGAATTACTACTTCCCTTTTATAGGCCAATTTCTTTCCAATCTTGCAAGGATCAAGATCATACACTGATTTTTGCTAGAAGGGGATTCGTAGAAAGAAGCACATGACTGACAAGACGGTATAGCGTCATCTTGTTTTCCCCTTTGTGTTCATTCCAATCAACTCTGGCTTGCCTAAGTTTGGTTTCAGACTTGATCCAGTTTTTCCTTATCATTGAACTAAGCTTTCAGCTTTGTAATTAATGTTCAATTGGCTGACCCTGAGATTTGTTGTCATGTGTCATTCATTTTAGATTCTATTCATTTATTAAGGAAATGAAATATTTGGTTTCAAATTTCAGGATGCTACGCAGCGGCCCGATGCAAAGACTCTGCTTTCTCATCCTTGGATACTGAAGTCTAAGCCTGCATTGAACTCTTTCCGTCATAGTGGAGCAATAAGGTTGAATTTGATCTTCTTATTTTTTGTCCATCTGTTTATAGTTCTGCTTGTCACTTTCTTAACCAAGGTGGTTTATATGGATGCCCTCAAATATTTAGTTTGAGCGTGGGGGATGAACCAGTAGTTAACTATCCAACTGCTATGCTGTGATTTTTTGGAAGTGGCACCCAATATTTTATGCTTTAATATTTAAACGGATGTCATGTCACCATAAATTGAACTGTTTTTTCTTTGTTTGCAATTCGATGACTTCCTTTCAAAGTGTCAATGTGGTATCTTACTGCAAGCATGCTTTCTTTTTTCTTTTTTTGTAGAAGTGTACAGGAAGATGTTTCAGTCGATACAGTGATTTTTAAATGGAGATAAACAGGGCACTGACCAAAATAGTTCCGTGGATAAAACAGAAGCTTCTGTTGCTGATTTTGAAGCTGTGAGAATCATGTGATCTTCAAAATTGTGATAGTTTGTATTATTGGGGACTTTTTCTTGATATCCTTACCGGAGAAAGAAATCAATTTTGCTTGAAAAGTGATTCACACCTTACTTTTCCATGGAGAAGCAATTAAAATATTTTGGCATTACACCCTGATTCAAATCTTTTGGTTTTCAGGTTTCCAGGAAACAATTATTGACAGAGTCTGATGATGTCAGCAAGTCTTGTAAGGATAATTCCTCAAATGATGATGAAGTTGAGGAAAGAACTGATAAATTAGACAATGATCTCCATTCAGATCAAGTCCCGACCCTAGCTATTCATGAAAAGTCATCTCTCAAAACTAGTTCTGGCAGACTATCTATGAATAAAGTAGCTGCTGCTTGTGCTCCACTTCATGGGTCAACAGATATGCATGACCAGGATCAGGCTCTGAGTAATGGTGACATGGAATCTCCTGATGTAAGAGGAAAAAACATAGATAGAAGGGATGGAGGAAAAACAAATTCTACTCATGTTGAGAATGAATCATTTGTTTTTGCAACAAGAAGTCAAGATAATGGGCTTCAAAAGGTAATTAATATCTGTTGCTTTCTTGGCTATGAAATTGGGCACATTTGTTCATTTATGTTCTCTCTCTCTCTCTCATCAAAGGCTAAGACCGTTTATTGTGCGTACCGCGCCGTTTGATAGTGAATAGACAATTCTTGACATAAATAAAATGACACGCAAAATAGAGAAAGGGATAGATGCAGTGTTCGTTCCTATCATGCAGGTTTTCATTTGGTCTTCTAATATAATCCAAGTCTTCTATATTTTGCTTGGTGCATATTGTGCTCTTAGTCCAATCTCTTTTAAGTAGACCATTTCTTTTTCTGAAGAAAAAGAGAAATAGAACACGGATATAAAAATTTTTAAAGAGCATGAAGCTTGGGCAGCATGTTAGCTAAATATACTCAATATGCCTAGATCTAGGGATGTAGGTTCCTTGAGCAGTTCTATATTGTTATGCACTTTTGAGGATTTCAGCTGGTTGTGCTTCCATTGCTTGAAGTAAAACTAAGTTAAAGGTTTTTGGTGGAGCAACTCAGCTATGCCTGCAGTGATTGAGAGGAACTGTGAACTAATTGCAACTCATGGCTTAAGGACATGGCCAAAACATGTTTCTTGATTAAAAAAAATATGGTTGATTAAATTTTAGCTTTCTACCTTTAAGTGATCTTTACCTTTTGGATTTCCATGATTTAGGTTCTTCCATGCCTCCTGGCCCTTCCTTCTAGTTACAATCTTCTATTGTGGGTTATGTTACATTTACTTCTACCTAATCAAGTTCTTTGTGTGTTTGGTAATTCAATTGAAAGTGTTTTTTGGCTGAAAAAGCACCAAAGTAATGTCTTCTTAGGTCCTTTTTGGAGGTTTTGACATCCTCATATATATATATATATAAATATATATATAAACATCAATTTGATGCCTTCTTTCAAAAAGCACCTAAAACACAATATCAAAAGCTCTTTGTATTGTCACTGTAGTTATGTATTCTTAATTTCCTAAAACAGTAAATGTCTGATAATTCCTCTTTGAATATTGTGTATACCTTGTGTGAATAGCTTGTCTATCTTCGTTTTCTTCTTAGTGTGGGCACACTGTACTTTTATCACTTCCCTGTGCTGCCATGTTGGAATGCACATGTTATAGTTATCATATGTGCCATGCAACACTTTAGATGTATTTAGATATATTTGAGCATATGGTTTTCTAATGTCTCATTTGTTTTCTTCTTGGTGGTAAAATATGGTGTCTTGTCCTGAGTTCAAGTTCAGGTTTCCAAGGGAGCTTGAACATTGACATTACCTACATCTTGCTTTCCTCCTCACCCATTTCACCTTTTTTCTTTCCCTGCTTAGATACATTAATTGTATTATCTTACCCTTATGTATAACTGGGACTTTGAAGGCTGTGAAGACATCAATGAACTTGGGAGGAAATGAGCTTAGTAAATTTAGTGACACTCCAAGAGATGCTTCACTGGATGATTTATTTCATCCCCTTGATAAAAATCCAGAGGATCGGGCAGCTGAAGCCTCGACATCTGCCTCAACATCACATATGAACCAAGGGAATGCTGTTGTGGTTGATGCAGGGAAAAATGATCTGGCTACAAGGTTGAGAGCTACTATTGCTCAAAAACAAATGGAGAATGAAATGGGGCAGACAAATGGCGGTGGTGATTTGTTTAGCCTAATGATGGGTGTTCTGAAGGATGGTGTGATTGATATTGATGGTTTGGTATGTTTTAATTGCCCAATCTTGTTCATTATTTAGATAATTTGTTGAATAATTCTTGACAACATCCGCTTTTCTGACCAGGTTTTTGATGAAAAATTGCCTCCAGAAAATCTCTTTCCTCTACAGGTAGTCAATCAATTTTTTAGCACCTTAAGCAATTACTTGATTTATACTACAGTAGCATTGCAATCCAGACTTTGTTTGAAGTATATGTATTGATGAACAAAAGACCTAAGCTCATTAGCAACCACTTTTTATTGTTTAGATAGAGTGATGCCTGCTAAGGGCAGGTATTTTGAAATATGAAGCTGCCCCAATCTGCTGTAGCTCTTAATGTTATGTAATAATCTTAAAAAGTAGCCCTTTATGCTCTCTGTTCCTTGGTATTTAAGTTTCCAATGGAGGAGGAAAGCAACTGTTGTACAAACTTGTAATCTGATGATTAATAAACTGGCTCCAATCTTTAAAGCTCCTCATCACATGCAATAAAATGACTATTCTGATGAGTGTCAATGTGAAGTGAAATGACATATATGATGCTGTTGTGGGTCGGAAACTCTTGAATCTTTGTCTAATTAGTCCTTAGATAATTTTTCTCATCAATTTCTGCTGTCTAATCATAGTGAAGTCTTAAAAATAAGAATGCTATGAATATCAATTCTTCACATATCCTTGGTTTTATTAGTACCATGGGCTGGTTGTAATTGTTTTTTTTTGCTTGGTAGGCTGTTGAGTTTAGCAGGTTAGTTGGGTTGTTAAGACCTGAGGAATCAGAAGAGGTGATTGTGTCTGCATGCCAGAAACTTATCAGCATCTTTCACCAGCGCCCTGAGCAGAAAATTGTTTTTATTACCCAGCATGGATTGCTCCCTCTAATGGAATTACTTGAAGTTCCTAAAACTCGTGTATGCCAGCTAGCTATGCATTGCATTTTGTTGGTTTCCTCTTGCTATGAGAGTTGTAGCTTCAAATATGAGGAGATAATTGTTTCCCTATATTTCAGGTTATATTTTCTGTCCTCCAACTTATAAATCAGATTGTGAAAGATAATACCGATTTCCAGGAAAATGCATGTCTTGTTGGCCTGGTAAGTGATTGTACCTCCAAGGTTTGTTTTCTCTTGCTGGAAGTAATTTTACAATCAAGCATTCTGTATTTTTATAAATGGATCGGCTCATTCCATCCTTTACTGGGCTTGCGCTATGCTCTTACATTTCTGCATGTATCTCTTATCCCACCTGCTAATCCTTCTTCCTGAAATACTTGGGCTAAAACATTATTTCCATCCTGAATATTTATTATGAATTTATGTATCAGATCCCTGTGGTTATGAGTTTTGCTGGACCTGATCGCCCCCGTGAGGTTCGCATGGAGGCAGCTTATTTCTTGCAGCAGTTATGCCAATCAAGGTGGAGAGTTTCTCCTTTTATAATTCCCTTGCTTTGATTTGCTATACAGAGGATTAGGACTAAAACTGTTGGCTTTCTGGTGCAGCTCGTTGACATTGCAAATGTTCATTGCTTGCCGTGGAATACCTATCCTGGTGGGTTTTCTAGAGGCTGATCATGCCAAGTACAGGTTTGTAATTTATTTTCTGGCATGTGCTGTTTGCAAGGACAGGTGTTTTTTTTCCTTTAACGATGACAAAAAAACAAGCATGCTTGGAAGTTTAAAATGGTGCCATTTTTTGCATGCCGATAGATAGGCGGTTTGGTTGCATAGTATGGATTTTATGTCACTATGCATGAGTGTGAAGCTGGTGAATCTCATTAGAATTTATTTATCAGCCACCTTTTGTTCATGCTCCCTGCTTGTCTCAAACCTCATCTTGGGATAGAAACACCTCTGTTCTCTGAAAAGCATTTTCCCTAGGAAAGCTTGTCTTTGGTTGCGTAATATCACATTCTAAATCATGTAGCAACTTTGAAATCAAGTATGGTCTATGTTTAAAGTAGACTAGGATGACCCTGTACAAAAGCTCTACAACAGACTGCACAAATTTCCAAATGCTCATGGTTTTGTCATGCCAATGTTTAGAGCATGTTTGTTAGCCACACATGATTTCCTTTGTGTTCTCTTCTCATTATCTTACAAATACACTGATTCAGCTCTTTGCATCCAGGGACATGGTTCACCTAGCTATCGATGGCATGTGGCAGGTCTTTAAGCTTCAGAGATCAACCCCAAGAAATGATTTCTGTCGCATAGCCGCAAAAAATGGAATACTGTTCAGACTTGTCAACACTCTTTATAGTTTGAATGAGGCAACTAGGCTAGCTTCAATATCAGTGGGAACTGGTATCCCACTAGATGGTTTAGCTCAACGACCACGATCTGGTCCCTTGGATTCCAATCATCCTATTTTCAATCAGAGCGAGCCAACGTTTTCTGCATCTGATCAGCCTGATATCCTTAAATTTAGGCATGGAATGATCGATCATTCCTTACCTTCTGTGACACTAGAACCATCACGTGCTTCAACTTCACATTCCCAAAGGCTGGATGCCATTCATCCAGATGCCAGATATCTTGGGACAGACACTGATGGACCTCAATCTAGCAATGAAACAATTGAAGCTGCAGTTTCTTCCAAGTTGCCAGATCCAGCAGCTATTGGAAAAGCTGCAAATATGGGTATCAAAGAACCTGCCGGAATTGTTTCTAAAGAGCAAGATACCTTGGACCAATGGAAAAGTGATCCATCTCGCCCAGAAATTGAATTTAGGCAGCCGCGAGTCACTGGTTCCACGCAAAGGACATCTACTGATAGGCCTCCAAAGTTGATAGAAAGTGCATCAAATGGTCTTGCTTCTGTGGTATCTGCTCAGTCAGAGCAAGTTCGTCCTCTTCTAAGCTTGCTGGAAAAGGAACCCCCCTTCTAAGCATTTCTCCGGTCAGTTGGAGTATGCACGTCACCTCTCAGGGCTGGAGAGACATGAAAGTATACTGCCTTTATTACATGCATCTGAGAAGAAAACAAATGGTGAATTGGATTTTCTGATGACAGAGTTTGCGGGTAATTGGTTGTGTTTGTCTCTCTCCCTCTTGTTTTCTCCTTCAATTGAAGTGGTCAACATGATTTCCTATTGACTTCATGTTATTTGAACTTTTAGTGGGATACGGCTCTTTCCTCCATTGTCTGTTGGTAGCAACACCATGACAAGTTTTGAAGTCTTATTTAGGAATTTTATTGTTAATTTCTACCATCTGGTTTGCATAAGAATTTATATTTCTTGCAATGTTTATTATGGAGCTGTTGTT